>PVHT021183699.1:35610003-35693930 GCA_004024745.2 Catagonus wagneri | reverse complement strand
GCCCCAACCAAAAGACATAGACTAGCCGAATGGATACAAAAACAAGAAAACAACCAATGGATCACTGAAGAAATCAAAGAGGAAATTAAAAAATACCTAGAAGCAAATGACAACAAAGACACGACACTCCAAAACCTCTGGGATTCAGCAAAAGCAGCGCTAAGAGGAAAGTATATAGCAATACAAGCCAACCTCAGGAGACAAGAAAAAGCTCAAATAAACAACCTAATTTTACATCCAAAGCAGCTAGAGAGGGAAGAAGCCAGGTCATGGAAACAACCTAAATGCCCATCGACAGAGGAGTGGATAGGGAAGATATGGTACATACACACAATGGAATATTACTCAGCCATTAAAAGGAACAGAATAACATTTATAGCAACATGGGTGAACCTAGAAATTATCATACGAAGTGGAACCAGTCAGACAATTAGACAGCAACACCCAATGCTACCGCCTACACGTGAAAACTAAAGAGACACAGCGAACATCTTTGAAGAACAGACAATGACTCACAGATTTTGGAAAACCTTGGTTTTTCAAATAAGACAATCTGGGGGGTGGGGGGATGCACTGTGGGTTTGGGACACAAAATCTATAGTATTGACTTATGATCTTTGTACACCTATAACTGAAATAAAATTCATTGTTAATATGAAAGAAAAAAAAAAAGAAAAATGGTCAAAAGACCTGAATAGACATTTCTCCAAAGAAGATATACAGATGGCCAACAAAGCACATGAAAAAAATGTTCAACATCACTAATTATTAGAGAAATGCAAATCAAAACTACTATGAAGTACCACCTCATACCTGTCAGAATAGCCGTCATTAACAAGTCAACAAATAACAAATGCTGAGAGGGTGTGGAGAAAATAGTACCCTTCTATACTGTTGGTGGAAATGTAAATTGGTACAACCACTATGGTAAACAGTATGGAGGTACCTCAGAAAACTAAATATAGAACTACCACATGACCCAGCAATCTTGGACATATATCCGGACAGTACTTCCCTTGAAAAAGACACATGCACCTGTATGTTCATTGCAGCACTATTCACAATAGCCAAGACATGGAAACAACTTAGATGTCCGTCGACAGATGAATGGATTAAGAAGATGTGGTATAGATACCCAATGGAATACTACTCAGGCATAAAAACCAGAAAACAAAATAATGCCATTTGCAGCAACACAGATAGAACTAGAGACTCTCATACTAAATGAAGTAAGTCAGCAAGAGAAAGCCAAATACCATGTGATATCACTTATATCTGGAATCTAATACACAGCACAAATGAACCTTTCCACAGAAAAGAAACTCTGGAAAGCAAACTTGTGGTTGCCAAGGGGGAGAGGGAGGGGGAGGGAGTGGGATGGACTGGGAGTCTGGGTTTAATAGATGTGGACTAATGCATTTGGAGTTGATAAGCAATGAGATCCTGCTGTATAGCACAGGGAACTATATCTAGTCCCTTGTGATGGAACATGATGGAGGATAATGTGAGGAAAAGAATATATATATATATATGTATATATATATATATATATGTGTGTGTGTGTGTGTGTGTGTGTGTATAAAAAATATATATATACATATACACATACGTCACTTTGCTGTGCAATAAAAATTGACAGAACACTAAGCCAACTGTAGTGGAAAAAATAAAAATTATAAAAAATAATCCATAGCTAACGTCATACTCAACAGTGAAAAGCTGAAAGCATTTCCTCTAAGATCGACAAGACAAGGGTGCCCACTCTCACCACTTTTATTCAATATAGTTTTGGAAGTCCTAGCCACAGCAATCAGAGAAGAGAAAAAAGAGTGATCCAAATTGGAAAAGAAGTAAAACTGTCACTATTTGCAGATGACATGATGCTCTACATAGAAAATCCTAAAGATGCTACCAGAAAACTACTCACCAGTGAATTCAGTAACATTGCAGGATACAAAATTAATATTCAGAAATATGTTGCATTTCTGTACATTAACAATGAAATATCAGAAAGAGAAATTAAGGAAACAATCACATTTACCATTGCATCAAAAGGAATAAAATACCTAGGAAATAAACCTACCTAAGAGGCAAAAGACCTGTACTCTGAAAACTGTAAGACACTGATGAAAGAAATTGAAAATGACACAAACAGATGGAAAGATATACTGTGTTCTTGTATTGGAAGAATCACTATACTACTGAAGGTAGTGTACAGATTCAGTGCAATCACTATCAAGTTACTAATGACATTTTTTTTCACAGAACTCAGACAAAAATTTTTAAAATTTGTATGGAAATACAAAAGACTCAGAATAGCCAAAACCATCCTGAGAAAGAACAGAGCTGGAGTAGTCAGGTTCCCTGACTTCAACCTATACTGCACATCTGCAGTAATCAAAACTGTATGAACGGGCACAAAAACAGACATACAGATTAATGGAACAGGATAGAAAGCCCAGAAATAAACCCATGCACTTACAGTCAGTTTATCTACAACAAAGGAGGCAAGAATATACAATGGAGAAAAGACAGCCTCTTCCATAAGTGGTGCTGGGAAAATTGGATAGGAATTGTAAAGGAATGAAAATAGAACACACTCTAACACCGTATACAAAAATAAACTCAAAATAGATTAAAGACCTAAATATAAAAGTGGATACTTTAAAACTACTGGAGAAAAACATAGGCAGAACACTTTTTGATATAAATCTCAGCAATTATTTTTTGGCAGTTATTTTTTTGGCTCTCTCTCCTAGAGTAATAAAAAAAAAACAAAAATAACAAATGAGTTCCCACTGTGGTGCAATGAGACTGTTGGCGTCACTGGAGCCCTGAGACACAGGTTTGATCCCCCCAGCCCCACACAGTGGGTTAAGGATCCAGACTTGCCCTTGTGGCATAGGTCATAACTGTGGCTCAGATCTGACCCCTGGCCTGGGAACTCCATATACTGTGGGGTGGCCAAAAAAGAAAAAAAATACAAATGGGACCTAATAAAACCTAATGTTTTTGCATGCAAAAGAAACCATAAATTAAAAAAAAAATTTAAAATTGTCTTGGAATTCCCACTGTGGCTCAGTGGTTAACGAATCTGACTAAGAACCATGAGGTTGCAGGTTCGATCCCTGGCCTTGCTCAATGGGTTAAGGATCCGGCGTTGCCGTGAGCTGTGGGGTAGGCTACAAACGCAGCTCGGATCCCGCGTTGCTGTGGCTGTGGCGAAGGCCGGCAGCTACAACTCCTGTTAGATCTCTAGCCTGGGAACCTCCATATGCTGCGGGTGCAGCCCGAATAAGGCACAAAGACAAAAAAAAAAAAAAATAGTCTTGAACTTTGTACCTGGGTATAGTTAAATTATGTAGAAATAACTGAACAGAATTTATATGCAGAATCTGAGGCCTCCTCTTTCTGGCTGTCTCACAGATTGTTCTCTCGCTTTCTGTTGGCAGTGGTGGTCTGGAACTCTGTCTAGGTTATGCAGGCCAGAAGGACTATGAGTTTTGTGTTGTGCTTTAGCTGCCTATGGTCTGCCCTTAGGCTAAAAAATATTGATTCCCCTTCAGAATCTGCTTGCAGATTTTGTACATTCTCCATTGCCTTTATATAGTTGATTTTTATATTTTGTCCAGAATTTATACTCATTTGTGGAAGGATCTGCCCGTAGAAGCCTACTTGCTCTTTTGGAAGCAGGACTCCCTAAAGGTTGTTTTATGTCTAATTTCTAATGAAAAATTCTCATGAAGCCAATTAAATAATGAGAGAATTTTTTTTTTCCAGTAAAGGTCATACAAATGAAATGAGTGACTTGGTACAAATGATGACTCAGACCCTAAAGTTGGACTCCAAAGAGAGCTGTGAAGATCTCCCAGTACCAGATCCAGTGTCAGAATTTAAACTTCATCGGAAGTACCGGGACACGCTGATACTTCATGGGAAAGTTGCAGAAGAAGCAGAGGAATTCCATTTTAAAGAGCTGCCTTCAGGTGGTCAGTTTATTGTTTTACACCAAATTGGGAAGCGTATGTTAAAAAAAAAAAAGAAAGCATATGTTTACTGGAGAAATGTATCAAACCAAGGAGATAATGCTTGCAGATTTTTTTTATTTCATTTAGATATCTCCATAAATGACATTTTTATAACAGTTATGTTCCTGAAAAGTTGCATGAAAATTGATTTTAAATATAAATGTAAATAAATATGTATTTGGAATTTTTCATTCTATTTTCTTCAAATTAGATGATTGCAGTTTTTAGGTTTAGGAGACGGTAATGAGACATGAAGTGTAAGTTCATACATACGTTCAGTCATGAAAAATGTGTGAAGTCATTAACCAAACCCTTGACAAAGTAAAGTGATTTTTTTTTTTTTTTTTTTTTTTTTTTGCTTTTTAGGGCCACGTCCTAGGCATGTGGAGGTTTCCAGGCTAGGGGTCGAATTGGAGCCACAGCTGCTGGCCTACACCACAGCCACAGCACTGAAGGATCCAAGCTGCATCTGTGACCTACACCACAGCTCATGGCAATGCCATATCCCCTACCCACTGAGCGAGGCCAGGGATCTAATCTTATACCTCATGGATGCTAGTCAGGTTTGTTTGTGCTGAGCCACAACAGGAACTCCCAAAGTGAAACGAATCTTAACATGACAAAATTAAAAAGATAAAAACAACATTGTGTCCTTCTTGCTGCAGTGGTAGAAATGTTTACTTTCCCCTATTATTACTTTATAGCTATCATGCCAGGTTCTGAAAAAATCAGAAGAATAGTTGAAGTCTTGAGAGCTGATGTAATTCGGGGCCTGGGGATTCAGCTTTTAGAGCAGGTGTATGATATTTTGGAAGAGGAGGATGAATTGGAAAGAGAGGTGAGTGTCCCATTATGTCAGTTATTTATGCTGTGGAATCTTATATAATGGCCTTTTGAGATATAATTAATATATCATGCATTTTGTCTGTTTAAAGTGTACAATCTATGGTTTTTAGTATGTTCACAGAGTTGTGCAATAGTCACCACAATCAGTGTTAAAACATTTAATGACCTCTGAAAGAAACCTTATATCCATTGGCATTCACTCCCCACTATCTTCCAGGCTCTTTACCCCAAGCAACTACTTGTATTTCTCTCTATAGATTTGCCTGTTCTGGACATTTCCTTTTTTTTTTTTTTTTGCCTTTTTGTCATTTTAGGGCTGCACCCATGGCATGTGGAGGTTCCCAGGCTAGGGGTCTAATCAGAGCTATAGCCACTGGCCTACACCGCAGCCTTAGCAACGCAGTAATCTGAGCCGCGTTGGCGACCTACACCACAGCTCACAGCAATGCCGGATCATTAACCCACTGAGCAAGGCCAGAGATCGAACCCACAACCTCATTGTTCCTAGTCGGATTCATTAACCACTGCGCCATGACGGGAACTCCTGTTCTGGACATTTCATTTAAATAGAGTTATACAAAACTATGTGGTCTTTAGAGATTGATTTATTTAGCATATGTTTTCAAGATTCTTCCAGAGGGATTTCCCATTGTGCTCAGCAGTAACGAACCTGACTAGTGTCCATGAGGACGTGGGTTTGATTCCTGGCCTTGCTCAGTGGGTTAAGGATCCAGTGTTGCCCTGAGCCGAGCTGTGGTGTAGGTCGCGGATGCTGCTCAAATCTAGCGTGGCTATGGCTGTGGTGTAGGCCGGTGGCTACAGCTCCAATTCAACCCCTAGCTTGGTAACTTCATATGCCACAGGTGCTGCCCTAAAAAGACAAAAAAAAAAAAAAAGATTCTTCCATGTTGTAACATGCATCATGTACTTCATTCCTTTATATACCTGAATAATATTCCATTGTATGGCTATACCACATTTCATCTGTTCACCAGCTGATGGACAGTTAGCTATTTGGCTATTATGAATAATGTTGCTATGAACATTTATGTACACGTTTTTGTGTGGACATGTGTTTTCATTTTTCTTGGATATATTCTTAGGAGTGGAAATTGCTGAATCATATTGCCCTGGCTCCAACCTCCAGTACAGTGTTGAATAGAAGTGGTGAGAGTAAACACCCTTATCTTGTTTCTGATCTTAGAAAGCAACCTGTCTTTTTTCCGTTAATTTCGAGGTTAACTATGTATGAGATTTTAGATACCCTTTATCAGGTTGAAGAAGGTCCCTTCTATTCCTGGTTTGCTAAATGTTTTTTTATGATGAAAAGGTGTTGGGTTTGTCACATGCTTTCTATTTAGATGATCATGTGGTTTTTGTATTTTATTCTGCTGATAGAGGGTGTGTTACATTAATTGATTTTTAGATGTTAAATCATCCTTGTATTCCTGAGATAAATCCCACTTGTCGTGGTGTACACTGCTTCTTATATGTTGCTGGAGTCATGTTTCTAGTATTTTGTTGAGAATTTTTATGTCCATGTTCACATGAGATCTTAGTCTTTAATTTTCTTTTCTTGTGATATTTTTATTTGGTTTTGTTATCAGGGTGATAACTGGCCTATAGAATAAGTTGAGAAGCGTTCCCCCATTTCTTTCTTTTTTTTTTTTTTTGCTTTTTTTGGCCATCCCACAGCATATGGCGTTCCTGGGCCAGGGATCAGATCCGAGCCTCGGTTGTGACCTAAGCTACGGCTGCAGTAATGCTGGATCCTTAACTCACTGTGCCAGGCTGGGGAATCAAACCCACGTCCCAGGGCTCCCAAGGTGCCACCAATCCTGTTGTGCCACAGCAGGAACTCCATTCCCCCATTTTTTTTTGGGAAGAATTAGTGAAGAACTGGTGTTAATTTTCCCTTAAATGTTGGATAGAATTCACCAGTGAAGGCTTCTGGGCCTGGAATTTCTTTGTGGGTAGTTTTTTTGTATTTTTTTTTGTCTTTTTGTCCTTTTATGGCCGCACCCGTGGCATATAGAGGTTTCCAGGCTAGGGATCTAATTGGAGCTGTAGCTGCCTGCTTACGTCATAGCCACAGCAACACCAGATCCTAGCTGCATCTGCAAGCTACACCACAGCTCACAGCAATGCCGGATCCTTAACCCACTGAGCAAGGCCAGGGATTGAACCCACAACCTCATGGTTCCTAGTTGGATTTGTTTCCGCTGCGCCACGATGGGAACTCCCTGTGGGTAGTTTTTTTAATTCAATGTCTTGTTATATTCAGATTGTTTTTCTGTTTCTAAAATTTATGTCCTTCTAGGAATTTGTCTATTCCAACTGTTATCTAATTGGCATACAATTATTAATAGAAATACTTTTTAATCTTTTTTATTTTTGTAAGGTTGGTTTAGGAGTGTGTTATTTAATTTCCACATATGTTTCCACAGATATATTTCTCTGTAAGTTTAACAGTATATTATATACATACGGTTTTTTAATTGTAGTAAAACATGTAATTTCAGATCTACCATTTTAGTCATTTTTACTGGCCTTATGTACATGTACATTGTTGTGCAAACATCATCATCATCCATCTTCAGAACTTTTTTCATTTTGCAAAACTAAAACTCTGTAGCAGTTAAACAAAAACTCCCCATTAACTCCTACTACCAGCTCCTGGCAACCACCATTCTAATTTCTGTGTCTAGAATTCAACTGCTCAAACCATCGATACAAAGCCCAATCCAAAGCCTAAATGTAGCATCTAGAAAAAATAAAACTTGCCAATAAAACTCGGGCCCAGATGGCTTTGCTGGAGAATTCTTCCAATCATCTAAGGAAGAATAATATGAATCCTACACACGTTCTTCTAGAAAACAGAAAAGGAAGGGGCATTTCCCATTTTTCCCCATAAGACCAGAACAACTGTGATGTCACAACCCAACGGGGACATTACATGAAAGAAAAGAGACCAGTATCTCTCATGAACACCTTAATCATCTAGTATTTTGTTGAAGATTTTGCATCAATGGTCATATTAGTCTTTTTCTTTTCCTATAGTGTCCCTTGTCTGGCCCTAGCACCAGGGTAATGCTGGCCTTATACATGAGCCAGGAAGAGCTCCGTCTTCCTTAACTCTCTGTGAAATGTGAGAACTGGTATCAGTTCCTGTCCAAATGTTCACCAGCAAAAGTCTGGGGCCTTTCCTCTTGGGAGGTTTAGATTACTGATTCAGTCCCCTTGCTAGTTATAGGTGTATTTAGATTTTCTATTTCTCTGTGATTCAGTCTTGGTAGGATTTGTGTTTTTTGGAATTTGTCCATTTTGTCTTGGTTGTGAAACTTGTTGGCATACATAGTACTTTCAAAGAATCTTTTTTATTTCTGTAGAGTTGGTGGTACTGTCCCAAATCTATTTTAGACTTTAGTAGTTTGAGTCATTTTCCCCCTTAGTATAGCTAAAGGTTTTGTCAGTTTTTCGGAGAACCAACTTTTGGTTTTATTGATTTTTTTTCTATTCTCTATTTTTTTCATATCAGCTCTAATCTTTATCATTGTATTCCTTCTGCTAGTTTCTGGTAGTTTTAATTTGTTCTCTTTCCACTTCTTTAGGTTGTTAAGTTAGGATACCAACCCAAGATCTTTTTTCTTTCTTTTTTTTTTTTTTGACCGTGGCTCTGGCATACAAAAGTTCTCAGGTCAAGGGTTGAACCTATGCCACAGCTGCAGCAATTCTGAATCCTTAACCGGCTGCGCCACAAGCGAACTTAGGAGACTTTTTTTTTTTTTTAATTGAAGTGTAGTTGACTCATAATGTTGTGTTCGGTTCAGGTTTTCAGCAAAGTGGTTCAGTTTTGTATTTTTTTTCCCCATCTTTTCAGATTCTTTTGCATTATAGGTTATTACAAGATATTGAGTATAGTTCCCTGTGTTACACAGTAGGTCCTTGTTGGTTATCTGTTTATCTCTAGTAGTGTGTATATGTTAATACTAAACTCCTGATTTAGCCCTCTTTGCTCTTTCCCCTTTGTTTTCTATGTCTGTGGATCTATCTCTGTTTCGTAAATTAGTTTGTGGCATTTTTTTAGATTCCACATATAAGTAATGTCATATATTTGTCTTTGTGTGACTTACTTCACTTAGTATAATAATTTCTCAGCCCATCTATGTTGCTGCAAATGGCGTTCTTTTATTTTTTTTATGGCTGAATCTACTGAGACCTAACTTGTGGCCTAACTGTATGTCTCTCCTTCCTGGAAAATGTTTCATGTGCACTTGAGAAGAAAGTGTATCTTGTTGTTGGGTAGAGTGTTCCCTATATATCTGTTAGATCTGGCTAGTTTTTGCATTGTTCAGACCCTCTGTTTTCCTATTTTCTATCTGGTATGCTATCTGTTATTGATAGTGTACAATGCAGTCTCCAACTATTATTTGTAGAACTATTTTTTCTTCAGTTCTGTCAAGTTTTATGATATGTATTTTGATGGTGTGCTATTTAGTGTATAAATGTTTATAATTATTATATCTTCCTGTGTTTATCCTTTTGTTAATGTGTAATGTCCTTGTCTCTTGTAACCTTTTTGACCTTCAGGACCATTTTGCCTTATATTAATAATCGCTCCTACTCTCTTTTGGTTACTCTTTGCATGGGATATCTTTTTCAGTCCTTTCACTTTCCATCTATTTGTGTCTGTGGATCTAAAGTCTCTTACAGAAAGCGTATGATTTTGTTATCCATTCTGCCCATCTCTGTCTTTTGGTTGGAGAGTTAAATTCATTTACACTTAAAGCAATTACTGATAAGGAGGACTTCTGTCACTTTGCTGTTTCTTTTCTATAACTATTTTCTTTGTGGTTACCATGAAGATTACATTTAACATCCTGGTTTTAATATTCTAATCTGATTTTATAACAGGTTAACTTTGGTAACATACAAATCTCTGCTGCTTTAAAGATCTGTCTCCACCCCTCTTGGTAATTGATGTCACAAAATTACATCTTTACATATTGATTAACCAAAAATATAAACTAGTAATTGGGATTTTTTTTTTTTTTGTCTTTCTTTTTCTAGGGCTGCTGCACTCAGGGCATATGAAGATCCCCAGGCTAGGGGTCTAATCAGAGCTGTAGCTGCCAGCCTACACACAGCCACAGCAACGCAGGATCCAAGCCGTGTCTGCGACCTACACCACAGCTCACGGCAACGCCGGATCCTTAACCCACTGAGTGAGGCCAGGGATCAAACCTGCAATCTCATCGTTCCTATTCGGATTCATTAATCACTGAGCCATGATGGGAACTCCTGGGTTTTTTTTTTAATTATTTTTTGTGGCTGTGCCCATGGCATGTGGAAGTTCCTGGGCCAGGAATTGAACCCTAGCCACAGCATTAACAACACCAAATCCATAACAGCTAGGCCACAAGGGAACTCTGAGTAATTTGTTTTTTTAATATGTTAGTTTCTTCAATTTTGTAGGAAACAAAATGTGGAGCTACAAACCACAGTTACATTAATACTAGACTAATAATTGTTTAGACTAATGATTTTTCATTGTATTAATATCTTAAGTCATGTAGAAAATAAAAAGTGGAATCACAAATGATATAATAATACTAGCTTTTGGTGTTCCCGTTTGGCATAGTGGAAGCGAATCTGACTGGGAACCATGAGGTTGTGGGTTAGGTCCCTGGCCTCACTCAGTGGGTTAAGTATCTGGCGTTGCTGTGAGCTGTGGTGTAGGCTGAAGATGCGGCTTGGATCCTGTGTTACTGTGGCTGTGGTGTAGGCCAACAGCTGTAACTCTGATTCGACCCCTACCCTGGGAACCTTCATATGCCGCAAGTGCCGCCCTAAAAACCAAAAAAAAAAAAGTACTAGCTTTGATAATCGCCTATGTATTTACCTTTACTGAGATCTTTATTTCTTCATAAAGCTTCAAGTTATTGTCTAGTAAGCTTTCACATCTACCTGCATAACTTCCTTTTGTATTTCTTACAGAGCAGGTCTAGTGGTAACAAACTTTGTCATTTATCTGGGCATGTCTTAAGTTCTCCCTCCCCCACCCCTAGTTTTGTTTAGCTATAATTGATGTGTAACATTGCAGTAAAGGTGTACAACATAACGATTTGATATATGTATATACTGTAAAATGATTACTACAGTAAGTTTAGTTAGCATCAGTCACCTGTCATAATTTTTTTTCTTGTGATGAGAACTTTTAAGATCTACTACTAGCAGCTTCCAGATGTATGTTAGAGTACAATTAACTATAGTTTCTATGTTGTGCATTATACCCTCAAAACTTATTTATGACAAGTTTATACCTTTTGACCACCTTTACCCATTTCCTTTACTTAAGTTTGTACCTTTTGACCACCTTTACCCACTTCTTTACTCCCCTCTCGTCTCTGGCAACTACCAATTTGTTCACTGTATCTATGAGGTTTTTTTTTTTTTTTTCATATTCTACGTGTAACTGATCATATGGTATTTGGCTTTCTCTGACTTATTTCACTTAGCATAATGCTTTCAAGGTCCTTCCATGTTGTTGCAGGTGGTAAGATTTCCTTTTTTTTTCTTTTGAAGGACATTTTTACCAGATACAAGATTTTTGTTTGACAGTTTTTTTTCATTTTGAAAATATCATCCCACTGCCTTTTGGCTTCCAAAGTTTCTCATGAGAAATCTGCTTATTGGAGTTCCTGTCATGGCTCAGTGGTTAATGAATCCGACTAGGAACCATGAGATTGCGGGTTCGATCCCTGGCCTTGCTCGGTGGGTTAAGGATCTGGCACTGCCTTGAGCTGTGGTGTAGGTCGCAGACGCGGCTCGGATCCCGTGTTGCTGTGGCTGTGGCAAAGGCCAGCAGCTACAGCTCCTGTTAGACCCCTGGCCTGGGAACCTCCATATGCCCCAGGTGCGGCCCTAGATAAGGTAAAAAAAACAAACGAACAAAAAAGAAATCTGCTTATTATCTTACTGAGGAATCCCTTGTTTGTGATGAATTGCTCTCTTCTTGCTGCTTTTCAATATTCTCTTTTTGTCTCTGGCATTTAACACGTCGATTATAATATGTCTGGATGTGAACTCTTTGTGTTCATCCTACTTGGAGTTTGTTGAGCTTCTTGGATGTTTATTTTCATGTCTTTCATCAAACGGTCATGGTCAAACGGGAAGTTTTTGGCTGTTTTTCCTTCAAATAATGTTACTTCCCCTTTCTTCTTCTGACTCCCACAATACCTATACTGGTCTCATTAAATCCCCTGGAAGTTGCTTCAGCTAGAGGTAATGGTGTTTGTAACAATGTCAGTGAGGGTTGCAATAGTATTTGCCTGCCTCTGTGGCTGCCTCTCTCTAATGAGAAGCAATTATCAGCTGTCACTACATAGATTCCCAGTACTTGGAGGACAGAGTTGTTTTTGTTTTTCTTTTTTGCCACACTTGTGGCAGGCAGAAGTTCCCAGGCCAGAATCAGACCCACACCACAGCAGTGACAACACCAGATCCTTAACTTGATAAGCCACCAGGGAACTCCAGGACAAAGTTCTTATTGCCTACCCTGGCTCCTGCAGCCTTTATACAAGTGCTCTAGTAACTGCACAGCTGCCTGCTTCTAGATGGGGCGGGGGGGTTCTAAGAGGTGAAATTAATCAAAATTTACCATCCCAGGCTTCCCCTGGATGTTTCAAATCTTTAATAGTCTGTAAAGTGCCAAAATATTTACATCAGGCAGATTCTGCCCCTGCAGTTTTTGTCCCTGTAAGGAGGTAGATTCCTGGGCTTCCTGGCATGCTTCACCCAGCATGGAAACTTCACTTTATGGTCTGGGGCAGAGGTGACTGGGACCCCATTATTTTCAGTGGCCCTATACCCAGGATAGAGCTCTATCGTATCTGTATCTGAGCTTGGCATATAAAAAAAAAAAAAGCTCCCATCTCTTGGCTGCACTCTCTCAAAACTTACTGGAGGCAGGATGAGATATGCCAATGTCCTGCCCCTCCCGAGAAGATAGCTTTCTAACTATGAGTTAGGAGAAAAGGTTCTTGACATCACCAGTCTGGTGAAGTTTTTGGCTCACTGAACTAGGAGTGGGAAGGGAGACATTTGATCTTAATTCAAATCACTGACTCTCATTGTTCTTTGAGTTTTACTATTTTTACTGAGTTTTAGTAGATTTTCTTGGGGAAAAAAGTGTCCCTATTTGCTATATGCCCCTAGGACCATCTCAAGAAACTCTATTTTTATTTATGTACTTTTTTAGGGCCACATCTATAGCATATGGAAGTTCCCAGGCTGGCAGTCTAATTGGAGCTACAGCTGCCAGCCTATGCCACAACCGTAGCAATGCCAGATCTAAGCCATGTGCTCACAGCAATGACAGATCCTTAACCCACTGAGCAGGGCCAGGGATTGATCCTGCATCCTAGTGGATAATAGTTGGGTTCATTACCACTGAGTCACAATGGGAGATCCGTTTCCAGAGACATGTATTTATTTATTTATTTGTTTATTTACAGCCCCACCTGCAGCATATGGAAGTTCCTAGGCTAGGAGTCAAATTGGAGCTGCAGATGCCAGCCTACACCACAGCCACAGCAACACTGGATCTGAGCTGTGTCTGTGCCTATACCACAGCTCATGGCAACACTGGATCCCTAATCCACTGAGCAGAGCCAGGGATCAAACCCACATTCTCATGGATACTAGTCAGATTTTTAACCCACTGAGCCCCATTGGGAACTCCCTCCAGAGACTTTAAATTGTTGGTTTTGTTTTGTTTCTTTTTTGGCCCCACCTGTGACATATGTCAGTTCCTGGGCCACAGATTGAATCTGAACTGCAGCTGTGATGTAAGCCACAGTTGCAGCAACACCAGATCCTTAACTCACTGCACCAAGCTGCAGATTGAACCTGTGCCACCACAGAGACAACGCTGGATCCTTGACCAGCTATGCCACAGCAGGAACTCATGGTTGGTTTTTAAAGTAATTTTTACCAATTTCACTGAGGAGGCGTCTGCAGAACTCCTCACAGTGTCATGCTGAATATGGAACCAATTAGGATACATTTTAGATTTAGTTATGTCTCCTTTAATCTGGAACACTTACTCAGTCTTTGTTTTTTCATGACCTTGACATTTTTTGAAGAGTATAGGCCACATGTTTTATAAAATTCCCCTCAGTATAGATTTGTTTAATGTTTCCTTATGAATAGATCCAGATTATGCATTTTTGTCAGGAATACCACAGAGATGATGTGTCCTTCTCCGAGCATTGTATCAAAAGGTGCATGACATTTGTTTAACACATTATTAAGTGTTATTTTAATTTCGGGCATTTCTTTCAGCAGATATACTTTGAGTGTCATATAGTATTTTAAAATTTTTGATTACTAGTCAGGTAGAATTGTATGTATGTTAATTGGCTGTATTATTTTGTAAAGGCTTTTTGCTCAGTTATCTATGGGATTGATTTTGTTTTATCAGTTCTAATATTTTTTTCTTTTTTTTCCTTTTTAGGGCTCCCCCTGTGGCATTTGGAGGCTCCCAGGCTAGGGGTCCAATCGGAGCCACAGCTGCCGGCCTACACCACAGCCACAGCAATGCCAGATTTGAGCCGCATCTGCGACCCACACCACAGCTCATGGCAATACCGTATCCTTACCCCGCTGAGCAAGGCCTGGGATCGAACCTGCAACTTCATGGCTTCTAGTTGGATTTGCTTCCACCATGCCACGACGGGAACTCCCAATTCTAATATTCTAATATTGGGTTTTATTGATTTTAAGAGTTCTTTATACCTTAATGGTATTAATTCTTTGGCATGAAACAAATATTTTCCTTTGTTCTTTAATTTCTTATCAATTTATTTTTTGATATCTTGATGTTTTGAATTTTTATGTAAACAGAACTATTAATATTCTCCCATGAGATGTCCACATTTGGTATCATGCTTAGAAAAGCCCTTTTAAGATTACAGAAATATTTTTTTCTATTGCATCCTGATTTTTTTCTTTTGTTTCCCCAATAGGTACGTTTGCAGGAGCATATGGGTGAAAAGTATATGACTTACAGTATGAAAGCTCGCCAGTTAAAATTTTTTGAAGAAAATGTGAATTTTTGAAAATTTATCTAACCTGCTGCCAGAATGTAACTATTTTCAAAGGTTTTTGGCTTATAAACAAGCATAACGATGACTGAAGGCCATTCACCATCCTTTATATCTCCTTGGGGTTTTTTTACTGGAAAAAAATTGGACAAAACAAGAGTAACGTGAAGCAAGCTCACAAAAGAAAAAAACTTTGGCTATCTTAAATCTCTTAAATGAGGAAAAATCTGTTGTAAGATGTTTGGTTACTGTTTACTGAGCCTTAGACAACCAACTTTGTATCTAGAACTATTTTTTTAAGGTACTTTTTAGCTTGAATACAGGGCTATAACATACTGGATTCAAGTTTTATGTTATACTATAGTGATAAAAGCAATAGCAGAGATAAATAACATATTTCCAGTGATACATTTTATTGTTAATAACCTAAGGTAGGCTGATAAATTATTTTTTATATTTCTGGGGGTAGATTTAAAAGTATGAAATTACATCTAGTACTTCAGTGGTTGCATTCCTTTTTTTGCATATTGATGGATGTTTAGCATTTTATTTCCATTTAATGTGAACCTCATTCAGAGTATATAAAAATTGACAGTGGAAGATTGTTTTTACATACTGGGGTTTTTTGGCTACACTTGTGGCATGCACAAGCTCCCTGGGCCAGGAAATTGAACCCATTCCCTAGCAGTGACAGTGCCAGATCCTTAAATTTGCTGCACCGCAAGGGAATTACTGGGGGTTTTAGAAGATTTATTTTTCGGAGTTCCCGTCATGGCTCAGTGGTTAACGAATCTGACTAGGAACCATGAGGTTGCGGGTTCGATCCCTGGCCTTGCTCAGTGGGTTAACGATCCAGCGTTGCCGTGAGCTGTGGTGTAGGTTGCAGATGTGGCTCAGATCCCGCGTTGCTGTGGCTGTGGTGAAGGCCGGCAGCTACAGCTTCTGTTAGACCCCTAGCCTGGGAACTTCCATATGCTGCGGGTGCAGCCCTAGATAAGGCAAAAAGACAAAAAAAAAAGATTTTTCCATCAGTAAAAACATTTATTAAACACTATTTCCTTTCCTGAGTTAGCAGTTTTTAAGTAAAGTCCAGATCCTTTTAGTTATGTTGTACATCAAGATATTGGCCCTCTTCCCATGTTTTAAATGTATGACTTTATTATATTTTCTTAGTTGTCAGTTAGTTGTTTAATAAGGGGTAATGCTTATCTAGGAAACAGATTTTATAAAATAAAAAAAGTCTTGGTTAATGAATTTTCACTTCTCTGTTCCAGGGATTGTAAAAATGAACACTGCTTCAGAAAGTTTTTTTTTTATAACTAAAAATGTATTTTAGTTATAAAAGTACGCACACACAAAAAGTAATAAAATGTTCCCTTTCTAGTCACTTAACATACTTTTATTTACTTTTTTCTATGTGCCAGGTGCTAGGTTGGGAGCTGGGGACATAGTGTGAGTAAAACAATACTGCCTCCCCTTACAGTGTTCATAGCCTGGTTTCTAAAACCTCTTCATTTTATTGTGAAGTGTTTGTTGGAACTCATCTCTAAAACTTTTTAGTCCCAGTGCCCAGCTAGGAGCAAATTTTGGCAAATTGTTGGTCTTCCTGAGCTATGTACCATTCCTTATGTGTTTTAGAAATTACATCTTTCTGGGAAGTCACCAGTGTTACTAAAGTTTTCTAACTTATTGGTATAAAGATATACATACTAGTTTCTTGGAATTAAAAAAGTCTCCCCATACTTTTTTATTCTCATTCTGTATATTTTTATTTTGCTTAAACATTCATTCAGTTTTTAATCCCACTCTTCTTGGATTATTTTGAGATTCTTTTCACTTTTCAGCTTTCTTATTATAGTTATATTGTATTATTATTTATTATAAAACACATTTTTTTCCTCTTTGGCTGTGCCTATGGCATGTAGCCAGGGACTTAACCCCCGCTACAGCAGTGACAATGCCCAACTCTTTAATTGCTAGGCCACCAGGGAATTCTTAAAACATATTTTTAAGACTGTGGAGGAGTTCCCGTTGTGTCTGCAGAAATGAATCTGAGTAGCATCCATGAGGACGCAAGTTTGATCCCTGGCCTTGCTCAGTGGGTTAAGGATCTGGTGTTGCCATGAGCTGTGGCGTAGATCGCAGACACAGCTCAGATCTGGCATTGCTGTGACTGTGGTGTAGGCCAGTGGCTACAGCTCTGATTTGACCCCTATCCTGGGAACCTCCCACATGCCATGGGTGCAGCCCTAAAAAAAAGACAAAAAAAACAAAACAAAAACCTCATGGATTTTCCTCTCAACGTACCTTCAGACACATTTGAGAGATTTTGATATATATATATATATATTTTTGACACTAGTTTCTTTATAGTCAATTAATTCTGGTTTTGATTTTTTTCTTTTAGAAGGGTTTCTTGGTGTTCTTGCTGTCATGCAGCAGGTTAAGGATCCAGTGTTGTCTCTGTGGTGTTGTGAGTTCAATCCCCCACCTAGTGCAGTGGGTTAAGGATCTGGACACATCTGCAGGGTAGGTCAAATATGCAACTCAGATTCAATCCCTGGCTCAGGAACTTCCCTATGCTGCGAGTGCAACTGCAAATAAGTGTCTCTTAGTTTTCATATATTCAGAAAGCCAAGGAAATTCTATCTCCTTGCTCCAGATGCACTGCAGTGTTGTTACTGAATATGACCTGCACAACTCCTATTTCTTATAATCATTTTTCCCTGTAACTCAGTAAGTGATTCATTATTAGAATAGTCCCATGTGTAAAGGTGAATTCTTATACACAGGCAGAATCACTTGTCTACTAAATGTCACTGAAACCTTATATAAGATTTGATCAATAGAATGATGGGGCATACACATATTTTGATAGCATAGTAGGAAATGCTTCTTTATAGTGACATATGAATAGAGACCTGAATGAAAGGAGAGAACAAGTCACGTATATCTGAGGGAATATGTTCCTGGTACACATGGAACACGTGCACCAGTCTTCATGTCAGTTGCATGTCCACTTTAGCTATCAAAATCTGCAAAATACAGTGTTGGTCTCCTACCAAGACTGCAGCTTAGCCAAATTCCTATGTATGTCTTTGCTTCATACACTTCATCACATCTTATTCAATGCACAATACATGAGACAATTTGCAGCTATCAAATGTTCCTCTTTGCCCCTTTTAATGCTGACATTAAGTATCTGACTTTTTCACTATTACTCTTCCTTTTCACTATTACTCTTCCTTTCTGCTTACATCTCTCTTGCTCCTGTTTTCAACCTTTGGGCGTGTTTTTTGGGTTTTTTTTTTTTTTCCTTTTTAGGGCCACACCCACAGCATATGGAAGTTCCCAGGCTAGGAGCCACAGCCTCAGTAATGCCAGATCTGAGCTGCATCTGCGAGCCACATGACAGCTCACAGCAACGCCAGATCCTTAACCCACTGAGCAAGGCCAAGGATCCAGCTTGCATCTTCATGGATACTAGTTGGGTTTGTAACCTGCCGAGCCACAACAGGAACTCCCTTTGGGTATTATTTTGAGAACATGAGGTAACTTGATTCTTAACCCTCTTGGGAGCTCTTAACTTTTTAATCACATTTAACACTTATTGATATGCTTGGCCTTATTTCTCTACCTCTTTATTTTTCTTCCATTTTGTTTTTCTTCTTCCCTTTCTTTAAAATCCTTTCCTGACTTTTGGTGTATTAAGGTCTTTGCTTTTTTTTTTTAAACTCCTAGTTTGGAAATCCTACATCCTGGTATGGAATATTACCCTTCCACTCAAGACCTTTAGAAGACTTTTCACTTTAGCCCTCCAGAAAATTTTAAAGGAATTTACAGCTTTAAAGGTTCTCACTTTGCTTTTTTTATTTTTATTTTTGGTTGCACTCATGGCATTCCCGGGCCAGGGACTGAACTCATGCCACAGCAGCAAACCAAGCTGCTGCAATGAAAATGCTGGATCCTTAATCCACTGTGCCACAAGGAAACTCCTTCTTTACCACAAATTCAATTACTAAGTTTTTTCATAGATGCTTGCTGTTGTGGAGAAAGATGTATAGTAGGTACTTGTAGGTTCAGAAAACAGAAGTGGTTCTTACACTTTCAGAACCACAAACTTCTAACTTTGGCTTTTAGTAGTAGTCATGCTTGCAGAACAAGGAACAAAAGACTCTAGACAATGACTTGTACTCGAGTTTTAATTGAAAACATTAAAACAGCCTGACTACTCATAATGAATTACAAAACTTTGACAGTTAAATTGAACTATCATTTAAGAGGCTTTTATTCTTCATTATTTTGTAGACCTGAAAGAAACTTTGCATACTTCTGTCTTCTGCTCTCTCTGCCAGAGAAGATTGTGAAGAGGTCTAAAATATTTATAAATCAAAATCCTACTGAGAAGTGAAATATAGAGAGAACAAAATCTATACATAGCTGAGCACAGGTGTTATTTTTGCTCATGTTTTGGTTAAGAAACAAGGTAACTCATCTCACACAAAACAAAAGCAGGTGCAATAGTAAAGCTGAATCATGAAATCCCCAATCAGTTATTTTTAGCATGCCTCTTAATTTTTCTTTCCCCTGGTTTCTTGTCTTCTGTGCCTGAATCTTGAACAGGTAACCACTTAAGAGGGTGCCGGCGATAAATGGGCCACGGAGGAAGTGTCAGCTGGGCCAGAACAGAGAAAATCATCAATTATGGCCATTAAAAATGTAAAAGAATACGATGTATAATGCCAGGTTCCCAAATGACTCCTCTGTTAAAGGTAAAAACAACAAAACCAACATTCCTCTGAAAACTCTGTGCCACCACCCAGACAAGATACTCCAAGTGAGAACAAGCCTCCTGTTTACACACGGTTTTAAGAGCTAAAAGAAAAATGAGGGAGCAGTGTGAAAACCATAAGGTCTGAAGTTCTAGCTTTGACTTTAAGGTTACTGCTTGGCGTGCCTGTCAAAAGAAATAAATGAGCTGTATTCTTTATGCAGCTTAACCTCATCTGATGATGCTACTTGGCACTTACTTTTCCAACGATTAGCAACGGAAGGATGAGAGAAAAGTTGATTTTGGTTCTCACTACTAGGTCCGTCCAAAACAACCCAATTCAGAAAACCTAAGTTGCCACTAACATCCAAACATCCACAAATTTGCTTACCAAACACGAAAAGGCAAATCCCGCCATAACTATATAGACAGTCCACCCGAACTGTTCAGCCACGTACCCGTAGATAAATCCAACTATCTAGAGACAAACAAAGTATATTAAATACAGTTAAAGCTGGGGGAAGGGGCGAGGAGAGAAAATTATGCAAAACCAATACTTACTGCAGAAAAAAGAATAATTCCCTGAAACATCTGTTCAGCTAGCTTCTGGCCCTTGTAATCCTAAAGGTGAAGGAGAGCAAAGCAGGAAATGGTTCCACAACCTAGGAGGTACAATTCTTGCCCTGGCCTCACAGCTTTGGCACAGGGCAATCCCAACATCAAGGTCTCCCCCAAGAACCTGAGCAAGTAATGACGTTCTGGGTTTCCCGGGGGAAACGAAGCAACCTCGTGGAGCCCGAGCAAGGGCATCCTCGCAGGAGAAGAACGAAGGGGACCCTGGAGGTACAATACCGAGAAGAGCGTAGCCACCCGGGCTAGACTACGCTGCACCGGATGGGTCTGTCTCGGATAAGGGTAGCGGAGCTGCCAGGCTCCCGAGCGGCGTTCAGGGATCTTGGGGCCGAGGCGGGCAGTACCCTCACCATCTGCGTGGGCAGCGAGCTCAGATGCTCCAGCATGACTGGTTCAGAAGGTGGGCAGCGGACCGAGGGCGGCCGGGACTCAGGGACAGTAGGGACCTGGGTCAGCTTCCTACAGCTCAGCGGGTCTGCTGAACCGGAGGTTACGACGGCCAAGGCGCCGGAAGCGGATGTCTCCCACGGACTCGGACGGCCCGATGCCCCGCCCCTTGTTCTAGCTAGGCGACTCGCACTTTCGGAGCTGGCTGTAGACTGGCGCCTTGTCTGCGAGGGCTGAGATGCTGACCGTAGCGGACGAGTTGCGGCATTACGCGCCCATGAAGGTTTCGCCGTCAGTGCTCTTCCGGGCCGAGAGCCGGGGCTCGGGTCCCCCGAACTGTCATCGACTGTGCCCGCGCGACCTAACGGCGCCGGCGCGCGCCCCGTCTCCTTGGTGACGGGCTAGTCTCGGCGAGGACCCCGGCAGTGGGGCTGCCCGGCGGCGCCTGTTCGTCGAAACGCTCTTTCGGTCCGAAAGGCGGGCGCTCTGGGAGCTCAGGGACTGCGCCGGAGCTGCGAATCTAGCCTGAGAGCTGGTTCGGTCTGGCGTGCAGGGGACGCGGGCGGCCCGGCGGCGGGCTAGGCCCCGGGACCTACGGCGCGGGCGCTGAGCTGGCGGGGCGGGCCGGGTGGCGGGCGGTGGCTCCTCCTCCTCCTCCTCCTCGTCGGGCTGCAGGTAAGGGCTGCCGCGGGGAACGACCGAGGGGAATGGCTTGCTGACACGTTAGCCCGGGGTCTCGGGGCCTGGTGGGGGTAATCCCCGGAGCGTCATCCCGCAGAATACCTCTAAGCGTTGGGGAGCGTTTTTGACTCACAGAATTTAGAAGGAACTACCGCAGAACCCATCATCCAGAAAAAGGGAAGCCCCTCGGAGAGGGGATGTGTCTTCACCCGCCCTTTGCACCAGTATGGAGAGAGCTCCCACTCAGGGAGTCTTCAAGTTGGCCCGTCAGGCTTCTCGGCGGCTTCACCTCGCAGACTCAGGCGAGCCCTCCCGATAGAGGCCTTCCAAGGGTTCTCACAGCTTCGCTGTCAAGGCCGTGTTTATCTCAAAAGCTTAGGCCCTCCCCGGTTTCTCTGAGCAAGGTGAAATACCCATGTTGCAGAAAGAAACCGTTTTGGGGAACCCTGGCCAATAGGTCCCAGCTGGCTCGCTAGCCTCTGTGCTGTATTGTGCATCAGAGTCACAGGCCGTGGGATTCTAGGCACTCCAGAGCGGTCGCGCTCATTCATGCAGTCAGAAAACATTTTTGGTTCCTCTTTTGGGGTTAAGCAGTGGGCAAGGATATGGCTGTGACCAACACCAGGTCCTTGCCTTCCTCCAGCCCAGGGTGTGTTGAGGGAGACAGTCACATAATTGCAGATATAGAAGCTGGATTTACTCTGGGGTAGCGAAGCTGGGAGATGTGAGACCTCAGGGTAGATTCAGCTGAATGTGGGGTTTGCAGGAGGCTCCCTTGACTCCTGAAAGTCAAGAAGGAGCTAGCCAGATGAAGAGGTAGGAGAAAGTGGAGGTGTATCCTTAGTGCCTTTCCATCTTTCAATCTGGCAGAGACTAAACAAACTTTCTCTTGTATAGAAATAGACATACCCCTTTGTGTTAGTCCTCTTGAAGTGCACTTCTCAGAGTGGCAGTTGCTGTAGAGACTTTATGGTATTTGAGTTATAAAGATATGATAGGAAAGGAGACTGCCTGTCAGATTTGATTTGAGAGAGTTCTCCGTTGGAATCCATGTCTTTCCTTGTGTTTGAATTTGTTTTCATGATTATTATCAAAGATTGTATTCTGTTTCAGAGCTTAGAACCAGCCTTGTTCCTAGATTAACAACATCCAACATTAACATCATCCAACAAATAATCACATACTTGCTACCATTTGCCAGACACAGGTTTAGGTAGCAAAGATACGCCAGTAAACACTTTTCACCGGGGTCCCTGTTCTCATAGAGTTCACATTCTTGTTAGGGAAGGCAGAAATAAACAAATCAAACAAATGAGATAATTTCATAAATGAGAGGGAGTGATGAACTTTCTTGATGGCCTCTGAAGGGATGAGTAAGAGGACAGAAAAATGACCTCGATCTTTTGTGACCATGTCAAGGTCCAGTTTGAATGGAGAAGTAGAGACCGAAGCCTAGTCCCAGAAGCTCATTTTTTTCTTTTGGCGTTTTTTTTTTTTTTTTTTGCTTTTGTCTTTTTAGGGCCGCACCCACGGCATATGGATGTACCCAGGCTAGGGGTTTAATCAGAGCTGCAACTGCCGGCCTAAGCCAGAGCCACAGCAATGCCAGACTGAGCTGCATTTGTGACCTACACCACAGCTCATGGCAATGCCAGATCCTTAACCCACTGAGCAAGGCCAGGGATCGAACCCGCAACCTCATGATTCCTAGTCAGGTTTATTTCCACTGCGCCACAACGGGAACTCCTCTTTTGGCTGATTTCAAATTTCTGAGACTAGAGCTCTAAACTTTTGATAGCAAGATTGGATTTTGTGAAATTTTGTGATTATGTTTCTCTGCTATGAAGAATGAATTTTGGAATTGTCCTTTTCTTTATTTCCAGTTTAAGGTGAATGGAATACAACTTGGAATAGGGATGTTTTGACCTAGGTTTACTTGATCATAGACAACTGAGTCCTGTCTGATTTAATTAGGGATTTTAAGGAGAAATTCATTTAAAAATGTTTCCATAGTGGTTAGACCACAGGCATTCCTCTTGGTGGAAATTTCTTTTGCTTTTCATTTAGTGGTTTATGATAGACAAGGCTATTTCTCCAAGATATTGGAAGTTTTTTTTTTTTTAATAAATTTTATTACAGTATAGGGAGTTTCCTTTGTGGTGCAGTGGAAACGAATCTGACTAGTATCCATGAGGTCATGGGAATTTGACCCCGGGCCTTGCTCAGTGGGTCAGGGATTGGCATTGCCATGAGCTGTGGTGTAGGTTGCAGGTGCGGCTCGGATCTGGCGTTACTGTGGCTGTGGTGTAGGCCGGCAGCTGTAGCTCCAGTTTGACCCCTAGCCTGGGAACCTTCATATGCTATGGGTGCAGCCCTGAAAAAAAAGCAAATAGATAAATTAATTAACATTTGCATTAAATTTTTTTTTTGTTAGATATAGTTGACTTAGAAAGTTGGGTTAGTTTCTTGGAAGTATTTTATTATGACTGCCATAAAAAATTCAGATCCCAAATTGGGTTCTTGTAAACTGTTAATTCAAAACGAGTTTCTGGTAGAATATACCATATGCTCTTGTTTCTACCTGAATAAAAGTGTATAGGCGTTTTGATGACCATTCGAATGTACCTACTGACTTTAGGGGCTTGGTTTTGTTTTGTAGGGTTAACTAATATTTATATAAGACAGAAGAGAAAAATGTCATTCCGTAAAGGTATGTTCTTTCTACAGTTATGTTATATTTCACTTGGTCAAAAGGTGAAGAGATGTAATGCATGCTTTCTTCTCTGTGTTTCAGTAAACATCATCATCCTGGTCCTGGCAGTTGCTCTCTTCTTACTGGTTTTGCACCATAACTTCCTTGGCCTGAACAGTTTGCTGAGAAACCAGGTTTCAGGTATGGGGACTCTGACTTGATGCCTTGGATCTTTTGAGGACCTGGAGTTCCCTGTGTCCCACATCCTAAGTTATATCACATCTTTTTTTTTTTTTTGGCTTTTTAAGGCCGCACCCGTGGCATATGGAGGTCTCCAGGCTAGAGGTCGAATCGGAGCTACAGCTGCCGGCCTACACCACAGCCACAGCAATTCGGGATCCGAGCCATGTCTGCTCCACTGAGCAAGGCCAAGGATCAAACCCGCAACCTCCTGGTTCCTAGTTGGATTTGTTTCTGCTGCGCCATGAAGGGAACTCCCAAGAAGGCTTTCTTCTTGGTCTTACAGAAGCTACCGAAGACTTTGGGAAAGCAGGTGGCACTGACTGCATTCTTGCAGTCCTGCCTTCTTTTCCATGCTAGGAAGTTGATCTTTTCATGAATGCTTAGAAGAAGGAACCTCTGTGGGCTTCTGTCTGCAGACATTTCAGTAGGGCTGGGCTTTAGAAGCTGGGAGCAGGTGAGTTTCTCTAGTGTTTGATACCCACTGTGTTCAGTAGGGCGTCTGTCTGGTCCATCTGGTTACTTTCCTTCCCCTACTACTTTACTTTAATGTGTGGAACCATGTTAGTAGGACTCTAGTAGTAAAACAAAACTGTAAAGCCTTGTCAACTGACTTAAAAATCTCTTTTGCATCCTGTTGCATACTTCCACTGCCAGTTAGATTAGTTGTTCATACTGCTCTCCCTTGGTATGGGGAAATGTTTGAGGCTTCAGAGTATTTGTCAAAAAGTCATTTTGGGATTGTCACCCACCATGCTTGACCAGAGCAAGAAAAGACTAATAGCTTTCCCTTTCACTGGATGCTCTGACAGCATATTTTATAACACTGCATATATGTGTGTATTTATAGACATACACATATATGTATGTAAAGTAATGCATGCTCCTGGTGGGAACATTTATAAAAAAAATAGCATTTGGGTGTTCCCGTTATGGCGCAGTGGAAATGAATCTGACTAGGAACCGTGAGGTTGCAGGTTCTATCCCTGGCCTCGCTCAGTGGGTTAAGGATCCAGTGTTGCCAAGAGTTGTGGTGTAGGTCGCAGACGAGACTCGGATCTGGCGTTGGTGTGGCTGTGGAGTAGGCTGGCAGCTGTAGCTCATATTCGACCCCTAGCCTGGGAACCTCCATATGCTGCAAGTGCAGCCCTAAAAAGCAAAAAAAAAGAAAATGACATTCAAACTCCATGAGTGCAGTTGTACCTGGTACATAGGCTGGTGAATATTCGTTGAATAAATGATTTCATTGTTGAGAGATAACTATTAAAATTTTGCCTTAGTATCTTGCTTTCTAAATTTTTTTCCTCTGTGTATATATTTTTTTCTATACAGTTGAGATTATACTATATTTAAATGGCACATATGACATGTTTTTTACATATCCTAAGCAGGTTACTATGACAATAGAAACCCTTCATATGTAAATTTAGTGCCACTTAGTTTATTGGTTACCATAGGAAAGTCTTTTGGTTCAGTTATTTTTAGACTTTTTTTGATGGCAACCCCACAATAATGAATGTATTACATACGTATATCTGTATATTTGTTTATTGCCTATCTGCCTTTCACAGCGGTAAAGATTTGACCGTTTTATTCTTGGCTGTAATCCTAGTGCCTAGATACTGACCGGCACTTGGCACTCAGTGTTCAATGCATGAGTGAATAAATGAATGAATGTATTATAAAAGGCAAAAAGGAAGGTTTACAAAACAATTCTTGCAGTTGCTCTGTGAGGAGTGCTCTTATACTTTGTTTTCTAAATCAGTTACAATTCAGGAACTATTTTCTTACTCAAATTCTGATTGTGACCTACTAAACTGATTTCATGACTACTTATGGGGCATGATTCATGGTTTGAAAAAAATGTTTTTTAGTCTATTTCTAGGTTTCCACAATTGTAAATAAAATCATGATTTCTGACCTCTCAGGTTGTGTCCTTAAAAGATTGCAAGGGAAATTTCTGCATCTAAGGCCATGCACCTGTTTAAGGTTCTTGATACAAATTGCCAAAATACAATCTAATAAGATTGATTTTTTTCCCCTACCAGTAGTGTATCAGTATTCTATCAGCTTTTCTTGTTTGTTTTAATGCTTTCCCAAAAGCCTGGTTACATATAGGAAAATAAATAATTTCTGGGCTGTATGCTTTACACCTTTTTTTTTTTTTTTTAGAGCTGCACCTGTAGCATATGGAAGTTCCCAGGCCTAGGAGTCGAATTGGAGCTGCAACTGCCATCCTACACCACAGCCATAGCAACGCCAGATCTGAGCTGCATGTGCAACCTCTGCTGCAGTTTACAGCAACTCCAGATCCTCAACCTACTGAGCGAGGCCAGGGCTTGAACCTGCATCCTCATGGATACTAGTTGGGTTGTTCACCCACTGAGCCGTAACACAATCCTCACTTTACCTCTTTTCATGTCTTGGGCTCTGTATCTAAAGCCCTTGAGATTGTTGTGTATATACTACCTTCCTTGTGTGTGTTCTTTGCAGATTCAGGAATTGTGGGGCTTCAGCCCATAGACTTTATCCCAAATGCTCCCCAACAAGCGGTAGACGGGAGACAAGAGGAGATTCCTGTTGTCATTGCTGCATCTGAAGATAGGCTCGGGGGGGCCATTGCAGCCATAAACAGCATTCAGCACAACACCCGCTCCAATGTGATTTTCTACATTGTGACGCTCAACGGTACAGCAGACCATCTCCGGTGAGCTCAGCTTGCCTGATGATTCTGCTTCTAGAGGATGCTCTAGAGCAGGCCAGCTGTCAGTTCAGTAATATTTTTTCCAACACGTTTACATTTTTTCTATACGAGATTATAGCACATATATACTGCAGTATGATTTTCCATGTGACTGTACCGTAAACATGTCCCCATGATAACAGAAACATGTAAGGAACTTGTGCCAAGATGTAAATTGTTACCCCGAACACTGTCAACTCGAGAGGATGTTTTTGGTAATAAGACCTCAGTGAAGGAAGCAGTGTGTTAATTTACATTCTAAGTCCCTTATTTCAAGGACATACTCTTGAGTGGTTTTGGTGTAGAGTGGTAAGGGACATGGGAGCAATGTCAAGGAAGTATGGTGAAGTAAGCACACACACTGATCCAAATCCTGGCCCAGAGAGACTGGGAAACATCACCTAACCTCTTGGAGCCCATTTACTCTTCTGTAAGTATGGGGACTAAACATCCAACTTAGAGGATTGTTGGGTCAAGTAAATGAGAAAAGATACAAAAAAAAACCACCTACCACTTAATGATCACTTAGTAATTAGTCCTTACTATTGTAATTGTGATTGATAATGAAAACCCATTCTGACAGTCTTAACTGTGGGTTTTTTGGGAGGATTTTTTTGGGGGGTTTTTTTTGGTCTATTTAGGGCCACACATGAGGCCTGTGGAGGTTCCCAGGCTAGGGGTCAAATTGGAACTGTAGCCACTGGCCTACATCACAGCTATACCAATGCCAGGACCAAGTGGAGTCTGCAACCTACACCACAGATCACAGCAACGCCGGAGCCTTAACCCACTGAGCAAGGCCAGGGATCGAACCTGCATCCTAAGATACTAGTCAGATTCATTTCCCCTGAACCACAACGGGAAGATTTAGTTTATTCTGGCTGTGGCTGTGGCATAGTCCAACAACTACAGCTCTGATTCGACCCCTAACCTGGGAGCTTCCATATGCCACAGGTGCGGCCCTAAAAAGCAAAAAGAAAAAAGATTTAGTTTATTCCAAGAAACATTTTGTCTCTGCTTTGTTAATGATGGCCTGAGTTCTAGAACATTCCTATCCTTGTGCTTTTCTCCATGGTTCATGTTGTTTGTGAAGGTTACTGTTCCTTTTTACTTTTTTTAGGGCCGCATCACTGGAAGGTAGAGATACGGCTGGGGTTTGGGACATGATTACTTAAAACTTATTTGGTGTTTTCTTTTTATCAGGTCCTGGCTCAGCAGCAGTACCCTGAAAAGCATCAGGTACAAAATTGTGAATTTTGACAGTAAACTTTTGGAAGGGAAAGTAAAGCAGGATCCTGACCAGGGGGAATCCATAAAACCAGTGAGTTCCACGCATCCTTGTTTGTACTTGGTCGTGTTAGGAAATGATTGGAGTACTTGGTAACTGTGGGTTCAGTGCAGTTAGTTCCCTGGGGACCAAGCCTGTGAGTTGAGACCTTTGGCTGTCTTCCGCATGGATACTGAGAGCATTCTGGGAGATTCTAGTAAACCAAAGCTCAGCCTCTGACAAATCCTGTGCCAATGCCTCTTTCCTTTTCCTTTTCCAGTTAACCTTTGCAAGGTTCTACTTGCCAATTCTGGTTCCCAGTGCAAAGAAAGCCATATATATGGATGATGATGTAATTGTGCAAGGTACCAAAGAATGTCACCATCAGTGCCGCTCTGTCCCATGTGGGCTGTAGTTGTTGTATGATTTATGGCATCCTATAAAAGGTCATCCTGAGAAGAGGTGGGAGGAATAGGGAATCCTGGGAATCCTGGGACAACTACCAGTGTAAATCTTAAACCTTATCTGTTTCAGGTGATATTCTTGCCCTGTACAATACACCGCTGAAGCCAGGACATGCAGCTGCATTTTCAGAGGACTGTGATTCAGCCTCTACTAAAGTTGTCATACGTGGAGCAGGGAATCAGGTAAATTATTAGATCGTGTGAATAGAATCTGCACACCCTATAATACAGGTTAATGGGGGAGAGACAGCAAAACTAAGGAACCCTTTTTCTCAAGGCTGCTTTCCTGTAGGTTGGTTCATGGATTTGACAACCTAATTCTCCTTGAACATCTGGCTTAATGTTGTCAGTTCCTATTAACTTGCAATCCCAAATGTCACTTCTATTTGCTTTACATACAGTCCTTTGCTAATAATCAAAACCAAGTCATAAGTAAGCAGAATACTTACCAAATTGTTATTTGAAGTAGTAAACGTACTATATCCCTTTTGTGTTTTTAGTACAATTACATTGGATACCTCGACTATAAAAAGGAAAGAATTCGTAAGCTTTCTATGAAAGCCAGCACGTGCTCATTTAATCCTGGAGTTTTTGTTGCAAACTTGACAGAATGGAAAAGACAGAATATAACTAACCAGCTGGAAAAATGGATGAAACTCAATGTAGAGTAAGTACACAACTGGCCTAGCTATGAAAGCCCACGTACTTCAACCCTGGTGGGTCTTGACTAACAGCTTCCATTTGTTATCCATCCCACCAAGAGAAGGACTGTATAGCAGAACACTGGCTGGCAGCATCACAACACCACCACTACTGATCGTATTTTACCAACAGCACTCCACCATTGACCCTATGTGGAACGTTCGCCACCTTGGTAAGTAGATAATTAACCAAAGGCCAAAGCTGATAAAGTGTCTGAAGGACTATCCTTGGGGATAGGGTTTGTTGTTTCCATTAGGTTTCTTGCAGTTTGATGTGGTACTGTCTTGTACCTGACTAGTACAGTCACTCGGCTCTTTTTCTCTCAACCTAAGGTTCCAGTGCTGGAAAACGATACTCACCCCAGTTTGTAAGGGCTGCCAAGTTACTCCACTGGAATGGCCACTTTAAACCATGGGGAAGAACTGCTTCATACACTGATATCTGGGAAAAATGGTATATTCCAGACCCGACAGGCAAATTCAGCCTAATCCGAAGACACATGGAGATCTCAAATATAAAGTAAGATATAATCTGGGCTATTAAGCATTTCTCAGGAAATCCTGGCAGACAGTATGTGTGTGAAGTGACTTGCTAGGCTCCAATGCCTATCTGTAGTAACCCACGGAAAAGGACATTTCAGCTGGGTAAAAGGACAGACTGCCCCATGTGGCAGTCCGCCTTTCCCAGACAGACTACAAACATGCCTCCATCTGCCTTACCAAGCATCTGCTTACTGACAGTGCTGAATGACCAGAGGTGAATAGACTTAGACACAGCTGGTGTGGCTGGTACAACATGGCTGCTTGGTTTTGATTTTGTAACCTGTGGCTTAACATAAATAAATTAAAAACTACGCTTCTCAGTAAGCATCTATTTTTTACTTGCAGGTAACTTCTACCCATTCACTGTTTAAGAAATATATATATTTTTTTAAATGGAATTCAGACACTGAGTTATCTGATTTTTATTTAGTTACACATATTTACAAAATTTACACAGTTCATGTCATACACAGAATATCTCAGCAGTCTGTCCACAATATTAAGAACAAGCAAAAAACCCTTATAGAAGAACAAGGTTCTATCACACATAGTCTGTATTGAAGTCATAAGCATCATCATCTTCCTCAGTCATTTTTTCTAAGACAAAAGAACGTGCAGACTGGTCACCTATATTGGAAAGAAAAGTGAGGGTTTTTTTAAAAAAAAAGTACAAGTAACTCCATACCATACTGCTTTGTTAGAAAACCCCTCCACCCAACTCACCTGCTGCTTGAGACCCCTCGGGCACAGCCTCGCAGGCTTCTTCTGCAGGTGGTCTGTCTGAGCTCTTTTCCTGTGGGACAGAGAAAAACAGCAGGATTTGTCATTAATCCATGTAATTATGTACACAGGAAAATCTCTGAAGGTACACATTAATGGATGCACAAAATCAAGACTAGTGATTACAAGCCTTAAATTTCTAAATTGAGGTTTTTTTTTTAGTCATGAAACATTTAATTCTATCTCTGTCTTTAGCTCTTTCTCGTTGCTGTACAATATAATGCTAGAAAACTTACCTGAGCTTAATCAACTCATGTACATACAACATACTTACATCACCTTCTGTGTCAACACTTTCCTGGTCAGTGTCAACATCTCCATAGTCCTCCCCCTCCAAGTGCTTCTGTTCTTTCTGTTTTGGGGGTTTTTCAGGTATGTCCCCTTCCTCTATTATTCCATTTGTCAAACCTGAAGACTGGAAAAGGATGCTCCCAGCTAAACGAGGGCCCTTGATAGCTAGGAAAGGCAAAGAGATCCTATATAAACAGATGAGACCTTTATTGGCCTGTCAGTTAAAGCACTGCAGTTAAACACAAGCAGTGCTTACCTTCTATGCTGCGTGCATTGTTCTTTTCTAATTCTTCCAGATTAAAGCCCCATTTCATGTCTGTCACAATGCTCTCATTAAAATGTGGAGAAGACGTCCAGGATGTAGGGGGATGACAATAGTAACCTAAGGAGGCACTGGTATTAAAAACAAGATTTGTCAAAAATCAGTTCCTTCGTCCTATGTGGTCAGCACCATGCCAAGAGAAAGAAGCCTTACCCTGTCCACTCAGACCACAGCAGTTTGGCAGCACCTTCTACGTTTGGACTTCCACCTTTTTGGTGCAGTCCTCTTCTCTGAGCAAAAGAAGTGAAAAATTCTAGCGAATTCTTGAAGTCTGGGACAGTAAATTTCAGTACTACCTTAAAAAAGAAAAACTGTCATTTATCTCACATAGTATTATAGTATAGATGTTTGGGGGGGGCTTACAGTTACAAGATGGAGCTCAAGAGAAGAAGAAAAGGGGATTCTTTTACCTGTCGAGCGTCAGCATGGGACAGAATGGCACTAGCCGCCTCCATTGGTTTTATTACTTCAATACTTGCTGGACTTCTCAAAGCAAGTGCAGAAGCAGAGTTCAATGGAGACACAATGAAACTTGGACTATCTATGAGTGTGATTTGTTTGTCCAAGGGAACAAGCTGCATGCACCTTGAACAAGAAAGTAATTAATGAGAGAACTGGTTTACCTAAAGGATAAGACACAGAACACGAAGCTCAGGGTTGGATTGAACAAACTCAGCATAGCTTGTCAGTTCCAGTTTATCATCATTTGCTTCGTGGTTATCTAAAACTATAATAGCAGGGAGTTCCTGTTGTGGCTTAGCGGTAACCAACTAGACTAGTATCCATGAGGATGTGGGTTCAATCCCTGGCCCTGCTCATGTTGCATGAACTGTGGTGTAGGTTGCAGATGTGGCGTGGATCCTGACTGGCTGTGGCATAGGTCGGCAGCTGTGGCTCCAATTCAACCGCTAGCCTGGGAATTTCCATATGCCTTGGGTGTTGCCCTAAACAAAAGAACACACTATCCCCTTCTAAAGGGAAACATTAGGTGTTACAGTTTATATACAAACTGACCTAAACACATGCTGTTTTCTAGGCATAAACATTTTCCCTCTTCTACCTGGAAGACTTACCTTCATTTCAATTTCAGGTTCAAGCAGCACTTCCTCTGAGGCAGCTTTCCCTTCTCTGAAGGTATCTGCTCATCTTTCAAACTAGACTGTGGGCAGCTATTCTACTCTAATCACTTATTCCCCAAGCCTAACACTGGCTTTAACCCTCTTCCTCTGACTAGAAAACTGATAACTAAAATCACATTTACTCATCTATAATGAAATGCAATTATGAAACTCAGATTTACCTTGTAAGGCCCATGGATACACCAACATTACATATCCATTCCTGTTTTAAGCTATTGATGATGCTGCTTTTCCCCACATTTGGGAAACCTGTAAACGTGAAACCCATAGATTAAAAAAAAGGCATTATATGCTAATTACAAAATTTCCACTGTCTTATTTTATGCCTGTCTGATGTTTAGAGCAAGATCAGAGTTGGATCTGAGTGTCTTCACTTTAATGCTAAGACCACTCTTAGCATCTTCATTTCTTGCACAAGTAATGAAAAGGGCAGGAAAAAACTACCAACTTAAATAAGCCAGCACTCTTACAATTTACCTACAGTGCCCAATTGGCAAAAAACTGAATTACACAGCAATTACTTAAAATTTTTGTCTTTACATTGTGTGGTGAGGTAGGTAAGCTGAACAAGCCCTTCATTTAGCAGCAACGCCATACTCTGTTAACATGAAAACAATCATGCATGGCATTTATCGAAGAAAGATATAAAACGTTGAACTGAAACTTACCAAGAACCCCAACACAAATGGCTTTGCCGTAAGTCTCCTGAAAACCTCCAAGAAGCTTCCAAAGGCCTTCTTTCCCAACACAAACTTCACTTTTGAATGGAGCAGCTTTCTTCTTTTCCTTCACAAGTTAAAATCCCAAATAATTAGTTTAACTGACAATACACCAGGTAAAATAAAGCAATCTGGCTCAAAAGCCCATCTATTAAAAATCACCACGCTCCATTGCCTTTTAGGTTATTTCTGGATGAAATCAGAGTTGGATCTTACAAGCTTTCATTTTTTTTAAATCAAGATTTTGTACACTCATCATATTTCATCCATCTAAAAGATGAAATAACCTTATTTCCCACCACTTAATTAAGGGTACCTTGATTCTCTTCCCTTTGTCCTTCAGACCAGTCGAGGCTTTGAACACCACAGTTGGCAATTCCTTCTTCAAATAATTTAGCCAGTTCTCCAAATTCTCCCTTGGCACCAAATCTGACAGGGATTAAGAATAAAACACTGCTCCAATTTGGTCATTTTGTTGAGATGAATTTGCAGTGTCTGGTAAGCTACGGATTTCACTCAGGTTTACCTTTCCCCAGTTTTTTCAAAAGTATGTGAACTAACAGGAAGACAGTCAGCTCCCTGTCATGCTTCTGTTAACAGAGCTCAGTATGTACACCTCTGTATTTCTTCAATTCCCTTCTGCACTGCTCACCCTTTCAGGATTAAACCAACCTCTAGATTATTACCCTACTAACCTTAGGGCAGTGTTTCCAGAATTTGCTATCAGGTAACAGCCATGTTTACCAACTCCACAAGAGTAATTTTAGATTCCATCTTTCCTTAGTGCTTCACAAATCTCTATTCTGGGTGTTCCTGTCCCTTCTGCTCAAACCCGGATACAAAACTATGTATTTCATCTAAATAGTGCCATGTTGACATTGTGCAAGTGTAGGGAATATGGGACACTGTCATCACTTCCTACATGAAAAATACTGAACAGTATAAAAGTTTATACTCTTAAATAAGACAAGGTAGTTTTAAGTATTCAATAGCCAAAAAAAAAAAAGTACAAACCAGTTAAATCACTTGTAAAAAACATTTCCAGCACTGTCTTTAGCAACAAGAGCACACACATATGCACTGGTTTTGTTGAGGTCAGAGTTGGATCTTATCAGTCTTCAGAGACAATCAGCCTGTTCAGATGTTTTCCTCATACCTCAACAGTGCATGTGGAACATAAAGGGCAATCCTTTTTGCTTACCTGACTTATTTAGTACAAGTACTAGCCTTTTCTGTCCACCCCTGACAATGGCTTCTTCCACCTGGGGACACCTGCAACCAAGAGGATCTCTGGCGTCTAATACCTCCAGCACAACATCTGAGGCCTCGATCACCTGTCAAAGCAGAAGCTATCAGAACAGCACCCCCTGCTCTGGCACTACCCTCCACATAAGTACATCAGCATATCTACCGAAGTAAGTTCAGAGTTGGATCTCCTATCTTCACACAAGTTAACACATTCATCATTTCTTATATGAAGGTAAAACAGGGAGTTCCCGCCGTGGCGCAGCGGTTAACGAATCCGACTAGGAACCATGGGGTCGTGGGTTCGATCCCTGGCATCGCTCAGTGGGTTAAGGATCCGGCGTTGCCATGAGCTGTGGTGTAGGTCGCAGACGCGGCTTGGATCCCGCGTTGCTGTGGCTACGGCGTAGGCCAGCGACTACAGCTCCAATTTAGACCCCTAGCCTGGGAACCTCCACATGCAGCGGGTGCAGCCCTAAAATGACAAAAGGCAAAAAAAAAAAAAAAAAGGAAAATAGGTATTTTTCAGTAGCCTCTGATCAAAGTGGATTTCATGAGTGGAAAAATTCAAACTATCTAAACATATAATCCTCCCCTTGTGAATTATGTAGATTGGTAGGCCTTTGTGGCCCTACCAAGACCTGCTGAGAAGCTTTGTCATAGATGGGAATGAGCTTAGGAAAACAGGTGTTGGGAGTGCTCTACCAAGCCATCCCCTTGAAATTCCCTCAGCTTGGTTTCAGCATTGTACTTCAGAGACTATTTTTTTTGCATTGCTACACTTAATGTATTGTCCTATATTTAAAAAGCACTGTCAACACGTTACTTTACAAAATTTCACTTTTGCAAATCATGCTTATGGGGAATGGTTCCCATGCAAAAATTTAAAACCACAAAAATATGTCCTTCAGGAGTTCCTGTCATGGCTCAGTGGTTAACGAATCCGACTAGGGACCATGAGGTTGCGGGTTCGACCCCTGGCCTTGCTCAGTGGGTTAAGGATCTGGCGTTGCCATGAGCTGTGGTGTAGGTCACAGGCGCGGCTCGGATCCCACGTTGCTGTGACTGTGGCGAAGGCCGGCAGCTACAGCTCCTGTTAGACCCCTAGCCTGGGAGCCTCCATATGCTGGGGGAGTGGCCCTAGATAAGGCAAAAAGACAAAAAAAAAATAGGTCCTTCAGCTAAACATAATAGAGTAAGCCAGCTCTTCTACCTTTACGAGGTTGATGTCAGAAGGAAAAAAAAGATGACTAGTCTTTCCAACCTCATTACCATTTTTAGGCACTGATCTAGACTAAGATACCTTTTTAATTTCCTGACAGTACAGCTTCTTTGGATTCCGTTTGCTTGACTTGGCTTTCTTAGCTTTGGATCGCCCAAATTCCTATGGGATAAAGACAAGGGGAAAAGGACACAAGATAAGGTCAGTAGATGTAACCTGCTTCTGCATTTCCCATGAATGACTGGGGTACCGCAGTTGGTATTTTAATAGGTAAGACAATTTCCTCCCAAGAGGCAAAGCAACCCCTCCCTTAGCACGTGCTTTTTTACTTTGAGAATTTATCCCTTACAAACAGACCTAATCGTACCTCTTTCACAAGAACTTTGTGAGACAGCTCAACACCAGGATTAGTTTCAAGTTTTCTTTTCTTGTCCTGTTCCTTCTGCCTCTCAAGTTTCTGCTGCTGTCTCAGTTCTTCAAGCTACGTCCAAGCCACAAGAAAAATCGGTGAGCCAAAGTGACCTGGTGTCCTGACTTGACTTTGTAAAAATACACACATCACTTGTTAAAAACTTCAGCTAACGCATCTTACCCGCTGTTTCCTTAGCTCAGCTTCCCGAAGAAGAGCCTCCTTAAAAGGAGCACTATTTGGAATTCCTGGGTCTTTCCTAGACTTCTTTCGACCTCGTTTTTTAGCCTCTTTCCTCAATTTTCGATGGTGCTCTCGTACCTATCATGATAAAAAAAAATTTTATTAGCGTATAAAAATACTAAAGAGAATTCATGCGAGAAATCATGCTGTATTTTAGTTGTATCAGTAAGATGACCTAGAAACACTTTAACTGCAATAATACAGAGGACCCGCATGCTTATATATAAATCAATAAGAAAATATCACCAGGAGATACTTTTTGCAGTAACTGTTACCATGTTGATCAAGTTTATAGAACTTTTTGCAGTAACTGTTACCATGTTGATCAAGTTTATAGACTTTCTCATCATTTTATTACTGCACTTTCCCACAGCTGTACTTCTGATGTCTAAAAGCTTGTTCTCATAGCTAGCCTATCCAATCTCATTTCCTGAGGCAAAGTCATAATAATAGAGACCTCTTCGTGGAGGAGTGGGGCAGAAATCAATTTAGCGTTATACTTGCTGTAACTCTCCCAAGAATAAGATTTACCTTTTTTTGAATTTTATACCGCTTATGGCAGGTCATGCGTTTACTTGATTTCTTTAACTCTATAAAGCAATAGATCACAAAGACATTACTTTCTAAAATCACTTTTTATTATTTTATCCATAAATGATCCATTTCTTTACTTTTTAATGACTGTGCTCTAGGGTCACATCCATTTCTTCTGTTAAGTAATTAACTCTGAAACCTAATTTAAGAACCCTGGGCCAGGAGTTCCTGCCATGGCTCAGTGGTTAAACATGAGGTTGCGGGTTCCATCCCTGGCCTCGCTCAGTGGGTTAAGGATCCGGCGTTGCTCTGAGCTGTGGTGTAGGTCGCAGACGCGGCTCCAATCCCACGTGGCTGTGGCGTGGGCGGGCGGCTACAGCTCCGATTCGACCCCTAGCCTGGGAACCTCCATATGCCGCGAGCGCGCCCTAGAAAAGGCAAAAAAAAAAAAAAATCCCGTGTGCGGGAATTTCTGTCCTGGCTCATTGGTAAGGAACCCGACTAGTAACTCTGAGGAAATGGGTTCGATGCCTGGCCTCATTCAAGGGTTAAGGATTGGCAGCTGCTGTGAGATGTGGTTTAGGCCAGCAGCTGCAGCTCGGATTCCACCCCTTGCCAGGGAACATATATGCTACAGGTGCAGCACTGAAAGACCAAAAAAAAAAAAAAAAAAAAATCCTATGGGGCCCGCGATAAAAATAAACATGAGCCACTCAAGTCCCAGAGAATTTAACTTAACAGATCCGTTGTAGAGCCCAACTTTCACATTCCCGCTTTTCCAAGATTAGACTGGGATCACACACAAGAGCTTTAAGACCCAAGACGACAGCGACTTCTTGTCAAACAACAATCACAAAGAAGAACCTAACAATGGATTTGAGAGGCGGCTCTCATACCTTACCAGGGCCGGACCGAACGTGGCCGCAGAAGGGAAAACGCTGGGCCCGAAACCTGGCTCAGACAATGAAATACTCCTCAAAAGACCCTGGCCCTTCACCCTTGGGGCTCAGCCTTCCTTCTGTACCACGGGCCCGCGGTTAACGTGGAGCCTTCCAACCTACGAAGGACCAGGGAAGAAAGCCTACCCGCTAGACCCTTATTTCCACAAACAAAAAGGCAGAGGCTCATCGACCATCAGAAAGATCCCTCCACGTCCACCCCTAACCCCACTCACTCGGCCGCTTCATACTGGAAGCTGGAAGAGCAGGGCCGGCAGTAACAACAGCACTCGCAATCACAACCTATTTCCGCAGGCGCCACGTGCGAACTGAGGCCACTAGCGAGCGTCACGTACTCACGCAGCCGTCGTAAAGCGCACCGCCGCCGGCGCGCGTGCGCGCAGGCAGTGTCGCGCGGAGCCGAGCTCGCTTGACGGCCGCGGGACTGGTTTTGCGGCGGAACCGGGAGGGGTGAGGGCGGTGAGGGCGGTGAGGGCGGCGGGTGCTGGAGCGACGGCAGCGGCCGCGGCCGGAGGAGCAATAGCAGCAGCCGTGGCGGCCACGGGGCGGGGCGCGGCGGTCGGTGACCGCGGCCGGGGCTGCAGGCGGCGGAGCGGCTGGGTAAGGCCGGGCGCGGGGCGGGCGGGGCCGCTTCCTCTCGGCCGGCTGCCGGGCCTTTGTGTGGGCCTGGGCGGGCGGGCGCAGCGGCGGAGGCCCCGCCCCGGCCGTGGGGACGCGCCGGTCCGGCCGGGTGCGCGGGGCGGGGCACGGTGGCAGGCTTCGTGACGGGCCCAGCAGCTTTGCCGCACCTGCCGGCCGGGACAAAGGCGCGCCACGGCCCGGAAACTCTCGGAGACCCGCTTTCCCGCCCCCGGCGGCTGATCAGCGCTTGTCGCGGCAGCTTCAAAGCTGTCAACGTATCTCTTAGTCCCCCGTACCAGTGACAGGTCGGGAAGTCTTTCATTTCCTCCACAGCTCAAGGCCTCCTTTTTTTCTTGTCTTTTCCTGACGGTTCGGGCGCAAACGCTCCTAGTAATTTCTTAAAAACACTTTCTTGGTAACTGTGTTCAAACTGTTTTTATTAATGAGTCTTGTATTTATCGTAGAGGCCAGATAGAGTTTCTTATCTGCAACACCACAAAGAATCAAGGTGTAAAATTGTGTACGTTTCTGAGTTTTAATATTTTTCCATCTCTTAAAATTTTTTACTGAGAGAGAAACATAGTTTTGTATTGTGGGGTAGATATCGGTGACTTAAAGGGGAAGAAAGATGGGCAGAAATATAGGGGGAATCCTTAAAAACAAATACACCGTATAGTGGTTATAGAAGTTATTACTGTGATTATAGAAACATATGTTGGAATAAAGTATTTGTATTAACTTATTTTCCAACAAACTAGAACTCCTCAAAAATGTTTTCTGAGTATTATTTTTTCCACTTCGTAGTGTGCTCTTTTCCCAAATATAATTCAGAAGCAAATTGGACTCAATACCAAAGCTTAGTAATTTCTGCTTTTTAACTTAACACATTGCCCATATTTTAAGACCCAAAGAAATATTGGATGATATCTTTTTTTTTTTTTGTCTTTTTAGGGCTGAACCCACAGTATATGGAGGTTCCCAGGCTAGGGATTGAATCCAAGCTGTAGCTCCTGGCCACAGCAACGCCAGATCCAAGCCAGGTCTGCGACCTACACCACAGCTCACGGCAATGCCGGATTCTTAACGCACTGAGTGAAGCCAGGGATTGAACCTGCATCCTCACGGATACTAGTCGGGTTCGTTACTGCTGAGCCATGATCAGAACTCCTGGATGATACCTTTTGAAGAAGTATGTCAAATCAGTAACATATGTGTACCTAGATGAATAGAAGGGCTTTGACCACTGTCTTTGGCTTTGGAAGTGTACAAAATACCTCACAGTAATATTCTACCCAAATCTTTGAGATTAGTAAATTGTTATATGTGTATGAGAGACTACAACGAAGCCATCCAATATGTGAAAGAATGTTGACTTGGGAAAATCATCCCTAAGTTAAAATGCAGGCTGCTATATAATGCATATGGTTTGTTTGTGGTTTTGTTTTGTTTTGTTTGTTTGTTTTAAAAAAGCAGCCGAGGCATAGAATAAATACTAAAAGTGTGAACACCAATGTTAAGGGTGGATTTTTTTCTCTGGAAATTAGTACTATAAGTGTTTTTTTTTTTTCACCGCTGAACCTTCTGTTTTCCAAGATTTTTGTTTTATTTTATTTATTTATTTATTTATTTTGTCTTTTTGTCATTTTAGGGCCGCACCCGTGGCATGTGAAGGTTCCCAGGCTAGGGGTCTAATCGGAGTTGTAGCCACTGGCCTACGCCGCAGCCACAGCAACGCAGGATCCGAACCACGTCTGCAACCTACACCACAGCTCACAGCAACGCCGGATCGTTAACCCACTGAACAAGGCCAGGGATCGAACCCGCAACCTCATGGTTCCTAGTTGGATTCGTTAACCACTGTGCCACGACGGGAACTCCAAGATTTTTGTTTTAAACATGTATCGCAGAAATACAGGGGAGTACTGAAAGTTTATAAATTGTCAAAATATACCAGTAAAGCTATACCGAGTAAATAGTTTCTCAGTTGCACATTATATAGTTATTCTTTACTATCCACTGTAATTTATCATTGGTTGTTAGACTTTTGGGCCTGTGACTGTAATCAGTGCTATTTTAAAACTTGTAACCGAGCTTCAGACTCTGTTGTTCTCTTTATAGAAAATGAATTGCTGAATGGATGCTCATAGACCTTTTAAACTACACAAACTTTTTTTTTTTTAAACATCCCACTTAAGTACGCTTTTAATACATATATTAAACAGAAGTTAATCACCCAAACTGCTGTAAATCAGGCTACAAAAATGGATAAAATGCTCTTCCTGGAGTTCCCGTTGTGGTGCAAGGGAAACAAATCCATGAAGATGCGGCTTCAACCCCTGGCCTTGCTCAGTGGGTAGGGGTGTGAGCTGTGGTGTAAGTATCAGACAAGGCTCGGATCCCACATGGCTATGGGGTAGGCCAGCAGCCACACCTCCGATTTTACCCCTAGCCTGGGAATTTCCATATGCCACTGGTGCGCCCTAAAAAGAAGAAAAAAGAAAAAAAAGTGCTGTTCCTGTGTCCAAGGGAGCATGCAATTCTAGAGTTCAAACTTAACATTTTTGTTGTGCTTTGAAGTTTTAAAGTGATTTCACGTATGTGTCACTGTCACAACAATCCCAAGGAGATCTGTACACTCTAGTGTTCTCATTTTAGAAACGAAAAGACAGATCTGAGGGGTTGTGACTCCAGCAACATCTAACGGGTAGTTGGAAGACTTGGGTCTCTTGGCTTCTGAGCTCAAGTCTTATTGCTCCTCCCACATTGCCTTTCTTGCCAAACTTCCAAAATACATTTTAAAGGTGTTCTTTGGATGAGAAAATATTTGAAAATTATCCTTAGGTTGAATCTTTTTTTTCCTTATCAAATTCATGATTCAAGGAGTTTTTGATATTGTATGGTCTAAACTATATACACACACCCCCAGTGATTTACATTTTTTGTTATTTGATTTTCAGTGAATCATTTGTAAGATTAATTTTGGCCTCCTGCCGCATGGTTGGAAGTGGGGTTTTTTTGGTTTGTTTTTGTTGTCTTTTTAGGGCCACACGGAAGTTCCCAGGCTAGGGGTGAAATCAGAGCTGCAGCTGCTGGCCTACAGCACAGCCACACTAACACCAGATCCGAGCCTCATCTGTGACCTACACCATAGCTCATGGCAATGCTGGATCCCTCGCACAGAGTGAGGCCAGGGATTGAACCCACATACTCATGGGTACTAGTTGGGTTCATTACCACTGAGCCACAATGGGAACTCCTTCCCCCCCCTTTTTTTTAAACCTTTCTAAAGTTGCATGTGGTATCTTTTCAATGCTCTTAGGACTTTAGGAAAGAAATGTCTTTCTCTGAATTTTTTTTTGGTGAGTTTTCCACACTCTTTGCTCACGTGAGCCATACTTAGTTTGTTCCAGCTTGCCAACATTTGGTGTCACATGTGAGCCTTCCACATGTGTTCATTTCATTCCAGCTCTAATTGAACTCTGCCCTAATTGACTGGGGGGCAGTTGGACAGGCATGCTTCATTCCTGGAATTGACAGTCATTCCAGGTGAGTAAAGGGGAGCCTCAGTGAGACATCTTTAAGCATGTGAAAAGCATTTGGTTTAAAAAATGTGCTCTTAGTGCCTGAGCCTTTGCAGTGGTTTGATTGGCAGAACAGAACTGATATGGCTGTTTTCTCCAGTTCTCTTATCTGTCTTTAGCAGTTCTGTTTGAATGTTTTCTATCTATCCGTACTCATTTTTACTCTTTCTGACCCTTCTTTTTATTTCCCCTTTCTCTGCCTTGTTCTTCTCTTTCAGTTTTGAATATATTAACACTGAATCAGCACTTCTAAGGCCTGCCTTCTCCCACTGGCTTCACTTGGCCTTCAGACATAATGAGGAGACTGGCTTTTCGAGGCGCTGGTTGTGCTCTGGTAAAGCTGGTAAATTACTGATCATCTACACCCTTTCCCTTTTCTGTCCTTCCTTGCCTTTTCCCTTCCACCTTTCTTAAATTTTGTTATCCTCTTCATAAAGATTCCCACCTTATGTGCATCAAATTCACTTGTGTCCTTGTCGTAGACTGTTTATAGAAGTCTGGTCCTTAGTTTCTTTATCTTAATGAATTTAGGCCAGTTTATCAACCTTTTATAAAGCAAACAAAAATAGCAGTATTTGGCTGGTCTTGGCCCAAGTCCTTTGAAGCTTTGGCCAATTGCAGCCAGTTGCAAACTAATACACTGTGTAACCAACCAAGTCCCATAGGAAGGAACATCATCATGTTAGGCTCTGTTTTTAAACACCATGTGGATTGTAGTTCAGAGGAAGAGATAAGAAACTCTTCTTGTTTCTTAGATGGTTACCAGAATTTTTTATTTGTTGGTTTGTTTTGCTTCTGCTTTCTGTTCCCTGGAAATACCCAATTTTTCTCTCCATACCACTGGCAGCCCATTCTTTAAGCTGTTAATGTCTTCGTTTCCTGAAATTGAATGTTGATGAGTGACATTGGGATCAGTTTTTTCTTTTTGCTTTAGAGAAAGACCTTTGAAATCACAATGTACTGTCTGATGCTGTTGTTAAATTGTGTAAATGTTGTAGGACTTACTGGGGATACACCCTTTCCCTCTAGCTGTAGCAGATCATTTCAATAGTTGCATTTCTTGTGTTATAGTCAAATATATGCATTTGTAAAGTTGTGCTGATATTATTTAGCATCCTTACTAAAACCGAGAGCAAGTATTTACATGTTTCTGAAAGGCCAAGGAGGACCTAAAATTTCACTTCTGAGATGGTCTTCCAGATCACCTACTGAAAATGTAAAGCTGTGAGTTCCTTAGAGTAGAGTTGAGTACTTCATATAACTGAAAAGGAAGTTAGTCTGGATTAACTGAAAAGTTTTAAAACACAGTTTTGCTACTTTAGCATAGGTACAGTAAGTCATGTTAAGCGTTTTAAGGAATGGAGAAAATTCATTTTTTTTTTAATTTACTTTATCAGTTGACATAGTTTAATGACTTTGAACATCCACTCAGATACACCAGGAAACCCTTGTGGAAAGCTTTGGAGAAAATCCATTTTTAGTGTGTTAATTTTAGGGCACATCTAAAATGCTAGAAGGTTAACCAGTCCTCTGTTCCTCTACCCTTTTGCACTACTTATTTGCCTCAAGGTCTGCTTCCTGTGTTTTTGTTTTTGTTTTTCTCCACATCCTTGCCCATCTGGAAATTGATCATAATTGTAAGAAACAGTGGGGAAAACAGATGAGGTTGCTGACTCCAGAGGTGACCACCTTGGGGGTTCTCTGTCCCTGAGGCATGCCTGACTGCCTCAGAGTCTAAGGGATTCATACGTTTTAACGCACTGGTATACCACTACATGTGGGTTTCCAAACTCCAGTCCAGGATAAATTTGAGGCCAGAAGTGACTGATTCCTTCAAAATGGGTAATATACAAATGAGTACGCTTTTGCAGAATTTGTCCCATCCAAGTAAATGTAGCATTCTGGTAAGCGAAGGGACTAAAGCAAGATCCAGGACTTGCCCTGAAAAAAAGTAGTTAACCTTTTCTGTAACCGTTTACATATCCTCAAGAGTGAACCAGAAGCTTGATAGTCAGTGGCCAGCAAAGGGCTTGGTGGCAGAGTTTAAACTTAAGAATAAGAACATGGCTAATTATTTCTTATAGAAGAAGTTGGATTCCATGGGTTCCAAGAGAAGAAGAGCTACCTCCCCTTCCAGTAGTGTCAGCGGGGACTTTGATGACGGGCACCATTCTGTGTCCACACCAGGCCCAAGCAGGAAAAGGAGGAGACTTTCCAGTCTTCCGACTGTAGACCCTGTGAGTAACTTGGATCACAGTTTCTGCCTTCTGCACAATTCCCTACCCTTCCTCTGATGATAGATAAGCAGTTAGGATGCGAGGCCTGTCCGCTTCTTTTTCCTCTGGTTTGATATTCTCAACTTTTCTTTTATGAAAGGTGTATATTTAGCCAGAAGTATTAGAGTAATGGAATAATTTAGTATTATAAAATAATAAAGTATATCAGCATGTCCCATTGTATAGTCATTCAAATAACTGTGCATGTCATGTGCCAAACATGAAAGATTTCTTTGTGATCAGAAAGCACCAGCCCAGCAGAATGCTGGGTAAGAGTATTTCAGGCAGAGGGGCTGCCTCAGGATTGGATTTGGTGTGTTGTGATTACACAGCGATGGTCAAGACGGAGAAGAAAACTGGTAACGTCTGCCCAGCCAGAGTATACTCTACATACTCAGTGGGCATTGTTAGGATTTTAGGTTTTATTCTCAGAGGAGTAAGAAGCCCTTCTGTTGGATGATTTTTTAGCAAGGGTGCTATAAATTGATTTTGTTTAAAAGAAAAAAATTACTAGTAGTATAAATCGGATGGAAAATCTAATCATATAAAATGATTTTAATTAAGGAGAAATACTGTCAGCATTATTTCAGACTTGGGTCCCCATGCGAGAGTTTAGGGATTCATCCTCCTCTACTGACCTTTTATGTTTTTCTGTTTGTTTGTTTTTAAGATAATCCTAATGCCTACACTGGCTTTCTGTTCACTTTTCTGGTGATTTTTCTCCTTTTTCTACGAGATTTTTCTCCTTTTTCTAGATTGCTGTGTGCCATGAACTCTACAACACCATCCGAGACTATAAGGATGAGCAGGGCAGGCTCCTCTGTGAGCTCTTCATTAGGGCACCAAAGCGAAGGTGAGTGGGAGGGACTTGGTCCTGAGTCCAAGTTGAAAGTGTTTGGAAATAGAGTTTTCCTTTGGAAAGAATGGCTTAAATGTTACTGGGGTCCACATTTTGGTTTTTGTTGTTGAGAGGTAGTGAAGCATATATTTTTTTAATTTTTTAATTAAAATATTTTCAGTTGTAAAAAACATACAGCATAAAATTTACAGTCTTAATCATTTTACAGTATTAATCATTTTTAATCTGTTCAATGTGTTAAATATATTTTCGTTGTTACACAGCAGATCTCCAGAATTTTTTCATATTGTGAAATTGAAACTCTATGCCCATTAAATAACTGCTCATTTCCCCCTTCTCCTTTCCAGTCCCTAGCAATCACCATTGCACTTTTTATTTCTCTGAGTTTGACTACTTTAGATATCTCATGCAAGTAGAATTATACAATGTTTGTCTTTTCTGACTGGTTTATTTCACCTACCATAATGTCCTCAAGATTTATCCGTGTTGTACGATGTAACAGGATTTCCTTCCTTTTTAAGGCTGAGTAATACTCCATGGTATGCATGTACCACATTTTGTTTATCTGTTCTTCCATCGATAAACACGGGTTGGTTTTACCTGTTGGCTCTTGTGAATTATTGCTGCAGTAAACATCAGTGTGCAAATACAAATACCTCCTCCAGAGGTTGCTTTCAGTTCTTTTGGATATATACCCAGAACTGGAATTGTTGGATTTTTTTTTTTTTTTGTCTTTTTGCCTTTTATGTGGAACCGCACCCGTGGCATATGGAGGTTCCCAGGCTAGGGGTCTAACAGGAACTGTAGCTGCCGGCCTTTGCCACAGCCACAGCAACGCGGGATCCGAGCCGCATCTGCAACCTTCACCACAGCTCACGGCAACGCCGGATCCTTAACCCACTGAGCAAGGCCAGGGATTGAACCCACAACCTCATGGTTCTTAGTCGGATTCGTTAACCACTGAGCCACGAAGGGAACTCCATTGGATCTTATAGTAATTCTATTTTTAATTTTTTGAGACATCACCATATTGTTTTCTATAATCATGGCACTATTTTACATTCCCATCAACAGTGTATAAGAGCTCCAGTTGCTGGAAGTTCCATTGTTGGTGCAGCAGGTTAAGGATCTGGTGTTGCCACAGCTGTGGTGGTGCAGTTTGCAACTGCAGTGCGGATTCAGTCCCTGGCTGGAAACTTCCACATGCCAAAGATTCAGCCAAAAAAAAAAATAATAATAATAATAGTTCCAACTTCTCCTCCTCCTCGTAGTTTTATAGAAAGTTTGAAATCAAAGAGAATGAGTCCTCCATGATGGTAATTTTATATGTCAGCTTAGTTGGGTTAAGGGATGTCCAGAGAGCTAGTAAAACATTGTTTCTGGGTGTGTGTCTGTGAGGATGTCCCTTCAAGAGATTAGCAGGTAGACTGAGTAGAGAAGTTGGCTTTTACCAAAGCAAATGGATATTATCCAGTCCCCAGAGGGCTTGAATAGAACAAACGGTACAGGAAGGGTGAATTTGTGTTCTTCATTAGAATTGAGGCATACTTCTCCTCCTGTCCTTGGACATCAGAACTCTGGCTTCTTGGACTTTTGAACCGAATTACACCACTGGCTTTCCTGGTCTCCAGCTGGCGTATCCTGGGACTTTTTGGCCTCCATAATTGCCAATTTCTGTAATAATTTTCCCCCCTCTCTCTTTTTCTCTGTCGTTCCTATTTTTGGGGGGAGACCCATAATATACTCTTCCAAATTTTTTCTTCATTTTCAGGATAGGTTTTTTGGTTTCTGCAAAAAAATGGTATTGGAATTTTGTTAGATTTTGCATTGACTCCACGGATTGCTTTGGGTAGTATTGGTATCTTAACAATATTGTTTTCCATTTCATGAACATGGGATATCTTTCTATTTTTGTATTGTTTAATTTCTTACAGAAATGTGTAGTTTTCAGGAGTTCCTTTGCGGCACAGTGGGTTATGGATCCAGTGTTGTCACTGTAGCAGCTCAGGTTGTTGCTGTGGCATGGGTTTGATCCCTGGTCCTTGGGCATGCCAAAAAAAAATTAAATGCGTAGTTTTCACTATATGAATCTTTTACCACATTAGTTAGCTTTATTCTTTAATCTCTTGTTTGGATTGTTCACTGTTAGTTTATAGAAATACAACTGATATTTGTGTATGTGGGTTTTATATCTTGCAGCATTACTGAATTCACTTAAAAGTTTTTTTGCGTGACTCTTTAGAGTATTCTGCATATGAGGTCTATCATCTGTGAACAAAGATAGTTTTACTTCATCCTTTCTAATTTAGATGTCTTTTATATCTTTTTCTTGCCTAAATGCTCTGGCTGTGACTTCTAGTACTACGTTGAGAAGAAGTGATGAGAGCAAGTGTCTTTGTTTTTTCACCATTTTTAGTATAATGTTAGCTATAGATTTTTCATATGTAGCCTTTATTTTGTTGAGATAGTTTCCATCCATACCTAATTAGTTGAGTGTTTTTATCACGAAAAGGATATTGAATTTTGTCAAATGTTTTTTCTGTATCAGTTGAGATGATTATGTGGTTATTTTTCTTCATTCTTTTGGGTTTTTTTTTTCCCACAGCATGCAGAAGTTCCAGGGCCAGGGATTGTACCTGTACCACAGAGTAACGTGAGCCACAGCAGTGACAATGCCAGATTCTTAATCACTAGATTACCAGGGAACTCCTCTTTTCCATCGTTGTCTTAATATGATTCATTACTTTTATCAAATCTCATAGGTTGAACCATCCTTGCATTGCAGGAGTAACTCTCACTTGATCATGGTGTATAATTCTTTTAACATACTGCTGAATTCATTTTGCTGTATTTTTTTTGAGGATTTTTATGTAAATACCAATAAGGAATATTGGTCTGTAGTTTTTTTTCTTTTTCTTTCTTTTTTTTGGGCTGCCCTGCGGCATAAGGAGTTCCCAGGCCAGAGATCAGATCCGAGCTTCAATTGAGACCTAAATTGCAGCTGTGGCAATGCTAGATTCTCAGCCCACTGTGCCGGGCTGGGGATCAAACCTGCAAACCAGTGCCCCAGAGACATCGCCAGTCCTGTTGTGCCATAGTGGGAACTCCGTTTTATTTTCTTGTAGTGTCTTTGATATCAGAGCATTACTAGCTTCACAGAATAAGTAAGTTTTCCTTCCAATTTTTTTGGAAAAGTTAGAGAAGAATAGTTCTTTAAATGTCTGGTGAAATTCACTAGCTGTTATATCCAGGGCTTTTCTTTGCTAGGAGATTTTTTTTTCTCCCCAGGGCCACATCTGTGGCAAATGGAAGTTCCCAAGCTAGGAGTTGGATTAGAGCTTCTGGCCTGTACCACAGCCATAGAAGTACTAGATCTGAGCTGCATCTGCAACATACGCTACAGCTTCTAGCAACTCCAGATCCTTTAGCCCGCTAAGCAAGGCCAGGAATCAAACCCACATTCTCACGGATGCTAGTCAGTTCTTAACCCACTGAGCTATAGCAGGAACACTTGCTTATCCTTTCTAAATATAATAATTTGCAACTACTAACACCAAACTCCCAGTCCATCCCACTCTCTCCCCTCTCCCCTTTGGCAAGCACAAGTCTTTTCTCTATGTTTGAGTCTGTTTCTGTTTTGTAGATACGTTCATTATGCCATATTTAGATTCCACATGTAAGTGATATCATACGGTATTTGTCTTTCTCTTTCTGGCTTAACTTAGTATGAGAATCTCTAGTTGCATCCACGTTGCCGCAGATGGCATTATTTCATTCTTTTTTGTGGCTGAATAGTATTCCATTGTGTATATGTACCACATCTTCTTAATTCATTCATCTGTCGATGGACATTTAGATGGTTTCCACGTCTTGGTTATTGTGAATAGTGCTGCTGTGAACATACAGGTGCATGTGTCATTTTGAATTGTAGTTTTGTCTGGATATCTGCCCAGGAGTGAGATTGCTGGATCATATGGTAGTTCTATAATCAGTTTCTGAGGAACCTCCATACTGATTTCCATTGTGGTTGTACCAGTTTACATTCCCAGCAACAGTGCAGGAGGGTTCTCTTTTTTCTACACCCTCTCCAGCATTTTATATTTGTAGACTTATTAGTGATGACCATTCTCACAGGTGTGAGGTCGCACCTCATTGTGTTTTTGATTTGCATTTCTCTAATGATTAGTGATGTTGAGCATTTTTTCATGTGCCTGTTGGCTATCCATATGTCTTCTTTGGAGAAATAGCTGTTTAGGTCTTCTACCCATTTTTCAGTTGGATTGTTTGGGTTTTTTTGTTGTTGAATTGTACCAATTGTTTATATAATTTGGAGATTAAGCCCTCAGTTGCATCATTTGCATCTATTTTCTCCCATTCAGTAGGCTGTCTTTTTGGTCTTTTTATAGTTTCCTTTTCTGTGCAAAAGTTTGTAGGTTTGATTAAGTCTCATTTGTTTGTTTTTCTTTTTCTTTCTTTCTATTGCCTTGGGAGACCTAAAAAAACATTCGTATGGTTTATGTCAGAGAATGTTTTGCCTGTGTTCTTTCCTAGGAGCTTTATGGTGTCATGTTTTGAGTCTCTGAGTCATTTTGAGTTTATTTTTGTGCATGGTGTGAGGGTGTGTTCTAGTTTCAGTGATCTATGTGCAACTGTCCAGTTTTCCCAGCACCACTTGCTCAAGAGACTGTCTTTCCCATTCTATATTCTTGCCTCCTTTAATGAAGGTTAATTGACTGTAGGTGTCTGGGATTATTTCTGGGTTTTCTGTTCTGTTCATTCCATTGATCTGTATGTCTGTTTTTGTGCCAGTACCATACTGTCTTGATTACTATAGCTTTGTAATATAGTTATAGCTCCTGCTTTGTTTTTTTTTTCCTCAGGATTTCTTTGGCATTTCTGGGTCTGGTTCCATACAAATTTTTGGATTGTTTGTTCTAGTTCTGTGGAAGACGTCATGGGTAATTTGATAGGGATTGAATTAAGTCTGTAAATTACTTTGAGTAGTATGTTTGCAAGGAGATTTTCGATTACTGATTCAGTCTCCATATTAGTTGTCTGTCTATTCAAGTTTCCTATTTCTTCACATTCAGTCTTGGTAGGTTGTATATTTCTAGGAATTTATCTGTTTTCTCATAGGTTATCCAGTGTATTGGCATATGATTGTTCATTGTAATCTCTTATTATTCTTTTTATTTCTGTGGCATTGGTTGTAATATCCTTTCTTTCACTTTTTTCTTTTTCTTTTCCTTTTGGCTGCACCTGTGGCATACAGAAGTTCCTGGGCCAGGGAGCAAACCCATGACACAACAGTGACAACATGAGGTCCTTAACCTACTGCACCACAGGGGGACTTCCATGAATCTCTTCGTGTGACTTTGTTTTGAGTAGTATATTAAGTTGCTTGTACTAGGACATCCCAACTAACAATGACTGAAACAAGAACAATTTCTTTTTCTCATGTACAGCTCCTATTCTGTGAGGTTTTACAACTGAGATATTGTCTCTTTATTCTTCTGTGTTTGGATTATCACCCTTGTCTTCATGGTCTGGGATGGCTCACCACAACACCTATCTTCCAGCCCATAGGAAGCAGAAGACATGTTAAGAATGTGACCTGAACATAATACACCTCAGCTTTTGCAATGGCTAGTCCTTAGCCACAACAAGGATGGAGAATTTGGTCTTTAGTACCCAGAGAGCAACTTAGAATGCTGTCATCTTGGGAAGAAGGGGAAACAGGTTTAGGGGTATCCAGCAGGCTCTGCACGTCAGGCAAGGTGTTTCTCACTTTTCTGGTTAAACCTCTTAGTTGTGCTTTGGCTATTCTGCACCCATATCAAGCAGAATGTCCTATTGTTGAAAGAGAAAAGCTGTGAAGACATATACTATATACAGTCTTGCGTGTGCGTATGCACGTGTGTGCCCATGTGCACACAGAAATTTGGAAGAAAATGTTTTTTTTTTTGCTTTTTAGAGTTGCACCTGTGGCGTATGGACATTCCCAGGCTAGGGGTCAAATCGGAGCTGCAGCCTACAGTCTAGGCCACAGCTACAGCAACTTAGAATCTGAGCCATGTCTGCAACCTACACTGTACCTTACAGCAACATGGGATTGCTAACCCACCAAGCAAGGCCAAGGATTGAACCCACATCTTCGTGGATACTAGTCACGTTCTTAATCCAGTGAGCCACAGTGGCAACTCCCTAATAGTGCTTTTAACTCTGGATTAATAGGAACAATTTTTACTTTTTTTTACTTTTCCTTTTTCTGTACGTGATTTAAGTGGGAAAAATCAGTGAAGCTATTTCATTTTGAAAGTGGGGGGACTTTGTTTTGACTTTTATAGAGTAGGATGTTGTGATCCTTATCCCTTGTCCCTATGGCAATTCTGAAAATGTTTGTGAAGAGCCCTCTATCAGAGCTTCTGAGAGTCCTTTTTTGTTATGTGCCCTCATTGTGTTCTCAGTTGTCCACAGATAATCCCCTAAACCTGAGAGGTGGAGCAGTGGACTATGGTCCATCAGGGCTAGGGAGAGAGAACCATCTTGAGTATCAAGTTAACAAAGCCTTAATGCTCACTCTGAGAAAGTCCCTTGGTGCCACTGACAACATCACTATTAGGCCTGGATAGTCCTTTGTTGTTACTCACTAAGGCCTTTATGTTCTTACACTTTCTCTGAATACTGCTGTTCAGAAATGTGTTAAGTTTTCCTTTTATTCCTTCGTGCCTGATTGTATAATTGACTAAAATTGTAAGTAGTTGATAAGGGTTTTGAAAACTTAATTTTTTCTTTCTCTTCCTTTCCCTTCCTGGAGAATTCATTCGAAAGTCATTAGGTGAGACTGCCCAAGGTAGGCATCTGCAAAGGAGACAGGTGGGGGGGGGGAATAGGGTAGGGGTTGTGGACAGGAGCTGTGTCACATTACAGGTTGTTAGAGCCTTGGCATGCCGAAGAGGGAGTTTATGTAGGAGGACTTCCTGGCACCTTCCCTGTGTTGAGGCCTAAGTTGGGGAAGGAAGGTGTTTGTGTGGGAGGAGTGGTGGTAGCAGTGGTCTTTTGTAGGTTGGGTAAGCAGGGCATCCATGTGGGATGTGGTATAGCATGGGGGTGTATGGAGTGGCACAGGTCATAGCCTTGAGTGAAATGAGGAGAGCATTGTTGGGTGGTAGAACAGCAGCAATTGGAGAGTGCTTACATACAGGTGATCAGTCATGTAAATAAATAACAGGACTCAGGCTTCTCATTATTTGAAATGGGAGCAGCAGTTGGGAAACAAAAGTGAAATGAACCCTGAGGTGTTGGATTAGAATTGGAAATAGTAGGAGTTCCTGTTGTGTAAACGAATCCCACTAGGAACCATGAGGTTATGGGTTCAGTACCTGGCCTCGCTCCGTGGGTTAAGGGTCCCGCGTTGCCGTGAGCTGTGGTATAGGTCACAGATACGACTGGGATCCATAGTTGCTATGGCCGTGGTGTAGGCTGGCAGCTAGCTCTAATTGGACTCCTAGCCTGGGAACCTCCATATGCTGTGGGTGCGGCCCTGAAAAAAAAAAAAAAAAGAATTAGAAATAATAGAATTCCCGTCATGGCTCAGCAGAAACAAATCTAGCTAGTATCCATAAGGACCCGGGTTCAATCCCTGATCTCACTCAGTGGGTTAAGGATCCAGCATTGCTGTGAGCTGTGGTATAGGTTGCCGATGCAGCTTAGATCTGGCATTGCTGTGGTGTAGGTTTTAGATGCAAGTGGGAGCTGTAGGCCAGCAACTATAGCTCTAATTCGACCCCTACCCTGGGAAACTCAATATGCCACAGATGTGGCCCTAAGAAGACCAAAAAAAAAGAAGGAATTGGAAATAGTTTCCAATATATTAGATTTAGAAATAAACATACATATAAATGGGCACATGTTGATTCCGTACTCTGTCCCTTGAGACAGCCTGGGAGCAGCATCACCCTAGCAGAAATGAGTACATCTAGCACTAAAGTCTTGGTTTTTCAATACCATTTACTATAAAGAGACCAGATTTGGGGAAATGTTTGATTTCAAGGGCAAGAAAAGTACAAGATGAGCCCATTTCATGTAACCAGAAAATATGTGCTCAAAGGGTAATGGGAATATGTCAAAAGGATGTAGAAAATAGAATCCATCTCAGAAGGACTCCCTCTTACTGACCAAACCTGGAGCAGTTTGAACATCAAAATAATTACAATAATTTTTTAGCCCACTGAGTAAAATAGGGACCCAGAAATCCACAGTGATATAAATAAATGAACAAACTCATAAAGAGTGTGCTTTTACATAGTCTAGAGTTACCTTTCCCTAAAGTACAAGGAGCAAAAGAGTGACTTCGTCAGTTGAGAAGCTTGGCATTACATAATCAAATGACCAGAATCAACCTCATCTAGGTAATAGAACAAGTTGAAATCATGTGCCACCTGGTAGGATACAGTGAGATGAATTTGGCATCATTTCTGTCATAGTCCTGCTAAATAAACTTAACCTGAATTTATTTATCAGGAAAACAGACAACCCCAGATTAAGGGACGTTTTATGAAATAATTGGCCTGTAATTTTCAAAAGTATCAAGATCGTGGAAGTCAAACAAAGACTGAAGAACTATTCCAGAATGAAGGAAATTAAAGAAATGTAACTAGGAATTCCATTGTGGCGCAGCAGAAATGAATCCAACTAGGAACCATGAGGTTACAGGTTCAACCCCTGGCCTTGCTCAGTGGGTTAAGGATCTGGTGTTGCCATGAGCTGTGGTGTAGGTCGCAGACATGTCTCAGGTTCTCTGTTGCTGTGGCTGTGGTGTAGGCTGGCAGCTGCAGCTCCGATTGGACCCCTAGCCTGGAGGTTTCCATATGCCACGGGTGCGGCCCTAAAAAGCAGAAAAAAGAAAAAAAAAGGAAATGTAACTAAATGCAGCATCAGTCTCAACTTGATCCTTTTCCTATGAAGGACATTTTTGGAACAATTGGCAAAATATGAAGGGGCTCTGAGGACTGTGTGGTGGGACTGTATCAGAGTTAATTTTCTAATTTCAATGATTGCACCCTGGTCCTTTTTGTAGGAAATACTGAACTCTTCAGCAGCTTACTCTTAAGATAGTTCAGAGAAAAAAAAAATTCTTTGTACTACTTTTCTTGAAATCTTTATGTCAAAAAAATTTTTTTTAATTAAATATATCATGCATACGTAGGTAAAACTTGGCAGCCAGTGTCTAAGAGAGATTAAAGCCTTAATGATGATCATAACTTTTTTCTTTTCTTTTTTTTTTTTGGCTACTACTACAACTTGCCCAAGTTTCTGGGCTAGGGATGGAACCCAAGCCACAGTGGTGGCAATGCAGAATCTTTAATCACTAGCGACCAGGGAATTCCTAAGATCTTAAAAGTTCTGTGTTGTTGGGAAGAAGACACTCATTTGAAATTGGGGTGATACTTGAGAATTTGTCTGTCTCAGTGAAAATCAAAGTTAGGGACACCTGTTAAGGCTGGTAAAATTCAATTCTTCCCCTAATTCTGGGAGTTGCACATGCCACCAGATAGAGGAGAAGCAGTGTGGCTGATGGGAAATTATAGTCCTGACCTGCTGTGTGGTTTGGGGCAAGCCATCTTATCTCTCCTGGCCTCAAGTTTCCTTGTTCCTTAAGGGAGGGAGTTGATAAGACTGACCCTTTTGGTGCTTTCATGTTCTAAGAATTTCCTTCTCCCCTTCCTCTCTAGGAGCCTCAATCTCAGTATATTCTTGGAGTTCCCTGGCTTAAGTACTTTTCTCCACCCTTTCACAGTGCAGTGGAAATATGCCTGAGGTACAAGGAGACTGCTAGCCCAGATGTGCTAATGGGAAATGAGCAGAAAACAGCCCCGTGAGGCTTATTCCTCTTCTCAACATTTTTTATATGTAATAAAACTTACTCTCTTACACATCTAGAATGAGTTTTACCTATCCCTCGAAGGAGAATTGAGAAAAATAGTTGGTTAGATAATTTTTCAGAAGGTTTCATGGAACTCCATTTGAAAAAAGCCAGAAGGAATAATAATAAACATCCACGAGCCAAAACCCACCTTAAGAAATTATAACTACCTTTAAAATGTCCTCTGTGTTCTTCACTGTCCCTCCTCTCCAAGAGATAATTGCTGTCCTGAATTTTGTGTTTATCATTCTCATGCTTTTTTTGTTTTTGTTGTGTTTGTTCATGTTTTTAATGCCCTTTTGTTTTTGTTAAGCCAAAAGCCTCATCTTTTCTCTTTTGTAAATTCAGTGCTTGATATTAGAGCAGCATATATATAAGGCATTTGATAGTACTTGGCAGAGAAAGTTCTGTGGTCACTAATCAAAAAATGACAGTCTGTTTTATAAGTTTATAAAAAGCTTTGAAACATATTTGTTTTCAGCCACAAGACCGTGGAAGGTAAGTCATTTTCATTTGCAGAAGATCCACTGACAGGCTGGTGCCCCAAATCTTAAATATTTAGCATATAAAAGAACTTCAAGATCTTTTTTTTTTTTTTTTTTTTGCTTTTTTAGGGCCACACTCACAGCATGTGGAGATTCCCAGGCTAGGGATCTAATCGGAGTACAGCTGCTGGCCTACACCAGAGCCCCAGCAACTCAGGATCCGAGCTGCATCTGTGACCTACACCACAGCTCATGGCAATGCCGGATCTTTAACCCACTGAGCAAGGCCAGGGATCGAACCTGCAACCTTGTAGTTTCTAGTCAGATTCGTTAACCACTGCGCCATGACGGGAACTCCAAGAACTTCAAGATCTTAATTAAGGTTTTTATATCACTAATAGGTATTATTAGTAATAACATGCATGTGTATGCATCTTGCTTTTGTTAGTTTCAGTTCTAATAATGGGAATAAGTGTAGCATGTTCTGTTATTTGGAGCGTTGCATATTTTGACAGATGTTTTTGAGACAGTTTATTATAGACTTTTGACTAATACCTTTTTAAAAAAACATTACATTATGACAGAAATCAACCAGACTATTATGAAGTGGTTTCTCAACCTATTGACTTGATGAAAATCCAACAGAAACTAAAAATGGAAGAGTATGATGATGTTAATCTGCTGACTGCTGACTTCCAGCTGCTTTTTAACAATGCAAAGGCCTATTATAAGGTAAGAACGCATCAAATTTAGAAGGTATCCAGTTTGATAATTGTGTAGCTTTTTAAATATTTATCAGTCTGGTAGGTAAGTTGTGGTTTGTGGTTTGGTAGTTTGAGTTTGCATTTCTCTTTTGAATAAAGAAACTGCAGATCAATATAATTATGAACCATTCTCATTTCTTCTCTGTCTGCTCATATCTTTTGGCCTATTTCTCTCTTGGGTTGTTTGTCCTTTTTGTATTTATTTTTAGAAAATTTTTGTTCTGGATACTAGTCCTTTTTTGGTTATGTGTGTTGCAAATATTTTCTCCCACACAGCTATTTTACACTCTTTTTATGATGTCTTTTGATGAACGTAAGTTTTTTAAATTTCAATTTAGCAGATTTATCAGTCCTTAACTTTGTGGTTTATCCTTCTTCGTGTCTTGTTTCTGAAATCTAGTCAGATCCGTATCCGCTGAGCTGTGATGGGAACTCTTCATCGGTCTCTTTCTGACCTTTTATTCTGGCCAGTTTATCTGAAACTGGGCTATTCTATTTCTACCTTAATTACTATGGCTTTATAATTCTTTATCCAGCAGACAAAGTTTCTTGCTTATTCTTGGCCCTTTCCTTATACATTTTTGGCCTTTACATACACATCTTAATTTTTAGTGTGTTAAGTCAGCAAGCACAAAAAAAAATATTTGAATTTTCATTGCAATTGCATTGACTCTGTAGATTGTATTTTAGAGAATTGACATAATTGTAATATTGATTAATCTATGAACTTGGTACATCTTCTTTCTTTGCCTTTTTTTTTTAAAGGGCCACACTCGTGGCATTTGGAGATTCCCAGACTAGGGGTTTGAATCAGAGCTGTAGCTGCCAGCCTTTGCCACAGCCACAGCAATGCCAGATCTGAGCTTTGTCTGCAGCCAGCACCACAGCTTACGGCAATGCTGGATCCTTTAACTCACTGAGCAAGGCCAGGGATCGAGCCTGTATCCTCATGAATACTAGTTAGATGCGTTTCCACTGAGTCACAATGGGAACTCTCTATATATCTTCATTTGTTTGTCTTTTTAAATGTATTTTAGCAAAGCTTTAAATATTTTTTCATCAAGATTCTGCAAAAATGTTAGACTTTTTCTTTTTTGGAGTTCCCTTTGTGACTCAGCATGTTGAGAACCTGACTAGTATCCATGAGGTGGAGGGTTTGGTCCTTGGCCTCGCTCAGTGGATTAAGGATCCAGTGTTGCTGTAAGCTGCAGTATATTTAGGTGGCAGATGCTGCTCGGATCTGGCGTTGCTGTGGCTGTGGTATAGGCCAGCACCCGTAGCTCTGATTCAACACCTGGCCCCGAAACTTCCATATGCCACAAGTGCAGTCTTAAAAAAATAAATATTTATTCTTTTTTTGGGGGGCCACCCTCATGGTATGTGGAAGTTCCCAGGCCAGGGATCAAATCTGTGCCACTGCATCAGCCCAAGCCACTGCAGTGAGAGTGCCAAATCCTTAACCCAGTGCATAACAAGGGACCTCCTTTGTTCCTTTTTATGGCTGAATAATATTCCATTGTGTGGCTATACCACATTTTGTTTATTTGTTTCCTAGTTGATGGACATCTGGATTGTTTCTGCTACTATAAATCTTGTGAATGTTAACAAGAGTATCATTACTATACTCTGCATGTGTCCATTAGACTTAGTTTATTTATTATGTTGCTAAAATTTTTTATGTTGTGATTGATTTATCTGTATAAACTATCTGCTTACCAAATGATGTTTTAAATTTTCTAACTGATGATCGATTTGTCTGTTTCTCCTATTAGCTCTATTGACTTTTTCCTTTATATATTTTAAAAATATGCGCTTGGGAGTATACAAGTTTAAAATTGTTTACATTGTCCTGGTAAATGTAAGTTTTTTTGCATTATGCAGTAGCATCTTTTTTTTTTGGTCAGACTCGGGGCATCTGGAAGGTCCCCAGCCAGGAGTCGAATCTCATCTGCAGCTATGACCTATGGCAACGCTGGATCCTTAATCTACTGCCCCAGGCCAGGGATTGAACCCATGCAGCCATACAAGCAACACCAGATCTTTAATCTGCTGCACCACAGCAGGAACTCATGTAGTAGCTTTCTTTATTGTTAGTAATGTCTTTGGTTTGAAGTTTGTTTTATCTGATATTAATACATGTAAAGTAATATCAGCTTTATATTTATGTTCATCTTGTTTATTTTTTTCCATTCTTTTCTTGCAGTCCTTTCATATATTTTTAATGCTAGTATATCTCATGTAAACCACATATATATGAGTTTCTATTCATCCAGTTGACCACCTTTACTTTTTAACTGGAGCATTTCATCTCTTTACAATTTTAGTAATTACCTTTATATTTGGATGTATTCCTGTCATTTAAATTTCTACTTCTATTTATCTCACTTTGTAATCTTTTTATTATTTGCTTAATTCTCTGCCTTCTGTTTTTCTTTTTCCTTTTTTTCTTGGGTTTATTTTGTTTTTAATTTCCTCTATAATTTGGAGGTTCTAAGATCCATTCATAATCTATTAGTTCTTATCCAAGAAGTTTTAATATTTATAATTAACTTATCAAAGTCAGAAGTTAATTGCTATCTTAAACCTTTTTATAAACAATGCAAAACCTTAGAATAATTTAACTCTGATATGTCCTTTTATTTATACTACTGATGTTTTGTATTTTAATTCTATTATGACAAGTTTTTAACCATAAAATAATGTTATGGTTTTATATTGTCAGTCAGTGGGAATTCTGAGGCCCATGTACCTTTTACTCATAATGATTTTTAAATTTGTAATGCAATTTTCAAAGTTATGTCTTAGAATACCAGACTGCTGGTACTAAAAGTAGCAATTGCTCTAAAAGTAACAATTGATTTACAATAGAATACTAAAGTGATACTTTTTTCTCTTCTTTTTGCTAACATAACAGCCGGATTCTCCTGAATATAAAGCTGCTTGCAAACTCTGGGATTTGTACCTTCGAACAAGAAATGAGTTTGTTCAGAAAGGAGAAGCAGATGATGAAGATGATGATGAAGACGGGCAAGACAATCAAGGCACAGTGACCGAAGGAGTAAGTGTACCACCAGAACGGTAATAGATGTGCTGTTGGCAGGTGGACAAGGCTCCTCCATGTGATTTCTCTTGGCCACTGTGGGCAGCTGGACTTCCTGTGCAGTTTTGTTGGTGACTGAGAGGGTATAGGGGCCTGCAGCCAGAGAGCCCCACTCCAATTGCAAGGGATCCTAGAACATCTTGGACAACATGTGCCATACATGGTTGCTTTCCAAGCTGCATCTGTGACCTACACCACACACAGCTCACAGCAAGGCCGGATCCTTAACCCACTGAGTGAGGCCAGAGATCAAACCCGAGACCACACGGATACTAGTCAGGTTTGTTAACCACTGAGCCATGACAGGAACTCCTTTGGAAGTTTTCTAATCACAGTTTCAATTTCAGAACTTGTGACTGGTCCATTCATCTTTTCTATTTCATCTTGGTTTAGTCTTGTAAGATTGTATTTTTCTAAGAATTTGTCCATTTCTTCTGGGTTGTCTGATTGGCATATAGTGGCTTGTAGTTATTTTTTATGATCCTTTGTATTTCTGTGATGTCCATTGTAATTTCTTCTTTTTTGTTTCTAATTTTATTGATTTGAGTCCTCTCTTTTTTTCTTGATGAGTCTAAGGGTTTATCAATTTCGTTGATCTTTCCAAAGAACAAGCTTTTAGTTTCATTGATCTTTTCTATGGCTTTCTTCATTTCTATTTCAGTGATTTCTGCTCTGATCTTTATGATTTCTTTCCTTCTGCTAACTTTGGGTTTTGTCTATTCATCTTTCTCTAGTTGCTTTAGATGTAAAGTTAAGTTGTTTATTTGAGATTTTTCTGCCTGGGGTAGGCTTGTATTGCTATAAACTTCCCTCTTAGAACTGCTTTTGCTGCACGCCATAGGTTTTGGAGTGTCGTACCTTTGTTGTCATTTGCTTCTAGGTATTTTTTAATTTCCTCTTTGATTTCTTAGTGATCCATTGGTTGTTTAGTAGCATGCTGTTTAGTCTCCACATGTTTGTGTTTTTTGTAGTTTTTTATTCTTGTTGATTTCCAGTTGTACAGCCTTGTGGTCGGAAAAGATACTTGATGTGATTTCAGTTTTCTTAAATTTACTGAGGCTTGATTTGTGGCCCAAAATGTGATCAATTGTAGAGAATTTTCTGTGTGCACTTAAGAAGAATTGTATTCAGCTGCTGTTGGATGGAATGGTTTATAAATATCTATTAAGTCCATCTGGTCTAATGTATCATTTAAGGCCTGTGTTTCCTTGCTGATTTTCTCTCTGGATGATCTGTGTATTGCTGTGAGTGGGGTGTTAAAAGTCTCCCACTATTACTGTGTTACTGTCAATTTCTCCTTTTAAAGTTGTTAGCAGTTGCCTTATATATTGAGGTTATCCTATGTTGGGTGCTACTCCAGATTTCTTGCATCCTCTCACTTTCAATTTGTGTGTGTCCCTGGAACTGAAGTGGGTCTCTTGAAGACAACATATATATGGATCTTGTTTTTGTATCCATTCAGCCAGTCTGTGTCTTTTGGTTGTAGCATTTAGTCCATTTACATTTAAGGTCATTATTGATATGTATGTTCTTATTGCCATTTTATTAACTGTTTTGGATTTTTTTTGTTGGTCTTTTTTCTTCCCTTCTCTTGTTCTCTCCTCTTGTGGTTAGTAGACTATCTTTAGTGTTGTGTTTGAATTGCTTTGTCTTATTTGTGTGTCTGTATAGCGTAGATTTTTGGTTTGCAATTACCATGAGGTTTTGATATAGCAGTATAGGAGTGTGTGTGTGTGTGTGTGTGTGTGTGTGTGTGTGTGTACATATATATATATATATATATGAGATTATTGTTGGTCTCCTAATTGTAAATGAATCTCCAGTATCCTGCATTTGTACCCTCCTCTTTTCATGATTTCTGGTTTTGATAACATATCTGTGTGTGGATGCTGTCCTACCTTTACTGTATGTATGCCTTTACTGGTGAGCCTTCTCATTTGTAATATTTTTGTTTCTAGTTGTGGCCTTTTTTTTCCCCACATAGAAAAGTTCCTTTAGTATTTGTTGTAAAGTTAGTTTGGTGGTGTTGAATTCTCTAAACTTTTGCTTGTCTGTAGAATTTTTGATTTCTCCTTCAAATCTGAATGAGAGTCTTGCTGGGTAGAGTAATCTTGATTGGAGGGTTTTTTTCTTTCATCAGTGTAAGTATATCATGCCACTCCCTTCTGGCCTGCAGGGTTTCTGCTGAAAAATCAGCCATTAACCTTATCAGGGTTCCCTTGTACATTGTTTTTCTTTTCCCTAGCTGCTTTCATTATTTTCTCTTTGTCTTTAACTTTGGTCAGTTTGATTAATATGTGTCTCAGGGTGTTTATCCTTGGGTTTATTTTATATGGTACTCATTGTGCTTCCTGGATTTGAGTGAGTGATTCCTTTCCCACGTTAGGGAAGTTTTCAGCTATCATCTCTTCAGATATTTTTTGTGGCCCTTTCTCTTCTCCTTGCACCCCTATAATACAGATTTTGGTGCATTTAACATTGTCCCAGAGTTCTCTTAGACTGTCTTCATTTCTTTGTTTACTTTTTTAGGGCCACTAGTGCGGCATATGGAAATTCCCAGTCTAAGGATTGAATTGGAGCTGCAACTGCCAGCCTAAACCACAGCCACAGCAATATAGGATTTGTCCCATCTTTGTGGGTATTGCAGAGGTGAGCCTCTGCAATATAGTTACTTTCCAGTCTGTGGGCTACCCATCTCGTGGGTATGGGGTTGCTTGTATGGGGTTATCACCCCTCCTGCCATCTTGATGTGACTTCCTCTTTGTCTTCTAGAGTACGGTATCCTTTTTGATAGTTTCTAGTCTATTATTTTGAAGGTTGTTTAGCAGTTGGTTCTAATTTTGTTGCTTTCATGAGGGAAGGTGAGCTCCAGTCCTTCTAGTCTGCCATCTTAATCCCATTAAATCAACTATACTTTAATTTAAAAACAAAAAGGGAAAAGAACAGTAAAGGGAATTTTATCTCTCTTCTGCAGCTAAATAGTAAAATACCAAAAGCAGAGCATTCCCCTTTTTTCCCTAAGTTACCTAGACAAGCCTTGGGCTGAAATTCCAACACAGAAAGAAGCAGTGGTGGATGAATTTCTGAAAAACATAATTTCTTGGAGTCTCAAAATATCATTCCTAGGCATCTTGTCAATTTTTTTTTTTTTTTTTTTAGGAATTAAACGATTAGAATTAAGTAGAAGGCAATTAACTAAGGCTTCCCTGGAATTTCACTCTCTGACATTCCCGAAGGAATAACAGCTTAAGCCAGGCTTTCTTGGGCAGAATGTTACCTACAGAGCGGTCAGCCTTATTATAGACCTCCAGGGTTCTACTCAAAAAATGAAAATGACTACATTTAGGTCTTGCTTGTGCTCCTTTTGGTAGCAAATTGGGAGAATCTTATGCATTCATAATTAAACCCCCCATGCTTCTCTCCAGCCCTAAGTTACTTGTGAAAAAAGAGGGAATTTTCAAGCTTCTCATTTTAAAATTAAGAATGGGAGTTCATGTTGTGGCTTAGCAGGTTAAGAATCCAATACAGTCTCTGAGAGGATGTAGGTTCAATCCCTGGCCTTGCTCAGTGGGTTAAGGATCCAGCATTGCCACAAGCTGCAGCCTAGGTCACAGATGCAGCTCAGATCCAGTGTGTCTGTGGCTGTGGTGTAGGCCTGCAACACTCATTTGACCCCTAGCCCAAGAAACTTCCATACGCCACAGGTATGACCATAAAAAGAAAAAAAAAAAGAACGATTTCCTTGGTTACCACAAAAAAGGAAACTTACAGGCCAGTATTACTACAATTTTCCCAATTGTGGAAATAGGTTATATGAATGCACTCACAGATCCTGCTCCCTTTGTCATCTGCAACATGTTTCCCAAGTAGGTGGTTGGGTTAGGAGGAGAGGAATCTTGGCTATGGTATATAACTCTCCTCTGTGAAGCTAATTCTGTGGTGCTGTTCTAAGTAGTAAGTAAATGACTTAAATATGGGTGTTTTAGTTTGCTTTCATCAGTCCTATGTTGGTTCTCTAAACTTTTGTGGTTGAGGAGTCTCAGCTAATCACATATCTTATATGTTAAATGTTTACTTTTTGTCTGTTATTTACTAGGCACTGCTAGTTAGGCCAAAGAGATGTCAGTGCCCTGTCTGTGGAGTTAATATTGCACTTTAAATTTGTGACTATACTAAATAAGACTTTTTGTTGGATTAGGACAAAAATACTAGTGCTTTTATGATTTAAACCAGAATTAACCATTAATCTTTACCTTATATGTACAAAACATGTTTTGGGCTTGAAGTACCACTTAATATAAACCTTGACTGAGACATCCCATTTATGACTATAGAAATTCGCTTCACACTTAGACCCTCCCTGGCCGAGTACTCTTTGGGGCATATACTTTCCCACATTGAAACCATGACTAAAGTAGGAGTAAGCCAGCCAGTCTGAAGAGCAGAGGTAATGTGCATCAGTTGGCTTAATCTCCATTCAGTTTTGCTGTAACTTGAATTCTGTTGTTAGATCTGGCAGAGCACCACATGGTTACAAGTATATAGTCCCAGGGAGTTCCTGTTGTGGATCAGTGGCAACAAAGCCAGCATTATCCATGAGGACACAGCTAAATATTCCTGGCCTAGCTCAGTGGGTTAAGGATCTGGCCTTGCTGTGAGCTGTGGTGTAAGTCACAGACGCAGCTCAGACCTTAAGTGGCTGTGGCATAGGCCAGCAGCGGTAGCTCCAATTCAGCTCCTAGCCTGGGAATTTCCATATGTCGTAGGTGCAGCCCTAAAAAGCAAAAAAAAAAAAAAAAGTATATAGTTCCAAAATTATGTGGTTGTTCTGTCAGAATACCAAGATTTCAGTGATTTCAGTAGGTATGAACAGCAGATATAGAAGTGGCCAGATATCATGGGGCATGTTTTTTTTTGTCTCTGTTACTCAGACCCTTAAAAGGTACACATTCCAATCATTTCACATATATGGCACTTGAACTTCACTGTTACAGTGTTTACTGTGGAATCTATTCCACAGTAAAAGGACCTGATTCAAAGGATTTAGTTACTGAAATAATATAAGGAATCTCATTAGTTTCACATATGCCATTCTGGTTTTTCTTTATTCTTTTATTTTTATTTTCACATATGCCTTTCTGAGAGTATAACAACCATGCCCAGCATCAGAGCATTTCTGTGGTATTGTTGAAACTTGTACTTAAAATAAATACCGTTTACGGGAGTTCCCTTCATGGCTCAGTGGTTAACGAATCCAACTAGGAACCATGAGGTTGTGGGTTTGATCCCTGGCCTTACTCAGTGGGTTAAGGATCCGACATTGCCATGAGCTGTGGTGTAGGTTGCAGACGCGGCTCGGATCTGGCGTTGCTGTGTTTGTGGCTGTGGTGTAGACCAGTGGCTACAGCTCTGATTAGACCCCTAGCCTGGGAACCTCCATATTCCGCGCGTGCAGACCTAGAAAAGGCAAAGAGAAAAAAAAATAAATAAATAAAATAAATAAATACCGTTTAGAAGTTGCTCTTTTGAGTTAAATTTAAAATTTTAGAATCTACTTAATATCAGCATTTATTTTTGGATTTCTCTCACAAAGTGCTTACTTCTCCCCTATCTCATTTCTCACAACCCCCTCCTCCCAGTCTTCTCCAGGTTACTTGAAGGAGATCTTGGAGCAGCTTCTTGAAGCCATAGTTGTAGCCACAAATCCGTCAGGACGTCTCATTAGTGAACTTTTTCAGAAACTGCCTTCTAAAGTGGTAAGTGATGAAGTTAAAGACGGGGTGATTAAAGTGTTTGATTTTTCCTTTTAAGTACTTCAAAAATTTTATTAGTGCTTTGCAAATAAATTAAGGTTAATAAGGCATTAGATGTAGCCAAGACATCCTCCTCATGGCCTCAGCATCAAGCATATAAAATATGTTCTATCATTTTACTTCAGAAAGTTAGTTTTTTTTAATGTGTTTTTGCTTTTTTGATTGGTAATTCTTTTTTTTTGCTTTGTTTTTGTTTTTATTATAAAATATTCAATAACATAAGATTTATCTTTTAACCATTTTAAGTGTATAATTAGTAGCATTAAATACATTCATATTATTGTGCAACTGTCACCACCAGAACTTTATTCATCTTCCTACCCATTAAACAGTAACTCCTTGCTTTTTCTTCCTGCTAGTCCCTGGAAACTGCAGTTCTGCATTGCTCTCTATGAATTTGACTGCTCTAAGTACCTCATATGAGAGGAATCCTACTATATTTGTCCTTTTGTGTCTGGCTTACCTCACTTAGCATAATGTATTCATGGTTCATCCATGTTCTAGCATGTGCCAGGATTTCCTTCCTCTTTTAAGACTGTATCCATTGTATGTATGTACCACGTTTCTATACCACAGTTTGTTTATCCCTTTATTTATGGATGGACATTTGTGTTGTTTTGAAGATTGGTAATTCTTAACTGGTAAAATAAGCACCTAAGTTAAATCATTTATTTACGAGAAGAAACAGAATCTCTTTGCTCAGGAGACAAAGTGAGAAGACGATAAATGAGTTCTTCCTCACTTAATTCTCTTTGATCTGGTGATGGAGGAGAGAGAGTGAGATCCTAGAATTACTCTTCTACTCCAAAGAGAAACTGTATTTTCTAGACCAATGAAACCCTTTAAAAGTGTTAGGGCCCTTTGTGACTTCACACTTAAGAAGTAATTAACATAGCTTTAGCCTGTGGAACTACAAAAATTTCCATGGCCTCAGCATTCTTACATTTCTATACAAGGATAAACTTTTAGAAGTACTCCACTCTAGCACTTAACTCCACAGTGATCATTTTCTTTTGTATCTATCCTTTAAGGACAAGGACTGTGACATATTTTCTTTTGTGTCCCTGCTGTGTCATTGGAACCCAGCATGTCAGAGGTTTGTAAGAAGTAACTTGGTATTTTTTGTTTGTTTGTTTTTAATGGTTGCACCCATGGCATATGGAAACTCCTGGGCCAGAGATTGAATCTTAACTGCAACTGTGGCAAGGCCAGATGCTTTAAGCCACTGCACAGGGACAGGGAGTAAACCTGCACCTCGGCAGTGAACTGAGCTGCTGCAGTTGGAGTCTTAACCCACTGCACCACAGTGGGAACTCTAAGAAGTACTTGTTGAATAGTGAGTGGCATGCAGCTTTCCCCATCGGTCATCAGTAAGACTAGTTATTTACAACATGATTAGTTGTAAGACACTTATGACATTAGAAATAAAGTGTATGTGACCACTGCTGTCCTAAGTATGGATCCGATTAGAAAAATACGGTAATTACATGGGTCATATGTTTAAAATTTTAAGAGGAGTTCCCGTCGTGGCTCAGTGGTTAACGAATCCGACTAGGAACCATGAGGTTGCGGGTTCGATACCTGGCCTCGCTCAGTGGGTTAAGGATCCGGCGTTGCTGTGAGCTGTGGTGTAGGTTGCAGATGCGGCTCGGATTCCGCGTTGCTGTGGCTGTGGCGAAGGCCGGCAACTACAGCTCCTGTTAGACCCCTAGCCTGGGAACCTCCGTATGCCGCGGGTGCGGCCCTAGATAAGGCAAAATGGCAAAAATAAATAAATAAATAAATAAATAAATAAATAAATAAATAAATTTTTAAGAAAGGAGGAGTTCCGCCTGTGGCACAGTGGGATTGGCAGCATCTCTGCAGTGCCAAGACACAGGTTCAGTCCCCACCCAGCACAGTGGGTTAAAGGATCCAGTGTTGCTGCAGCTGTAGCATAAGTCATAACTGCAACTCAGAGCCCCACATGCTGCAGAGCGGCAAAAAAAAAAAAAATGTTTGAGAGAAAAACAGTAAAATGATTCTTCAAAAATTAAACATAAAATTACCATATGAGAGTTTTCTGCCCAGTGGAAATGAATCCAACTAGTATGAGGATTCGGGTTCAATCCCTGGCTTTGCTCAGTGGGTTAGGGGTCCAGCATTGCCATGAGCTTCAGTGTAGATCACAGTCAAGGCTTAGATCCCAAGTTGTTGTGGCTGTGGTTTAGGCCGGCAGCTGTAGCCCCGTTTTGACCCCTAGCCTGGAAACTTCCATATGCCGCAGGGTGCAGCCCTGAAAAAAAAAAGAGGTAGAATTACCATTTGATCCATCAGTTCTCCTTTGGGTATATACCCAAAAGCAAGGTCTCAAAGAGATACTTGAACCACCATATTCATAGCAGTATTATTCATAATAACTGAAAATTGGAAGCAACTGAAGTGTCCCTTTACATGTAAATGGATAAATAAAATGTGGTATATACACAAAATGGAGTATTATTCAGTCTTTAAAAAGAATGAAATTCTGACCCATCCTGTAATAAGAATAAACCCTGAGGGAGTTCCCCTGGTGGCACAGCAACTTAAGGATCTGGTGTTGTCGCTGCTGTGATGTGGGTTCCATCCCAGTTCCCATGCAGGAATTTCTGCATGCTACAGGTGTGGCCAAAATAAATAAATAAATACATAAATTTAAAAAAACTTGACCCCTGAACACACGTTAATGAAATAAGCAGGTCGCAAAATAACAAATATCATATGATTCCTCTTTTAGGAGGATTTAAGAGTAGTCGCATTCACAGAGGAAGTCAAATTGTGGTTTCAGGGGATAGCAGGAAGGGAAGGTGGAGAGTTATTATTTAATTAGTATGGAATTGCAGTTTGGGAAGATGAAAAGTTTTGGAGATGGATGATGCTGGTGGTTGGACATAACGTGACTGTATTTAATGCAGCTGAACTGTACATTTAAAATGGTTGAATGGGGGAGTTCCCATCGTGTCACAGTGGTTAACGAATCTGACTAGGAACCATGAGACTGTGGGTTCGATCCCTGGCCTCACTCAGTGGTTTAAGGATCCAGCATAGCCGTGAGCTGTGGTGTAGGTTGCAGATGCGGCTCGGATCTGGCGTTGCTGTGGCTGTGGTGTAGGTCAGCAGCTGCAACTCCGATTGGACCCCTAGCCTGCAAACCTCCATATGCCACAGGTGTGGCCCTGGAAAAGACAAAAAAAAATGAAATAAAATAGTTAAACGGTACATTTTGTGTATATTTTACCACAGTAAGGAAATAAGAAAAGAGTACACTCTTTACTCAGGATTTATTCCTACTCTGCATGAAGTAATTAGGGGTCAAGCTACCAGGGGTGATTTGGAGAAGTAAAGCATTAGTCCCGAGTTCCCATATTCTGGGAGAGTTTTAAGGGGCACCATGCAGCAGTAGGTGGTTAGGGAAAGCTAGGTTCCCACTGGTCCCTCGGAGTGTGACAGTTTCAAAGACAATAAGGACTGAGAAGGGAAGGCTTTTTTTTTTTTTTTTTTCTTTTTCAGAGCTGCCCCTGCTGCATATGGAAATTCCCAGGTTAAGGTCGAATGGGAGCTGCACCTGCTGGCCTGCACCCCAGCAACGGCAATGCCAGATCTGAGCTGCATCTGCGATCTACGCCACACCTCACGGCAACCTTGGATCCTTAACCCGCTGAGCAAGGCCAGGGGTTGAACCTGTACCCTTAGGGGTACTAGTCATGGTTGTTATCACTGAACCACGACAGGAACTCCAGGAGGGCAGTTTTTACCTTTCCTTTATAAATCTTTCCCAAGTGAGACTGGCTAAACGGGAAAGGTAGATTGAGAATACATGGAACCAAAGCTTAGATAATGCTGTACCCTAGCCTAGGTGGCCCTGCTGTAATTTGTTTTCTGAACTGTTTCTCAGAAGTAGAATTGTTACAGAAAAGAGGCAGGAAATGGGTTCGATCTAACAGGGAAAGTAGTAGGGTTAAGAAAACAGAGAGGGACAAGCTGTGAGGGAATCAGATGAGGTAAAGCATCTCAGATCATCCCTTCAGTCCAGTATTGGGTGACGGTTGTGCCTCTTGTTGTTACTATTGTTTTGATTGTTTGGGTCTCCAAGAATTTGAATAGATAGGAAAAGCCTGGAGACCAGGCTTCACCCTGACACTTCTGCTAAAGAGACCAACTTTTAGGTTTTGGTCTTCTTTGATTATTTTCTCCAAGGAACAAAACCTGTAGGAAAGAATCTGGGCAGTGAATGCACTGCAGGCTTTATGAAATACTTCAGGATATTCTTCTAACATGTTTAATTTTTTTTCTTGTGTTGAGGTAATATTTGATATCAGAAATCATTTATAATTTTGCCATTTCTTTACCATAGTTTCATTGAAAATGTGTCTTATTTTGAAAAAAAATATTTTGACTGAAATAAGTAGAAGCATTAAGGTAAACATAAAGCTAAAAATTCTTGCAGTCTGACTTCTTAAAAATCCTCAGTATTTTATGTGAAATAAGATATAATTGTGTCATTTAGATTGCTAAAAGAGCTTATAATGAGCCCTCAAAAATGTTCCTCTACTTCATTTCCAGGAATAGATGTCTTGGGACTTTAAATTTAAAATTGTGTGATCTATGAATTTACAAATTTTGAAAACATTAAATTGTGGTATATTAATTATATGTATAATGATAATTACCAAATGCTAACTTTAAAATCCTATAACATGCTTTTGGATATCTCATAAGGCTTGTAAAAATCAAATGCTTTCTGCTTCAAATATAACAAACAGTATGCTGTACAGTTGTGTCTTTAGCCTTGCATCTCATAAAACTGCTAATTGATTAAGCAACAGATTGTCAGTGTACTTCCTTGTTTTCTCATTAGCTGGATATTTTCACTTGCTAAGCATGCCTGGGTTTTGTCTTCCAGCAATATCCAGACTATTATGCAATAATTAAGGAGCCTATAGATCTCAAGACCATTGCCCAGAGGATACAGGTATGAATGTGACCATATGTAAATAGATGTGTTTTAAGGCACATTGGCCTATGATTTTCTATGGGGGCTTTTAGTGACCAGGGAAGCAGCTAAGGGGTTATTAGCAATATAGTGTAATCAAATTAGGGATATTTCTGAGTATAGTTTGGAGGAGGTAGCATAATGCTGCTTTTGCTTTTTTTGTGTAGGAAAGAAAGTAAAATTTTTGTTGGCATAGTAAATCTTGATCTTAGGACAGAAATTAAAGAGCATTGATCATGGACATTTCTGAGTGTGAAAGATACGTTAGCAGTAGAAGCTTTATTATATTTTTCTGCTTCCAAACAGTTGTAGGGTATCTCAGAGGAAGTTACCTATGACAGACATTAGGAGTGTAAGGTCATTGAAAGACTTTGTTTTCTTCAGGTGCCTCCCTGCTGGTATCTTTAGCAGTAATAGCAGCAACTAACAGTCACCTCAGATTGCTAGGTGTCTGCCTGTGTGTATTAGTTAATCAGTTTTTGCAGTACCTCTGTGTGGTAGATACTGTTACTATTCCTGTTTCACAGATAAGAAAACTGAAGCACAGAGATGGTAAGTCACTTGCCTGAGCCATCAACTAATGAGAAGAGTTAGGGTTTGAATGCAGATGGTTTGGCTCCAAAGACTGTGCTCTTTATGAATTAGTATTCGTGAAGCACTTGGAACAATGTGATTGGCACAGAGTAAACACTGTATGTTTGCTGAATAAAACAGCTTTTACCTTATTTGATTTTTTTTTAAGTTTTAAGTTGTTTTTATGACAATAATGTAGGTCTGGTTTTATTATCTATCTCAAAACCGTTTTTGTAAACGGACCCCAGTAGTAGTTTATAAAAAAGAAGGTGAGTTTATATATTGTTTGCATGTGTACTTTCCAATAACATTTTAACATATGATGACAGTTAAAAATTATATGGAGTTCTTTTTTGTTAAAGGTTATACTGATTATAAGAGGAATTGTTATATTTTGTTGTTTACTACAGAATGGAAGCTACAAGAGTATTCATGCAATGGCCAAAGACATAGATCTCCTAGCAAAAAATGCCAAAACTTATAATGAGCCTGGTTCTCAAGTATTTAAGGTTAGTTTTGTTCTTTTCATTGGTAAGAGTAGAGACCTTTATTGATATATATCTATGTAAAACAGCTTTATTGAGATAAAATTCACATATACATTTTACTCAAAGTGTAATGTTAATGGCTTTTAGTATATTCACAGAATTATACAGCCATCACCACAATGAATTAGCAGTCATTCTCCATTTCCTCCTGACCTCCCCAACTCTAAGCAACCACCAGCCTACTTGCTGTCTCTGTGAATTTGCTTATTCTCAACATTTCATTTAAATAGGATCATATAATTTGTGGTCCTTTGTGACTGACAGCTGCGGTCACATCCACAGCTCTGCCACACCACATCCACAGCAATGCCAGATCTGAGCCTCATCTGTGACTTACACCACAGCTCACAGCAACACTGTATCCTTAACCTGCTGAGCGAGGCCAGGGATTGAACCCGTGTCCTCATGGATACAAGTTGAGTTTGTTACTACTGAGCCACAACAGGAACTCCTGAGGGCATTTTAACTGTCCATTTTTTCTTTACTTTTTATAATCGGAGTAATTTTAATCTTAACAGGATGCAAATTCTATCAAAAAAATATTTTATATGAAAAAGGCAGAAATTGAGCATCATGAAATAACTAAGTCAAGCCTTCGAATGAGGTAAGTTATATAAATGTCTAAAATCTTTAAGACTTTGTTATTTGCCTAATTTTCTAGCTAGTGAAATCAGTATAGTGGAAAACAAGATATACGTTGAATTTCAAGATTATATTTACAGTTGGTAATATGATTCTGTAGAAAGTAGGGTTAATTCTTACCTAGTCCCTTCATTGTAGCTGAAGGGCTTTATTTAAAACAATTTTCAGACAACACCACTTTATACTTTTGTTGCTTTATATAAATGCCTATATATATGTGTATATCATATTTACCTGTAATATATATTCATATATAATATATAATATATATAATAAATATATGTACAGGCATACTTTGGAGATTCTGGGGTTCCATTTTCAGACTGCTACAATAAAGCAAATATCACTGAAGTGAATCATGTAAATTTTTTTGGTTTCCCACTGCATTTAAAAATTATGTTCCTACTATACTGTAGTTAAATGTGCAATAGCATAGGTCTAAAGAAACAATGTATATACCTTAATTTAAGAATATTCTGTTGGAGTTCCTGTCATGGCTCAGCTGTTAACGAACGCAGCTAGCATCCATGAGGATATGGGTTCTATCCCTGGCCTCGCTCAGTTGGTTAAGGATCCGGTGTTGCCATGAGCTGTGGTATATAGGTTGCAGACGTGGCTCGGATCCCTTGTTGCTGTGGCTGTGGTGTAGGCCAGTGGCTATAGCTCCAGTTAAACCCCAGCCTGGGAACCTCCATATGCTGTAGGTGTGGCCCTAAAAAGACAAAAAGAAAAAGAAAAAAAAATTTTTTTTTAATACTCTGTTGGAGTTCCCACTGTGATGCAACAGGATCAGTGGTGTCTCTGGAACACTGGGATGCAGGTTTGGTCCCCAGTCTGGCACAGTGGGTTAAGGATCTGGCATTGCCACAGCCTCTGATCCCTGGCTTAGGAACTCCACGTGCTGTTGGGCAGCCAAAAAAAAATGAAACAAAACAAAAAAACTTTCTTACTTAAATATGCTAACCATCATCTGAGTCTTCTTTAAGTTGTCATCTTTTTGCCGGTGGAGGGTCTTGCCTTACATTGATGGCTGCTGACTGATCAAGGTGGTGGTTGCTGAATGTTGGGGTGGCTGTAATAGTTTCTTAAAATAAGACAACAGTGAAGTTTCCTGCATTAGTTCACTGTTCTTTTCACTAATGATTTTTCTGTACCATTTGATGCTGTTTGATAGCTTTTTACCCAAAGGAGAACTTCTTTCAGAATTGGAGATAATCCTCTCAAATCCTGATGCTGCTTTATCAACTTAGTTTATGTAATATTCCAAATCCTTTGTTGTTGTTTCAACAGTCTTCATAGCATCTTCACCAGTAGATTCCATTTCAGGAAACCACTTTCTTTGCTCATCCATATGAAGCAGCTCTTGAACTGTTGAAATTTTATCATGAGATTACAGCAGTTCAGTCACATCTTCAGGTTCCACTTCTAGTTCTCATACTGTTTCTACCACATCTACAGTTACTTCATCCATTGAAGTCTAAAACCTCTGAAAGTCACCCATAAGGGTTAAAAATTCACCTATTTGAAACCCCTGTTAATGTCGATATTAAGACTTCTTCCCCTGAATCACAAATGTTCTTAGTGGCATCTAGAATGATGAATCCTCTCCAGAGAGTTTTTAATTAAATTTGCCCAAATACATCAGAGGAATCACTGTCTGTGGCAGCTATAGCCTTATTAGATGTATTTCTTAAATAAAAGACTTATAATTTAAATTACTCCTTGAGGAGTTCCCATATTGGCTCAGAAGGTTAAGAACCCTATGCTGTCTCCATGAAGATGTGGGTTTGATCCCTGGCCTCTCTCAGTGGGTTAAGGATCAGGCGTTGCCACAAGCTGTGGTGTAGGTCACAGATGGACTAAAATAAAATAAAGTATCCCTTGATCCATGGGCTGCAGAATTGGTGTTGTGTCAGCAAGTATGAAAATAACATTAATCTTATACATTTCTATTAGAGCTCTTGGGTGACCAGGTACGTTTTAGGTGAGCAGAACTGTTTTGAAAATAATCTTTTTTTCTGAGCAATAGGTCTCAGAAAAAGTTGGTCTCATCAGCAGGCTTAAAATATTCAGTAAGCCACATTGTGAACAGATTTGATGTCATCTAGGCTTTGTTGTTCCATTTATAGAGTACACACAGGATAGACTTAGCATAATTCTTAAGGGTCCTAGGATTTTTTTTGAATTGTAAATTAAGGTTGGCCTCAACTTAAACACCAGTTACATTTGCCCTTAACAAGAGAGCCAGCCTTTATCCTTTGAAGCTTTTAAACTAGACGTTGACTTCTCTCTAGTTATGAAAGTCTTGAATGACATCTTCTAAGATAAGTCTATTTTGTCTACATTGAAAATCTGTTTTCTAGTATAGATACATTTATTAATTGTTTTAGCTAAATTTTCTGGATGACTTACTGTAGCTTCTATATTAGCACATGCTGCTTCACCTTGCGCTTTTATATTATAGAGATTAAGTCTTTCCTTAAACTTCATGAACCAACCTCTGCTAGCTTCAGCTTTTCTTCTGCAATTTCCTTACCTCTCCTAGACTTCATAAAGTTGAAGAGAGAACCTTGGTCTGGGTTAGGCTCTGTCTTAAGGGAATATTGTGGTTGGTTTGACCTTCTATTGAGACCACTAACTTTCTCCATGACGGCAATAAGGCTGTTTTATTTCCTTATCATTCATGTGTTCACTAGAGTAGCACTTTAAATTTCCTTCAGGAACTTTTCCTTTGCATTCATAACGTGGCTAACTGGCACAAGAAGCTGAATTTGTAGGCTGTCTCAGTTTTCAACATGCCTTCTTCACTGAGCTTAATCATTTGTAGCTTTTGATTGAAAGTGAGAGACGTGCAACTCTTCCTTTCCCTTGAATGCTTAGAGGCCATTGTGGGGTTATTAACTGGCCTAATTTCAGTACTGTAGTGTCTCAAGAAATAGGGAGGCCCGAGGAAAGGGAGAAAGATGTGGGAATGGCTGGTCAGTGGAACAGTCAGAGCATGCACGGCATTAAGTTTGCCATCTTATATGGGGTTTATGGTACCCCAGAACAGTAGTAACATCAGAGGTGACTGATCACAGATCACCACAACAAATATAATAATAATGAAAAAGTTTTAAATATTTTGAGAATTACCAAAGTGTGACACAGAGACACAAAGTGAGCAAATGTTGGAAAAATGTTGGAAAAATAGACTTGCTTGACGGAGGGTTGCCACAAACGTTGAATTTGTATCTGCAAAGTGCAGTAAGGCAGAGTACAATAAAACGAGATATGTCTGGGGTATTATGGTACTTGTATATAATATATGCAAATACATTTACATTTGCAATAAGAATATTTAGCCAGGTATCAGGAGATGTTTCATTCTAGCTTACTTTATGCTAGGACTGTGACTTTGAGAAAGTCTTACTTCCGGGATTCCATTTCTTCATACCTGAAATAGAAAGATTGAGTGGCTATACCTTTTTTTTCTTTTTTTTGTCTTTTTAGGGCTGCACGCATGACATATGGAGGTTCCCAGGCTAGGGCTCAAATCGGAGCTGTAGCCGCTGACCTACACCACAGCTCACGGCAACACCAGACCCTTTAACCCACTGAGGAAGGCCAGGGATCAAACCCACATCTTAATGGATACTAGTCGGGTTCGTTGCCACAGAGCCACAACGGGAATTCTGTGAGTGGCTACTTTTAAAGCTCTCTTCTAACCCTGACATTTGATGTGTTACCACATTCTCTGCTAACTGCAGTGACCATAAATTGTCTGGGATCAGTCCTGATTTATTCTTTTCCAGCATCCCAGATTTTGAAAGGAGCAAAGGCTGCTACACAGTGGGGGGTCAAAAATAAAAATTTGAGTGTTTCTGTTTAGAAAAGAAGAAAATGGTTATTTCCTTTTTGTTTACTCAACATTGACCTCACCTGTCAATTTTCTGAGTTTTTTTAACCTTCTCTCTGGATAGGACTCCATCACATTTGGTTGCAGCCAGGCTAACAGGTCCTTCGCACAGTAAAGGCAGCCTTGGTGAAGAGAGAAATCCCACTAGCAAGTATTACCGGTGAGAGAGAGTGTATTTAGTTTGAGAGCAGACGCATGTTTATGAGAATAAGGATATTATTGTTTTGTTTTCCTTTCTTTTTTTTTCTCTTTATTTATTTACTTTTTGGCCATGGCATGTGGCAGCTTGATGAGAAATCTCAGTTCCCAGACCAGGGATTGAACCTGGAAAACAGCAGTGAAAGTACCGAGTCCTAACCACTGAACTATCAGGAAACTCCCATGCTATTGTTTTCTTGATGGTTGTCTTGAAGTAGTATTTTTGGATGTAGTTGGATTATTATTTACTTTTTTGTTTGTTTGTTTTTTAGGGCCGCACCCATGGCACATGGAGGTTCCCAGGCTAGGGGTCAAATTAGAGCTGTAGCCACTGGCCTACAACACAGCCAAAGCAACATCAGATCCAAGCCTCGTCTGCAACCTACACCGGATACTTAACCCACTGAGCAAGGCCAAGGATCGAACCCGCAATCTCATGGTTCCTAGTCTGATTCGTTTCTGCTGAGCCACGACAAGAACTCCATGTAGTTGGATTATAATGAGAATTTTTTGTCAGATATCTTATTTTAAAGGTATAGTAGGCCTGACCTCACCTCCAAGAAAAATGCTTAAGCAGAAGTTGTCAGGTAGAATTTATTTATTTATTTATTTATTTATTCATTTATTTTATTTTATTTTATTTATTTATTTTGCCTTTTGTCATTTTAGGGCCGCACACGCGGCATGTGGAGGTTCCCAGACTAGGGGTCTAACCGGAGCTATAGCCGCTGGCCTACGCCACAGCAACGCAGGATCCGAGCCGCGTCTGCAGCCTACACCACAGTTCACGGCAACGGCAGATCGTTAACCCACTGAGTAAGGTCAGGGATCAAACCCGCAACCTCATGGTTTTTAGTCGAATTCATTAACTGCTGCGCCACGACGGGAACTCCTTGTTTGTCAGGTAGAATTTAATGTTAGCAGTAAAATGTGAGATAAAATAATAAAAGATTTTGTGTTCATAGTAGAATTTGTTTTCACTGTAAAATATGAGGATCATTAGAATTCACCAGTAATTATGAATGAATCTTTATTTTTCATAATAAAATAAGGAGTAATGCTGCATTTAAGTAAAAAACAAATTGCTTGTTACCCTGCTCTAGGCTTTCTATCCCCACTCCTTCTTTTCTCAGAGGAAAAAAAAAATTAGTCGCCTTGGTTAAGATTGATCATGGGGAACATGAAAATTAAAATTACAAAGAGAAATTGAGGAGGCAGTTGAATAGAAACTCATTTTCTTTGTTGTGAATGCCTTGTTAACAGTTCCTATTTCCTATAACATAACCAAATTATTGAAACATCTTTCCTTGCCTTCTAATTGCTTGTTTTTCTTTGTAGTAACAAAAGAGCAGTCCAAGGGGGTCGTTTATCAGCAATTACTATGGCACTTCAGTATGGCTCAGAAAGTGAAGAGGATGCTGCTTTAGCTGGTAGGCATTACCTTGTGAGTAGTTAAGCGCTGTCTCAGTAGATCCTTCTGGTTAAGGAAAGTCGTGTTTACTTTGGTCTGGCTGGGAATTTGTTTCTGGAGTACAATAACAGCTCCATCTACATTTATATTGTCCTAAATTATATGTTGTCACTTGTAAATGGCTACTTGCTCCTTTTCTTGACCAAGCATACATATCAAGGAGTCTCTACAGATGACACAGAAACTGTTTTGCAACCTTTTAAAGACAGTATAACATTTACTATGTAACCTTCTATTTCTGTGTAACATTTCTCTAAGTAATATACAATTATACTAAGCATTACTAAAATTATCTTTAATAAAGGCTAGTGATTATTCTTTTAAAATAAATGTTCTCCAGTATGGAGGTTCCTCAGAAAACTGAATATAGAACAACCATATGATCCAGCAATTCCACTGCTGGGCATATACCTAGACAAAACCACAATTTAAAAAGATATATGCACCTGTATGTTCATAGTATCACTATTCACAATAGCCACAACATGGAAACAACAAAAATATCCATCAGTACATGAATGGATTAAGAAGTTATGGTACATACATACAGTGGAATACTACTCTACCATAAAGAGAGTGAAATAATGCCATTTGCAGCAACATGGATGCAACTAGAGATTCTTATACTAAGTGAAGTAAGTCAAAAAGAGAAAGACAAATACCATCTGGTATCACTTATATGTGGAATCTAAGATATGGCATAAATGAACCTATCTATAAAACAGAAACAAGACTCAAATAGAGAACAGACTTGTGCTTGTCGAGGAGGCGGAAGGGAGTGGGATGGGCAGGGAGTTTGGGGTTATTAGATGCAAACTGTTACATTTAGAATGGATAAGCAATGAGATATTAACGTGTAACACAGGGAACTATATACGGTCTCTTGGCATAGACCATGATGGGAGATAATATAAGAAAGGGAATGTATATGTATGTATGACTGGGTCACTTTGCTATATAGCAGAAATTGGCACAACATTGTAAATCAAATATACTCTAATTTTAAAATAGGGGAGAAAAAGTATAAAACTACTTAATCCTAAAAAAAAAATTAAATGTTCTCAAACATATATAGTATAGAGAGTTTCTGTTGTGGCTCAGTGGTAGCGAACCCAACTAGTATCCATGAGGACACAAGTTTGATCCCTGGCCTCACTGAGTGGGGTAAAGGATCTGGCATTGTCGTGAACTGTGGTGTAGTTCACAGACGCGGCTCAGATCCAATGGCTACAGCTCTGATTTGACCCCTAGCCTGGGAATTTCTTTTTTTTTTTTTTTTTGCTTTATTTGGGTCGCACCCGCAGCATAGGGGTCTAACAGGAGCTGTAGCTGCCAGCCTTTGCCACAGCCACAGCAACGTGGGATCTGAGCCGCGTCTGCAACCTACAGCATAGCTCACAGCAACGCCAGATCCTTAACCCACTGAGCAAGGCCAGGGATCAAACCTGCAGCCTCATGGTTCCCAGTCAGATTCGTTAACCACTGAGCCACGATGGGAACTCCCTAGCCTGGGAATTTCTATATGCCTCAGGTCAGCCCTAAAAAGAGAAAAACAAAAACAGAAAAACCTATGTAGCATAATCTGGGAAATTGTTAAAAACTTTAAAGAATGCTTTTTTCTTCCCCTTATAAATATATTTTATGTCTTTGTAGCTGCACGTTATGAAGAAGGAGAATCAGAAGCAGAGAGTATTACTTCATTTATGGATGTTTCAAATCCTTTTTATCAGCTTTATGAAACAGTTAGGAGCTGTCGGAATAACCAAGGGCAGCTGATAGCTGAACCTTTTTTCCATTTGCCTTCAAAGAAAAAATACCCTGATTATTATCAGCAAATCAAAATGCCCATATCACTGCAACAGATCAGGTAAGATGTCATCTACTACATTACTCAATATGAATCTATTTTCTTTTGATTCAGCCTGTACATATGTCTTCCTGAAGTGGATAAGGACTTTAAAGGTAAAAATATTTTTCACATGTCTAGAGTGTGCTTAAATATCACTCCCACGTAAAAGTGAGAAGTAGTTTGATTAATTACAAATGATATTCTTTGAACCACAGTAGAGTCAAGAAGCAAATAAAAAGTGTTGCAGATAGACACTCATTATAGATTATGGATTATCGAAATTCATGCAGCTCAGAATTTAACTCTTCATTTTCTTATAACTGTACAAATACAAAAATCTTTCAGCCTATACCTTATGTTGATTTTGAATTACAGTAGTTTATCTGTATTTAAATTTTTTTTTTTTTTGTCTTTTTGCCTTTATCTAGAGCCGCACCCGCAGCATATGGAGGTTCCCAGGCTAGGGGTCTAACAGGAGCTGTAGTTGCCGGCCTTCGCCACAGCCACAGCAACGCGGGATCCGAGGCGCGTCTGCAACCTACACCACAGCTCACGGCAACGCCGTGTCCTTAACCCACTGAGCAAGGGCAGGGATCGAACCCGCAACCTCATGGTTCCTAGTCGGATTCGTTAACCACTGAGCCATGAAGGGAACTCCTGTATTTAAATTTTGTATCTGTAGTTGAACCTCCAGAATAAGCACAGTCAGCTCTTGGAGAGCTCTTTAGCTCTTTAGCTGAAACATTACCAGAAAGAAAATTCATTTTGGTATCCGTTTTCTTTTTGGAAAACTTTAAAATGATCACTGAGAATTTAGCCAGACAAAATACTTGAACCACAACAGTATCATTAACAATAGTAGGAAACAAATAATACTGTAAAATATGTTGTTTTGTAATTCTTACACTGTGGATTATATTTTGTAGTATACCCAAATACAGGCAAGAAGCAAGTAAAAATACATTAAATGGGCAAGGTCAGAATGCGCTAGTGTTTGTTTTTTCTCCATTCCTTCCTTCCTTCCTTTCTTTCTTTGTAGCGCTGCACTTATAGCATATAGAAGTTCCTGGGCTGGGGATCAAATAGGAGCGACAGCTGTTGGCCTACATCACAGCCACAGCAGTGGCAGATCCAAGCCACATCTGCAACCTTGCTGCAGTTTCAGCAACACTGGATCTGTAACCACAGAGCAAGGCCAGGGATCAAACCCACATCCTCATGGACACTCTATCAGGTTCTTAACCCGCTAAGCCACAATAGGACTTCCAAGATGGTAATAGTCTTACAGATGTGGAGAGATTCCTTTTTGGGCGCGGGAGTGGCCATATCCACAGCAGCAAACCAAGCCACAGCAGTCATAGCACCGGATCTTTAACCTGCTTAGCCACCAAGGAGCTTTTTATTTTATTTTATTTTATTTTACTTATCTTTTGTCATTTTAGGGCTGCACCCACAGTCTGTGGAGGTTACCAGGCTAGGTTCCCGGTCAGATTCATTTCTGCTGTGCCACGAAGGGAACTCCACACCAAGGAACTTTTTAATTGAATGATTTTTGTGCTTAGCTTCTTTTCACCCTCAGTCTTTTTTTTTTTTTTAATACAGTCTAATTAATTAGATTAGCTCAAAAGAAGTCAAATTCTCAGCCAGCCTGATTGCCTCCCTACAAGCTTTTTCCAAGTTAGAATTTTCTAACGTAAGCCATGCTTTGTTAAAACATTAATGCTGCACCTATCCTCACTTTAAAAATTTACTCTTGGAGGGAGTTCCCATCGTGGCGCAGCAGTTAACGAATCCGACTAGGAACCATGAAGTTGCGGGTTCTATCCCTGCCCTTGCTCGGTGGGTAAAGGATCCAGCATTGCCGTGAGCTGTGCAGACGCGGCTCGGATCCTGCGTTGCTGTGGCTGCAGTGTAGGCCGGCATCTAACAGCTCCGATAAGACCCCTAGCCTGGGAACCTCCACATGCCACGGGTGCAGCCCTAAAACGACAAAAGGCAAAAATAAATAAATAAATAAATAAAATAAAAATTTACTCTTGGAGTTCCCTGCTGATGCTACAGTTAAGGATCTGGTGTTCTCACTGCTGAGGCTAGGGTTGCTGCTGTGGTGCAGGTTCATTCCCTCACCTGGGAAGTTTTTCATACCATGGGCGTGGCAAAAATAAAAATAAAATTTACTCTTGACAGTTATCTGGCACACAGGGGAGTGTGAGCAACAGGCTAAAGTCCGACTCATAGCAAACTAAGGTCTTAAAGGGCCAACTTTTAGAACATCTAAACTATCTCCTTTCCAGGGACACATACTGAGCCAGTGATGTTTGATAAGCGCTCCCATTGTGCTCTACATCATAGCAACAGGGAAATATAAAGCAGTGCTGTCCCAGTGGCACTTTTTGTGACGGTGAAATGTTATTTTATCTGCTCTGTCTGCTGTGGTAGCCACTGGCACATGTGGCTGTTGAGAATTCAAAGTGTGGCACAATGAAACTAGATTTTAAGTTTTATTTCATTTGAATTTGGGCAGCCACATGTGGCAAGTGGCCACTGTATTGTACAGCACAGTCCTAGGAAGATTTGTTAAGAATATAGTTGAGTGTCATCAAAAGCACCGAAAATGGAATGGTGGGCAGGAATTAGTCAGTGTGGCTCTGTCTTCCACCTTCCACTCTGCTGAGGCTTGTTGTCCTCATCTTTTATTTCTTGTTCTGCCTTTCCCCGCACCCAGTCCTTGAATACCATCAGCCTGATGAAAATAGAAAATTTTTAAAAATAACAAGTTTGGGTTCTCTGTTCTTTGTATGTGTTGAAAATACCCAACACGTGATCCTTGGAATTATCAGGAAAAAGTCTGAGTCTGTAGTTTAAACTCCCTGTGCTAGCTTTGTAAGCTGGTAGTGAGAGCTGAGTTTGTGCTTCATTGTTGTTGTTTTTTGCTTCATCCCAGAGATAGTTTCTAACATTCGAATCTGTTATCAGCAGTGCATGAAATCTACATGTGATTCTAGTAAACTTTAAGTAAAACTTGGCATACATAATGTTAACATTCTAAAAAAGAAGTCTAGAATCTCTACATTCATTCTGTGAAGCTGTAATCGTATTGTGGTTTCTAATGTTTTGCAACTTTGATGAGTAACATGCAGATGCTTTAATCAAGATTTAAAAGTCTGGGAGTTCCTCCTGTGGCTCAGCAGGTTAAGAACCCAGCATTGTCTCTGTGAGGATGTAGATTTGATCCCTGGCCTGGCTCAGTGGGTTAAGGATCCGGCATTGCTGTAAGCTTGTGGCATAAGTCACAGATGTGGCTCATATTTGGTGTTGCCATGGCTGAGGTGTAGGCCACAGCTGCAGCTCCAATTCGATTCCTAGCCCAGGAACTTCTATATGCTGCAGGTATAGCCATAGAAAGAAAAAAAAAGTGTGTCTCTTCTGGGAGTTTCTGGTGTGGCACAACGGAAATGAATCCGACCAGTATCCATGAGGATGCAGGTTCGATCCCTGGCCTCGCTTGGTGGGTTAGGGATCCCAAGTTCTCATGAGCTGTGGTGTACACGAGTCTGGTCTCAGATTTGGCTTGGATCCCACAGCTCCAATTTGACCCTTAGCCTGGGAACTTCTGTATGCTGCTGTAGCCCTAAAAAGAAAAAAAAAGTCTGTTTTGTCTAAATCCATATAAAGTTAGGGCAAGCCATGACTCTTCATTTTGTACAAAGTATGTATGGGGACTTGATGAGAGTTGGTGTTAGTAGTAACCTTAGTTTCTGAGAGAGCTATCAGAGTTCTTTTTTTTTTTTTTTTTTTTTCCGCCTTTGCTTTTTAGGGCCGCACTGGCAGCATATGGAAGCTCCCAGGCTAGGGGTCAAATCAGAGCTTCATTGCTGATCTACACCACAGCCACAGCAACACCAGATCAGAGCCTCACCTGCAACCTACATTGAAGCTCACGGCAACACCAGATCTTTAACCCACTGAGCGAGGCTAGGGATTGAATCCACATCCTCATGGATACTAGCTGTATTTGTTACCGCTGAGCCACAATGGGGACTCCTTTTTTTTTTTTTTTAAACAATTCTTAAGACAGCATTCTTCTTATTCATGTTTATCCTCATATCGTATAAATCTTTTGTTTCTTACTAAAGATTTTCATGTGAAGGAGCAAGCAAGAGTTTAGCTTAAACTTTTTGAGGCCTTGCTTTAGCAAGTCTGTAAAGGAGAGGGGGAAAAAAAGGGAAAAAAATTTAAAAAAGAATTCTTAAGACTTAACGTAAGTAAAAACCTCAACATTGGGAGTTCCCGTCATGGCTCAGTGGTTAATGAATCCAGCTAAGAACCATGAGGTTGCAGGTTCGAT
>PVHT021183699.1:35592806-35609903 GCA_004024745.2 Catagonus wagneri | reverse complement strand
AATGCTGGATTCCCAATCCATTGAGCAAGGCCAGGGATCAAACCTGCAACCTCATGGTTCCTAGTCAGATTGTTTCTGCTGTGCCACAGTGGGAGCTCCAAGACTTCATTGTCCATATGTAACTCCCCTGGAGGTAAATGCATATTATTTTAAATGCTGTGGGAGTTCCCATCGTGGCTCAGTGGTTGACGAATCCTACTAGGAACCATGAGGTTGCGGGTTCGATCCCTGGCCTCACTCAGTGGGTTAAGGATCCGGCGTTGCTGTGAGCTGTGGTGTAGGTCGCAGACGGGTCTCGGATCCTGCATTGCTGTGACTGTGGTGTAGGCTGGCACCTACAACTCCAATTCGACCCCTGGCCTGGGAACCTCCATATGCCACGGGTGCAACCCTAAAAAAAAGACAAAAAATAATAATAATAATAGTTGATTTACAATATCCTGTCAATTTCTGTGGTACAGCAAAGTGACCCAGTCGTACATACATACATATATATAGGTATGTATATACACACGCATTCTTTTTCTCACATATCCTCCATCACGTTCCATCACAAATGATTAGATATAGTTCCTTGTGCTATACAGCATGATTCTTACTACTTTTGTAGTATTTTATTCTTTTGGATTTTCAGTTAAATTGTCATATTGTCTAAATAGAATGGTGCGTTTCCCTCTTAACTTCATAGTTTGAAATTGTCTCTTACAGACCTGTAATCATTATCACTAGTACCTTGTGATACACGATACCTTGTAGTGCTTGTCAGGATTTTTGCACTGGACTTTTAGGAAAGGTATTTCCTAATTTTCATAATGGAAAATTCTAGCCATATGTGTTTCTTTCACAGAACGAAACTAAAGAACCAAGAATATGAATCATTAGATCATTTGGAGGGTGATCTGAATTTAATGTTTGAAAATGCCAAACGCTATAATGTTCCCAATTCAGCCATCTACAAACGAGTTCTAAAGCTGCAACAAGTCATGCAGGTATGATTTCTTGGTTTTACTAAATTGTATTATTGAAATATTTTACACATTTTGAGTGTGTAATTTTGAGATGTGTGATTTCACTCCAGCAATGTCACATCACTCATTTTGACCACAAGCACTGGTGAATATTTTTTTAGAGTTTTTAAGGCCATGTAGATTAGAAATAATAGTTTAGACTGAGTTATATTTATGCATAGAAGAAACAGGTATTTATCACTGGGGAGTAATTTTTGGGTTGTCAGGAAGTTTCTGTGCAATCACAGTTGATATTCTGTCATTTAGATTTTATTTCATTGGTTCTAGACTTTGTCTCCGTTAAGGTAGGGTTGGTCCTAGGAGAAGGGACGTCTTAAGACTAATTAATCATTGTACAATGTCCATGATTTTATTGAGTCCTTTCTGAGAGCACACCTTGGAAGGTATTTAAGGTCCTAGGGTCATCTAGGTGTTTTGAGAAAAAAAGGCATAGATTTGAAATACAAATTGTATCTACTTGTCAGTTTTTGGTAGACTCTTTCTGGAAAGAATCTCAGAGCTGGGAAGCAACAAAAGCCATTTTAGATCACCTGTAGAACCTTCATTTTGTATAGTCAGCACTATGATTAGTGATAAGGATCTCAGGTATTTCCTTTTCAGTACCCTGAGTTTATTTCTTAAGTCTGCTGTGGTTGGACTTTCAGCTTTGTTTGGCAGAAGGTCTTTAAAAATGCATGTATTGAAAAGTAGATCTTATTTCACTTCTCACATTAAACTTTCTTCTTAGTCACACTGTTGCTTAAGTCAAGGCTTTACTTAACTCTGGCCACCAGAGCGTGATGCCCCTACAGCTCACCTCAGGGCTTTTAACAAGTCGATGCCCTTTGTAGTTTTAAATTCAGTTTAATTAGATTTGATTCCTCAACTCTTTGGATCCATTTGTTTAACCTACTTTTCTGTCATGCAAGCTTTTGTTAAATTGGGGTTTTTTGTTGTTGGTGGTGGTAGTTTTTGTCTTTTTAGGGCCGCACCCACAGCATATGGACGTTCCCAGGTAGGGTTCCAACTGGAGTTGTAGCTGCTGGCCCACACCACAGCCACAGCAACACCAGATCCTTAACCCACTCATCAGGGGCCAGGGATCAAACCTACGTCTTCGTGGATACTAGTTGGGTTCGTTACCTCTGAACCAAAAGGGGAACTCCTAAATTCACTTTGTGAAAATATTTAATGACTCTTTTTGATTTCATGTATCCTACCTGTGGTTGTATCTTTCTGCCTGAATCTGTTGTGTCTACCTCTTTATTATTCATATGTTCTACAAGTGTTCAGCAGAATGGACTTACTTAACTCCCCAAATCTTCTGTTTTAGGCAAAGAAGAAGGAGCTTGCCAGGAGAGATGATATCGAGGATGGAGATAGCATGATTTCTTCAGCCACCTCTGATACTGGTAGTGCCAAAAGAAAAAGGTATATACTCTTCTTATAGCTGGAGACAGCGTCTCAGTTTCAGTTTGTTTTGTTTTAGATTTAAGTGCGGAAAAATGTTTCCCTAGGCTTTCAAGTATGAATTATCTTACAAGCTTTAAATATTTTATAGGATTTAAAAATTCATTTATAAACTGTATGATTAATACTTTTTTGGTACAAGTACCATATTGGTTTTAGATAACATAGATAAAAATTACAACCACTTGGAGTTCCCGTTGTGGTGCAGCGGAAACAAATCCGATTAGGAACCATGAAGTTGCGGGTTTGATCCCTGGCCTCGCTCAGTGGGTTAAGGATCCGGCATTGCCATGAGCTGTGGTGTAGGTCCCAGATGTGGCTCAGATCCTGCGTTGCTGTAGCTGTGATGTGCCGGCAGCTGTAGCTCCGATTCGACCGCTAGCCTGGGAGCCTCCATATGCCTCGGGTGCAGCCTACAAAACAACAAAAAGAATTAAAACCGTTTGTGTAGCTTGACAAAACATGTTTTTCTTTTTGCTGTCCAGGTTATTTTGTTTTAATGTGATATTTTAAGAATGCCCCTTAGAGTTCCCATCGTGGCTCAGTGGTTAACGAATCCGACTAGGAGCCATGAGTTTGTGGGTTCGATCCCTGGCCTCGCTCAGTGGGTTAAGAATCCAGCGTTGCTGGGAGCTGTGGTGTAGATTGTAGATGTGCCTCAGATCCCATGTTGCTATGGCTGTGGGGCAGGCCGGCGGCTACAGCTCCCGTTAGACCCCTAGCCTGGGAACCTCCACGAGTGCGGCCCTAGAAAAGACAAAAAAAAAAAAAAACGGCACCCCTTAAATCTGCTTTAGATAATTTCTCTGTGGTGAATCACACACACACACACACACACAAAATCAGTATTACCACTGTAGCAAAGTAAGTCGTTATTCTTAGCCCTGTGTTTTCCTTGTTAATGTGATCTTTATTTGCCGTTTTAAGGATATCACATGTAAAATGCCAAGTCATAACTTCTGTAATTCATGAAAGGTTAAGGTAGTTATTTGGCTTTCTTTTCTTTCTAACCTTTCTCTCAGCTTCCCTAACCCTTCGTTTTTCTCATGGGTTTTATGGAAAGAGACCTAACTGTGAGATTCTGAAGCTGGACTCCTATAAAGAACCATGCAGGACCATCTCTTTTGTCTACACCTCCCACACGAAGTTTCTCTGGCTTGATCTTTGTGGAGCACCGAATTCTTCCTCAGCCTTAAGTGTCTCACCATCTTTGAAAGAGCAGGGAGGATACCTTAAACAAGGAGTAGGCTAATCACGAATAGCAGGGCACGACAGATTCAAAGCTGAATGAAGAAGTCATTAGTAACTATTAACACAGTTCTATTCATGCATTAGTAGATCCACTAAGATCAGAGGATTTTAAAAAGTGGTTTAGATGAGAGCTTTTTTTTTTTTTTTTTGTCTTTCCCTATATATAGCATTTGGGAAATTTTTTTAGCTTTGAAAATAACTTTGCTATTCTATGCCAAGGTAACGAAATTGATTAGTGTGCCCTGAGATGTGAGTCTCCTCCATTACTAGTCTATGAATTTCATCCTTCCAAGTTCTTAATTCCTTGTTATACCAGGGGCAACGGAGGAAAAATGTGAAACCAGATCAGAGACATCAAATCAAGAACATCTTTGAGTGTAATTATATAACTACTTCAGCATCAACTGGTTTTCCAGATCAGTCACCAATCAAAGATAAAAACTTCTCAGACAAAAGAAGGTAATGGAGGCAAAAGTGCTGGTACAATTAGTGCCAACACTGAATGAAAAGAGAGATCTTAAACTAGCCGAGTTTTAAGAAAACAGTTCCAAGAAAGAACTAGCCCAGGCCAGATACCTTAAAAACCTCTGTGGCTTATACTTTTTGGGACAACACATTAGATTAAATGAAAGTTATTACTCTAAAACCTTCCATTGAAAGAAAACTAAGTATTATGTTCTTGAAATAATAAAATCCCATTTTAGACAAAAGTCTTTTTGTGAACAGGTTTCTTAGGAATTATGAAATTTTTCCCAAGTGTTTTGTATAATGAAGTGAAAAATACACAAATAAGAGACCAACAAATAGAAATCATAGCCAAAGCAGTAAAAGAACATACCTGGGTTGAAATATAAGCTTGAGCACACATTAAGAGGTTGAGAGAAGCAAGTCCTATACTTTGGACTATGACAAAGGAAATAACATAAAGAAGAGCCTTTTAGAAAGTAGCTATCTATGTTAAGAGGTTTTGGTAATAAGAAATAGACTTCTCCAGAATTCAGGCAAACATGACAGCCTAGTGGGTTAAGTTAAGCTTATCCAGAGAAATTAGGGCCAAGTTTTCCAACTACCATTTGACTTGACTCCTAAATATTGTGTATGATTCTTTCTTTGCTTTATTTTTTTTCATGTCAAAGATTGAGAAAAATTACTGTGGGTATGTTCTCTTCATTCTGGGAATGCATTCTTCTCCCCATCCCCTCCACCCAAAAATCCACCTGCTGTCTTCTGTGTTGAAATGTTTGAAATATTCTTAATACCTTTTATTCTTTGGATTGAATAATCCTCTTTTTTCTCAACCATATTTGGTTTATACATGACCCTCCAATATTGCTTGTTTTGTTTCTCCTCACATGTAATGTTTGTTTCTGCTTTCCCAGGAACACTCTTGACAGTGAGATGTTGGGTCTCAGGAGGCTATCCAGGTGTGCAGTCCTTTTTTATGCATAAACATATTTTTTAAAGTATAACTTCTGTGGCATGGTTGGTTAGGTGAAAGAAAAGTGTGGCTTTAGCATGTGAAATAATGGTTTTTTTTTGGATGCCAGTTTATTTTATAAATGAAGGCAGTATAGTTTAGAAGTATAGTTAGGAAATAAACTCTCAGTTAGCCTAGGTATATTGAGGAGCCTTAATTTGTTGCCAGCTTCATGGGGAACAGTTAGCCCCCTCACCAATCATTGTGCTTCTGCAGCCACCGTAGAGAGGCTGAGAATATGGTGGCATCGCTGGTATGAGAGGCTGGCTGGTACTGGTTGCCTTTCAGGGATGTCTTTTACAGATTGGGGGATAGTGGAGGGATCAGAATCACTGTTGACAGTCCAAGTGATGTCAGTCTGTGTTGGCACCTGTGTATTGGGTTAGTGCTTTTGAGCATGAATACATTTCTTCAGTCTCTTATCTGTTTTCTTTAAAAGCATCCATTCCTTTGCATGTTACTTATGATTTTTAAAACAGCCCATAAGTTGCCATGTTATAGTCCTAGTAATCATTGTATAGTACTTTTTATTTTTCATCTTTGCCATCTGACATTCACAGAGTATCAGTTGTTTGTGGAACACCAGACTCTGCCAGACTCTGCTCTTACAGGTCATAGAGGAAAATGTTTAGTCATCACCTCTACCTTCCACGAATTTATTGACCAGGAAAAGAGGCAGATTGAAAACAAATGAAATTAAGTGGAAGCTCTATAGTAAAATAATAGTGTAAAGTACACAATTTTACAGTGGTATGGAAATATGCGATTGCCCAAATAGCTTTAGGAAATGCTTTTCCTTGAAAGTTAGATGTTCTAAAGTTATCTGTATGTTACTGCCATATGTAGTCCACTCCGTAAAATTACAAATAATAATTGTATTATTATCTTCTTCCTAATATTTAAGAAAAATTTTCTTAGGTAGTAAATTTAAGAGAAAGACTATAGAGGGTTCCTGTTGTGGCTCAGCAGAAATTAATCTGACTAGTATCCATGAGGATCCAGATTCCATCCCTGACCTTGTTCAGTGGGTTTAGGATCCGGTTGCCATGATCTGTGGTGTAGGTCACAGATGATGCTCAGATCTGGCTTTGCTATGGCTGTGGTGTGGGCCAGCGGCTACAGCTGATTAAACCCTACCCTGGGAACCTCCATGAGCCGCGGGTACAGCCCTAAAAAGACCAAAAAAAAAAGAGAGAGAGAGAGAGGAGTTCCCTTCGTGGCTCAGTGGTTAACGAATCCGACTAAGAACCATGAAGCTGCGGGTTCGATCCCTGGTCTTGCTCAGTGAATTAAGGATCCAGCGTTGCCGTGAGCTGTGGTGCAGGTTGCAGACACTGCTCGGATCCCGCGTTGCTGTGGCTGTGGCAAAGGCCGGCAGCTGCAGCTCCTGTTAGACCCCTAGCCTGGGAACCTCCTTATGCCGCGGGTGTGGCTCTAGATAAATGCAAAAAAAAAAAAAAGACAAAAAAAAAGAATAAAAATTTAAAAAAATAAAAAAATAAAGCCCATGGGACTGGGCCTGGATGCAGTGAGTACTCATTAAATGTAGCTCTGATTATTTTCTGGAAGTACTTCCCATTGACATCAAGACTTGGTAGATTTCATTTTGTTTTTAGTCAGTTATTACTAGTCTGGGGAACTTATTAAAAAGGTGAATAAAAAAGTTTTATTCCTTGAAGACTTGAAGGTGAAATGTTGAAAGCCTTGTAAAAGAAACAACCTTCGATTTTACTTAGCTTCAGATCAGGCACCACCAAAAATCTAGGGCCAGGGAGTTAAATGCTGGAAGACCTTGAAGCCTGTGAGCAGGTTTAACTTTGATTAGAGAGGCCCTTGGTGAGAGCTAACTTTTTATCATTCACTTTCTAGGCAGCCAGGTAATTATCAGCTGATTCAAGGCTCAGGTCTGATTACTCTTTTTATGACTTTAGATACTCATTTGAGTCTCAAAGCCTCTGTTTTTACATCTGCAGTTGGGATAATAATTGTACCTGGTTCACAGAGTTTGAGGATTAAAAGTTGGTACTTAGCATAGTGGCTCAGTGGTTAACGAATCTGACTAGGAACCTTGAGGTTGCGGGTTCGATCCCTGCCCTTGCTCAGTGGGTTAAGGATCCAGCGTTGCCGTAAGCTGTGGCGTAGGTTGTAGATGCGCCTTGGATCCCATGTTGCTATGGCTGTGGCATAGGCCAGCAGCTACAGCTCCAATTAGACCCCTAGCCTGGGAACCTCCGCAAGTGCAGCCCTAGAAAAGGCAAAAAAAAAAGGACAATAAATACACAAATAAATAAACAAAGAGAAGCAGAAAGTGACCTTGATCCCAGTGTTTTAGGCTGAATTGGAGTGTCAGGAGAATGGTAAGCCGGTGGTCCTGGAAAATCAAGGACTCACAGCAAAGCCTCTACTAGCTTATAACCTTTGTGCAGATTAGAAAAAGCACCAATTTCTCAAGACACTTGACTTTTATTTATTGTACAGTTGTTACAGTACACCGATTTTTTAGCACAGGACCATTATGGCCCTTCTCCTGTACATTTCTAACATTGTATATTTTGGAGTTCCCATCGTGGCTCAGTGGTTAACGAATCCGACTAGGAACCATGAAGTTGCAGGTTCGATCCCTGGCCTTGCTCAGTGCGTTAAGGATCCAGCGTTGCCATGAGCTGTGGTGTAGGTTGCAGACAGGGCTCAGATCCCGCGTTGCTGTGGCTGTGACGAAGGCCGGCAGCTACAGCTCTTGTTAGACCCCTAGCCTGGGAACCTCCATATGCCACGGGTGCGGCTCTAGATAAAGGCAAAAAGACAAAAAAAAAAAAAAGTATTTGAAGTTACTTTCAAAATTGTGGATATAATAAGGTTTAGCATCATATTGGGAAAAGATAAAGCAAATATACCAGCCACCCAAGTAAATATAGTTATAAAAGAATATGAAGTTTAGCTCTGAGTGTTTTCTGGCAGTCAGATTAAAAGTAATGGGCACTGGTTCTCAGTCTCAGAGGCAATATAATGACCTGGAAAAATATAAACAAAATAGCAAAACTGGGTTTGTTCAGAGACGATCACCCTAATAGGTCACTGTAAGTAATGCTAGTAAAAATAGTTTTGCTTGCCTTTGAGGCTGGAAACAGTTACACATAACTCTCTTAAAGAAAGTCCTAAAACAGTAAATTTGTTATTAGAGCAGTTGTTAGATCCTGTGATATCAGATTCAGGTTCTGAAATTTTTCTTTAGAGGTGTCTTGAAGACTAAAGTCACCTGTATTCTAATCTCTGCCCAGATGTTGCACTTCATAAGTGTTGGAGCTTTGGCCTACATTCATCCTCCATAATTCACTTGCTTAAGTCCTGGACTGAGAGAGCTCTTCCTCTCACGTCATCACCTGAGGATGCCTCTTTGGAAAAATAGTTTCCACTAGATAAAACTTCTAGATTGCCCTCGTCTAACAATCACTTACTTAATATAGACACAGAAGTACTGAGAGGAAGAAATGGCACCATTTCCAGAGCCACCAAGAAAAAGAGCAGTCTTGAGTGAAGACAGGTGACAAGGATGATCCCAGCCCTAGGATCCCAGTCCTTTTTGTCTCCTAATTGGATCACTTTCAGGTTGCCTTGAGCTTCATAATGTTAGGAAGATACACATTTTTAAGACATTCATAAATGTCGACATAGTATATATACCTATTTTTTCATCTGTTAATTGTTCTTTATTTGTGTTTTGTTTCTTTTTTTAAAACACATTTTTAACCTTGTAGAGAAACTGTCTGGCCTTTGAATTCTTTATGACCAGCAGTGGTGAGTGGCCAGAGGACTGGACTAGGAGACTAAGTTTGCTTGAGGAATGAACTTTCTTCCATTTATAAGATAGGAAACAGGAGTTCCCTTGTGGTGCAGTGGGTTAGGATCCAGCTTTGTCACTGCAGCAGCTTGGGTCACAGTTTTTGGCATGGGTTCGATCCCTAGCCCAGGAACTTCCACATGCCAAGGGTACAGCCAAAAAAAAAGATAGGAAACATAAAAAATATTTTCCTCTAAGTACCACATTATAGGATCTTATGTTTCTTGAATAGAAGTTGTCAGAGTCATTAAAAAATTGTTATTTTTGTTTTTTATTGATTTATTTTTTTATGGCCACACCCATGGCATATGGAAGTTCCTGGGCTAGGGATTAAATCTGAGCCCCAGCCATGACCTACCCCACAGCTGCAGCAACACTGGATCCTTTAACTCATTGCATGGAACCAGATATCGAACCCGTGCCTCTGCAGTGACCCAAGCAACTGCAATCAGATTATTAACCCAGTGTGCCACAGTGGGAATTCCACAAGTCATTTTTTTATTACCTACCTCAGAGACTGCTGGTTGAGTCTGGCTAGAATTTCTTTATCTGTGCACTGAAAACTCCCAAACAGTGGGCTAGAAATCATTGGAAGATCATCTTTTCTAACAGTTGGACAGCTCACCTTGGGCAAGTCATTTAGCTTCTCTAAGCTAGTTTCTCCAATAATTAGGAAGCTAGCCCATTTGTTCTCTTGAGCTCCTTTGTAACTCGGACTCTACTCTGTATTGCTTTTTGCTTTGTTCTGTAGCACTTACATTTATTTCCTAGTATCCCATCTCACTGGGGCATTTTGAAGAACAAGGGATTCATACTCAAGGATGAAAATTTGCTCGAGACCTCATATGGACCACAGACCATTTATTCTTTGAACTAGGTTGGCATTATGGTATAATGCTGGTGGAGGGAGGGAGCAGGGACTGACCCTGAAAGGATAAACGCCAGAGAGACTTGTACCCACTATAGAGACACTTGTCTGGCAGACAGCCTCCCTTTGTTTTCTGGTAACCAGGATATGCAGGTATTCGGGAATGGTTGTTTTAGGAGATGAAACAGTTTTCTTTGTGTTTATTTAAGAGAGAACTGTTAGGGATTAGCAGTTTTATTACACTTGTGCTCTAGTCTTAAAAAATGTATTTCAGTTGATAATAGAATTTAATTTTTTTGGAGTCAGACAAGATCTTTTTTCAAGCGTTGCATTTCATAAATGTTCTAAACAGGTTTGTCTGGTGTTCTTCACTGCTCCTGCCAGAGTCACTATGTTTTAACTGTTTTGGAAAATTTCCTAATATTTGCTTATAGCTTATAGCATGTTTACTGTGTTTGTGGCATACATAATCAATAAATTATAACCATCATGAAGCACTTGCCCCTTCATTTCATGTTCATCCTTGTATCAAGAAAATTGAACCTGTTCTAATTTTTCCCCTTTTCTACCTCCCCGCCTCAACAGTAAAAAGAACATAAGAAAACAGCGAATGAAAATCTTATTCAATGTTGTTCTTGAAGCTCGTGAGCCAGGTTCAGGCAGAAGACTTTGTGATCTGTTTATGGTTAAACCATCCAAAAAAGACTATCCTGATTATTATAAAATCATTTTGGAGCCAATGGACTTGAAAATAATTGAGCATAACATCCGCAATGACAAGTATGCAGGGGAAGAGGGAATGATAGAAGACATGAAGCTGATGTTCCGGAATGCCAGGCACTACAATGAGGAAGGCTCCCAGGTGAGGACATGTCCTACAGTAGATACATTTTCTTTGGGCATTCATGGAATCATGTGTGGAGAGACTAGGTCTAGAGGCCTAACTTAAGTTACTCTTCTCAGTGACTAGCTTAATATTTTTGTCTTTTCTTAGTTGTTTAAAATGGTAAGCAGGAGTTTCCATCGTGGCTCAGCAGTTAGCAAACCCCACTAGCATCCACAAAGACGTGGTTCAATCCCTGGCCTCCCTCAGTGGGTTAACAACTCAGTGTTGTTGTGAGCTGTGGTGTAGGTCTCAGACTCAACTCAGATCCCTCATTGCTGTGGCTGTGGTGTAGGCCAACAGCTGCAGCTCCAATTGGACCCCTAGCCTGGGAACCTCCATGTGCCGCAGGCACGACCCTAAAAAAGACAAAAAGACCAAAAATAATAATAATAAAATTAAAATGGGAAGCAGGACATTGTAAGGTTAAAAGTTCATGCTCTGTCCAGTTGTCCCTTGGTATTGGGGGGATTGGCTCCAAGACCCCCCAAATCCACAAGTGCTCAAGGCTCTTGTATATAATGACATAGTATAGTCGATCCTATGAAACCATGGGTTCCACATCCATGGATTTGGAATGTCAACTAATCTGACATCCTCGATTTGAGTCCTGCTCTACCAATCGCTGTGTAAGTAGCCTCTTTTCTGAGCCTCATTTTCCTCATCTCTAAATTGGGGATAATAATAGTACTTGAATCAGGGATATAGGATTTAAATGAGATAATGTTTAAAGAGAATGTAGCACAGTGCCTGGTTTTCAAATAACACTGAAGAGAAAGCCAAGGGCGTTAAAATCTTTCATCATCATTATTATTACTGTCCTCAGTAGCCATGCTTCTCTAAGGATAGTCCATAAAATTATATAAATATCAGGATATTCCCAGGAATGCACCTCTGAATAATTGATTTTATTATGAAGCATCTTGAGTTTCATTTCTTTTTTTTTTTTTTTTTTTTGGCTTTTTAGGGCCTCATCTGTGGCATATGGAGGTTCCCAGGCTAGGGGTCCAATCAGAACTATAGCCGCCGGCCTATGCCAGAGCCACAGCAACTCGGGGTCCAAGCCACATCTGCGATCTACACCATAGCTTATGACAATGACAGATCCTTAACACAGTGAGGCCAGGGATTGAACCCGTGTCCTCGTGGATGCTAGTCGGGTTCGCTAACCTCTGAGCCACAATAGGAACTCCTTCAGTTCTTTATCAGTATAGCTAAGATACGTTTTCCCTTCTTTCATATTTTTTCTACGTTATATCCTTTACCTTTTTTTTGGGGGGGGGGTCTTTTTAGGGCTGCACTTGAAGCAAATGGAAGGAATTTCCCAGGTTAGGGGTCTAATTGGAGCTGCAGCCACTGGCCTATGCCACAGCCACAGCAATGCCATATCTGAACCACTGCTGTGACCTACACCACAATTCATGGCAAAGGCAAATCTTTAAAACATTGAGCAAGGCCAGGGATCGAACCCACATTCTCGTGGACACCACATTGGGTTTTTAACCCTCTGAGCCACAATGGGAACTGTGGCTTTTTCTTTCTTTCCTTTTTTTTTTAGGGTCACACCTGCAGCATATGGAAGTTCCCAGGCTAGGAGATGAATTGGAGCTGCGGCTGCCAGTCTGTGCCACAGCCATAGCAACACCAGATCCAAGCCGTGTCTGTGATCTACACCACAGTTCAAGGCAGTGCTGGCCAGGGATTGAACCCACATCCTCATGGATACTAGTCCAATTCATTACCGCTGAGCCACAACAGGAACTCTGACTTTATTATTTTTTTAATTGAAGGGTAATTGACATATTTCAAGTGTTCAACATAGTTATTTAATATTAATGTATTAAAACTTGTATATATTACAAAATCATCACTGCCATAAGTCTAGTAAACATCCATCACCATATGTAGTTATACATTTTGTGTGTATGTAGTGAGAACTTTTAAGATCTACTATCAGCAGCTTTCAACTATGCATATGGTATTATTAACTATAGTCACCATACATTACATCCCTATGACTTACTTATTTTATAACTGAAAGTTTGTACCCTTTGACTCCCTTCCCCTTTTTTTTTCCCATCCCCTATCCCCCGTCTGCAACCACCATTCTGTTCTCTGTATATGTGAGCTTGGGGGTTTTTTTGTGTGTGGGTCAAGGGAGCGGGTAGTGTTTTTAGGTTCCACATATAAGTGAGATCATACAGTATTTATCTTTTTTTTGATTTCTTTCACTTAGCATTATGTCCTCAAGATTTATCCATGTTGTCACAAATGGCGAGTTTTTGTTTTTGTTTTTGTTTTTGTTTTTCTTCTTCAGGGCCGCACTTGTGGCATATGAAGGTTCCCAGGCTAGGGGATGAATCGAAGCTGTAGCCGCCAGCCCACACCACAGCCACAGCAATGTCAGATCCAGGCCGTGTCTGCAACCTACACCACAGCTCACGGCAACACCGGGATCCTTAACCCACTGAGCGAGGCCAGGGATTGAACCTGCAACCTCGTTACTAGTCAGATTCCTTTCCGCTGAGCCACGCCGGGAACTCCTGAGATTTCATTTTTTATGGCTGAATAATAGTCCTCTGTTTGTATGTGACATTTTTCTTTATCCATTCATCCATTAGTGGACACTTAGGTTTTTTCCGTATCTTAGCTATTGTAGATAACACTGCAGTGAACATGAGTGGGGGTACATATATCTTTGCTGAGTTTCATTATCAACTTTAAACTCCCAGAAATAAATTATATTTTCGGATCATTTATTTCCTTTCTTATGCTGTTCCGTTTGAATATAGAATAAAGTAGTCCCTGAGGGTACTTGTGGCAAAGAAATGGTTCTCTCTGTCATAGGGGTTTACACTGTCCTCATATCATTGGCTAATGGATCACTTGCCTACTACTGGTATAGAAAAAAGCCACCCTTGGGAGAGATTGCCAAAGAAAAGTGATCAATTATTCCCTTGGCCCCTCTGCTGTGGTGTCAGTCAAGGAGGAGAGCGGCTGTGAGAGTTGGGGGGCAGCTTTGGGGGCAAAGCCATTGGGTGAGTAATCTCATCCTTGGCTCAGCCTTCACAGAGAGAGCCTGATCAGTGTTTATTGCTTTTCACAGATCAGATTCTAGGCTCTGAACTCACACAGATGTTAAATCCCTTTTAACAATATTTGAGATGTTGCTCTGCAACTATTACATTTTTTTTTTATTAATTTCCATTGAGCTAAGTCTGCTACCTTGAGGGTACAATGGAAGGGAGATTTATGAAGAAATAGCATATATAAATATGTTTCAGAACTTGCACAAAAATTTGCAGCAATTCTGCTACAGTAGCTCTCAAACTTTAGCCTACATGTGTGCACATTAGAATCACATAGAAACAACAAACCAACTGAGGCTGAAGCCCACCCCCCAGAGATGTGATTTTTGTTGCTTTGTAGTGATCTCAGCTTATTTCATTAGTTCCCACCTATCCTAATCTGTGTTTTTAAAACTTCTTTATGGATGTATGTTATACTTCAGTAGAAAAGCTTCTTAGAAAATAATTTCAAATTGTATTTGTACTTAAATACAGGTGTACAACGATGCGCACATCCTGGAGAAGTTACTCAAGGATAAAAGGAAAGAGCTGGGCCCACTGCCTGATGATGATGACATGGCCTCTCCCAAACTCAAGCTGAGTAAGGCAGCCTCACACTTCATTATTCAGTTCAGTCTATCAAGGAGAGATTACTGATTTACTGAAATAATATTTAATTGGTTAATATAATTGAACTTGCACTCCAGAGTGGAATTTTTGCCTCCTCTGAAGCACTCTCTTCTGTATTTTAAGTAACCATGAAAGCATGTGAGGAATAGAAGAATATAATATCAAAAGTTTTGTTAACATTGTTGAATCCAGTGGACATTTTGTAAATGTTAAATAGTAAGAATATGTATGTGATACCCTGCATGTGATGCCTGGAAGGGTATACTAGCAGATTTTCTTTTTTCTTTCTTTCTTTCTTTTCTCTTATTTATTATTATTATTTTTTTTTTTTTCTTATGGCTGCACCTGTGGCATATGGAAGTTAGCAGGCCAGGGGTCGAATCTGAGCTGCAGCTGAGGCCACAGCCATAGCCACACCGGATCCAAGCTGCATCTGTACCCTCTGCCACAGCTTGCAGCAACATTGGATCCTAAACCCACTGAGCAAGCTCAAGGCCAGGGATCAAACCCACAGCCTCACAAAGACAACACTGGGTCCTTAACACACTGAACCATGGTAGGAAGTCCTCTTTTTCTTTTTCTTTCCTTTCTTCCTCCCTCCCTTCTTCCCTCCCTCATTTCTTTCTTTTTTTTCCTGATGACTAGGATTAAAAGTGAAACCCAGGAGTTCCCGTTGTGGCTCAGTGGGCTAAGAACCCAACTAGTATCCATGACGATGTGGGTTCAATCCCTGGCTTTACTCAGTGGGTTAAGGATCCAGCATTGCTGCAAGCTGCTGCATAGGTTGCAGAAGTGGCTAGGATCTGGCGTTGCTGCAGCATAGGCTGGCCCCTGGCAGCTGCAGCTCTGATTCGACCCCTAGTTCCAGAAACTTCCATATGCTGTAGGTATGGCCCTAAAAAAAAAAAAAGTCTAGGATCTCCTCCTAGACAGAATTTAAAAGGTTAGAGTTGTCTAGCTACTGTACTGTTCCATCCTGGGGACTTCCATATGTGGTGGGGCCATAAAATTAAAGAAATCATCTGTCGTTAGCTTCCTAACTCGTATAATTAATTCTAGTTTTTTTTTTTCAATGTTGTGTTTTATTTTATTTTTTTGTAACTTTTTTTATTTTATTTTTTTAATTTTTTTAACTTAATGGATTTTATTTCAGTTATAGGTGTACATAAATCATCACAAGTCAATTTGACAGATTTTGTGTCCCAAACCCACAGTGTATCCCCCCACCCCCCAGATTGTCTTATTTGAAAAACAAAGGTTTTCCAAAATCTGTGAGTCATTGTCTGTTCTGCAAAGAGGTTCATTGTGTCTTTTTCGTTTCCATGTGAAAGTGGTAGCATTGGGTGTTGCTGTCTAATTGTCTGACTGGTTTCACTTCACATGATAATTTCTAGGTCCATCCATGTTGCTATAAATGTTGCTAATTCGTTCCTTTCAATACCTGAGTAATATTCCATTGTGTGTATGTACCATATCTTCCCTATCCACTCCTCTGTCGATGGGCATTTAGGTTGTTTCCATGAACTGGCTATTGCATAGAGTGCTGCAATGAACACTGGAGTACAGGTGTCTTTTCGAGTCATGGTTTCCTCTGGATAGATGCCCAGGAGTGGGATTGCTGGATCAAATGGTAATTCTGTTTGGAGTTTTCTGAGGAATCTCCATACTGTTTTCACAGTGGTCGCACCAATTTGCATTCCCACCAGCAGTGTAATAGGGATCCTTTTTCTCCACAGCCTCTCCAGCACTTATTGTTTGTAGACTTTTTGATGATGGCCATTCTGGCTGGTGTAAGGTGGTACCTCATAGTGGTTTTGATTTGCATTTCTCTAATGAGGAGCGATGTTGAACATCTTTTCGTGTGTTTATTTGCCATCTGCATGTCTTCTTTGGAGAATTGTCTGCCTAGATCCTCTGCCCATTTTTTGATTGGGTTATTTGTTTCTTTGGTGTTGAGCTGTAGGAGGTGTATGTAAATTTTGGAGATTAATCCCTTGTCAGTTGAATCATTTGCAAATATTTTCTCCCATTCCATGGGTTATCTTTTGGTTTTGTTTAGGGTTTCCTTAGCTGTGCAGAAACTTTGAAGTTTAATGAAGTCCCATTTGTTTATTTCTCTTTTTATTGTCCTTACTTCGACACATGGATCTGAGAAGATGTTGCTATCATTTATGTCAGAGAGTGTTTGGCCTGTGTTTTCCTCTAAGAGTTTTCTAGTATCTGGTCTTCTATCTAGATCTTTAATCCATTTTGAGTTTATTTTTGTGCATGGTGTTAGGAAGTGTTCTAGTTTCATTTTTTTGCATGTGGCTGTCCAGTTTTCCCAGCACCACTTATTGAAGAGGCTGTCTTTCCTCCAATGTATATTCTTGGCTCCTTTGTCATAGATTAGTTGACTATAGATGCGTGGATTTAATTCTGGGTTTTCTATGCTGTTCCACTGATCTATATTTCTGTCTTTGTACCAGTACCATATGGTTTTGATGACTGTAGCTTTGTAGTAGAGTCTGAAGTCAGGGAGTCTGATTCCTCCAGTTCCATTTTTCTTTTTCAGGATGTCTTTGGCTATTCTGGGTTTTTTGTGTTTCCAGACAAACTTTAAACT
>PVHT021183699.1:35516446-35591806 GCA_004024745.2 Catagonus wagneri | reverse complement strand
GTGTATTAATTTTGTATGCTGCAACTTTGCCAAATTCATTGATGAGCTCTAACAGTTTTCTGGTAGAGTCTTTCAGATTCTCTAGGTATAGTATCATGTCATCTGCAGACAGTGATAGTTTTACTTCTTCCTTTCCAATTTGGACTCCGTTTATTTCTTTTTGTACTCTGATTGCCTTGGCTAGGACTTCCAAAACTATGTTGAATAGTAGTGGTGAGAGTGGACATCCCTGTCTTGTTCCCAATCTCAGCGGGAATTCTTTCAGCTTTTCACCGTTGAGAATGATGTGAGCTCTGGGTTTGTCATAGATGGCCTTGATTATGTTGAGGTATGTTCCCCCTATGCCCACTTTCTGAAGGGTTTTGATCAGAAATGGGTGTTGGATTTTGTCAAAGGCTTTTTGTGCATCTATGGAGAGGATCATATGGTTTTTATTCTTCAGTTTGTTAATGTGGTGTATCACACTGGTTGATTTGCAGATATTGAAGAATCCTTGCATCCCTGGGATAAATCCCACTTGATCATGATGTACAATCCTTTTAATGTATTGTTGGATTCGGTTGGCTAGTATTTCGTTGAGAATTTTTGCATCTATGTTCATCAGTGAGATTGGCCTGTAATTTTCTTTTTTTGTGGTATCTTTGTCTGGTTTTGGTATCAGGGTGATGGTTGCCTCATAGAATGAGTTTGGGAGTGTCCCTTCCTCTGCAATTTTTTGGAAGAGTTTCAGAAGGATAGGTGTTAGCTCTTCTCTAAATGTTTGATAGAATTCACCTGTGAAACCATCTGGTCCTGGACTTTTGTTTGCTGGAAGTTATTTAATCACAGTTTCAATTTCAGAACTTGTGATTTGTCTAGTCATATTTTCTATTTCGTCTTGGTTTAGTCTTGGGAGATTGTACTTTTCTAAGAATTTGTCCATTTCTTCTAGGTTTTCCATTTTATTGCCATATAGTTGCATATAGTACTCTCTTATATCCTTTGTATTTCTGTGATGTCTGTTGTTAGTTCTCCTTTTTCATTTCTAATTTTGTTGATTTGTGTCCTCTCTCTTTTTTTCTTGATAAGTCTGGCTAGGGGTTTATCAATTTTGTTGATCTTTTCAAAGAACCATGTTTTAGTTTCATTGATCTTTTCTATGGTTTTCTTCATTTCTGTTTCATTGATTTCTGATCTTTATGATTTCTTTTCTTCTACTAACTTTAGGTCTTGTCAGTTCTTCCCTTTCTAGCTGCTTTAGATGTAAAGTTAGGTTGTTTATTTGAGCTTTTTCTTGTTTCCTGAGGTAGGCTTGTATTGTTATATACTTTCCTCTCAGAACTGTGTTTGTTGCGTCCCAGAGGTTTTGGGGTGTTGTGTCTTTGCTGTCATTTGCTTCTAGGTATTTTTTAATTTGCTCTTTGATTTCTTCAGTGAACCATTGGTTGTTCAGTAGCATGTTGTTTAGTCTCCATGTGTTTGTATTTTTTGCCTTTTTTTTCTTGTTGTTGATTTCCATTCATATAGCCTTGTGGTTGGATAAGATGCTTGATATGATTTCAATTTTCTTAAAGTTACTGAGGCTTGATTTGTAGCCCAGGATGTGATCAATCTTACAGAATGTTCCATGCACACTTGAGAAGAATGTGTATTCTGTTGCTTTTGGATGGAATGTCCTATAAATATCTAAGTCCATCTGATCTAATGCTTCATTCAGGGCCTGTGTTTCCTTATTGATTTTCTGCCTGGATGACCTGTCCATTGCTGTAAGTGGGGTGTTAAAGTCCCCCACTATGATGGTGTTATTGTTGATTTCTCCTTTTAAGGTTGTTAGCAGTTGCCTTATATATTGTGGTGATCCTGTGTTGGGTGCATAAATATTTAAAATGGTTATATCTTCTTCTTGGATTGATCCTTTGATCATTATGTAGTGCCCTTCCTTGTCTCTTAAAATGTTCTTCATTTTAAAGTCTATTTTGTCTGATAGGAGTATTGCTACTCTGGCTTTCTCTCTCTTTTTTTTTTTACTCTGGCTTTCTTCTGATGCCCGTTTGCATGGAATATTTTCTTCCATCCTGTCACTTTCAATTTGTATGTGTCTCTAGAAGTGAAGTGGGTCTCTTGAAGACAGCATATATATGGGTCTTGTTTTTGTATCCATTCGGCTAGTCTATGTCTTTTGGTTGGGTAATTATTGATATATATGTCCTTATTGCCATTGTATTTACTGTTTGGGGTTTTTGTTGCTCTTTTTTTCTTCCCTTATTCTCTTGTTGTCTCCTCTCACAAGATGGCTATCTTTAATGTTGTATCTGAGTTGATTTTTCTTATTCATTTGTGTACCAATTGTAGATTTTTGGTTTGCAGTTACCCTGAAGTTTTGATATAGTAGTCTATATATAACTGAGATTGTATTAAGTTGTTGGTTTCTTAATTGCACATGCGTCTCCAGTGACCTGCATTTGTGCTGTCTTCTCATGATTTCTGATTTTGGTAGCATAATTGTGCATGGATGATTTAGCATCTTTACTGTATATATGCCTTTATTAGCGGGTCTTGTCATTTGCAGTGCTTTTGTTTCTGGTTGTGGCCTTTTCTTTTCTGCCTAGAGAAGTTCCTTAAGGATTTGTTGTAAAGCTGGTTTAGTGTTGCAGAACTCTCTTAGCTTTTGTTTATCTGTAAAAGTTTTGATCTCTCCTTCAAATCTGAATGAGATCCTTGCTGGATAAAGTAATCTTGGTTGGAAGTTTTTTCCTTTCATCACATTTAGTATATCATGCCACTCCCTTCTGGCCTGCAGAGTTTCAGATGAAAAATCTGCTGATAACCTTATCGGGGTTCCCTTGTATGTCATTTGTTTCTTTTCCCCTAGCTGCTTTCATTATTTTCTCTTTGGCTTTAATTTTGGTCATTTTGATTAACATGTGTCTCGGGGTGTTCCTCCTTGGGTTTATTTTATATGGCACTTGTTGTGCTTCCTGGATTTGAGTGAGTGGTTCCTTTCCCATATTAGGGAAGTTTTTGGCTATAATCTCCTCGAATATTTTTTCTGTCCCCTTCTCTCTCTCTTCTCACTCTGGCACCCTTACAATATGGATGTTGGTGGGTTTAACATTATCCCAGAGTTCTCTGAGACTCTGCTCATTTCCTTTCAATCTTTTATCTCTTTTCTGTGTTAGTGATTTCCACTAATCTGTCCTCCACCTCACTGATTCGTTCTTCTGCCTCCTGTATTCTACTATTGGCTGCTTCTAATGAATTTTTTATTTCAGTTATTGTATTTTGCATCTCTTCTTGTTTAGTTTTTACATCTTGTTTTTCTTTGCTCAGTGTTTCCTCTAAATTATCAATCTTTGCCTCCAGTTTATTTCCAATGCCTCGCATCATCTTCAGCATCAACAGTCTAAAGTCTCTTTCTGGGATGCTGATAATCTCCTCATCACTGAGCTGTTTTTCTGGGCTTTTCTCTTTCTCCCTTATCTGAGTTATAGTTTTCTGTCTTTTCATTTGTATAGGTTTTTGGTGTGGTTACCTTTTTGTAGACAGTATAGTTGTAGCCTCTCTTAGTTCCGGTGTTTGCCTCCCCTGTGACTAAAGCTGGTATGGAGGGAGCTTGCTGTAGGCTTCCTGATGGGAGGGACTGATGCCTGCCCACTGGTAGGTGGGGTTGATTCCTCTCCCTCTAATGGGTGGGGCTTTGTCTCTGAATGAGATTAGAGGCTGACTTTGTGCCTGAGGGGTCTTTAGGCAGCCTGTTTACTGATGGGTGGGGTTGAGATCCCACCTGGATTATTGTTTGGCCTGGGGCTTCTCAGCGCTGATGGGAGGGACTAGGTTTTCCCAGAAATGGCCACCTCCAGAGAAATGCAGGCTGATGAATGTTCCCAAGAGCTTCACCTTCAGTGCCCTTCTCCCACAACAAGGCACAGTCACCCCTGTTTTCCCAGGAGATCCTCTAAGAGTTGCAGTCAGGTTCCACCTGGATTCCTATGGAGACTGCTTTTACCTGGGACCCAGTGCACGTGAAAGTCTGTGTTTGCCTTTCAGGAATGGGGTCTCTGTTTACCCCAGTCCCATGGAGCTCCTGCACACAAGCCCTGCTGGCCTTCAATGCCAGATGCTCCGGGGGCTCTTTCTCCCCATGCCAGATCCCCAGGCGTGGGGATTTGACCTGGGGCTCAGAACTCTCAGTCCTGTAGCTGAGTCTCTGTGATGCAGTTACTTTCCAGTCTGTGGGGCTTCCCACCCGGGAGGTATGGGGTTGCTTCTATCACTTAATTGTCCCTCCCACCTCTTGATATGGTCTCCTCTTTGTCTTCTGGAGCAGTATATCTTTTTGGAAGTTTACAGTCCATTTGGTTGAAGGTTGCTCGGCATTTGGTTCTAGTTTTGCTGTTTTTTGGGAGAGAGGTTGAGCTCCAGTCCTTCTATTCCACCATCTTAATCCCTAGAGAATCTGGTTCTTCTAATCAGTGCTTTCTCTTCTTAGAGTTGAATTCCCTGAGAACCCCAGTTTTAATGAGGTCACTTGGTGAACTCTGCCCTCCAAGTCATTCTCTCTGTGGCACTCAGGTCGACCAGGCATAAGAGACGAGGCTTGGCTTGAGGGTGGTTGGCCTAGCGGACCGCTGCCCAGACCGGGGAGAGGAGTCCGTGTCGACTGCCGCTGCACACAGACGCCCTAATTAATTCTAGTTTTAAAAGGCATTATGCTCCTAAAAAGGTTTTCATTTCTGCAGTCTTTCTGCATGTTTTTAAAATTTCATGAAAAAATAAATGGCTTAACAGAAAGGAATGATCACTTAGCAATAAATCATACCGAAAGCTATTGTAAAATTCGCTTTATAGTCATTTAGTATAAAAAAAGCAGGGTCTTTTCGTTTTTTCACTATTCAGTAAATATGCCTCTAAAGAATATTTGACAACACAAATATTATTTGCTTGATATTTATTTTTATTTATATATTTTATTTTATTTTTTAATTTAATTTTTTTTTTTGGTCTTTTTTCCTTTTCTAGGGCCATACTTGTGGCATATGGAGGTTCCCAGGCTAGCGGTCTAATTGGAGCTGTAGCAGCTGGCTTACGCCACAGCCACAGCAACAAGGGATCCGAGCTGTGTCTGCAACCTATACCACAGCTCACGGCAATGCTGGACCCTTAACCCACTGAGTGAGTCCAGGGATCGAACCTCGTGGCTCCTAGTCGGATTCATTAACCACTGAGCAACAACAAGAACTACCATCTTTGACTCTTTAGATACCTAGTCACTTTTTTATATAGACCCAAGTTATGGATCAGTCACTTCACCTCCTTGTGCTGTCAGTTATCTTTTTCCTTTATTCCCCTTATTTCTTATAAATGGAAGTTAATTTTAAAGGTTTGATTAGATTCAGTTTCAACCTGGCAAAGATGCTTCATAATAGATTTTCTGCTCTTATATTGGGCAACGTCTGGTTGAAGTAGAATCCAAATAAGGTCCACACATTGCATTTGATTGATATTTTTATTTGTTTTATTTTTTATTTTTTATTTTTTTGCTTTATAGGGCTGCACCAGAGCATATGGAGATTCCCAGGCTCGGGGTCGAATCGGAACTACAACTGCTGGCCTACATCACAACCACAGCAACGCCAGATCCAAGCTGCATCCGTGACTTACACTACAGCTTACTGCAACACCAGGTCCTTAACCCACTGAGCAAAGCCAGGGATTGAACACACAACGTCATGGATCCTAATCAGAATCGTTTCCACTGCGCCACAATGGGAACTCCTGATTGATATTTTTAATTTGTAAATTCTCCTCCATCTCTCTTTTTCCCAGTTGCAGTTTGTTTAAGGAATTGGCTTTGTACTATAGTTTCCCACAGTCTCGGTTTTGCTAGTTGTATCCCTTTGCCGTAGTTTCACATGTTCTTTTATCCTTTATATTTCTTGTAAATTGGTAGTTGGAGCCAGAGGCTAGATCTGATTTAGATTTAAATTTGATTCTCCCCTCACTTTAGCACAGAAACTCACTTCAGAACAATATATCCTCTTCCATCAGGTGGAACATAGTATCTGGTTGTTTCTTTCAATTATGTCAATAGCTATTGTTGCTAACTACATTAATTCATTAAAGAAATGTGAAATAGTGATAGTTTAATTTTATCTTTCCTTGCTCATTTACAAGCTGGGATACTTCTATATAGAAAAACTTTACCTTATCTAGTATTTGGTTTGGTTACCCAGGTATGTTTTTTCCTTTGTATGTGCTGTTCGGTTGTTTGTTTTTTTTAATTTTATGGCCAAAGCTACTGTGTATGCAAGTTCCTGGGCCAGGGATTGAATCCAAGCTGCAGCCGCATCAGTGTCCTTTAATCTACCGTGCTGGACTGGCGATCAAACCTTGCTTCTGCAGTGACCTGAACAGCTGCAGTCGGATTCTTAATCCACTGTGCCACAGCAGGAACTCCTTGTTTAGTAGTTTTTTGAAAGGATAAAACTAGATGTTTTCCCCCCTTACTTACCAATTTTCAAAATAATGAAATACAAAGAAAATAATGCATTGGTTTATTAATATTCTCCAACATTTGCCCCATTGTTTGCTTTGTTTATTTTTATTATTAAGAACCCCTGGCTTTAAATATATCACTGAGTTTTAGCCCATTGCACTTATTGTTTTTGTTGATGCTTATGTTGTCTTAGGCTGGCTGCTGTGGTTTTCTGACATGACTATGCTAAAAAGTAATTGATAGATTGTTTACTATCTAGTGTTTCAGGACGATACAAGGCTCAACTTGTGTAGCCTGGGAGTCAGCCATTTGCCAAAGAGCTACTGATAACAGTATTTGAAATCAGTACTCCAAAACTGTAGTCTTAATAGTCAAAACTACATGGGGTATACTGTAACTGGGTTAGTCACTGTTACTAGAATTTTCAGTGGGTAGAGCTAAGAAATTATCTGTTTATTTTATATTTAAAGAGAAAATACATCATAAGCTCATATGCTACTCTCAATTGAGATTCAAAGCTACACAGGTTTTATTCAATGTCCTCTGTTTTAACTTCTGTATCTCTTTTTTTCCCTTGATAAAAATCTCAGTTCTCAAGGATACCATAGGAGGTGGACTTAAAATGTCACATAGCTACTCATTTCCTTTATTCTGCCTTATTCACAACTGCCTCAAAATAACAGTACTTATTACTCCCCATCAGAAAAATGAGTACTGAAAACAGTTTTTCTAGTTCTTTTTTTGTTGGTAGGATATATTTCATTAGAAACATGCTAATTAGTGTTCTATAAATCACTTGAAAGAGTCTCTTCCTTGTAATTATGCTACCAACTATATACAAATAATTTAGGTTCATTTATTTTATGCACTTAACATCAATTCTCATTCTCTAGGTAGAAAGAGTGGTATTTCTCCTAAAAAATCAAAATACATGACTCCAATGCAGCAGAAACTAAATGAAGTCTATGAAGCTGTAAAGAATTATACCGATAAGAGGGGTCGCCGCCTCAGTGCTATATTTCTGAGGCTTCCCTCCAGATCCGAGCTGCCAGACTACTATTTGACCATTAAAAAACCCATGGACATGGAAAAAATTCGAAGTCACATGATGGCCAACAAATACCAAGATATAGACTCTATGGTTGAGGACTTCGTCATGATGTTTAACAATGCCTGTACATACAATGAGCCTGAGTCTTTGATCTACAAAGATGCCCTTGTTTTACACAAAGTCCTGCTTGAAACACGGAGAGACCTAGAAGGAGATGAGGACTCTCATGTTCCAAATGTGACCTTGCTGATTCAAGAGCTTATCCATAATCTTTTTGTGTCAGTCATGAGTCATCAGGATGATGAAGGAAGATGCTACAGTGATTCCTTAGCAGAAATTCCTGCCGTGGATCCCAACTTTCCAAACAAACCTCCTCTTACTTTTGACATAATTAGGAAGAATGTTGAAAATAATCGCTATCGGAGGCTTGATTTATTTCAAGAGCATATGTTTGAAGTATTGGAAAGGGCAAGGAGGATGAATCGGTATGTTTTCAAAGTCATTTCTTTCAAGAAGATCTGACATTAAATGTAAAACAGAAGAAAGAATTTCGTTTTGATGTGCTTTTATGCTCTTTGAGCGTAGGTACAAGATTACAGTTGGGTACTATTTTGAATTTTAGTCAGAACTTTTAGAGAGCAGGTATATTCTATGAGGGAGAGAAGACACACTGCTAAATCATCTAGATTAAAGCCAGTATGAAGAAATAAGACGAAATTGAAGATTTGTTTAAAAGCATAACTCTTAAAATATAGTCTTTCATAGAACATTTTTTTTTCTTTTTAGGGCCACACCCACAGGCATATGGAGGTTCCCAGGCTAGGGGTCGAATCAGAGCTGTAGCCACCATCCTACGCCACAGCCACAGCAAAGTGGGATCCAAGCCACGTCTGCAATCTACACCACAGTTCATGGCAACACTGGATCCTTAACCCACTGAACGAGGCCAGGGATCAAACCCTCATCCTCATGGAAGCTAGTTGGGTTCGTCAACCCCTGAGCCACTATAGGAACTCCTAGAACATGTATTTTTAAAGGATGAAATGCTTTTAATTAGAAATAGTAGTATGATTTCCTTTTAAAGTTTGAGTTTACTACAGGTGTACTTTGCTCTAAAATACTGATCTGAGGTTAGACTGAAATTTTATTGCCGCTTCATGGAGTTCCCCTTGTGGCTCAGCAGATTAAGAACCTGTACATAATGATGCAGGTTCAATCCCTGGCCTTACTCCTTGGGTTAAGGATCCAGCGTTGGCACAGGCTGTGGTGTTAAGTCGAGGTGTGGCTTGGATCTGGTGTCGCAGTGGCTGTAGTGTAGGCTTGCAGCTGCAGCTCCAATTTGACCTAGCTAGTCTGGGAAACTTATATGCTGCATGTGTGGCCATAAAAAGAAAAAAAAAATCTTGTTGCCAATTTCAAATACCTTAAAGGGCTTTGCCTTTTTTTTTTTTTTTGGCTTTTTAGGGCCGCACTTGGAGCATATGGAAGTTCCCAGGCTAGGAGTCAAATAGAAGCTTCAACTGCCAGTGTACACCACAGCAATTCATAATCTGAGCTGCACCTGCAACCTACACCATAGCTCATAACAACGTCAGATCCTTAACCCTCTGAGCAAGGCTAGGGATCAAACTCACAGCCTCATAGTTAGTAGTCAGGCTCCTAACATGCTGAGCCACAACAGAAACTCCTAAAAGAGTTTTTAATCTCAGATTCCTCACTTTTAAGTTCTTTCTGAAGACATAAAATGTTCTATAAGAATCAACCAAATTTAAGTTTCCATCAAACTTAACTTCTCTTCTAGGAGTTTCCATCGTGGCTTAGTGGTAACAAACCCAAATAGTATCCATGAGGATGCAGGTTTGATTTCTGGCTCCGCTCAGTGGATTGAGGATCGAGCGTTGCTGTGAGCTGTGGTGTAGGTCGGCAACTGCAGCTCCTCTTAGACTCCTAGCCTGGGAACTTCTATATGCCCCGGGTGCAGCCCTAAAAAGACAAAATATATACATAGTGTCTTGGAGGTTTTTTCCCTCTTGGCCTTTTTTTGGGGGGTGGGGGGCACACCTGCAGCATGTAGAAGTTCCTGGGCAAGGGATTGAACCCATGCAACTGCAGTAACCAGAGCCACAGCAGTGACAACACCAGATTCTTAATTTGCTAAGCCACCAAAGAAATCCTCCTTTAGCCAGTTTTATTTTTGTTGCTTTCCTACAAGTGTCAGCATTTCCATAACCTGAAAAGATTTTAGAATCTTCACAGAGAATCCGTTTAGGTTTTTATTGGCAATATATTGGATTGCCAGCTCACCTTTTGCTAATGAGGAAAAGCATTCTGGAAATTTCACTCAAGTTTGATAGTTTAGTGGTTGATGTCAGCAAGCAGCTGACTGGGCAAGCTACACTATCCACACACCACACTCATTTGACCAGTGTTTCTCCATAACTGCTGCTAAGTCTTTGTCTGTGGTTACCTTTGTGAATCATTTTTCAGATCCTGGTATTCTTTCTTTTTTTTTTTCTTTTGTCTTTTTAGGGCCACACCCACAGCCTGTGGAGGTTCCCAGGCTAGGGGTTGAATCAGAGCTGTAGCCGCCAGCTGACGTCATAGCCACAGCAACGCCAAATCCAAGCCACGTCTGCAACCTACACCACAGTTCACGGCAATGCTGGATCCTTAACCCAGTGAGCAATGCCAGGGATCGAATCCAAAACCTCATGGTTCCTAGTCTGATTCATTTCCGCTGCACCACGATGGGAACTTCCCTATATTCTTAGTTTATAAAATTCTAGTTAAGCCTGCCTCAGATCAACAGTAGATTAGAAATAGTAATAAAATTTCTTCCAGTCCAAATTCTGAAGTTTATTTTGCCCAAACCTCACATTTTATAAACAGCCAAAGAATTTTTAAAAAGTTTTCAATGTGACACAGATAGTTTTTTCCAACCTTCCACTGTGTTGCCTCTCTGGTGGTTCCCCAGAGTCTGTTATATCAATTAACACATCAAAGGGAGGTTTTGTTGCTCAATGGTAACAAACCTAACTAGTATCCATGAGGATGCTGGTTCGATCCATGGCCTCAGTGGGTTAAGGCTCAGTGCTTCCATGAGCTGTGTTGTAGGTTGCAGATGAGGCTCAGAACCCATGTGGCTGTGGTGTAGCCAGCAGCTACAGCTCCAATTCGACCCCTAGCCTGAGAACGTCCATAGTCCAAGGGTGCGGCCCTAAAGAGACAAAAAAATAAGTAAACATACATTAAAGAAACATATAATAGGATTTAACATGTAGTCGGGGTGTTTAAAAGAAGCAGCATATAAATGAATACTCTTAATGCTCTTATAGGACAGATTCTGAAATATATGAAGATGCAGTAGAACTTCAGCAGTTTTTTATTAAAATTCGTGATGAACTCTGCAAAAATGGAGAGATTCTTCTTTCACCAGCACTCAGCTATACCACAAAACATTTGCATAATGATGTGGAGAAAGAGAAAAAGGAAAAACTACCGAAAGAAATAGAGGAAGATAAACTTAAACGAGAAGAAGAAAAAAGAGGTTAGTTTCTTTTTGTTTTATTAAATATGAAGATACATTTTACTCTGTTTTAGCTTGTCTCATAATTAACTGTGGAGTAGAGTCCTGTTTGTGTATATGCAGACTCAGGGTGTTGTCTCTTTCAAAATAGACATGGTGAGATAGGAAAATGTTTTTGTAATCAATTTGGTAATCAGACTGGGAAAGACTGGAAGTTAACACGTGACTCAGTTGTTATCCTAGTATAACAGAGTCAGTTCACAAGTGTGGGAGCTTAATAGTGCTTAATGCTGCTGGCAGATAAAAACCTAAGGGGCCCAGCAGTGCGTGCATGCAGTCTCTGCCCCATTGTTCAACAGCCTGGCTTTTCCTCATACGGACTCAGCTGGATAAGTAGATGATATATAGTTGAACCACATGACTGGGAGGAAATTTTTATTTTAATTGTATCAATCTAAAAATATTACTTTGTGTCATTACCAGAAAGAATGTAGAAATATTTGAAAGTCAGAACTTTAATTAGATATTTAATCATTTCTAGAAATTCCCTTGTGGCTCAGTGGGTTAAGGATACATCGTTGCCACAGCTGTGACACAGGTCACAACTGCACCTCGGGTTCAGTCCCTGAACTGGGAACTTCCACATTCCACAGGTGTGGCCAAAAAATAAAAAAGAGTTCACATAAATGTCTAGACTACGTAACTTTCCAAGAGTTATATTTGTCTTTAGCATCAAATCTACTCCTTAGGGTTTTTTTTTTTTTCCTTAGATGAGAAAACACAATAAGTTGATTTGAAGCAAATTCTCATAAGCAATGGCATATGCAAAAAAGAAGAGAAAGGAACCTGGTTTGGTGAGAATAATGATTTTACCAGCGTAGGGCTAGCTATAGAAACCAGCAGCTGTTTGCCAGAGAGGATGTACTGATTCAGAATGGTGAGTGAGTGAGAGAAAGGGAGTTTGTGTGTGTGTGCGTGTGTGTGTGTGTGTGTGTGTGTGTGTGTGTGTGTGTGTTGGGGGGCAGTGTAGGAGGAGGGTCCTTTGCTACTAAAATGACTCATATCCAAGAAAACGATATTGTAATAATGACTTATAAGAAATAATGGAGGCTTGGGAGTTCCCATCGTGGCGCAGTGGAAGTGAATCCGACTAGGAACTATGAGGTTGCGGGTTCGATCCCTGGCCTCACTCAGTGGGTTAAGGATCTGGCATTGCCGTGAGCTGTGGTCTAGGTCGCAGACGTGGCTCTGATCCCGTGTTGCTGTGGCTGTGGCATAGGCCAGCGGGTACAGCTCTGATTAGACCCCTAGCCTGGGAACCTCCATATGCCATGTGTGCAGCCCTAAAAAGAAAAAAAAAAAGAAAAAGAAATAATGGAGGCTAAAAAGCAGTAGCAATATTCAAAATGTTGAAAGGGATAAAACTGAACCAAGAATTGAGTATCCAGTAAAACTGTCTTTCAAAAGTGAAGCTGAAATAAGATATTCCCAGATGAACAAAATTGAGAGAATTCACTGCTGGCAGATCTTCCCCATGAGAAATACCAAAAGAAGGGAGTTCCTGTTTTGGCATAGGTTGCAGATTCAGCTCTGATCTGGCATTGCCATGGCTATTGTGTAGGCCCTCAGCTGCAGCTCTGATTTGACCCCTAGCACAGGTACTGCCACAGATGTGGCTGTGAAGAAAAAAAAAAGTAGGCAAAAGACTTGAGTAGAAGTCCAAAGAAATTACACAGAATGGCCATGAGCACATGAAAAAAATCCTCAGTGTCATTAACTATTATAGGGAATACAAATCAAAACTACCATGAGATACCACTTTACACCCTTTCAGGTGAGTATTATTAAAAAATAATAAGTTCCATCTTGGCTCAGCGGTTAATGAACCCCACTAGCATCCATGAGGACGTGGATTCGATCCCTGGTCTCACTCAGTGGGTTAAGGATCCAGCATTGCCATGAGCTGTGGTGTAGTTTCAGATGTGGCTCAGATCCCACATTGCTGTGGCTGTGGCACAGGCTGGCTGCAGCTCTGATTCAACCCCTATCCTGGGAACTTCCATATGCCCCAGTGTGGCCCTAAAAAGACCAAAAAATAAAAGGAATTCCCTGGTAGTTCAGTGGGTTAGAAATCTTAGCCACCATTGTCACTGCTGTGGCTTGAGTCACTTCTATAGCACGACTTCAATTCCTGGCCCAAGAACTTCCACGTGCTGCAGGTATGGCCAGAAATAAAACTTTTTAAATAAATAAGGAGGGAGTTCTCTTCATGGCTCAGCAGTAACAATCCCGACTAGGATCCCTGAGGAAGCGTGTTCTGTCCCTGGCCTCAATCAGTGGATTAGAGATCCAGTATTTCTGTGAGCTTTGGTAGGTCACAGACATGACTTGGATCCCATGTAAGCCAGCAGCTATAGCTCCAATTCGATCCCTAGCCTGGGAACTCCCATATGCCACGGGTACAGCCCTAAAAAGCAAATAAAATAAAATAAATAAGGGAAATACAAGTGTTGGTGAGCATTTGGAGAAATTGGAACCCTCATAAGTTTCTAATGGGAATGTAAAGTGGTGCATTTACTATGGAAAACCATTTAACAATACATTTAAAAACACTGAATTACTTTACTGTATTATCCATTAGTTCTGCTCCTGAATATATATCTGAAAGAACTGAGAGCAGGGACTCAAACAGATACTTGTATACCAGTGTTCATAACATCATTATTCACAATAGGCAAAAAGCAGAAACAACTCAAGTGTCCATCACAGATAAATGGATAGACACAATGTGGAATTACATGCAATAGAATGTTATTCAGCTGTAGAAAGTAATGAAATTCTGACACAAGGTGTATGAAGCTTGAAAACACTGTGCTAACTGAAATAAGCCAGATACAAAAGGAGATACTGTATGACCTATTTATTGGAGGTACCTAGAATACCAAATTTATTGAGAGACAAAATAGATTAGAGGTTATCAGGCTGTGGGGAGGAAAGAAAGGAGGTGTTGTTAGTTACCGATTATAGGATTTATGTTTGGAGTAAAGAAAACGTTTCAGAAATAGTGGTTTTGGTTGTACATTATGAAGGTAATTAATGCCACTGAATTATACACTTAAAAATAATCAAAAATGATGAATTTTTGTGATACATATCTTAGCACAATTTTTAAAAATATACTAAAATCATTTAATTGTGCACTTTAAATAGGTGAATTGTATAATGTATTAATTATATCTCAAGCTGTTAAAAAAGATCAAGTAGGGTTGGAGATAAGGTTGATGTTGTTTAACAGAACAAATTTGCAATGAGTAGTAAATAAGTGATAGAGATCTAATGCATTGTATAGTGAATATAGACAGCAGTATGTCCTATAGCTCTGTAACATGATAGATATTACCACATGACAACAATATGTAAACAGATCAAAGTAACAAGTTATACACCTTAAATTGACACAGTGTTGTATTTCAGATTTATTCAGTTAAAAAATTGTTTAAACTTTCCAAAAATTGTTTTGGATTAAGGATCCAGTTTTGCCATAGTTGTGGCTTGGGTCACTGCTGTGGTACAGATTCGATACCTGGACCAGGGACTTTTGCATGCTGCAGGCAGAGCCAAAAACAAACAAACAAAAAGTTGTTTTAATGATAACAGAAATGAAACATTTGGAGAAGGATTAGAAGATAAAGTTGAACTAGAACAACAGCAAGTAAACAAAGAAAAAGATATCTGAGAGATCAGGTCAGGTGGCCCAGAATCCACATACCTGCAGGACACAGTTCTGCTAAGCTTTCTGCCACTATGTAACAAGGATCCTCTTTCCTCCGCTTTCCAGTAACATTTTCTTCATTTCCTTCTGAGCCTTCAGTGCCAAGTCTTTAATGTCCATTTCTCTATTTAGAGTCTAATCTAAGCAGTCTGGGCTTTTTCTATCATGCTTCTCAAAATTCTTCCAGTCTCTGCCTACTACCCAATTCCAAAGTCACTCTCATATTTTTTTTAGGTATTTATTGCTGAAACAATCCCATACCGGGTACCAAAATTTCATCTAAATAATCATCAGCTCAGAAGTCCCAAATCTCATTATTTGAATCATCTAAATTAGGTGTATAGGTAAGATCCATACCGAGACACAATTTCTCTTCATCTGTGAATCTGTTGAATCTGAAAAAACAAATTCTCTGCTCCTATGTAGTGAACAATGTAATGATAGAACATGCCTAGGAAAGCAATTAGAGATATACCCATTCAAAAAGGGAAGGAAAAAAAAAAAAGAGTCATCAATTCTAAGCAGTTTCAGGATCCAGCCAGGCAGACTCCTTTAGGCTTCAAGGCTTGGAATTAGTTCTCTGTGGCTCTACATTTTGCCCTCTGAATCATCTTTTTTTGTGAAAGGTAGAACATGTCTGCAGCTGAGTTTTTTTTTTATCAGCCTGTTTTCTGTCTCTAGAATTTTGGGGCTTTAGAGGCCTTCTTTCATTTTGTACTCCTTCTGTCCCTTTCAGGCCAATTGCCAGTATTCTTGCTAGTGTAAAATTCTCAAGAACTTGTGAATCTGCTTCCTTTGTCACAGGGATTCATTTGACAAATCAACTACTAGGTTTACCAAAATTGGTAAAACGTTTAGTTTTTTTAATTTAACTTTTTTGGCCATGGCATGCAGCAGTTTGATGTGAGATCTCAGTTCCCAGACCAGGGATTGAACTTCACCAGGCCCCAGAGGTGAAAGCACAGAGTCCTAACCACTATACCATCAGGAAATTCCCAGCAAAACTTTTTTAAAATTATAATACCAGTATTAGAGAATGAATGGAGAAACAGACTCTCCCATTTTGTAACCAAACAGTGAATGACTTAAATTGGTACAGATTTTGGGGGATCAGTTTAGAATATGCTTTTTTTTTTTTTCTTTTTACCTTATTTAGGGCCTCACCCACAGCATATGCAGGTTCCCAGGCTAGGGATCTAACAGGAGCTGTAGCCGCCAGCCTTCGCCACAGCCACAGCAACGCGGGATCTGAGTCACGTCTGCGACCTACACCACAGCTCACGGCAACGCCATATCCTTAACCCACTGAGCAAGGCCAGGGATCGAACCCACAACCTCGTGGTTCTTAGTCGGATTCGTTAACCACTTAGCCACGACGGGAACCCCTAGACTATGCATTTTAAAAACATGTTTACTTCCACCTCTTCCATTTATGGAAAATTACCCTAAGGAAGTAATCAAAGCTTTTTCTGAAAAAAACCTATAACGTTTACCAATGGTGACCTGTATGGGAACCATTCAAGTCTTGTTTAAGAAAAGTAAAAATCTTGCTGGAGGAGCTCCCACTGCAACACAACAGGATCAGCAGCATCTTGGGAGTACTGGGAGGCAGGTTCAATCACCAACCCAGCACAGTGGGTTAAAGATCTGGTGTTGCTGCAGGTGTGGCCTAGGTCACAAATGTGGCTCAGATCTGATCCATAGGCTGGGAGCGACATATGTTCCAGGGCCACCAAAAGGAAAAAAAAAAATTGCTGTAAAGCATTTAATTTTGGGAAATGTGTGTGATATATTAAATGTATGCATATATGGTTTACAATATGTTGTATGAAATATGTATTCCATATCTCCTCAATTCTAAGGTTCTGGAATTCCCATTTTGGCTCGGCAGGTCAAGAACCCAGTATAGTGTCCGTGAGGATGTGGGTTTGGCCTCAGGCCTTGCTCAGTGGGTTAAGGATCCAGTGTTGCGATGTAGGTTGCCGATGGGCCTTGGATCCAGTGTTGCTGTGACTGTAGTGTGGGCTGGAAACTTCCGTATGCCATAGATGTGGCCATATAAATTCAACCCCTAGCCTGGGAACTTCCATATGCCGTAGGTGTGGCCATTTAAATAAATAAATAAATAAATAGATTCTGTTCCTTGTGACATACCATGTAATAAGTGTTAGAGGAAAAAATTTCAGAGGCATTAAGATGGAGAGAAAGTACATGAAATTGCTTCTAGGAATTCATGATTTACAAGTGACCTATTTTCTTCCTTATCATAACTTTTTATATCATCTAGAATGACTGTATTGAGCATATATTATTAAGTTAATTATTTTTATTCTGTAGATCCTTTCTGTATTTATTTAAATTTATGACCATTGGTTGTAATTCAGAAGACAGATTGAGTAGAGCCTGTTGGGAATAAGGATGTCATACTATTTGTCCTGGATCCTGCCTCTGAATGTCTAGAAACGAATTAAATGTGTTAGTATGTGTTGTTTGAATCCTTCATACGATTCCAGCATCCCTTCATGAGGACATTTTTCCCTTTTTAACCTAAGAAGCAGAAAAGAGTGAAGATTCCTCGGGAACTGCGGGCCTCTCAGGCTTACATCGTACATACAGCCAGGACTGCAGCTTTAAGAACAGCATGTACCATGTCGGAGATTATGTCTATGTGGAGCCCGCAGAGGCCAATCTACAGCCACATATAGTCTGTATTGAGAGACTGTGGGAGGATTCTGCTGGTAAGTTTGTTTATTTATTTTGTTTGTAAGTTCTTTTTAAATTGAAGAGCAGATTGGTGAGATGTGATTAGTTTACTGCTTCTTGTCCTCAGGGAAGAAAATAGTAACTCGGACATTTTATGTCTTACAACACTAGTTGTTCTACAGTGTGTCAGTAAAAACAGTTAGTACCCATTATGAGAGACATGGACTAGAGCATTGTTGGGCAGGGACACAGTTGAATCAAAAGAAGTGGCACCTTCTTGAAGCCTAGTTGAGATTCATTCATCCAACTAATAGTTATTAAAAATATACTGTGAGCCAAACTCTGTAGGATGGCAGATAATCAGAAGAACAAAAGGCTTATGTTTACCTGGCAAAATCATCTGGTAAAAATCATAAATATACTGTCTAGCACAAGGAACTATCTAGTCTCCTGGGATAGACCATGATGGAAAATAGTATTTTAAAAAAGAATGTGTGTGTGTGTGCGTTCATGACTGAGTCACTTTGCTGTACAGCAGAAATTGGCAGTACATTGTAAGTCAACTATAATAGTAATGTAAAAAACATATGTAAACACGGTTAAAATCATAAATAAGCAAGAAATTATTATAGAGAGACATGTACCTTGGCTTAGAATTTTATTTCAAAAAGCCTTCCTAGAACAGTTGCCTTTAACTTGAGACATAAATAGAAGTTAAGCCAAAAGCAAGCAGAAATGTGATCTAGGCAGTCCAACTCTTTCAGCTGTTCATCCTATAAAATACGCTTGTATTTCTTTACCCGAGTGCTAAACATGTCCTTTAATATATCTAATATCCTTATTTAAACCACACAGCTTTAGATATGTCCTGACTCAGCAGAGTAGAGCAGGTCTCATTACCTTTCTCCTTCTGTATATTATACGTCTTTTAATATGAGGGGGAAAGCAGCATTTTTTAGGACTCATTACACTTCATAATTTTAAAGTATTTTTTTCTGGAATTCCCATCATGGCTCAGCAGTAATGAACCTGACAGGTATCCATGAGGACTCCAGTTCAATCCCTAGCCTTGCCCAGTGGGTTAAGGATCTGGCAGTGAGCTGTGGTGTAGGTCACAGACACAGCTTAGTTATGGCGTTGCTGTGGCTATGGTGTAGGCTGGCAGCTACAGCTCTGATTTGACCCCTAGCCTGGGAACTTCCATATGCCATGGCTTGGGTGCAGCCCTAAAAAGACAAAAAAGACAATCAATCAAGTATTATTTCTGCTAAGGTAATCATATTTAAGGAACTATGGCCTAAGAAGCATATTGCTAGGTTCAGGCCGTGGCAGAGTGGAGTATTTGCTCATTTTTCAAAGAATGTGTGATTTTTGCTAATGGTAATTCTCTCTCTTTTGTTCCTGAGGTGAAAAATGGTTGTATGGCTGTTGGTTCTATCGGCCGAATGAAACATTCCATCTGGCTACACGAAAGTTTCTAGAAAAAGAAGTTTTTAAGAGTGACTATTACAATAAAGTTCCTGTTAGTAAAATTCTAGGAAAATGTGTGGTCATGTTTGTCAAGGTAAAAAATTTATCAGTCCCAAAATAATAAATTATCCCATGGGAATAAAATTCGTAAATACAAAAAGTCGATATTTACAAAATTGGTGGCTCTGTTTTAAACTCTTTGAATTTTATTTTAAGCTGTGTATCTCTGACTTTATATAAAGATTTGGGGATATATCAGTGTAAACATAATGATGGAAGGCTATTTGCTGCCTACAATGTATAGCAATATGCATTTAGCTTAATTTTTTTTTTATATTGCCAGACAAATTTTTAAGGCTGAGTTTCTGAAGGCTCATTATAAATTGTCCGTGTATTTATTTATTTATTTATTTATTTATTTATTTATTTATTTTGCTTTTTAGGGCCGTACCTGCAGCTTATGGAAGTTCCCAGGCTAGGGTTCAAATCGTAGCTGTAGCTGCTGGCCTGCGCCACAGCCACAGCAACACAGGATCGAAGCCATGTCTGCAACCTACACCACAGCTCACGTCAACACCAGATCCTAACCCACTGAGCAAAGCCAGGGATCAAACCCACATTCTCATTGATACCGGTCGGGTTGGTTACTGCTGAGCCACAATGGGAACTCCACAATTTACTATTGTTGTTAACTGTCCAAAAGTCTTAACACTGTAGGTTGTATTTTTTTGCTTGGTTGGTGTTTTTTGTTTGGTTTCAAAAAATTAAATTCACCTGATTTTATTCTTATATCCACCAGGAGTACTTTAAATTATGCCCAGAAAACTTTCGAGATGAGGATGTTTTTGTCTGTGAATCACGGTATTCTGCTAAAACCAAATCTTTTAAGAAAATTAAACTATGGACCATGCCCATCAGCTCAGTTAGGTTTGTCCCTCGGGATGTGCCCTTGCCTGTGGTCCGAGTAGCTTCTGTATTTGCGAATGCTGATAAAGGGGATGATGAGAAGAACACAGACAACTCAGAAGACAGTCGAAATGAAGACAGTTTTAACTTGGAAAAGGTATGTAGCTATTGTCATAGCCACACAGAAAAGCCATACAGAAAAGACTTTTACATTTCAAAAAAATCTATTCCTAAAAATAAATTAATAAAGTTTCCAAATTCAGAACTGGAAAAAGAGCAGCAATATAAAACCTAAGCCAGATATTTCTTCTTAGGGAACTATGAAGGAAAGAAATAAATACTTAGAAAATAGAACAACAATAGGGAGTTCCTGTCATGGCTCAACGTAAGTGAATCTGACTAGTATCCATGAAGACGCAGGTATGATCCCTGGTCTGGCTCTGTGGGTTAAGGATCCAGCGTTAAGCTGTGGTATAGGTCACAGACGCAGCTTGGATCTGGCATTGCTGTGGCTGTGGAATAGGCCAGCAGCTACAGCGCTGATTCGACCACTAGCCTCGGAATTTCCATATGCCACGGGTGCGGCCCTTTTAAAAAAAAAAAAAAATAGAATGATAGAAATGAGAAGGAGGGAGTTCCCTTCGTGGCTCAGTGGTTAACGAATCCGACTAAGAACATGAGGTTGCAGGTTCGATCCCTGGCCTTGCTCAGTGGGTTAAGGATCTGGCGTTGCCATGAGCTGTGGTATAGGCTGCAGACGCGGCTCGGATCCATTGTTGCTGTGGCAAAGGCCGGCCCCTAGCCTGGGAACCTCCATACGCCGCGGGTGCAGCTCTACATAAAGGCAAAAAGACAAAAAAAAAAAAAAAGAAATGAGAAGGAGACTTTGACAAGTCCAATGAGATAAACTACCAACCATCCTAATGAAGAAGAAGAAATAAGGGAAATTAAACTCAAAATACAAAATGTGAAAGAAATTTAAGGACTTAGACATTTATGTTAATAAATTTGAAAATCTGGGTAAAATGAATAATTTTCTAGGATAATGCAAGTTACCAAATTGTAATCAAGAAGATATATAACACATGTAAGTAGACAACAACCTGAAGAAAAATTTTTTTTTTTTTAGGGCTGCATCCGTGGCATATGGAAGTTCCCAGGCTAGGGGTTGAATAGGAGCTTCAGCTGCCAGTGTATGCCACAGCCACAGCAATCTGGGATCTGAACCACATCTGCAACCTACACCACAGCTCAGGGCAACGGCAAATCCTTAACCCATTGAGCAAGGCCAAAGGTTGAACCCGAGTCCTCATATCCTGGTTGGGTTTGTAACCCACTGAGCCACAATGGGACCCCCCCAAGAAATTTTTTTAATGTCAAAGGACTCACCGTAAAGAGTACTCAGCCCAGATCATTCCATAGGTGAATTTTTTTAACCTTTTAAATTATCACAGAGCATAGAGAAGAAAGAAAATTTCCCAGTTTGCTTTACAAAGCCAGAATAATGTTGATTCCAAAGCCTGACAAAATTGGAGTTCCCATCGTGGCGCAGCGGAAACGAATCCGACTAGGAACCATGAAGTTGCGGGTTCGATCCCTGACCTCGCTCGGTGGGTTAAGGATCTGATGTTTCTATGGTTGTGGTGTAGACCCGTGGCTACAGCTCTGATTAGACCCCTAGCCTGGGAACCTCTACATGCTGCAGGTGCGGCCCTAAAAATGACAAAAGACAAAACAAAACAAAAAAAAACTGACAAAAACAGAAAACTACAGTTCAGCCTCACTTCATTTCCTATAAGTGAAATCAGGTTAGTTGGGTGTAGTTCGTTTTAAGAATGAAAGGATTGTTCAAAATTAGGAAAATTCAGTAATATACTTTATTACATTAGTAGATATAATAGCAAAGAAATTATTTGATAAGGTATACTACCTGTATTGATTGATTTAAGTCTTTAGATGGGTATTTCCTCAGTGATTTTTAAAAATTGTCTTCATATCTCAAGCCTAAAACCTGTAGGAGAAATTCTTTTTAGAGTTATACACATGACAGAGGTGCTCGCTATGCCATTTTCTATGTTTTTCTGAAAGTAGCCAATGTAGTTAGACAAAAGTAGTAAAAATATTGACAATAAGAGATAAAGTTGTTACTTTTTTTTTTTTTTTAGGGCTGCACCTGTGGCGTATGGAAGTTCCCGGGTTAGGGGTCACATCAGAGCTGAGCAAGGCCAGGGATCCAGCCTGTTTCCTCATGGATGCTCGTTGGGTTCATTAACACTGAGCCACGACAGGAACTCCAAAGAAATTATCTTGAAAGTACCTCTTGTGGCTTAGTGGTGTAAGAACCCGACATTGTCTCTGTGAAGATGCAGGTTCTATCCCTGGCCTCACTCAGTGGGTTAACGATCCTTCATTGCCAAAGCTGCAGCTTGGTTTGCAGATGCGGCTTGGGTCTGCTGTTGCTGTGGCTGTGTCATGGGCTGCATTTACAGTTCCAATTCAGACAATGGCCCAGGAATTTCCATATGCCAGAGGTGTGGCCCTGAAAAGAAAAAAAGAAAGAAAACTTATTTTGGTATTCCCACTGTGGCACAGTTTAAGAATCAAACTGCAGTGGCTCGAGTTGCTGTGGCCAGCATGAGTTTGATCCCTGGCCTGCCATGTGGGTTAAAGGATCTGGAGTTGCCCCACTTGTGGTGTAAGTCATAGGCACAACTCAGGTTCAGTCCTTGGCCCGGAAACTTCTGTATACTGCTATTGCAGCAACAGAGAGAGAGAGAAGGCGATAGAAAGGAAGATAAATTATCTTCAAAGGAATATATGGAACTTGTGGGAAGAAAAATAGTCTATTGAGGGACATGAAAGACTTGAATAAATTGTTTTGGAACTTGACAAAATTATTCCAGCGTTCTTACAAAAGAATAAATTGATGACAGTCTCCAAAAAAGAAAAAGAAAAACTGAATAGTTGAGGGTGCTTTGCCCTGCCAAATAGTATTACTTTTTTTTTTTCTTTTTGTCTTTTTAGGGCTGCACCCGTGGCATATGGAGGTTCCCAGGCTAGGGGTCTAATTGGAGCTATAACCACCGGCCTACGCCACAGCCACAGCAACGCGGGATCTGAGCTGCATCTGCGACCTACACCACAGTTCATGGCAACGCCGGACCCTTAACCCACTGAGCGAGGCCAGGGAACGAACCCACAACCTCATGGTTCTTAGTTGGATTCGTTTCCGCTGCGCCACGACGGGAACTCCAGTATTACATTTTTATAAAACTGCATTTAAAAAGTGAGGAGTTCCCATCGTAGTTCAGGGAAAACAAATCTGACTAACATCCATGAGGACATGGATTGGATCCCTGGCCTCACTCAGTGGGTTAAGGATCTGGCATTGCTGTGACCTGTGGTGTAGGTCACACATGCAACTCAGATCCCACATTGCTGTGGCTGTGGTATAGGCCAGCGGCTACAGCTTTAATTTGATCCCTAGTCTGGGAACCTCCATATGCTGCGAGTACGGCTCTAAAAAGACTAAATCAGGGAGTTCCCATCGTGGCTCAGTGGTTAACGAATCCAACTAGGAACCATGAGGTTGTGGGTTCGATCCCTGGCCTTGCTCGGTGGGTTAAGGATCCAGCGTTGCTGTGAGTCATGGTGTAGGTTGCAGACGCGGCTCTGATCCCGCATTGCTGTGGCTGTGGCGAAGGCCGGCAGCTACAGCTCCAATTAGACCCCTAGCCTGGGAGCCTCCATATGCTGCGGGAGCAGCCCTAGATAAGGCAAAAGACAAAAAAAAAAAAAAAAAAAAAGACTAAATCAATCAATCAATTTTAGTTAAAACTGGGAGGCTTTAAAAAAAATAGTGAGATATTAGCTCAGGATCATTCAGTGGAGGGAATAGGCACTTAACAATTAAATCCAGAATATAAACACAGTAATTTATTCATTCATTGTAATTTTACTCCCCCCTCCCCATTTTTGGCCACACCTGCAGCGTATTGAAATTCCCAGGTCAAGGTTCAAATCTGAGCCACATCTGCAACCTATACCACAGCTGCAGCAACACTGGATCCGAAACCCACCACACCCAGCTAGTGATAGAACCAGCAATGCCACAGACCAGCCAGATAATTAAACTACCGCACCACACAGGCTCCTTACATATTTTATTTTAAACTTTTATTTTGGAACGATTTTAGAATTAACAAATGTGCAAAGTGCTTAACAAAAACCGTACAAAGACGTTCTTATACTCTTCATTCAGCTTCTGCTAATGTTAACATGTTGTATAATCATGGTATAAGAATCTGAACCAGAAAATTAACATTAATACTAATTACTAATCTAGAGACCTCACCCATATTTCCCCTGTTGTCCCACAGTGGCCTTTTTCTTTTTTCCTTCCGGGTTTTTGAGATATAATTGACATATAGCAGTATATAAGTTTAAGGTATACTTATGATGCGTAATGATTTGACATACATATATCGTGAAATGGTTACCACAGTAAGTTTGATGAACATCTATCATCTATTATAGATACAATGTTAAACAAATAGAAAAAAGACTTTTTTCCTTGTCATGAGAACTGTTAGTATTTACTCTCATATATAACATACAGCAGTGTTAATTACATTTGTCATGTTGTACATTTGCATTCCTAGTATTTATCTTATAACTGGAAGTTTGTACTTTTTGACTGCCTTCGTCCAGTTCCCTCTACCCTTACTCCTATACTCTGGTAACCACAAATCTTAACTCTTTCTGAGTTTGTGTTTTTGAAGTATAATTGACCTACAATAGTGTGTTCATTCCTGCTGTACAACATAGTGAATCAGTGTTTCTCTACCTTGCAAAATGATCACAAGACAGGCCAGGTTGTCATCTGTCACCATACAAAGATATTAAGTAATGATTGACTATACCTCACGCAGTACATTTCATACTTGTGACTCATTTATTTATTTTTTAACTTTTTTTTTCTTCCTTTTTTTTTGTTTTTTGTTTTTGTTTTTTAGGCCACCCCACAGCATATGGAGTTTCTGGGCCAGAGATCAGTCCTAGCTGCAGTTGCAACCTAAGCCACAACTGCAGCAACACCAGGTCCTTAACCCACTGTTCCAGGTCAGGGATCAAATCTGTGTCCCAGCACTCCAAAAACACCACCAATTCCCTTCTGCCATAACAGGAACTCCATGACTCACTTATTTTATAAAATAAGTGAAAGTTTGTATAAAGTTAGTACTTTAAATCAACAAGGAGGATAGAATCATGATTTTGAAAAAAAAGAGAAAATAAGCCACCTGAACTCTCCCTCATTTCATATTCCAAAATAAATAAGACAAAAACATTAAAAAAGAAACATAGTTTGCTAACATAAGTATACCTACTATTAATTTATCTGTAATCTTTTACTCATTTATAAGCTTAGAATGGATTCTTTATATGCATTATATAAAATGCAGTAGCCATAAGAAAAAATTATTTTACTTATTTACAATTGAAAGTATCAATTAGGACTACTATTTTATACTACTATGTAAAGAGCTCTTTCCTTTTGTGACTCAGGGGTTAACGAACCTAACTAGGAACCGCAATTACTATTAATTTCCCAGGGAGTTCCCGTCGTGGCTCAGTGGTTAATGAATCCGACTAAGAACCATGAGGTTGCGGGTTCGATCCCTGGCCTTGCTCAGTGGGCTAAAGATCCGGCATTGCCGTGAGCTGTGGTGTAGGTTGCAGACGCGGCTTGGATCCCAGCGTTGCTGTGGCTGTGGCGAAGGCCGGCGGCTACAGCTCCTGTTAGACCCCTAGCCTGGGAACCTCCATATGCCGCGGGTACGGCTCTAGGTAAGGCAAAAAAACAAGACAAAAAGAATTTCCCAAAAAGAGCATTTCAGCATCACATTTGAAGTCATAAAGATGGAAACATTGGAGTTCCTGCTGTGGCACAGTAGAATAAGAATCTGACATGGCTGCAGTTGTGGCAGATCACAGCTGCAGCTTGAATTCAATCCCTAACCCAGGAACTACCATATGCAATAGGTGCGGCCATATTAAAAAAAAAAAAAAAAATTGAAACATTAAATTATTTGGGCATTCTAAAGGAGGGTTTTTTTTTTTAAGATTGAAGTTTCAGATATTCTCAGACAGTGAGATGCAGTAGAAAATTTGAGGCTTCTGGAGTTTCCTCAGCTTTTCTATGTTTGAGAGGTAATAAAACACCTAGTGCTATGCTCATCATCTGCTAGAGTCCCAGTAAATTATGTTTATTTCCGTTAATGCTAGATTCCCAGTAAATTATGTTTCTTATTTCCATTAATCAGAAACATCTTTTATTTTTCTTCTCCTTTTTTCCTTCAAGACTATAAAAGTAATGAATGTTAAGTGCTTTTCATGAGCCTAGCATTATTCTAAGTACTTAACATGAATTGTGTCAATTGTAACAACCTCATCTGATGGGCACATTGTCTTCATTTTACAGATAATGAACCTAAGGCATGAGAGGTCAAGTAATTTACCCAATGTCACAGCAGCCAGTTGGTGACAGACCCTGTAATTTATTCAAAAACAGAGTATGTGTGTTTGTCACAGAAGCTATGCTATTCCTTTTCGTGTTGGAATATATCAAAATGATAAAAAAATTTATTTTATTTTTTTATTTTTTTGTCTTTTGTCATCTTAGGGTCGCACCTGCGGCATGTGGAGGTTCCCAGGCTAGGGGTCTAATCAGAGCTGTAGCTGCCGGCCTACACCACAGCCACAGCAGTGCGGGTTCCAAGCCACGTCTGCAACCTAAACCACAGCTCACAGCAACACCAGATCCTTAGCCCACTGAGCAAGGCCAGGGATCGAACCTGCAACCTCATGGTTCCTAGTCAGATTTGTTTTGGCTGAGCCACAGTGGGAACTCCAAAATGGTAAAAATTTTAAATCTACCAATTGTTAATATTAAGAAATTGAGAGCTCAGTAAATGTGAAGAGGCAGCTTTTGTTGAATCTGCTTTGTATACTTTATAACAATGAAACAAGGTTGTTTCTAAAAGCTGATACATTTTCTCCATTGTTTTTTGGTTTTGGTTTTTTGCTAAAGGCTCTGAGAACAGGGAAGGGAAGGAGAGAGGAATAAAAGGATCTTGGAGTAACATTTTTCATGAAAAGTATCTTGGAGTAACATTTTTTATGAAAACTAAGTAGAGGAGTTCCCTTCCTGGCTCAGTGGTTAACGAATCTGACTAGGAACCATGAAGTTGCAGGTTGGATCCCTGGCTTTGCTCAGTGCTTAAGGATCCGGCGTTGCCCGTGAGCTGTGATGTAGGTTGCAGACGCAGCTTGGATCCTGCGTTGCTGTGGCTGTGGCGAAGGCCGGCGACTACAGTTCCTGTCAGACCCCTAGCCTGGGAACCTCCATATGCCACAGGTGCGGCTCTAGATAAGGCAAAAAGACAAAAAAAAAAAAAAGAAAAAATAGGCTAAGTAGAAATCTAACTAGATACTGTCGGAGTTCCGGTTGTGGCCCAGTGGAAACAAATCTGACTGGTATCCATGAGGACACGAGTTTGATCTCTGGCCTCGCTCAGTGGGTTGAGGATCCGGCGGTTCTGTGAGATGTGGTGTAGGTTGCAGATGTGGCTTAGATCTGGTGTTGCACTGGCTGTGGTGTGGGCCGGTGGCTACAGCTCCAATTCAACTCCTAGGCTTGGAACCTCTGTATGCTGTGGGTACGGCCCTGAAGAAAATAAAAATAAAATAAAAAATTGTATTTGATAAAACTTGACTGGTCTCAGAAACCTATTCTTTTGGTTTCCTTCTGTTTATGGTTTTCCTTTTAAGTTAAAATGAAGAGAAGTTTGCTTTCCCTTCATACCTTCTCTTACTCCTCCTTGATTGTCAGCTGCATATCTTCATCCAGTTTCCTTTGTCACAGGAGAAAGAAGATGTCCCTGTGGAAATGTCAAACGGTGAGCCAGGTTGCCACTACTTTGAGCAGCTCCGTTATAATGACATGTGGTTGAAGGTTGGTGACTGTGTCTTCATCAAGTCCCATGGCCTGGTGCGCCCTCGTGTGGGCAGGTGAGTGTTGCGGAGGTAGAGGGGATGCAGTTGGGTCTGATAAATCTGGAGCTAGTAGAAATTCATCACTCTTTAGGATGAATACAAAGTCCTTCCCTCAACAACTTTTTCAGCTTCCTCTCACACCACACTCTCCCTGCTTATTTATCTAGCCACACTTAACATTTCTCTCTTTAAACTCCCGTGAGACTCCCCCTTTTTTTCTTTTTCTTTTCCTACCACTTACTGAACTCTCAACCCAGAAATCTCCCTGCCTATTTCATATGTTGAACTCCTTAAGCATAAATTTGAAATAGCTCTTCCCTAAGGAAGAGTCTCCTCCATAATGGGTTAGGTCTCCCTATTACACGTTCTCAGAGCACATGTCAGTTATACTATTGGGCTTCCATACCAAACTGTAAATGCCCTAAGAGTCAGAGACCCTCTCTTTTTGAGCAAAAAGGCAACATATACCTTTGTAGCCCCTGCTCAAAGCATAGTGCATGAGGCTCAAATATTTGATGAACAAGTAAATGCAAGAAAGTATGGTAGGATAACACAGAATAACAAGGAGTCAGGGTACAGGCTGGACAGTAGGCAATAGTAGTTAAGGACAATAGTTAGTTCCAAAAGATCTTGGTATAAGTCCCAGCCCTGCTAATTTAACGTCCTTTGGCAAATGATTTAGCTCTCTGAGCTTCAGTTTCCTCATTGTATTTGTTTATCATTTTGTAATTACACACCTACTATTTGCCAGGCTCTGAAGATTATTGGTAAATAAAACAGACAAGTATCCTTAGTCCCACGGATCTTTGTTCTAGTGGGAAGACAATAAACACCACGAATAGTAAAGTATATATAGTACGTTAGATCATATGTGCTGTGGAAAAAGTAGAGCTGGCTGTGGGGAATCAGGAGTGTCATGGTCAAAGTGGGAAGTTAAAAAATTTAAATAGGATGTGTGAAACCTCACTGAGAACTGACAGTTGAGCCAACACATGAAGAAACCAAGGAAGTGAGTAATGTGGATATCCAGAGAGAGAACTTTTCAGGGAAAGAAACACCATTGAAAAGACTTGAGAGAAGTTCCCGTTGAGGCACAGTGGAAATGGATCCAATTCTTACCCATGAGAATGCTGGTTTGATCCCTGGCCTAGCTCAGTGGACCAGGGATCCAACATTGCCTGAGTTGTGGTTTAGGTTGCAGACACAGCTCAGATTCCTAGTTGCTGTTGCTGTGATGTAGGTCAGCAGCTGTAGCTCTCATTCGTCCCCTAGCCTGGGAACTTCCATATGCCTCAAGAAGAAGAAAAGACCTGAGAGAGAAGCATGCCTGGCCTGTTGAAATCAGCAGAGCTTGTTACAAGGGGAGTGAGCTATGCATGAGTTAAGATAGGAGATATGAGAGCCAGGGAATACAGTGCCAATCTTGTGGGCCTCAGAAACCATTGTAGGGACTTCGGCCTTTAGTGAATTAAATGAAATACCATTGGATAATTTAAGCACAGAAGTGAAGTCTGAAAGTTCCTCTGTGGCTTAGCACGTTAAAGACCCAGTGTTGGAGTTCCCGTCGTGGCTCAGTGATTAACAAATCCAACTAGGAACCATGAGGTTGCAGGTTCGATCCCTGGCCTTGCTCGGTGGGTTAAGGATCCGGCGTTGCCACAAGCTGTGGTGTAGGTCACAGATGTGGCTCGGATCCCGCGTTGCTGTGGCTGTGATGTGGGCCAGTGGCTACAGCTCCGATTAGACCCCTAGCCTGGGAACCTCCACATGCTGCGGGTGCAGCTCTAGAAAAGGCAAAAGGACAAAAAAAAAAAAAAGACCCAGTGTTGTCACCACTGTGGCTCAGGTTACTGTTGTGGCAGAGGTTTGATCCCTGGCCCAGGAACTTCCACATGCTGTAGATGTGGCCAAAAACAAACAAACTGACATCTGACCTAGGTCTCAGAAAGTTTGCCATGTCTACTGATTGTTAAGACTAGACTGTAGGAGTTCCTGTTGTGGCTCACGGTTCAACTAGGAACCGTGATGTTGTGGGTTCGATCCCTGGCCTTGTTCAGCGGGTTAAGGATCCGGTGTTGCCGTGAGCTGTGGTGTAGGTTGCAGACGCGGCTCGGATCCTGTGTTGCTGTGACTGTGGCGTAGACCAGCGGCTACAGCTCCTGTTAGACCCCCTAACCTGGGAACCTCCATATGCCGTGAGTGCGGCCCTAGATAAGGCAAAAAAAAAAGGAATAGACTGTAAAGAGTCAAAGAAAAGCAAAAAGATCTGCTACGAGGCTATGGCAGAAATGATGGTGGCTCAGGCCAGTTGTCAGATTCTATTCTGCAAAGTTGTCAGATCCTGTTTTGAAAGATATAGAGGAGTCAAAGGTGACCTCTGCATTTTGGCCTGAGGAACTGGAAGGGTTGGAGTTACTGAGAAGAGGATGCTGCTTCATGTCTGGAACCATGAGACTGTGGGATAATAATGGTAACAATTTTATGGTGTGGTTGTAAGGAATGGTACAGTATCTTACACCGAATAGTCAGATGTTAACTTTTTATTTTTTTTAGAGAGATGGTATCTGGCTTTCATCAGATCCTTGTGATTAGAGGGGTATTAGATCTTGACCTTCAAAAAGATCATGAACCATGGCCTTAAGGCCTCTGTCACTCTTGTGATCTGACCCCAAATATTGTTGGTCTGTGTGTTTATTCAGCTCTTCAGTTCAATGATAGATGTTTAGTATCTCGGGAAGAAAACCTGGGAGTTAGCTTAAACTATTAAGTTGTATGCCTTGATATTATGTTAAAAACAATTTTTCTGGGAATTCCCACTGTAGTCCAGTGGGCAAAGGATCTGGTGTTGCTACAACTGTGGTGTAAGTCTCAGCTGTAGCTCATATTTGATCTCTAGCCCAGGAACTTCCAAATGCCACATGTGCAGCAAAATAACAACAGCAACAACAATTTCTCTCCCTCAGATGAGTAGCCAAATGTTCACTTCTCTTTTCCCAAGTATCTTCTCATCCTGGAAGGCGAAAAAAAATCAAAGGAATTTGTCCTATCAAAACAGCCAGTGAAAGTTCTGTAAATAGTATGTATCATAGTTTTTGCTAACAGAATTTTTATTAAATTACAATAAAATCCATCAGGAGTTCCCGTCGTGGCGCAGAGGAAACGAATCCGACTAAGAACCATGAGGTTATAGGATCAATCCCTGGCCTAGCTCAGCGGGTTAAGGATCCGGCCTTGCCGTGAGCTGTGGTGTAGGTCGCAGACGCAGCTTGGATCCGGTGTTGCTGAGGCTCTGGCATAGGCTGGCGGCTACAGCTCCGATTAGACCCCTAGTCTGGAAGCCTCCATATGCTGCAGGTGCGGCCCTAAAAAGCAAAATAAATAAATAAATATTTTTTAAAAAAGAATAAAATCCATCAGAATTCTGTTTTAATGAAATTTCTCCATTTTTTTCCCTCTAAGAATTGAAAAGGTATGGGTCCGCGATGGAGCCGCATATTTTTATGGCCCCATCTTCATTCACCCAGAAGAGACAGAACATGAGCCCACTAAAATGTTCTACAAGAAAGAAGTGTTTCTGAGTAATCTGGAAGAAACCTGCCCCATGACATGTATTCTGGGTAGGTATTTATGCTTTTCATTTAATCACATTCGTTCCACAATTGATTGGTTAATTTTTCTGTTCTGGGCACTGTTTTAGGCTCTAGGTTTACAGCAATAAACAAACCAAAATCTCTGCTCTCAGGGACTTACAGTGGGGCAGAGACTGGGGAGTCAGTAAATAAATTAAAATTAAATATGTCAAACTTTAGGTAGAAATTAGGACTATGAATCAGAATAAAGTTCCACAAGGGAAACTTTTAAAATTAAATTTTTTTAATCTACAGTTTATATTTAAATAGGAGTAAATCTTTTAAAAGATAAGACTCGTGTACATACACACTAAAAAAGGACAAAAAACACCACTAAACTGTAAGAAAATTATCAAGAGATATTGAAAAAATAAATGAAGTGATCCATTACAGTTCAAGCAAAATCCAGCAAGTTTTTATAAAGTTTTATCCTTTAATATATGAAGTTTCCTAAACTCTTTTCTTTTCCCTATCTTTTGAGGCCTGTTAGGAACCCCAGTTGGGGCAAAGACAACACATCCATTCCAGGGCCATCAATCATTTACTCTTCAGCTATGAGCAGAATTTTTACCTTTTCCAAATCTCTCTCTTTTTTTTTTTTTTTTTTTGTCTTTTTAGGGCCACACCTGTGGCATATAGATGTTCCCAGGCTAGGGCTTGAATCAGAGCTGCAGCTGCTGGCCTACACCACAGTCACAGCAGTGCCAGATCTGAGCCACATCTGGGACCTATACCACAGCTCATGACAATAACAGATCCTTAGCCTACTGATCGAGGCCAGGGATCGAACCCCCATCCTCAAGGATACTAGTTGGGTTCATTACCACTGAGCCTTCAAATTTCTATTTTTCCTTCTATAAAATATAAAAAATCCTAACTATCCCTTTTCTGAATTGAAAAGCCTTCGATTATATAAGTAAAGTGCTATGTAAGTCCAATATAGTGATAATAATTAGTAGCTATTTTAATCTTCTAAAAAATACATATATGTATTCTTTATTTTTTCTCTTTTTTGCTGCACCCATGACATATGGAAGTTCATGGGCCAAGGATCAAAGCCACACCACAGTAGCAACTCAAGCTACTGCAGTGACAATACCAGATCCTTAATCTCCTGCACCGCAAGAGAACTTCCTTTCTTTCATGTTCTTTACCATTATCTTTTATTGTAGAATATTGAAAATAGTTATCCTGTGCTATAAAGCAGGACCTTGTTGTTTGTGTTTCTGACCTGTCTTTATCACTGCTATTAAACATTGTTCTGAAGGTACTAGTCAGTGCGGTTGGAAGTAAGAAACAGAAATCTCAGATAAGGAAATTAAGGAGATGAAACTTCAAGAGAATTGACCAAGAACAATGGCACATAATAAGAGAATTAAGATGGCTGAGTAGAAAATTAATAATAAATTAATTGCCTTAAAAGACTCAATAAGTGGAGCTCCTGCTGTGGCACCATGGAATCAGCATCATCTTGGGAGTGCTGGGATGCAGGTTCGATCCCCATCAGGCACAGTGGGTTAAGGATCTGGTATTGCAGCAGCTGCAGCTTAGGTCAAAACTGTGGCTCAGGTCTGATCCCTAGCCTGGGAGCTCCATATGCCATGGGGCGGCCAAAAACAGGAAGAAAGAAAAAAAAAGATTCAGTTATAATAAGATAAAATTACCTTGGGGTTAACAAGATATGTGCCACATCTTTATAAAGAAAGGTTCTTTAGTGCTACTTTTAATGCATTTGAAAGAGAATGCTTGAACATATTGAAAATCATACTATATGCTAAAATAAGTCTCAACAGGGAGTTCCCTAGTAGCTCAGTGGGTTAAGGATCCAGCATTGTCACTATTGTGCGCTTTTGATCCCTGGCCCAGCAATTTTCACATGTCCTGAATGTGGACCAAAAAAAAATTATGGCTCAACGTCATAGAAGTGTTCATTCTCCCTATATTAATTTTTAATGCAGTTTTCTTGTGGGGAAGTTGGGACTAAATAAACTGATTTTTTTAAAAATCAGAAGTTCCCGTCGTGGCTCAGTGGTTAACAAATCCGACTAGGAAGGATGAGGTTGAGGGTTTGATCCCTGGCCTTGCTCAGTGGGTTAAGGATCCGGCGTTGCCGTGAGCTGTGGTGTAGGTTGCAGATGTGGCTCAGATCCTGCGTTGCTGTGGCTGTGATGTAGGGCGGCAGCTACAGCTCTGATTAGACCCCTAGTCTGGAAACCTCCATATGCCACGGGTGCGGCCCTAAAAAAGTCAAAAAGACAAAAAAAAATTTAAGTAACACTTTAGCAATTAAATTTCGTTTTTTTGGTTTTTGTCTTTTTTTTTTTAGGGCCACACCCACAGCTTTTGGAGGTTCCCAGGCTAGGGGTCAAGTCAGAGCTGTAGCCACCAGCCTACACCAGAACCACAGCAACACTGGATCTGAGCCACATCTGCGATGACCTACACTGCAGCTCACAGCAACAGCAGATCCTTAACCCATTGAGCGAGGCCAGGGATTGAACAAGCGTGATACCAGTCCAGTTCATTAACCGCTGAGACGCCACCGGAACTCCCTGTACTTTAGCTCTTAAATTAAGATCTTTGATCCATTTTAAGTTAACTTGTGTATTTGTTACATGGTAGGCTTCCAGCATCATTATTTTGCGTGTGGAAATCTAGTTGTCCCAACACTGTTAAAGAGACTATTCTTTCCCCACTAAATTGTCTTAACACTCTTGTCAAAAATCATTTACCCATAAAAAGCCCAATTGTATGGGTTTATTTCTTGACTTTTAATTCTATTCCATTGATGTACATATCTGTCCTTGTGCCTTTGTATACCCTTTAAATCTAACTTTTGAATGATGTGACTATATTAATTTTTAAATAATACAAATTAAAAATAATTGTTAGCTATAACCATAGTTTACTCCTTTAATTTCTCTCCAATGTTCTCTTTCAGGAAAGTGTGCTGTGTTGTCATTCAAGGACTTCCTGTCCTGCAGGCCAACTGAAATACCAGAAAATGACATTCTGCTTTGTGAGAGCCGCTACAATGAGAGTGACAAGCAGATGAAGAAATTCAAGGGACTGAAGAGGTTTTCACTCTCTGCTAAAGTGGTAGATGATGAAATTTATTACTTCAGGTAAACATGGAAAACTAAGGAGGAAAGAGCACTTCAGCTCCTAACAGTAAAACTGATATCCAAATAGCATAGTCTAGCATAGGTTTTTTTGTTTGTTTTTTATTAGGTCTGAAACTAGAGCAGTGCATTTCAAATAGAAAAAGTTAATTCAATTAAAGATTAAAGGAAAATCGGAGTTACCATCATGGCGCAGCAGGAACGAATCCAACTAGGAACCCTGAGGTTGCTGGTTCGATCCCTGGCCTCGCTGAGTGGGTTAAGGATCTGGCGTTGCCATGAGCCGTGGTATAGGTCACAGATGCAGCTCGGATCCCGCGTTGCTGTGGCTGTGGTGTAGGCGTGCGGCCACAGCTCCATTTAGACCCCTAGCCTGGGGACCTCCATGTGCCGCGAGTGCGACCATAAAAGGACAAAAAGACAAAAAAAAAGATTAAAGGAAAATCCTCATAATATGCTGAGATGTGGTTAACTGCTATAATAGTCCTCTTGGCTTACATTTAAGTAATTGTAATATGGAGGCAGAAATCCTTGGTTCTTATAAGAGCCTGTTAAGAGGATGCACGCTAGGAGTTCCTGCTGTGGTACAGCGGGTTAAGGATCCGGCATTGCCACAGAAGTGGCTTAGGTCACATGACTTGGATTCAATCCCTGGCCCAGGAATTTCCCATGAATTTCCATATGCCACAGGTTCTGCCAAAAAAGAAAAAGAATGCACTGCACACACACACACACACACACACACACACACACACACACGTGTGTGTGTGTATTTCACTGTATATTAGCAACTAGATCCCAGTTTGGACCTGATGTTTTTGTGGTATTCAGAATCTTTTAAAAACAAGCAGATTGCTGGAGTTCCCGTCGTGGCACAGCAGTTAACGAATCTGACTAGGAACCATGAGGTTGTGGGTTTGATCCCTGGCCTTGCTAAGTGGATTAATGATCCAGCATCTCCATGAGCTGTGGTGTAGGTCGCAGACGCGGCTTGGATCTGGCATTGTTGTGGCTGTGCTGTAGGCCGGCGGCTATAGCTCCAATTTGACCCCTAGTGGAAACCTCCATTTGCCCTAAAAAAAAAGCAACAAATTAAAAAAACAAGCAGATTGCAGGGAGTTGCTTCTAGATGTTAAGGCAAAATATTGCTTTTTGATCATTTCTGGAGTAGTGTTAGGTGGATTTCATTTCTTTTTTTTTTTAATGTCATTTCATTTAGAAAACCAATTGTTCCTCAGAAGGAGCCCTCACCCTTGTTGGAAAAGAAGATCCAGTTGCTAGAAGCTAAATTTGCTGAGTTAGAAGGTGGAGATGATGATATCGAAGAGATGGGAGAAGAGGATAGTGAGGTCATTGAGCCTCCTTCTCTCCCTCAGCTTCAGACTCCGCTGGCCAGTGAGCTGGATCTCATGCCCTACACACCACCACAGGTGAAGGTGACAAGTTCCTGTTACTTGTCTTATTCTCAGCTTTGGTTTGCAGCAAATTCCAGCTAGAAAGTAAGGAGACATCCAGCCCCCCTACATTATATGAGCTTCAACCTAGAATTCCACAGGAAGAAACAGGTGTTTTTTTTTTTCTTTCTCAATGATGTTATTAATTTAAAATTTAATGTATTTTTTTTTTAATTTCACAGATAGCTGGTTTTAATGGCAGGTTGAGTTAGAAATCTCTTCTTGGTTGCAGGAACTGCATCATCCTGTTACTCTAGCATTTATTGCTTCTGTCTTTGTAGTCTCTCCTTTAGGGACACATCTTTTGGCTAAGGTGATCCCTTTTGGATTTTTTTTTTTCCATTCAGAATGTTCTTAAGACTTAATTGTGAGGTCACTGTTACAGATTGCAGCCACGGAATTCAGTGAAACTTTTGTTTTATTTCTTATATGGTAAGGGTTAAGAGAACTGTGTTTTGAACAAGAAAATGGCCAGCTATAAACTGAACATGTCTATAAAACAGTAGCTGTTGAATGGCATGTTCCTGGCTTCCAGAAATTTTGAGCAGTTGACCAAAGGCAGTGGTTCTGATGCACTATAAGAGCTCTCTGTCTTACAGTCTACCCCCAAGTCTGCCAAAGGCAGTGCAAAGAAGGAAGGCTCCAAACGGAAAATCAACATGAGTGGCTACATCCTGTTCAGCAGTGAGATGAGAGCTGTGATTAAGGCCCAGCACCCAGACTACTCTTTTGGGGAGCTCAGCCGACTGGTGGGGACAGAATGGAGAAACCTTGAGACAGCCAAGAAAGCAGAATATGAAGGTAAATAGAGCCTAGGCACAACTGTCTCAGCTTTCTAAGCAAGGGGGTGTTTTCAGCAACGCACATGCATAGATAGGTTTTACTCTCTTGTTCTTACCCCTTGCACATGAACTTTGTGTTGGGGATGGTCTCAAATGGCTCCCATCCAGAGGTTTAAGTGCCAGCCTTGTCCCGACAGAGCAAGCACTTTCTCTGATTTAACCTCTGATCCTGGTGTGGTTTTTTCCCCAGATTTCTCAGACAAATATTTTGCTATCAAAAATTGCATGATTTTTTTTGGAGTTCCCGTCGCGGCTCAGTGGTTAACGAATCCAACTGGGAACCATGAGGTTGCAGGTTCGATCCCTGGCCTCGCTCAGTGGGTTAAGGATCCGGTGTTGCCGTGAGCTGTGGTGTAGGTTGCAGACGCGGCTCGGATCCCGCGTTGCAGTGGCGAAAGCCGGCAGCTACAGCTCCTGTTAGACCCCTAGCCTGGGAACCTCCATATGCCGCAGGTGCAGCCCTAGATAAGGCAAAAAGACAAAAAAAAAAGTGCATGATTTTCTTCTTTCATTGAGTCTTAGAAGCACACATGTGTTGAGCTGGGGAATGGTTGTACAAGGATGTTAAACATAATTTTGGTTTAAATTCACCTGAAAGGGGGCTTTCAAAGTCAGTGATCTTCTATTACGGTTCTTGATAAGCCATATGTATAAACTCCAGGCTGAAGCTTGGCTGAAGCGCTTGGTTGCCTAGGCCCATCCTGGCCTGTTGATGCATTCATAGCTATTTTTAAGGTACTTGGGTTCTCTTTGATAAAGCTCAACTGCCTTCACTTTCCTTTTTCTCTGTAATTAAATCATTTTGAGCTGTAAGCTATCATTCAGCGATTTGGTGGTTCTTAGCCATTAGTGACAAATACTTGAGAGAGATTTTTATTTTTCTTTTTTAATACTAGGCGTGACTTTAATAAAGAAATGAGTAGTAAACATTAGATTAGATAGAACTGTTACCCTCAGAGGGTAACAAATTTTTTCCATTTGGAATTAGATGTAATGCTTCATTTTGCCAGTTAAAGCCCTCTTTCAATGATTAACCGCAGTGGTCACCATTACTCTTCTTGGCCAGATCCAAATCCATTATTTTCCAGCAAACATAAAGAAATTAACTGTTAAGTGTGCCACCTTTATTAAAGTTTATGGAGTTTCCAAAGAAACTCCTTTAAAAAAAAAATGTATTCCTTTTACTTATTACAGTCGATTGATTATTATAAAATTATCTGACAAGCTTCCCCAAGGATCTTCTGCAGAACCCTAATCCTACAAGATGCTCAGCGAGAAAACACTTGTGACAAAAACAAGTTTAAGAGGCATTTTAGACATTTTCTTTCTTGGAAACTTACAGTGCATTTTGCCATATTAAAGTCTTCTGTTTTGTTTTGTGTTTTAGGGCCACACCCATGGCATATGGAGGTTCCCAGGCTAGGGGATGAATTGGAGCTATAGCTGCCGGTCTACACCGCAGCCACAGCAACACAGGATCTGAACCACATCTGCAATTTACACCACAGCTCATGGCAACGCCGGATCCCCAACCCACTGAGTGAGGCCAGGAATTGAACCTGCATCCTCATGGAACTAGTTGGATTCATTTCCACTGCGCCACAATGGGAACTCCTTAACATCTTTAAAGCTACACTAAAGTACCTATTTCTTTCACCTGGCGTTTTCTGAAACTTGATCAGATATTCACGTAATGCCTGTTAATATCCCACAGAACTAGTATTTCACAGAACATTCTTTGAGAAACCCTAGACAGTTCTATAAGAATCTAGAACTTTGTAGCACTTTGATATTTCTCACCTTAATGAAAGTTAAAACCAGGTATATCACTCAGTTGGAGGAGTACCAGAAATGAAATTCGCATGGCTATAAAGCCTGGGTCAGTACTGCATGGCTGGCTATTTAGAGTGAGAACAAGAGCAAGAATGTGTCTGGGGATAATGTAAAAGTAAAAATGCTGGAGCAGAAATGAAGAGAAGGAGAAATGATGGCTTTTGGGAAATTCTTCCAAATTAAAGCGGAAGTTGGAAATTCAGAAACTCAGTGAAACCTTAATGAGAGGAGTTATATGGCTCAGCAGTGTCTGCTTGAGGCACAAAATTTCCACTTTTGGTGTTCTGTCCCATTGAACTTAAAACACAAAGTTTGGAGTTTGGCTGACTTCATTTAATAATTGTCTTTTCTAAGGTAGCCCAACTGGGCTTCTTCCAGAAAGAACCAGTAGGTAGCTAGTCCAGTATTCTATCCACAGGCCTGAATTTTTTACTTTTCAGCTTCATTTTTTTTTTTTGCTCTCCCATTTTACTATGTCATTTCTGTAGTGAAGATACTAGAACTTAACGTACAGAGAACACTTGTTTTACAGAGATCTGTAAAGTGGGACAGTGTAGTGACTGATGACAGGTCTGTGCAGACAACTCTTTTGCAGCCAGGGAAACTTTTGACTTGCTTGACTTTCGCATTCTCACATGAAGGAGGACTAGAGCTGTTGCTTCTTGATACTCTTTAAAGCCATAGGACCTTCAGCTGTTTCCCCCTCCTTAGTTCAGCCTTTTGAATTCCATGTTGGAGGGTTAACATGTGGCAGTTGGAGTGTGATGCCAGGAATCAGGGCCACACGTTGCTGGTTCTCTCTCTGTATCCTTGAACAAGTCACTACCTGTCTCCCAGCCGTAGTTTGCCCATGTGAAGAGTGGAGAGGATTTCCTTTTTATGAATGGTGAAGCAAAATAAACCCTGTATTGTGGAAGTTGGGATGCACATTTCTAGAGTGCTCTATAAGGGTCCAGCCTGCTAGCTCTGAGAAAGACTGGGAATGTGATTGTTGGAACTATTGGTTATGGAGATGCAGAGTAGCTCAGAGGACCAAGGGGTGCAGCAGGGATGTTCCATAGCCCAGAACTGGCACAAGCAAATGCTCCTCTTGCATTTTTGAATGAAATAAGTGAATTCTGGAACTTTTGCTGCTTTAGGATGATTCATGGTCAGTATTGAACTCAGCTTCAGGAAACCTGGTTCTGTCAGTACATTGTCCATTGCTTCATATGTGTATATATATTATTCCCTGCTTCTGAAGACTATAGCCTAGAGTACATCCATTTTTTTCCCTTGGGGTTTATTAAACATGAACATGACCTCTTTTTTAAATTAGAATGTGCAGATTAGCATTTATTTTCCCGAAAACCTTGTGGAGGAGGCAGTGAGCTACTTTTCCCTTACAGAGTTAATTTTCTTCAGCTGCTAAACCCAATGACACTAATGACAAGAGTCCTCAAATCTTAGTAAAATTGGGTGCAGGGAATCAGGAAAATATAGTAAGTAACAATTGTGCCAAAAATTATAATGGGCCATGGAATTGCTTCATGTTGAAATTATAAATAATTTGTAATGCTATTAATACTAGAATAATGGTAGCGCTTCTCATCTTCAGGGTGCCTTGTGAGATTAACCATGTTGGTTATGCTGGTGACGTGTTTAAATAAAATCTGTGCTTTCTGAATGTGTGTTCCAGTCTTAACATTCTTGAAATCTTTGCAGACCAGTTCTCAAGATGGGATAGGAAAGCTGGACTCTAGGTTACCAAGTGAAATCGGCCCAACTCCTCCTGTATTGAGACTAGTCATCTACTGTTCCTTCCATTGAGACAGAACTGTTGCCTGTGTTTTTACTAGTCCTGTTGAATGCAATGGATGGTATTTTGAATTCCTGGGTTAAAAACAGAATTGAAAATCTGAAATGCCTTTACAGAGCGGGCAGCTAAAGTTGCTGAGCAGCAGGAGAGAGAGCGAGCAGCACAGCAACAGCAGCCGAGTGCTTCTCCCCGAGCAGGCACCCCTGTGGGGGCTCTCATGGGGGTGGTGCCACCACCAACACCAATGGGGATGCTCAATCAGCAGTTGACACCTGTTGCAGGTAAAAACAGGAGCTAAGACCATTTTTTTCCACTTTAAGAAATTCCTTCATTTTTTTTTTTCTCCAACAAGGAGTAGGCCACAGTCTCTAGGCTTTTCTCATGATAAATTCAAAGTTTGAAGTCATCCATGTCGTCCTTATATCGCCTTTCCCATATGGGCAATGCCTCTACTCTGCCCCAGAAATGGGCCCTGGGCCCAACCCTGGAAATTGGTAGGGAGCAGCTCTTCCCCGGCTGTGGGCATGGTCTGGCGATATTCTCCACCCCAGACTGCTCTTGACAGAGCACTGTAGCAGAAAATATAAATAGACGCTGAACTCTATTCTGGAGGAACTCCCAACAGAAAACCCAAAACTAGTCTTAGGTGATGATGATTTTCCCCTATCATTCCAGTATTCAGTTTGCCTTGTTCTGCTGCAGCCATCCTTAAAAGACTGACCATTTAAAAGGATTTTTGACGACGAATTGTAAATCCTTTCTTGGTCACCAATGTGCATGACTGCTAAGTTGAATACAAAGTCCTTATTCAATTCATTGTGCCCACTCTGTAATGCTTTTCTATTTAATTACATTAAACTGCATTTTCTGTTAGTATCCCAGTCACATATTTTTAAAAAAAGAAAAGAAAATGATGAATGTGGTTTGCTTGTGTGTGTTGTCTCTGGTTCTGGTAGCCATAGCAAATTTGGCTCTTCTTGAATTGAATATCCTTGTCTGACGTGTCTCCAGTGAGAAGCCTGCAGACCATTTCTCAGGTCCCTCTTTTGTGATCTCTCTAAGCCTGATGAGGTCCACTCAAGCCACCTGTGTTTCTTCTTAAGCAAGCGGTCTGACCTCTTTTTGCAGGGGGTCCAAGATAGTGTTGTTCAAGGCAGGCTCATTGGGATGCTGTTTTTGTTTTAGCTTTTTTTAATTTGCTTTTTAAGGCAGAGTAGTATAGGATAACTTTTCCATTGTCGCTCCTACCTTTTGTGATGGCAAGTTCTCAAATGCACTATCGCTGAACTCAGCAGTTGCACTCGCCAAAGCACATCTGAATCATGGCTTTCAGTACTTTCAGTGTAACTGATGTTGATCTAACAAATCTCATAATCGCCTGCTCTATTCCATGGCCCATTTTGGTTAATGGGGTTCCAGAGGATTTTAGAAATCAGGCCTTGAACATGGGGACTTTGAAAGTTAGAATTCCCTCATTAACATTCTCTTTTGTCCTATTTGATGTGTGATATTATAGCACTGTGCCCTTGACTAAACAGCCCAGGGACACATTAACAAAATGAATTCAAACTGCTAAAAACATTAAAAAACAGCAGCTGCAGCATTTTAGCTCCCTGTTGGGGAATATCGTTATAGAGCTCTGATGGGTAAGGAAAGTGAAGCCCCCTTCCAGCAAGCCCTTGCTCCATTGTTGAGCATATGCTGCCCAGACTTCTGGGCCATGGGAGTGAAGGGCAAGCGTTCTCTACAGTAACCAGTCTTTGGTCCACAATGGGAACTTTACAGCTAAGATGGTGATTTTTCATGGGTTTACAGGTTGCATAGAGACTAAGTCTTAGCCATGTTGCTGTCTGAGACCAGCTTTGCTTACAAGCATTGAAGCTCATTTGAACACATGTGACTGGGATAATAAATGCCAAAGTACAGTTTAATGAAGACAAGTGTCATATGTTTTGATTCTTAGTGATTTCTTCAATCACAGCCTGTGAAGGCTGCGTTCAGATGGGCTTTTGTAATTGAAAGCAAAGCCTCCTAAACATTCTTAAATTCCCGCATACTTATCCCTAAAAGCTCTATCTGGTGGTGTGGTTAAAAGGCAGTTTGGTAGCATTGGATCTCCTTATGTTTAAGTTGATGATGTCTGTTCAAAAGCAGTTTTTACTCTCTGAACTCTCATTTTTAAAAAATGAAACTCATGATCCATTTTATGTACAGAGGTATTAATTAAAATTTGTTTTATTGGTTTGTGTAAATGTAAGTTTCTTAGCTTAGATATGACTAATGAGGCAAGCCGAACCAATTTCAGAATTTCTAGTAATTTTATAGCTTCAAAGACTAAACTTTGATAATAAATACCTTTTAAATAATCCTTCAGGGAAAATTAAAAAGTAAAATTATTAGCATCTGGAGTTTTCCACTGTTTCCTAGCACCTCTCTACAAAGAGTATTATATAAAACTGAGGTTTGGCACCAATTCCTTAATCCTCCCTTTGTGCAAGAAGCTGTGACCAAAGGTGCTTGCATTTCGGGGAATCTTGTGTTTTCTTCATTGTGATCATTTCAAATCCTAGAAAAATAAGGTTGTTTTTCCTGCTTAAAAAAAATGTCATGTGGCTTTAAAGTTCTTTTGATAGGTGAGTCTTTGACCTTTTGAAATTATTTTCTTCCTTTAATTCTTTTTGCTAAAAATACTTGTGTCTTAAGACTCTTCCCTAGCCAGCAGAAAATATTTTGTGTTGTGAAGAAGCACTTTGAAAATAAAGGAATAAAAACCTCTGATCACAGAAATTCTATACTCATTTAAAATATTCCCTGTTACCTGTTAATCTAAGGTTTTTTGAGGACATTTGTAAACTTGGAGCAATGATGACAATTGGCATTTTCTCATATCAGCAGAGCCTGATTTCTCCAGCCATTCCTCCTAAGGTCTGCATGCAGGCTACTGAGTGACCTGGGCTTAGGTAGGCTTGGGAGGGTTTAGGTTTTATCTTTATTTTATCAAGTTTTGAGATCTATAGATGAAACATTATTCATTGTGATGACTCTCAGCTGTTCCCAGCTCAAACCCAAGCATGATCCATTCTTACCAGCCGTGATGGAGCTAGAAGGGAGAAGCAGTGGATATAGAAGTCTTGAAAAATTCTTGCCCACCTCTTCCATGCTGGAGAACCATGCCTTGTGATCAGGGCTTGTGCGCCTCATTTCCCTCCATTTCAGTTTCCCCTCATGTGTACCCAGGATAGGCATATGAGTGTGGCAGAGTGGAATGATGGAGTGCCTCCTGTGCAATGGAATTGCACTTGGCAGAACTGGTCACTCTCTTTGAACAGTCTGAAATAATCACGACCTTGTGAAGGCTGTTACTAGAACTCCTCTTTATTATTATTTAACTGAAAACATGTAGCATATTTATCCCAGGGAAGATAACTACAAATAATCATATACTAAGTACTAATTCATCCAAAATGTTATATTTCATATTTGTAACTTTTTATTTTGTTCATTATTGCAACAAAATAATTGCACTAATTGCCGTTTTATCATGCAGTACTAAGGGCGCTTTTATTCATTATTAGTGCATGTTGGGGGGGTGTTGTTATTACTTAGCTCATGTTGCATGTTAATGATGCATGTCTGAAATTTGTTGTGTCCTTCAAGGCATGATGGGTGGCTATCCGCCAGGCCTTCCACCTTTGCAGGGCCCAGTTGATGGCCTTGTTAGCATGGGCAGCATGCAGCCACTTCACCCTGGGGGGCCTCCACCCCACCATCTTCCGCCAGGTGTGCCTGGCCTCTCGGGCATCCCACCACCGGGTAAGAACTTCATCCTCCTTCGCTCAGTAATCTCATCTTCATACTCTCTTTTTCCTCCCTCAACCAGTTGTTCCAGGAGATACCTGCTGTCCATGTGGGCAGGCCTTCCCTCACTGTGAATCCCAGAGGTGTCAGCAGCAGGGCCTGTCCTGTGTGTTGAGTAGGTGGCTCAGCACCTGTGGTCTCGGCACCTGACTGCCTAGCAGCAGCACAGGGCCCACGGCAGAAACCAGCCTCAACAGGTTAAGGGGCAGGAGGTGACTCTAAAATCATTCAGAACAATTTGGCATGTGCTAAGAAAGCCCAGACATAGCCTAGAAGGTCATGCTTTGCTCTCTTTATCCGTGAATGAAGCTTACCAAATTGTTAGTTCAAAGTGACATATAAAAAGCATTTTTTGCTCCTGAGTGCATTTCTTCCTCTAATTCAGTTCTTATTTCACAGAGTCTTCTGTGTAGATTCCCTGCCCCATCTCCTGCTTTTCAAACAGCCCTTCTAAGGGGATTACAGAGTCACTAATGTAGAGCTCTTTAGAAATCCTTCAGTCAATCCTTATAGGAATAAAAACGGGAGAGAGACCAAATTTGTACTGAATTAGTTTTCTGTACCTGAGTCCCCAAAGAAGCATGACATAACATTTTAAAGAACAGCATAGCCCACTCTACTAACTATGGACACTGGTTTGTCTCTCGACAGGAGCTCAGAAGTTATTTCATATAAAAGCATATAAATGGAGTCCAGAAATAGTTACAGTTTTACCTTATAATTAATTAGCAAATTGAAAGATTATTATGAAAGGAAATAATCTAGTTGGAGGGAATGTGACCTTAAAATGACTTATAATAGAATTTGGTCCAACATCCAAATTATTAGCTAGAGGCCCAGCGCAGGGAGCTCCTTGGTGGCCTTCCAGGTTGAGGATCCGGTGTTGTCACTTCTGTGGTGCAGGTTTAGTCCCTGGAATTTCCACATGCTACAGTGTGGCCAAAAAAAAGAAGAAAGGGGGGGAAAAAAGGGCCTGGCCCAGATGATAAAACATCATGACAGATTTGTTAAAACAGTATAAGACTTAACCAATCCAGGGCCATAAAGAGTTTAAAACAATCCTTCAGAAGGTGTACCCAGCAGTGTGTAGGGTAAGCAAACCTGGTGGCTTGGCTTAGAGCCGCCAGCAACATATAGACAATGGCCATGACTCCACAGAAGTGTTTGATCTAGACGTAACCCAAAGAAGAAAATGTTTGTGGGAGTGATACTTCATTATGAAAATGGTGGGCTGTGTGTGAGTTGCTTTCACAGCAAAGGTCAGTCATAAAATCGATGGCCCCTGTGACAGACATGACTGACCTTCGTGCTATGCCCTCTCCCCTTGGCACCGAGTATCTGACTGAACAGTCAGACTAGCCTGGAGTTGACTTCTGGGTGCACATGATACTCAATGGGAGCCACAGCCAAGGCCAGGAACCTCCAGGTAGTGTGTTCTGGTGGGTATTGGGGGACAGCTATCTCCATTTCCCCCCTCCTTCAAATTCTAAATGCATTTGAAGGAATCACCACAGTCCTGACGATCAGAAGTCGGGGAAGAACCCCTCTTAGTGTCTGTCTGTCTGTCTGTCTGTCTGTCTCTCTCTCTCTCTCTCTCTCTCTCTCACTCACACACACACACACACACACACACACAGCTCAGGGATGCCCACTGTGTTATGAAATTTAAGGTAGGTGAGTGTCTCTGGGAGGCAGGGGTTAATAAAATGTTGCTGGAGCAGCAACTTAACCCACTGCAGCCTCTTCACTTACTCACAAATAAGCATTAGGATCCTACCTTGTGATCCAGGTACCCTTCTGGGTCCTTGGAATATAAAAATTTCTGCTTTGTAAACAGAAAGCTTGTTTTCACTTGCTATTTTCTAATACTTCTTGGAAGTGATAGTTAGCAATTCTGAACCTTAGAATAGTGGGCTGGTTCTGCCGTGTCAAAATATCAACCTTTTGACTCCAGAGAAGCTGTAGAATATGAAGTTAGCTCCTGTTGATCTTTCTGTGTAGCCAGCTGGACTTGTTTAAGGTTAAAACAACAGCTCTCCAGTTTGTTAGTTTTTAATGAACCGGGTTCCTTACCTATTTCTCTTTTATGAGAATAGCAAATGGACAGTTCTAAGAGTAAAATAGCCCTAGACACTAAATTGAGGATATTGCATTATCATCAGCTAAGACCTGTGAAGCAAGAACTTGTTTTGAGACAGATTGTTTATGAGGAGTCACCAAGGGAATTTTATTTTATACATAGTACAAATATAGTAGGAACATGAAATCTTTCTCTTTTGCTTTGTCATTTTGCATTTGAAGTGATAGCGCCAAGTCTGCTCTGCTTCCAGATGATCCGTTTTCAAGGTGTCACTCTATCAGATGTCAGTGTCCCCCTCTCTGCCAGCATTAGTGACTCCAGTTAGAAACCAGAGGTGCTAGTGACCTGTGAGGGGACAGCAAGAATATACCCCCAGCTTCCACAAAGGTCATTTAACCATGCACTTCCACAACTTTTTTCCCTTATATCCCTACTGTCCCACTACACTGCATACAGCTGAGCCTGGTTGGAATGCCATTACCACTGAAATTAAACATGGGCTTCAGTTGCAGGAAATTGTGCTGTCCAAAGAAAATTACCTTAAAAATAGGGGTGTATTCTGACTATGGAGAAAAAAACAGAATTTTATGCAGAGTTCATATCATTTCTAAGCCATGAATAGTTAATGTATATCTGACAGATGTCATTTTACTAGCTTTGTATTTAAAGTACCTAGGAGATGAAAAAATATGCATTTTCTATATGAGTGCTACATCCTGTTTTGAGCGCTTAGGGTTCCTATCCACAGAGACTCAGGGCAGATATCATAGGTTTGCATCATGAATGGCATTTCTTATCAGACAGTAGTTTTTCAGTCTTCTCAACCCATAGCCTCTAATTGTGCCTATAATTCTGAATTATAGGTGTGATGAACCAAGGAGTGGCCCCTATGGTAGGGACTCCAGCACCAGGTGGAAGTCCATATGGACAGCAGGTGAGCTTCCAAGTTGGATTTTCTAGGCCTCAACAGAATTCAAGTTATCCTCTTTTCTCAGAGCATGTGCTGAGTATTTTTTTCCCACCATGTGTCTCTGCTCTTTCAGGTAGGTGTTTTGGGGCCTCCAGGGCAGCAGGCACCACCTCCATATCCTGGCCCACATCCAGCTGGCCCCCCTGTCATACAGCAGCCAACAACGCCCATGTTTGTGGCTCCCCCACCGAAGACCCAACGGCTTCTCCATTCAGAGGCCTACCTAAAATACATTGAAGGACTCAGTGCTGAGTCCAACAGCATTAGCAAGTGGGACCAGACTCTGGCAGGTAAGGAGAGCCCTTCTCAAGAAGTCTTTTCAAAATCCTTGCTTCATCAAAGTCCTCTTGCTGCTGTTGGCATATTATTGCATAGGATAAATATCCATTTTTCTTATATAGGCGTAACTTGTTTTATTACCCTTTGCTTTATTGTGCTTCTCAGATACTGCATTTGTTTCAAATTAAATGTTTGTGGCAACCCTGTGTTAAGCAAGTTTGTCAGCACCATTTTTCCAACAGCTCACTTTGTTTTCTGTGTTACGTTTTCATAATTTTTGCAATATTTCAAACTTTTTCTTTATTATATTTGTTACGGTAGTCTGTGATTAGTGGTCTTTTAATGTTTCTATTACAAAAAGATTATGACTTGCTGAAGGCCTAGGTGATGGTTAGTGTTTTTTAGCAATATAGTCTTTTTAAATTTAGATATATTCTTTTTGGGTTTTCTTGCTTTTGTTTTTTTGTTTTCTGGGGGCCGCAATCACGGCATATGGAGGTTCCCAGGCTAGGGATCTAATCAGAGCTGTAACCGCTGACCTACGCCAGAGCCACAGCAACATGGGATCCGAGCCATGTCTGTGACCTACACCAAAGCTCACAGCAACGCCAGATCCTTAACCCACTGAGCAAGGCCAGGGATTGAACCTGTAACCTCATGGTTCCCAGTCAGATTCGTTTCTGCTGTGCCACGAAGGAAACTCCCAGATATATTCTTTTTTATACATAATACTGTTGCATATACACAGTAGAGTGTAAGCATAACTTTTACATGCATTTGCAAAACCAAAAAATTCATGTGACTCACTTTATTGTGGTATTCTGGAACCAAACCTGAGGTATGTCCATATAAATGAGTCGTATGTATATTCAGTTGAAGTGTTTGGAGCTTCTTTATATATTTACATCACATACTAAAACAAATTTTTTTGCCGAGTTTCAAAGCTTAGTTTTGTCATAAAAATCAATGCCATCTTCTTAAGTATATTCTGAATTTTTTCCATTATTTTTGAGTCATTTGGGCATTGTATTGATGCATTTGGATGAATTAAAAGTTATTTCAGGGAGTTCCCTTCATGGCTCAGTAGTTAACGAATCCGACTAAGAACCATGAGGTTGCGGGTTTGATCCCTGGCCTTGCTCAGTGGGTTAAGGATCCGGCGTTGCTGTGAGCTGTGGTGTAGGTTGCAGACACGGCTCGGATCCCGCGTTGCTGTGGCTGTGGCGAAGGCCGGCAGCTACAGCTCCTGTTAGACCCCTAGCCTGGGAACCTCCATATGCTGCGGGTGTGGCTCTAGATAAAGGCAAAAAGACACACACACACACACAAAAAAAATGTTATTTCAGGGAGTTCCCATTGTGGCTCAGCAGTAACAAACCTGACTAGAGTCCACGAGGATGCGGGTTTGAACCCTGGCCTCACTCAGTGGGTCCAGAATCTGGCACTACCATGAACTGCGGTGTAGGCCACAGACAAGGCTCGGATCTGGCATTGCTGTGGCGTAGGCCAGCAGCTAAGCTCAGATTTGACTCCTAACCTGGGAACTTCCATATGCCTAGGGTGTGGCCCTAAAAAGATCAAAAGAAATTTTTTTAAAGTTATTTCACCTCAGTTTTTAAAGAAAAGAGATACTGGAAAACCTTTCTATTAACCTATCAACTTATTTCTTTAGTTCAGCAGGCTTAACGTATTTTCATTATATACTAAAAATAACTTGCTTAGTTTCAGGAAAGATATATAATTTCCATTCATCATTTCTAAACCACATTTAATAATTTGATTTATTTTAAGAATAGTAGAGAGTTTTCCCTTTTTTCACACTTGCCTTTTAGGAATTTTTGTTAATATTGGAGTAATATTAGAGTAATCATTAAATATCAGGAGTGCCTACAACAAAATATTAATTATCTTTTAGGTGTTTGTGTAACTCTTACATTCCCATTCTAGTAATTATGTTATATTCTGCAGCTCTTTTATGAAGTCATTAATTAATTAGATTAATGAATTTCTTTTGAGGGGGAGGGCCATGCCTACATTGGCATGTAGAAGTTCCCAGACCAGTAATTGAACTCACTCCACAGCGGTGACGACGCCAGATTCTTAACCACTAGGCCACCAGGTAACTCCCAGAAATTAGATTAATTTCTTAACTACAAAGTGTAAAAATGAGACATCCTTGGTAGTCTCATACCTAAGTGAAGTGGTTTTCTAAAAACTAAGATGCCTAATGAAACCATATAAGACATTTGCTTGGAAATATGCTACAGAGTTAAAATTCATAATATTCAATAAATATTAAATGTTTTAAATTTTAATAAATCTATCAGACCTTGGGACTGAGGTAAAATTTGTTACATTAAAATTCCTGGGGGTTCCCTTCGTGGCTCAGCGGTTGACGAACCTGACCAGGATCTCTGAGGATGCGGGTTTGATCCCTGGCCTCACTCAGTGGGTTAAGGATCTGGCGATGGCATGAGCTGTGGTGTAGGTCGCAAATGCAGCTGGGATCCCACGTTGCCGTGGCTATGGCATAGGCTGGCAGCTCTAGTTCCGATTCAACCCCTAGCATGGGAACTTCCATATGCCACTAGTGAAACACTAAAAAAAAGCACACACACACAAAAAAAAATTCCTGGAGTTCCTGCTGTGGCGCTGCAGGATCCATGGTTTCTGTAGCAGCAGGGACTCGGGTTCAATCCCCAGCCTGGTGTGGTAAGTTTTAAGGATCCAGTGTTGCCGCAGCTGTGGCATAGGTCACAAGTCCAGCTCATATTTGATCCCCTGCCTGGGGTGGCCAAAAAAAATTTTTTAATCCTATTTATATTTCTATTTCTGCACTTTAACTTTCAGCACGAAGACGTGATGTCCATTTGTCAAAAGAACAGGAGAGCCGCCTCCCCTCTCACTGGCTGAAAAGTAAAGGTGCCCACACCACCATGGCAGATGCCCTTTGGCGCCTTCGGGATCTGATGCTCCGAGACACCCTCAACATTCGCCAAGCATACAATCTAGAAAACCTTTAATCACATCAATTACGTTTCTTTTATAGAAGCATAATGAGTTTTGTGGAATAGTAGCCATTTTAGTTACTGGGGGTGGGGGGAGGAACAAAGGATGATAATTTTTATTGCATTTTACTGTACATCACAAGGCCATTTTTATATAAGGACACTTTTAATAAGCTATTTCAATTTGTTTTTGTTATATTAAGTTGACTTTATCAAATACACAAAGATTTTTTTGCATATGTTTCCTTCGTTTAAAACCAGTTTCATAATTGGTTGTATAAGTGGACTTGGAGTTTTATCTTTTTACTTGTTGCCATAGAACTGAAACCATCAAAGGTTTTGTCTTGGCTTGGGGTTTTTGGTGTTTTTTTTTTTTTTTTTTTAATAAAAAAACAAACAAAAAAAACCACACACACACAAAGAGTTTACAGGTTAGTTTAAGTTGACAATGAAATGTGAAGTTGGTCCTAGTTTACATCTTAGAGAGGGGAGTGTACTTATGTCTGTTCCATGTGCCTAAATTGAGCCACTTTTGCGAAAATTGTTTCTTACAGCTGAAGTGAAAGGTTGTTAGGTTACAGATGTTTGGCAGACATGGCACCTTTGCTCTATTAAGTCAGAGATCTGAAGTCTGCTCTGTGCGTCCTTTTGCAGCTAGTGCATCTCCCCGACACCTGAAGGGAGAGAGCACTTTTTCTTGTGCTGAGTTTAGACATCTGTGGTGTCAGTTATTTTTGCAGAACATGTGCACAACCCTGAATTATATTTATTAGTCTTGGCAGGTAAGTTTAAGGGTACTTTTGATCTATTTATAATGAATTCACAGTTAATTCCTATACATCTTAGATGATTTAAAACTTTAAATCTCTTACAATGAAAATCATTTGAAGTTCATCTTGAAGAAAACATTGAGGTGCACATGGAGGTGATTTATTTTTAAACGTAACACCTAACCTAACATAGGGAAGGGAGTGCATTAACTATACATGAGCTATGTCAGAAGCATAATTGTAAAAGGATAGATTGCCTGCATATGCAAATATGTTTTATTATTCTTTATTTCCTCATCAGATGTGGCATTTTTTTCTTCTAAGTTTCAGAGTTCTAATTCTCAACCAGAAATTTAAGACTTTCTAAAATAATTTTTAAATTTTAGCTTGTGCTTTTGAATTTCAGGAGAAAGGAATCATAATTTAATTAAGAAAATGCTCACTAAAAAGACCATTACAGATCCCAAACACTTGGATTTGATGACCCTATCTCCCTTATATGACCCCAGAAAAAAACATCTGGAGGCCTCATATAATGCTCAGACAGGTAGGAAGCTCAAACACACAACAGCTTTTCACTCAGTGTTTTTGAAAACCTGCTTTATTGTAACAAGGTGGTTGGCATTGTGGTAGAGCTTCCACTGCTGTTTATAAATTGAGAGGGTGACTCTCAAAGGATACCTTTTCTTTTTAATCTGGTATGAATCAATACCTGGATATTTAATTACCATTCTTGCTAAATCATGGGGACAAAAGAGTGTAGCATGAAAGAAAGTCTCTTGTATCCAGATACTTTAAATACAGGAGGCCCTTGTAATTTAATTGCCTATAGTCAACCACTGGATCTCAGTCTGCATCAAGTATTTTAAATAACTGAATTTGAAAAAATATATATATTGCAGTAGTATGTCAGTACCTTATTGTTAAACTGAATCAGATTTTTAAAAATTCAGTTCCTGCTTATTTGGGCCATTGAATCACCGTGGACTATATAATACAATCAGGTTATTTTATTTCTAGACATCCTTGAATTACACCAAAGAACCTGAAATTTAATTTTGGTTAAGTTATTTATTTATTTCATACACCCATTTTATTTCCCCTTCTTAAGGTCTGGAAGAGACTTCTTTGGGAAGCCTCTAAAAACTCTTCACTGTGGCCTATGTGGGGCATTAGAAGCCAGAGCACTCCTCCTCCAGGCTCCTTCTCAGTGTCTAGAGGTACTGTAGGAACCACAGATCCAGCCAGGGGCTTCCCTAAGGCAGTGCAGAGCCGGGCCAGGGGGCCACTAGGCAGGCCCTAATTAAGTTTAAAAAAAAAAAAAAAAACTCTATGTATTTATTTTAGAATCATGTCTTTCTGTATATTAACTTGGAGAATATCAGTTAATGTTTAGGATATAAGATTTGAGATCAGCCATCTTCCAAGAAAGAAAAACCAAAAAGAGAAAAAGAAAAAAAAAATCCTGACTTTAAAAAGTACAAGTGAACTATACATCTTTTTTCTCCTGATTTTAGGAACTGTAGTGATATGGCTTAGAAAGTATAATGGCCTAAATGTTTTCAAAATGTAAGTTCATATGGAAAAAAAATTTGTTTATGTGGGGGAAAAGACCTATAGGTTTAAAACAGTATGTCAGCCAACTGATTTAAAAGGCCTTGAATTGCTCTGTTTTTGAACCCACCCCTCTCTTCCTCTGAGGAAGAATTGGGAGGGGACACTTCTTTGTGTAAAATCTCCAAATTGGTGTTATTGACTTTTGAACTTGAACATTTTCAGACCTGATTAAAACTTGGTTTATTCTGATTTCTGTATCAAAAGAGATTTAAGTGGTAACTAGTCTTATAATATGTATGTATCATATGTTTGTTCATCTAAAGCTTTTTAATCCAAATAAAAATGGAGTTTGCAAAGTGATTTGGATTAACCAGGTTTGGTTGTTCTGTTAAAGCTTGTGTCAGATGTTAGCTTCAAGCAGGTTTAATTCCTGCAAGCCTTGATTTGATGCTGATAAGGCCAGTCTAGGGGAAGAAAGCTCCTTGGGTACAGGCAGAAGTCACTAGCCAGACCCTGTTCAGGGCTCAGGATGCATTAACACAGCAGGTGAATATAGTCGCACTGCAGCCTGACATGCACGTCTTACACAAGGCTGGCAGTCAGGGATTCCTAACATGTCCTCAGTATGGGTAGAAATGCAGGTTGAAGTTGAAATTGCAGAGTTATTACTGATGGTGGAAGTCAAGGAAAGCATGTCCTGTATCATCAATCAGTGTAACCCATTTCAAATAGCTGTTGGTGGCCAGAAGAGACAGGTGGCCTGGGTCTGTTTTTATCATACCTATAAGCTCTTGAAACATGACCACACTTTTAGTACAAAGTGTTGGTAAAAAATCAACCAACTGTTTTCCTCTAATATCACTTTGCAAATCCCTTTGGTTCTGTTCTCCTAAGAGTTTAGGGAGGGCTGTACTCTCATCTGTGCTCATGGGCATATTTTGAGTGATCTTCAAAGTGCAGTTAAACATTCCAGCTGAATGCTATGCGCAATACTGCTGAGTATTCCTCTATTCCTTTTTCATTTGGAAGTGGCTAGGTCAGTAGAAAGTTCCGATCTGAAGATGTTAATAGACTAGTTTTATCCCCCAAATAGGTGTCGAATTCATGTCTTGTGGATTGCACATATATGTGGCAAGAAATTCTTTTTTTCTTTTTTCTTTTTAGGCCCTCGCCTGCGGCATATGGAAGTTCTCAGGCTAGGGGTCAGATTATAGCTGCAGCTGCCAGCCTAGGCCACAGCCACAGCAACACGAGATCCAAGCTGTATTTGCAGCCTATCCCACAGCTCACCACAACACCAGATCCTTAACCCACTGGGCAAGGCCAGGGATCAAACCCACATCCTCATGGATACTAGTTGGGTTCTTAACCCACTGAGCCACATGGGAACTCCAATTCTAAATTTAATTCACATATGAAAACTAAGACCTGAATACTGCTGTACTAGGAGAAAAATTGTTTTGGAAAACACCATGGTCCAAGTGTGTGTGTGTATACTTTTTTAAGAGAAGTAACTCAGGAGTTCCCTTCGTGGCTCAGTGCTTAACGAATCCGACTAAGAACCATGAGGTTGCAGGTTCGATCCCTGGCCTTGTTCAGTGGGTTAAGGATCTGGCGTTGCCGTGAACTGTGGTGAAGTTTGCAGACGCGGCTCGGATCCTGCGTTGCTGTGGCTGTGGCGAAGGCCGACAGCTACAGCTCCTGTTAGACCCCTAGCCTGGGAACCGAACCTCCATATGCCACGGGTGCGACTCTACATTAAAAAAAAAAAAAAAAAAGCAAAAAAAAGAGAAGTAACTCAGTGTGAAAAATCCAAATTTCTAAAAGATTAATTTAAGCTACAACTTCAGATATTTAGGCAAGATTTCCAAAATAGGACTGCCAGAAGAACAGATAGCCCTCCCATATCAAGCATTTACTCTATAGCTAGATACTTTCCCTATCAGATGATAAAGTGAAGCGGCAAAGCTCACATTCTTTCCCCATCACCCTAGTGGAGGAATATGTCTAGCAATAAATGCTAATTAGATTTTTGTCATTCTAGAGTTAAGTATTTTGGTTTTTGAAATGTAAGTTATTAAATTATTTGCCTTGTTCACACTGGGGCACTGCAATTCTGTAACAGTATAGAGCATTGCTCTTTAAATTATGAAAGTTCTCTTAAATAATCCTCGTGTCCAGTAAATCAGAATCATATTCCTTAGTATAAATGTTATAAAAAAAAAATTGAGGCAAAGTTAAAAAGCTTAATCTTGGTTGACCAAAATTACTTTTTTTTTTTTTGCTTTTTGCCTTTTCTAGGGCTGCAACTCACGGCATATGGAGGTTCCCAGGCTAGGGATCTAACAGGAGCTGTAGCTGCCGGCCTATGCCACAACTACAGCAGTGTGGGATCCGAGCCGCGTCTGCAACCTACACCACAGCTCACGGCAACGCCAGATCCTTACCCACTGAGTGAGGCCAGGGATAGAACCTTCAGCCTCGTGGTTCCTAGTCAGATTTGTTAACCACTGAGCCACGAGGGGAACTCCCAAAATTACTTTCATAGCATCCAAATTAATGTGTTCTAAAAGTAACTTCAATACCATAAATTTCTTTGCCACTCTGAAGTCATTGTCCTGCCATCTTCAGAAAGTACACGAGGAGTTCCCTAGCCTAGAACCTTCATATACCGTGGATGTGGCACTAAAAAGCAAAAAAAAAAAAAGAGAAAAGTGCACATGAGAACCACCTTCCTCTCCCTGGTGCTATTGGTCATTGCTGGTCTTCACACTTGAGCCATCCATCTCTGAGCAGCGACTCAGTAATGCTTGAATGAGATCAGAGTCTTCAGTGGCTTTTTATTTGTATGAATTGGTTCTAACATAAATGGACTGACTTAAATTAGATAAAATCCCTTAGAACTATTTGTGGCAGAGATCATGACTTTGAGGGTACCCTATGGCCTTAAGCATCTGCTTTTTTATTCATGAGCAAGAGTTGGAAACTATTTTTGAAATTTATTTAGTCTTCTTTAATATGCAAATATTTTGATCGAAAAGATGTTGGATGTGGTTATCCAAGCATGGAAAGATGCTTTTGCTTTCCCTACCAGCTGATCTAGACTTAACTCTGGGTCAGACTAAAATCTCTCCCAACAGACTGAGCCTCTGATTTTGCTTAAGTCTATGGTGGCTTTATGCTGAAGGTTCACTTTCTTTGGGAACAAGCTGTGTCTTCATCTTCATCAGCCTGACGAAAGCAACATTATCACAGAGGGAAGTGAAGCCTGTTGTCCCCCCCAGTCTTCTTGGTGGTCCAGCCCTTGTATATTAGCGGAGCCAGGCAACAGAAGAGGTTGTTGCTATTCACGGGAGCACTTATGGTGAGTAATAGACCTTGCTTTTATTCATATTAAGTCTGAATTCTGCAAGAAAATAAGTTTGTCCTTGTTGCCTAAAACAAAGGCCTTCACAGACAATTCAGTGTGCATTTAAAGGAATCCTGATTGATCCTTGAATTCCCTTTTTTTTTTTTTTTTTTGGCTTTTTAGGGCCACACCCACGGCATATGGAGGTTTCTAGGCTAGGGGTTAAATCGGAGCTACAGCTGTCGACCTATGCCACAGCCACGCCAGATCCGAGCCCAGTCTGCAACCTACACCACAGCTCACGGCAACACCAAATCCTTAACCCACTGAGCAAAGCCAGTGATCAAACCTGCAACCTCGTGGTTCCTAGTCCGATTTGTTTCTGCTGCGCCGTGACAGGAACTCCAGAATTCCTCTTTTTTTTTTTTTTCTGGCCATGCCCATGCCATGTGTAAATTCCTGGGTCAGGGATCAAACTCATGCCACAGCAGTGACCCTCAACCGGCTGTACCACAAGCAAACTCCTTGATCCTTGATTTCTTTAAGAAATATTTTGTGGACTCTATTCAATGGGTAGGTGTGTTTTACTAGGAAATAATTTTCCCACAAGTGCTGTCCATCAGTGACTTGGGAAGTGTTCAAGAAGAGACAGGAAAACTATAAAAATTCTTTGTAAAGGCAGTTCTGTGTAAGAACAAGAGATGTTAAAGGAGTTGAATCCAGTAGTAAAGTTTCATATTCACTTTATTGACTGCTGAAGTTCAGTTTCTGATGCATCTTCCAGCCTTCTCTGATACTGTCTTTCTGAGGCTTTTCTGCGGTAGACATCATCTGTATCAAACAAAGATTTTATTTAGGTTTTTAAGAAACTAAGGAATTAAGAAGTTCCCGTCATGGCACATTGAAAACAAATCCGACTAGGAACCACGAGGTTGTGGGTTCGATCCCTGGCCTTGCTCAGTGGGTTAAGGATCCAGCGTTGCCGTGAGCTGTGGTGCAGGTTGCAGACGCAGCTCAGATCCCGTATTGCTGTGGCTGTGGCGTAGGACAGCAGCTGTAGCTCTGATTCAACCGCTAGTCTGGGAACCTCCATATGCCACGGGTGTGGCCCTAAAAGGACAAAAAGACCAAAAAAAAAAAAAAAGAAACTAAGGAATTAAAAGTACTCATATCTGAGTACTAGGACTGTCACCTAATCTCAATGTTAATATCTAACTTGGTGCCAAAATAAGCTTAAAACAAGACATGATTTAAATGAAGACTGTGTTAATGGAGCTTTCCATATGAATATCAGGGTCAGAGTCATTGTCTTCAGAGGTGGAAACGTCCTAGCATACCTCTTAGCAAGTTCTTTCTGAAATCATTCTTCCTAACTGGCTCCTCAAAGGCACTTCTGGCCCTACAGGTCTCTGCTGCTCCCTCTGCCACACTCAGAACTAGGGGAGGGAGCTGAGGGCAGTCTCCTTGTTCTCAGCTGCTTCTTTTCCAGACTATTGATTCTCTGCCCTCTTCCTCTGGGGCTATCCCATTTGCCACCATATTCTCTTCACTAACACCTTCTGTCCATCACTCCCCTTCAGTCTCTGGAAACTCTAGCATCTAGCTCAGTCTCCTTGACCTTGTCCTGTGCCATCTTCCCACCCAACAACAGGAATGAAGCACCAGCCAGCCCCCTTCACCTTCCTGACTTCTCCAATCAACTCCTGCCATTTCTTGCAGTGTTCCTCTGAGGTAATAAATTCATTCTGCTCTGATCACAACTTCTCCTACCTTTTTAGCCCTTCTGTCCTTGGACCTTTACCAGCTTCCCCAGGCCTTGGGCCCCTGAGCACCTCCTCAGCCCCTTCTTGTTCTCACTTCCTGCCCAAAACAGCTAAAATTCCTCTATTATCAATATTAACTTCCTGACACATCTTTAAAACCCCAAGTACAGGAATTCCCTTCGTGGCTCAGCTTTATGAACCTGACCAGGATCCATGAGGATGCAGGTTCGATCCCTGGCCTCGCTCAGTGGGTTAAGGATCTGGCGTTGCTGTGAGCTGTGGTGTAGGTCACAGATGTAGCTCAGATGCTGCACTGCTGCGGCTGTGGTGTAGGCCAGCAGCTGGAGTTGCAAGTCAACCCCTAACTTGGGACCTTTCCCTAAAAGCAAAAAAAAAAAACAGGTACAGATTGATCTTCTTTTCTTCTCCGTGCTTTTTTTTTTTTTGCTTTTTTAGGGCTGCACTTGGAGCATATGGACATTCCCAGGCCAGGGGTCCAATCAGAGCTGCAGCTGCCAGCCTGCAGCACAGCTCATGGCAACACTGGATCCTTAACCCACTGAGCGAGGCCAGGGATCAAACCTGCACCCTCAAGGATACTAGTTGGGTTCTTAACCTGCTGAGCCACAATGGGAACTCCCTATGCCTCATTCTTCTTGCTTTGCACTGTGAGACCAACTGTTGTATCTAATTGGGTCAGCTGTGATGCCTAACAATCCTGTTTCTTCAGCCAATAGCTCTGACCCTACTTTACCCACCTCCAAATGTCCATAAACTCTTTAACAGGAAAAAGTCCTCAGTAAGGAACTCTTCCAGTTGACTTGCAAGGGCTACTCCTTGCCCTGCTCTGATCCCATCCTCTCCCACCTTCTCTAGGGCCAAGGTATCTTCAACTTCTCCCCACCAGCTCTTTCTTTACCAGTATTTGCATATCTTCAGGTCTCACCTAGAAGGGGAGAGGGGGATAACCTCCCATTCACTTAGGAAAACTTCTTGAGCCTTCTGTCTTTTGTGATAACAAACCCTTGTTTCCCTCCTTTGCCTCTCTGGCTGCTCTCAGTCACCCTTAAAATGCTGGAGTTTGATTTTCATCACAATCTGCTTGTGAATGACCTACAAACCTAAATCTGCCTTCTGAGCTTCAGATCTATATAACCATTTCCCCCTTCAGCACATCCAAAATGGAGCCCAGGATTGTCCTGCCTGTGTTCCCCCTGCCCCAGCAGCCCTAACAGAAGCTTCCCTTCCTCATCTGCTGAATCCATGCAGTCACCAAGCCTTGTCAGTACTACCTCTGAGGTGTCTCTCAATTCCATCCACTTCTTGGCATCTCACCCTAGACAGAGCACCATCTCAAACCTGGACAACCACAGGGCCTAAGTGTTCCTGCTAGTCTTCTCTCCACAAGAAACCATTCTCCACATGTGTTCATCCACTGCTGCTTAAAAGCTTTCAGTCCTTTGGGATACATTCTTGGTACTCCAGTCCCTTTGTGGCCCTGCCCAGGGACATTTGTAACCACTTCATCCCTCACTCTGCTCAGTTGCTTCAGTCCCTCCAACATAGCACACTTTCACACCAAAGCCCAGAGATCTGCTCTTAACCACTGGCATGAGACACTTTCGACTCCACAAATGTTTCCCTCATCTGGCTGACACCTACTCAATCTTCAGGTCCTTCCTGACGTGGTAACTCCTCCAGGACGCCTTCCCTGCACCACATAATCCAATTCGAGTGCCCCACTTGAGACTCCCATGCTCCCTCTACTTTGCTCTCACAGCACTGATCACAATAGTAACTGTATGATCCATCTCCCCCACTAATACTGTTCTAGGTTGAGAGACTTTCCACTTTGTTCATTATATCCTCTCATCGGTGCTCATTAAATACTAATGAATGGATGAACAGAAGCATTAAATATCTTTAGAAAGTACTATTTAAAAAAAAAAATCTTGGCAGTTCCCGTCGTGGCTCAGTGGTTAATGAATCCAACTAGGAATCATGAGGTTGTGGGTTCGATCCCTAGCCTTGCTCAGTGGGTTAAGGATCCCGCGTTGCCGTGAGCTATGGTGTAGGCTGCAGACGCAGCTCAGATACCAGGTTGCTGTGCCTCTGGTGTAGGTGGGTGGCTACAGCTCCGTTTACACCCCTAGCCTGGGAACCTCCATATGCGGCGAGTGCGGCCCTAGGAAAAGGCAAAAAGACAAAAATAAAAAATCTTTAGAAAGCGCTTTTTAAATGGTAGTTGGTAATTCACAAGTAATTGTGTTTCTGCAAACGGAGAAAGCAGGGCCTGCCAAAGGGCTAGGGAAGTCATCCCAGAAAAGGAACTAGTCTGTCCAGAGCTAGTGCTCAGGAAAGCAATGCCAGGCACTGTTTTACTCTGGCCTGTGAAGATAGTAGTGTGACGGGCAGACCAGATCCCTCTAAGGTTTGGACTTAATGGTCCAGAGGGGACTGGCCATTGAGGAGCTTCCATGAATCCTCAGGATGCCATCTGCTTCTAGGTGCTGTGACCCAAGTCTCTTCCTCAGGGCCAGAGAATTATCACCAGCATGGGCGAAGGGCAGGATTGAAAGGAGGGCGTCCAAAGTAGAGTCAGGTGCCGTCCCGTCAACGTGCAGGGAAGGTCTCCAGATTGGACGCCAATGGCCTCTTGCCCCGCTTACAGGAGAGCCCAGGCGGGTCTCCACGGCCCACCGAAAGGAAGGAACTGCACTCGCCCTTCTGACCCGGGTAAAAGCAGCTCGGAGTGGAATAATCAGTCTGTAATTTATGAATATCCCTCAAGAAAACGGCTCCCTCGCCGCTTCCTGCCTGCCAGAATGAAACGGAGGTTGCTGCACCCCCACTTACAGAAGGTCTCCTGGCCCACGCGCACTTTAATCATGATCCACTCCATCGTTCCTCCCAGGACAAAAAAGAAAGGCAGGAATCTGTAGACGCCGAGTCGCTGCTTCCCGGGAACCCGCTGCAGAACCCGCCTCACCTGGGCCCTGGAAAACATGCCCGGCCGAGATTGTGGCGGTAAGGCCGTACAGAGAACGACGGGAGCTGTCCCAGCCCCTGGACTGGAGCGCCGGGATGAAGCAAAAGCCGCCCTGCCTGTCCTTGCAGACTACAGCGGTCAGGTTGCCATACCACGCGAAGCTCCTCCACCTCCAAAGGATAAGGGAGCGGAGCAGGAGAGGAGCGCGGCTGATCTAGGACCCAGAGCCTAGGGCCGCTCCACCAATCAGAGCGCGGTGGGGGGCGCGGGCCCGCCAATCAGAATGCGGCGGAGTGCGCGTGCCCAGTGAGGCCTAGCCCAGCCCGAGGGAGCAGGCGCAGATGCCTTGGCTCTGGAGGCGGGGCGGCCTAGGGGGCGGAGCCTCCCACGTGGCGTCGGCCCTCCCAGCTCCCCACCTCCGCCCGGCCTCCCCCGTACAAGCTGGCACTTCGAGTTGGCGGCCGCGCCCCCTACTCTGCCACCGCCATCTTTTTTAAAAGTCCTAATATCAGTGATGATCCTCTTCTGCGGACTAAACGTGTACTGCACCATGCTCTAAAATGAAATTACACAATACCTTGCATTTATTTCGGAATCGTGACTAGTGCCTAGACTTCTAAGAGTAAAAGGAATTTGAAATGCATTGTCGAAAGTTGAACTTTATCACAATAAAAGTCTAAGTAAGCATCTTGTGATGAAAAACCTTAAAATTAATAAAAGCTGTCCTGCATGGGGCACTTACCCGGACTTGTAGGTGCTTTTTAAGCATCATCTTTTTATCACAACAAACACAGGAGCAGAATGGTCAAAGAGCACCGCCTTGTCAAACCACAAATCCTGCTCCACACATGTTCCATTAGCTGGTCTGCTCCTCACTTCCTTAAACCACAAAATAGAGACCTTCCTTGGATCCTATGAAGATTTAAAGAGACAATACAAATCAAGCATTTAACCCAATGCCTGGAGTCTATCAATTTACATACCTATGATGATCAAGATGATGATTTATTGAGTCCTAGATCTTTACATATATTCTGGAACCTACTAAACCTGCCCTATTTTCCATCTCCTTTTCCCCCCCTAATTTCGTGGCCGCCCCCAAGGCATATGGGCCAGAGACTGAATTCCAGCCGCAGCTGTGGCAACTGTGGGATCCTTTAAACCACTGCACCAGGCCAGGCAGGGGATCTAACCCAAACCTCCCCAGCCACCAGAGCTGCTGCAGTCACTTTCTTTTTTTCTTTTCTTCCCCCACCCTGCAGCCAGAGATCAGATCCCAGCTGCAGTTGCAACCTAAGCTGTGGTTGTGGCAACACTGGATCCTTAACTCACTGTGCCGGCCACATATCAAACCTTCATCCCAGCGCTCCCAAGACACAGATCTCATTGTGCCACAGCAGGAACTCCTCTTCATCTCCTGTAATCTAAAAATAGACAGGGAACTAAGAGCTTAAGCCAGGTAGAAACAGAGTCCTGACTCCAGAGCCTTCACTCTCTCTGTGCTTGCTGAAGATGTAAGGGGCTGTCGCCTCATTAGCTAAGGCTAAAAAAAAACTGGGGAGCATCTTTGAAAAGGGAGACAATTATTAGACAATCCAAGAAAGTCAAATGAAAACTTAGAACCAATAAGAGAGTTTGGTGGTGTTGCCACAAAGTATATAAAAACAGGCTAGAGAAAAGAGATTGCACAAGCAAGCCCCTGGAAAAAGTCATAGGGTCTTCTGCTCAGCGCTCAGGCCCAAGCTGCTGCCTGGATAACATGCCCTCTCCTGGGAGTTCCCGTCGTGGCGCAGTGGTTAACGAATCCGACTAGGAACCATGAGGTTGCGGGTTCGATCCCTAGCCTCGCTCAGCGGGTTAACGATCCGACGTTGCCGTGAGCTGTGGTGTAGGTTGCAGACGCGGCTCGGATCCTGCGTTGCTGTGGCTGCGGCGCAGGCCAGTGGCCACAGCTCCGATTAGACCCCTAGCCTGGGAACCTCCACGTGCCACGGGTGCGGCCATAAACCCGCGGCCATAAAATGACAAAAGGCAAAAAAAAAAAAAAAAAAACATGCCCTCTCCTGGGTCCAACCTCACCCACCCGCATGCACACATACCTGTTCTGCTCACTCCAGCTTCTCTTGGTAGCTCTGGGGGCTAGACATAGCAGCGCACCCCCATCTCCCACCCAGACAAGGCTTACATACGGATAATTCCTCAGTACCCACCTAGCTCACCCGGACCTTGGGGAGGGGGGGCGCTCAGCCACCCACACACAGGCCCACTCACAGCCTTCATCCTGTGCCAGCACTTGGCCCAGAGTCTGGCACACTAGGTCTTCAGCCAAGGTGCAGTGAATTTTGGAATGCACACACACCCTTAGACCCCAGGAGGCCACCAAGGAAACAGAGTGTCCAGTAGGCTAGCTCTCCACTGACTAGGCCCACTGGCACAGGGTCGGCCTGTTCAGGGACTAGGGCATGCATGGGCTGGGACATGCAGACTGAGAAAACATCTAAGTGGAAGAAACACAGGTGGAGAGTGGTTCCCAGCAGGAAAGAGGAATTTCATTGGTAAGTCTGGTAATATTGCTAGAAGAGCAAAAAGTGTCCTGCTTGGGGAACCATGGAGTGGAGCAGGTTCGTGGGGCCACTTGCTGATAGAGGAACCAGGCAGGGCAGCGACCCCTGGCCCACGGCTCCTGCTCCAAGTTAAAAGGGGTCATGTGTGTAAGGCACAGGAGGGAGAGGGATGGAGCTGCTTTAGAGGATGTTGGCTGCATTAAGGATCCCAAGGTGTCACTCAGCGTGGGACTGGCACGGGGGAGCGCGCAAGAGGGGGTCTTATCCATCAGAGAAATGAATTGGACCGGCCTCTGGTCCTCGGGCAGAGTCAGCAATGAGCGGGAGGCTGGGAACAGGACCCCTACTGCAGGACTGGGGTGAGGGGGGAGAGCGGGAATCTAGGTCAGGAGGACAGGAGGTGGGGGAAGGGGCAGAAGGACCTGGGAGCTGAGGAGGAAAAAGAGGACCGGGGACCAGGGTAGACCTGCCGCGCTTCGGTCTTCTCCTCTCCGAGTCCAGGTCGTCCGGAGCCTCGCTGGGCCTCCCGGAAGGACAGCAAAAGAAACTGCCATAGCCGTACTAGATACCGAAGTGGTGGGCTCAGAGTCCTGCTCAGCGGCGCCGGAGACTGGGGGAGGGGGCGGAGGAGGGGCGGGGGAGCCCGCCCCGCCCCGCCCCGCCCCGCCCCGCCCCGCCCCGCCCTGCCCGGGACCTCCCGCCCCCTGGGCCGAGGGGCGCACCCATTGGCCGCCGGGCTCCGGGCTCCGAGCCCATTGGCCCGCCGTGGTGAGGAGCACGCGGCCACCGTGGCGGGCGGGCAGTCAGACGGCGGCGGACTGGACGGAGCGCCGAGGGCTTCGCGGGCGGCGCGCAGCGGGCATGGCGGGTGCGGGCTTGAGGGCGGCTGCTCGGCGCTACTTGCCGCGCCGAGACCACGGCGGGCCGCGAGCCGCCTCGTCCTCGCCCTCCTGCCCTGGCTGCGGCCCCCCGGGTCCCGGCGTCCACTGCCCGGGCGTCCCGCGCTCCGCGCCCGCCCCGGCGCCCGCGGGCGCTGCCGAAGCTAGCGCACACCTGTGGGCTCGGTACCAGGACATGCGAAGACTGGTGCACGGTGAGTTAGCCGAAACGGGACGAGCTTCGGGGGTGTAGCCCGATCGACGGCACACGGGCGTCCGGAGCACGGACAAACAGACCGAGCGCCTGGGCACCGCTCCTCGGGTAAAGCGCCCTGGTGGGGTTCGCCAGGGCCCCAGAGCCTCAATGCCGGGCACTTTTCGGGAGAAACCGCGGCGGGTGGTCCTGGGGAGCCTCCGGGGACGCCCCGTCGACAGGAGGCGGGAGGGCGGGAGGTTCGTCCCGACGCCGGGTCGCCAGTAGCTCAGGGTTCCCGGAGCGGCCGCCGGAAGGCGGGGCCCCGCAGTCTTTCCTCAGGGTCCCGCCTGCTGGGAGGCTGCGGCAGAAACGCCCCCAACCTCTTGTTCTCTTTGGGGCCCTTAGTTGGGGCGGGAGAACCGCAGACAAAGCCAGCCAGCCAGCAGGCCTGCGGCGCTGGCCAGGGCTGACTCCTGGCAACTCCAGACCTAAGAATTGCAGCTAGGCTCTTCGGACCTTCTGGAATCCAGCGGTCCCAACCCAGGAAGGGAAGGTGTTGTTTGGAGAAAGAGATCAAGTCATCCCAGTCTCCTAGGATGCAGAAGGGTTGCTGCTTCCTTGACCAGGGCGCTTACTCCTCTGTCTGTCCTCTTTCCCTCAGCGAACCGGGTAGATGAGGTCCCAGGGCACCCTGGTGAGGCCAGAGGGCCAGAGGACTGAATATTTGTCCTGGGCTCCGGGGCCCTGTCTGCAGCAGACAGATGTCCTCGGATCTCGGCCCTATCACTGACCAGCTGGGTGGCGCTCTGCAAGCCTCGTATCTCTTACACGCTCAGTGGCCTAGGGCCTCTGTCACAGGATTGTGGTGATGACTTGGAAAAAGTCAGACCAAGAAGGGAGAGGGGAACTTCCAGAGGAGCCCCCCAGGGGTGACGTGGCTTTCATTGGCTAATGAGACAGAGTATCCCTATCTGGAAGATTCCAGCTGCCTGAAGGACAGCTTTTGTTCCAGCTTTGGGGAGACCTGGGAGTGGTGGGTGGACAGGACTCCACTCTTGAAAAGCTGAGGTCAGAATAAAGCCCCTGAAAAATGGTGGTTTTGAAGCCCTTGAGCCTTTATCAGGACCTCCACCACTCCAGTGGACAGGGCACACCTGTGGTACTATTTAAGGGAGATGTCTCTGGGCCTGGGGAAGACCCTCTGTAGAGCAGCTGGAGAAGCCTGCCTTGTAGGTGTTGGGAGGGAGGTCTAGTGGGCTTTATCACTCAGACCCCACCTCCATCTTCAGATCTTCACAGAGACACCCCTCCCCCCAAGTTCCTCTTTTTTTTTATTTTTTAAAATTAAAGTATGGTTTATTTACAGTGTTGTGTCATTGTAATTTCTGCTGTACAGCAAAGTGACTCATTCTTTTTTTTTTTTAAGGGCTGTACCGTGGCATATGGAGGTTCTCAGGCTAAGGGTCAAGTCAGAGCTATAACTGCCAGCCTGTACCACAGCTGCAGCAAGGTCAGGGATCAAACCTATGATGTCCTCATGATACTAGTCAGGTTCATCATTGATGAGCCACTACGGGAACTCTTCATTCTATATATATATATATGTATGTATGTTTATATATATGTTTTGTTTTGTTTTTTTCCCCATTAGGATCTGTCCCGGGAGATTTACATAGTTCTCTGTAGTAGGACCAGACTTGTTTATCCATTTACATCTAATAATTTGCATCAACTAACCCCAAACTCCCAGTCCACCTCACTTCCTCCCCTGTCTTTGGCAACCACAGGTCTGTTCTCTGTTAATCCGTCTCTTTAATAGGTATGTTCATTTGTGCCATATATAAATGATATCATACGGTATTTGTCTTTCTAACTTACTCGACTTAGTATGATAGTCTCTAGTTGCATCCATGTTGCTCTAAATGCATTACTTTATTCTTTTTTATGGTTGAATAGTATTCCATTGTGTATACATACCACCTCTTAATCCATTCATCTGTGGATGGATATTTAGATTGTTTCCATACCTTGGCTATTGTGAATAGTGTTGCTGTGAACATACGGGTGCATGTATCTTTTTGAATTATAGTTTTGTTCAGATGTATGACCAGGAGTGGGATTACTGGGTCATATGGTAATTCTATTTTTTGTTTTCCGTAGTGATTGTACCAGCTTACAGTGTACAAAGTTTCCCTTTTCTCCATATCATATTCAGCATTTGTTATTTGTAAGTTTTTTTTTTTTAAGCCACACATTATAGCATCGGAACTTCCCATGCCAGGGATTAAACCCAGGCGTTCCCGTTGTGGCACAGCAGAAATGAATCTGAATAGTATCCATGAGGATGTGGGTTCAATCCCTGGCTTCGTTCAGTGGGTTAGGGATCCGATGTTGCTGTGAGCTGTGGTGTAGGTCACAGATGTGACTCAGAACTGGCATTGCTGTGGCTGTGGTGTACGCTGGCAGCTGTAGCCCAATTTGACCCATAGCCTGGGAACCTCCATATGCCACGACTGTGGCCCTAAAGCAAAAAATAAAAATCAAACCCATGTGACAGATGCCACAGCTGCAGCAGTGTTGGATCCGTAACCTTCTGTGACCCATTGAGAACTCCTGTAAACTTTTTTTTTTTTTGGCCTTTTGTCATTTTAGGGCCACACCCATGGCATGTGGAGGTTCCCAGGCTAGGGGTCTAATTGGAGATGTAGCCGCTAGCCTACGCCGCAGCCACAGCAACACAGGATCCGAGCCACAGCTCACGGCAACGCCAGATCGTTAACCCACTGAGCAAGGCCAGGGATCGAACCCGCAACCTCATGGTTCCTAGTCGGATTTGATGACCACTGTGCCAAGACAGGAACTCCCTCCTGTAAACTTTTTAATGATGGCCATTCTAACCTGTGTGAAGTAGTACCTCATTATAGTTTTGATTTACATTTCTCTAATAATTAGTGATGTTGAGCATCTGTTGAGGTGCCTAATGGACATCTGTATATCTTCTTTAGAGAAATTTTTTTTTTTTTTTGTCTTTTTAGGGCAGCTCCCAAGGCATATGGAAGTTCCCAGGCTAGGGGTCTAATTGGAGCTGTAACTGCTGGCCTTTGCCACAGTCACAGCAACGCCAGATCCTTAACCCACTAAGTAAGGCCAGGGATCGAACCCACAACCTCATGGTTCCAAGTCGGATTCAGAGAAATATCTATTTAGGTCTTCTGCCCATTTTTCCGTTGGGTAGTTGGTTTTTTTGTTGTTGAGTTACTTGAGTTGTGTGTATTTTAGAGATTAAGCTCTTGTTGGTTGCATCATTTGCAAGTATTTTCTCCCATTCCATAGGTTTTCTTTGCCTTTTTTTTTTTTTTTTTTTCCTGTCTTTTCAGGTCTGCACCTGCAGCATATGGAGGTTCCGAGGCTAGGGGTCTAATCGGAGCTGTAGCTGCTGGCCTACACCACAGCCACAGCAATGCCAGATCCCAGCTGCGTCGGCAACCTACACCACAGGTCACAGCAACGCCGGATCCTTGACCCACTGAGCAAGGCCAGGGATTGAACCTGCAACCTCATGGTTCCTAGTCGGATTTGTTAACCACTGCGCCACGATGGGAACTCCCTCTTTGCAGGTTTGTTTTGGAGTTTGCTTTGCTGTGCAAAATCTTGTACTTTGATTAGGTCCCATTTGTTTATTTTTCGTTTTATTTCTATTACCTTGGGAGAATGACCTAAGAAAATATTTGTAGGATTTAAGTCAGAGAATGTTTTGCCTATGTTCTCTTCTAGGAGTTTTATGGTATCTTGTCTTATGTTTAAGCCATTTTGAGTTTATTTTTGTGCATGGTGTGAGGGTGTGTTCTAATTTCATTGATTTACATGCAGCTGCCCAGTTTTCCTAGCGCTGCTTGCTGAAGAGACTGTCTTTCCCATTTGATATCCTTGCCTCCTTTGTCAGAGATTGACTGTAGGTGTCTAGGTTTATTTCTGGGCTCTTTACTATTCCCGTGATCCGTATGTCTATTTTTGTGCCAGTACCACACTGTTTTTTTAATTTATTTTAAATTTGTTTTTTGTAGTTGATTTACAGTGTTCTGTCAGTTTCTGCTGTACGGTAGAGTGACCTGGTTATACCTATATACACATTCTTTTTCTCACATTATCCTCCATCCTGTTCCATCACAAGTGATTAGACATAGTTCCCTGTGCTGTGCAGCAGGATCTCATTGCTTATCCACTCCATATGCAGTAGTTTGCATCTGTTAACCCCAATCTCCCAGTATAGCCCATTCCCTCCCCCTCCCCCTTGGCAACCACAAGTCTCTTCTCCATGTCCATGAGTTTGTTTCTTTTCTGTAGATAGGTTCATTTGTGCCTTGTATTAGATTCCATATATTAGTAATATCGTATGATATTTGACTTTCTGACTTAGTATGAGACTCTCTAGTTCCATCCATATTGTTGCGAATGGCATTATTTTGTTCTTTTTTTGTGTCTGAGTAGTATTCCATTGAATATGTATACCACATCTTCTTAATCCATTCATCTCTCAATGGACACATTTAGGTTGTTTCCATGTCTTGGCTATTGTGAATAGTGCTGCAGTGTATCTTTTTCAGTGAAAGTTTTGTCTGGACATATGCCCAAGAGTGGGATTGCTGGATGTATGATAGTTCTATATTTAGTTTTCTAAGGAACCTCCATACTGCTTTCCATAGTGGTTGTACCAATTTACATTCCTACCAACAGTGAAGGAGGGTGCCCTTTTTCTCCACACACTCTCCAGCATTTGTTGTTTGTAGACTTGTTAATGGTGGCCATTCTGACCGGTGTAAGGTGGTAACTCATGGTACTTTTGATTTGCACTTGTGTGATCATTAGTGCTGTTGAGCATTTTTTCATGTGCCTGTTGGCCACCTGTATATCTTCTTTGGAGAATTGTCTGTTCAGATCTTCTGCCCATTTTTCAGTTGGGTAGTTTGGATTTTTTGTTGTTGAGTTGTATAAGTTATCTGTATATTTTGGAGATTAGGCCCTTGTAGGTTTCATCATTTGAAACTATTTTCTCGCATTCCGTAGGTTGTCTTTCTGGGGTTTTTTTTGGGGGGGGGGAGGGTTGGTGTTTGTTTGTTTGTTTGTTTTTATATTGGTTTCCTTTGCTGTGCAAAAGCTTGTTTGATTAGGTCCCATTGGTTTATTTTTGTTTTTATTTCTATTGCCTTCAGAGACTGACCTAAGAAAGCATTTGTATGGTTGATGTCAGAGAATGTTTTCCTTATGTTCTCTTCTAGGAGTTTTATGATATCTTGTCTTACTTTTAAGCCTTTAAGCCATTTTGAGTTTCTTTTTATGCGTGGTGTGAAGGTGTGTTCCAGTTTCATTGATTTACATGCAGCTGTCCAGTTTTGCCAGTACCACTTGCTAAAGAGATTTTTTCCCGTTTTAGATTCTTGCCTCCTTTGTTGAAGATTAATTGACCATAGGTGTCTAGGCTTATTACTGGGTTCTCTATTCTATTCATTGGTCTGTATGTCTATTTTTGTATCAGCACCACACTGTCTTGATGACTGTAGCTTTGTAATATTGTCTGAGGTCTGGGAGAGTTATGCCTCCTGCTTGTTTTTTGCCCCTCAGGATTGCTTTGACTATTGTGGGTCTTTTATGATTCCATGTAAATTTTTGGATTGTTCTAGTTCTGTGAAAAATGTCATGGGTAATTTGATAGGGATTGCACTGAATCTGTAGATTGCTTTGGGTAATATGGCCATTGTAGCAATATTAATTCTTTCAATCCAGGAGCATGGAATATCTTGCCATTTCTTTGAATCCTCTTTAATTTCTTTGATTAATATTTTATAGTTCTCAGCATATAAGTCTTTTTCCTCCTTGGTCAGGTTTATTCCTAGGTATTTAGTTTTTTGGCTTGCAATTTTAAAAGGTATGTATTTTTGTATTCCTTTTCTAATATTTCATTGTTAACATACAGAAATACAACTGATTTCTGAATGTTAACCTTGTTTTCTGCTACTTTGCTGAATTTATTGATCAGTTCAAGTAGTTTCTGTGTGGAGTCCTTAGGGTTTGCTATATATAATATCATGTCATCTGTATAGAGTGACAATTTCTCTTCCAATTTGGATACCTTTTCTTTCTTTTGTCTGATTACTGTGCCTAGGACTTCCAATACTGTGTTGAATAAAAGTGGTGCAAGTGGACATCCTTGTCTTGTTCCCAGATTTGAGCGGGAAGGCTTTCAGCTTTTCTCTGTGGAGTGCTGTATTGGCTGAGGGTTTGTCATAAATGGCTTTTATTGTGTTAAGGTTATTCTCTCTATACCCATTTTGATAAGAGTTTTTTATCATGAAGAGAAGTTGGGTTTTCTCAAATGCTTTTTCTGCATCTTTTGAGATGATGTAGTTTATGACATTGATTGATTTGCGTATGTTGAACCATCCTTGTGAACTTGGGATGAATCTGATCTTTTTTTATATGTTGTTGGATTTGGTTGGCTAAAATTTTGTTGAGAATTTTTGTGTCTATATTCATCAAAGATATCGGCCTATAATTTTCTTTTTTGGTAGTATCTTTGGTTTTGGTATTAGGGTGATGGTGGCTTCATAGGATGTCTTTGGGATTATCCCTCTTCTTCAGCCTTTTGGAAAAGTTTAAGAATGGGTTAAGCTCTTCTTTGTATATTTGGTAGAATTCACCTGTGAAGCCATCTGGTCCTGGACTTTTGTTTGTAGGGAATGTTTTTATAACATGTTCAATTTCATTTCTAGTGATAAGTCTGTTCAGTTGATCTGTTTCTTCTTGATTCAGTTTTGATGGGCTGTATGTCTCTAGAAAGTTGTCCCTTTCTTCTTGGTTGTCAGATTTGTTGGCATTTAAGTGTTCATAGTATTCACTTATGGTTTTTTTGTTTTTGTTTTTGTTTTTGTCTTTTTGCCTTTTCTAGAGCCGCACCCATGGCATGTGGAGGTTTCTAGGCTAGGGGTCTAATCCGAGCTATAGCCACCAGCCTACACCACAGCCACAGCAACACCAGATTCAAGCCTCATCTGTGACCTACACCACAGCTTACGGCAACACCAGATTCTGAACCCACTGAGCAAGGCCAGGGATCAAACCCGCAACCTCATGGTTCCTAGTCGGATTCGTTAACCACTGAACCACGACAGGAGCTCCTCTTTTTTTTTTTTTTGTATTTCTACAGAATCTGTTGAGATTTCTCCTTTTTCATTTCTTATCTTATCTGGGTTCTTTCTCTCTTCTTCTTGGTGAGTCTGGCCAGAGGTTTGTCAGTTTTGTTTACCCTTTCAAAGAACCAGCTCTTGGTTTTATTGATTTTGTTTTCTCATTTTTTGAATCTCTGTTTTTTTGATTTCCTCATTTCCTTCCCTCTGCTGACTTAGGTTTTGTTGTTCTTTTTCTAATTCTCTTAGGTGGTAGGTTAAGTTGTTGATTTGAGATTTTTCTTATGTTCTGAGATAGGTCTGTATTGCTATGAACTTCTAAGAAATGCTTTGCCGCATCCCATAGATTTTTGAATGGTTCTATTTTCATTATCATTTGTCTCAAGGTATTTTTTAATTTCCCTTTTGATTTCCACATTGACCCACTGTTTTTTAGTAGCATATCGTTTATCTCCACGTGGTCATTTTTTTGTCGTTTCTTTTCCTCCGTTGATTTCTAGTTTCGTGCCATTGTGTCAGAGAGGATACTTGAAATCATTTCTGTCTTTTTTTTTTTTGGCTTTTTTAGGGCCGCACCCACAGCATATGGATGTTCCCAGGCTAGGGGTCAAATCAGAGCTACAGCTGCTGGCCTACACCACAGCCACGGCAACGCCGGATCCTTAACCCACTGAGCAAGGGCAGGGATCAAACCCACAACCTCATGGTTCCTAGTCGAATTCATTAACTGCTGTGCCATGACAGGAACTCCAATTTCTTTTCTTTTTCCATTACTTAATGAATTTTATTACAATTTTAGGTGTACAAAAATCATCACAACCAAATTTTATAGCATTTCCATCCTAAACCCTCAGTGCATCCCCCCACCCCCAACTTGTCTCATTTGGAAACCATAAGTTTTCAAAAGTCTGTGAGTCAGTATCTGTTCTGCAAAGAAGTTCATTGTGTCCTCTATTTAGTTTCCACATGTAAGTGATAGCATTTGATGTTGGTGTCTCATTGTCTGACTGGTTTCACTTTGCATGATAATTTCTAGGTCCATCCATGTTGCTATAAATGTTGTTATTTTGTTCCTTTTAATGGCTGAGTAATATTCCATTGTGTATATGTACCACGTCTTCCTTATCCACTCCTCTGTTGATGGGCATTTAGGTTTTTCCATGATTTGGCTATTGTATACAGTGCTGCAATGAACACTGGAGTACATGGGTTTTTTCGAGTCATAGTTTTCTGTGGATAGATGCCCAGGAGTGGGATTGCTGGATCAAATGATAATTCTGTTTTGAGTTTTCTGAGGAATCTCCATACTGTTTTCCACAGTGGTTGCACCAGTTTGCATTCCCACCAACAGTGTAATAGGGATCCTTTTTCTCCACACCCTCTCTAGCACTTATTGTTTGTAGACTTTTTGATGATGGCCATTCTGGCTGGTGTAAAGTGGTACTTCATGGTGGTTTTGATTTGCGTTTCTGTAATAACGAGTGATGCTAAACATCTTTTCATGTGTTTTTTGGCCATCTGTCTGTCTTCTTTGGAGAATTGTCTGTTTAGATCCTCTGCCCATTTTTTGATGGGGTTGTTTGTTTTTTTGGTATTGAGCTGTAGGAGGTGTTTATAAATTTTGGAGATTAATCCCTTGTCAGTGGATTCATTTTCAAGTATTTTCTCCCATTCTGTGGGTTGTCTTTTGGTTTTGTTTAAGGTTTCCTTTGCTGTGCAGAAACTTTGAAGTTTAATAAAGTTCCATTTGTTTATTTTTCTTTTTATTGTCATTACTCTTAACAGGCGGATCTGAGAGGATGTTGCTATCATTTATGTCAGAGAGTGTTTGGCCTATGTTTTCCTCTAAGAGTTTTCTAGTATCTGGTCTTTTTTTCTTCTTCTTCTTCTTCTTCTTCTTCTTCTTCTTCTTCTTCTTCTTCTTCTTCTTCTTCTTCTTCTTCTTCTTCTTAATGAATTTTATTTCAATTATAGGTGTACAAAAATCATCACAACCAAATTTTATAGCATTTCCATCCCAAACCCTCAGTGTATCCCCCCCACCCCCCAGATTGTCTTATTGGAAAAACCAAAGGTTTTCCAAAGTCTGTGAGTCATTGTCTGTTCTGCAGAGAAGTTCATTGTGTCTTTTTAGTTTCCACATGTAAGCAGTAGCAGTGGGTGTTGCTCTAATTGTCTGACTGGTTTCACTTCACATGATAATTTCTAGGTCCATCCATGTTGCTATAAATGTTATTTTGTTCCTTTTAATGGCTGAATAACATTCCATTGTGTGTATGTACCACATCTTCCCTATCCATTCCTCTGTCCATGGGCATTTAGGTTGTTTCCATGACCTGGCTATTGCATAGAGTGCTGCAATGAACACTGGAGTACATGTGTCTTTCCTAGTCATGGTTTCCTCTGGATAGATGCCCAGGAGTGGGATTGCTGGATCAAATGGTAATTCTATTTTGAGTTTTCTAATGAATCTCCATACTGTTTTCCACAGTGGTTGCACCAGTTTGCATTCCCACCAACAGTGTAATAGGGATCCTTTTTCTCCACACCCTCTCCAGCACTTATTGTTTGTAGACTTTTTGATGATGGCCATTCAGGCTGGTGTAAGGTGGTACCTCATAATGGTTTTGATTTGCATTTCTCTAATAAGGAGCGATGTTGAACATCTTTTCATGTGTTTATTTGCCATCTGCATGTCTTCTTTGGAGAATTGTCTGTTTAGATCCTCTGCCCATTTTTTGATGGGGTTGTTTGTTTTTTTGGTATTGAGCTGTAGGAGGTGTTTGTAAATTTTAGGTATGAATCCCTTGTCAGTGGATTCATTTTCAAGTATTTTCTCCCATTCTGTGGGTTGTCTTTTGGTTTTGTTTAAAATTTCCTTTGCTGTGCAGAAACTTTGAAGTTTAATTAAGTCCCATTTGTTTATTTCTCTTTTTATTGTCCTTACTTCGTTCGACACATGGATCTGAGAAGATGTTGCTATCATTTATGTCAGAGAGTGTTTGGCCTATGTTTTCCTCTAAGAGTTTGATAGTATCTGGTCTTCTATCTAGATCTTTAATCCATTTTGAGTTTATTTTTGTGCATGGTGTTAGGAAGTGTTCTAGTTTCATTTTTTTGCATGTGGCTGTCCAGTTTTCCCAGCACCACTTATTGAAGAGGCTGTCTTTCCTCCAATGTATATTCTTGGCTCCTTTGTCATAGATTAGTTGACTGTAGATGTGTGGATTTAATTCTGGGTTTTCTATGCTGTTCCACTGATCTATATTTCTGTCTTTGTAC
>PVHT021183699.1:35489270-35515446 GCA_004024745.2 Catagonus wagneri | reverse complement strand
GTTCATCAGTGAGATTGGCCTGTAATTTTCTTTTTTTTGTGGTATCTTTGTCTGGTTTTGGTATCAGGGTGATGGTTGCCTCATAGAATGAGTTTGGGAGTGTCCCTTCCTCTGCAATTTTTTGGAAGAGTTTCAGAAGGATAAGCATTAGCTCTTCTCTAAATGTTTGATAGAATTCGCCTGTGAAGCCATCTGGTCCTGGACTTTTGTTTGTTGGAAGTTTTTTATTTTTTTATTTTTTCATTTTTTTGTCTTTTTTGCCTTTATGTAGAGCCGCACCTGTGGCATATGGAGGTTCCCAGGCTAGGGTTCTAACAGGAGCTGTAGCTGCCGGCCTTTGCCACAGCCACAGCAACGCAGGATCTGAGTCACGTCTGCGACCTATACCACAGCTCACGGCAACGCCAGATCCTTAACCCACTGAGCAAGGCCAGGGATCGAACCCGCAACCTCATGGTTCTTAGTCGGATTCGTTAACCACTGACCCACAAAGGGAACTCCTGGAAGTTTTTTAATCACAGTTTCAATTTCAGAACTTGTGATTAGTCTGTTCATATTTTCTATTTCGTCTTGGTTTAGTCTTGGGAGATTGTACTTTTCTAAGAATTTGTCCATTTCTTCTAGGTTTTCCATTTTATTGCCATATAGTTGCATATAGTAGTCTCTTATGATCCTTTGTATTTCTGTGATGTCTGTTGTTAGTTCTCCTTTTTCATTTCTAATTTTATTGATTTGTGTCCTCTCTCTTTTCTTCTTGATAAGTCTGGCCAAGGGTTTATCAATTTTGTTGATCTTTTCAAAGAACCAGCTTTTAGTTTCATTGATCTTTTCTATGGTTTTCTTTGTTTCTATTTCGTTGATTTCTGCTCTAATCTTTATGATTTCTTTTCTTCTAACTTTAGGTCTTGTCAGTTCTTCCCTCTCTAGCTGCTTTAGATGTAAAGTTAGGTGTTTATTTGAGCCTTTTCTTGTTTCCTGAGGTAGGCTTGTATTGCTATAAACTTTCCTCTTAGAACTGCTTTTGCTGCATCCCAGAGGTTTTGGGGTGTCATGTCTTTGTTGTCATTTGCTTCTAGGTATTTTTTAATTTGCTCTTTGATTTCTTCAGTGACCCATTGATTATTTAGTACCATGTTGTTTAGTCTCCATGTGTTTGTATTTTGGGCCATTTTTTTTGTTGTTGTTGATATCCAGTCGTATACCATTGTGGTCAGAGAAGATGCTTGAAATGATTTCAATTTTCTTAAAGTTACTGAGGCTTGATTTGTAGCCCAGGATGTGATCAATCTTAGAGAATGTTCCATGCGCACTTGAGAAGAATGTGTATTCTGTTGCTTTTGGAAGGAATGTCCTATAAATATCTGTTAAGTACATCTGATCTAATGCTTCATTCGGTGCCTGTGTTTCCGTATTGATTTTCTGCCTGGATGACCTGTCCATTGCTGTAAGTGGGGTGTTAAAGTCCCCCACTATGATGGTGTTATTGTTGATTTCTCCTTTTAAAGTTGTTAGCAGTTGCCTTATATATTGTGGCGATCCTATGTTGGGTGCATAGATATTTAAAATGGTTATATCTTCTTCTTGGATTGATCCTTTGATCATTATGTAGTGCCCTTCCTTGTCTCTTAAAATGTTCTTCATTTTAAAGTCTATTTTGTCTGATAGGAGTATTGCTACTCCGGCTTTCTTTTGATGCCAGTTTGCATGAAATATTTTCTTCCATCCTCTCACTTTCAATTTGTATGCGTCCCTAGAAGTGAAGTGGGTCTCCTGAAGACAGCATATATATGGGTCTTGTTTTTGTATCCATTCGGCTAGTCTATGTCTTTTGGTTGGGTAATTATTGATATATATGTCCTTATTGCCATTGTATTAACTGTTTGGGGTTTTTGTTGCTCTTTTTTTCTTCCCTTATTCTCTTGTTGTCTCCTCTCACAAGATGGCTATCTTTAATGTTGTATTTGAGTTGATTTTTCTTATTTTTTTGTGTATCAATTGTAGATTTTTGGTTTGCTGTTACCCTGAAGTTTTGATATAGTAGTCTATATATAACTGAGATTGTATTAAGTTGTTGGTTTCTTAATTGCATGTGCTTCTCCAGTGACCTGCATTTGTGCTGTCTTCTCATGATTTCTGATTTTGGTAGCATAATTGTGCATGGATGATTTAGCATCTTTACTTTATATATGCCTTTACTGGTGGGCCTTGTCATTTGTGGTGTTTTTGTTTCTGGTTGTGGCCTTTTCTTTTCTGCCTAGAGAATTTCCTTAAGGATTTGTTGTAAAGCTGGTTTAATGTTGCAGAAATCTCTTAGCTTTTGTTTATCTGTAAAGGTTTTGATCTCTCCTTCAAATCTAAATGAGATCCTTGCTGGATAAAGTAATCTTGGTTGGAAGTTTTTTCCTTTCATCACATTTAGTATATCATGCCACTCCCTTCTGGCCTGTAGGGTTTCAGTTGAAAAATCTGCTGGTAACCTTATTGGAGTCCCTTGTATGTCATTTGTTTCTTTTCCCTAGCTGCTTTCAATATTTTCTTTTTGTCTTTAATTTTGGTCATTTTGATTAACATGTGTCTCGGGGTGTTCCTCCTTGGGTTTATTTTATATAGTACTCGTAGTGCTTCCTGGATTTGAGTGGTTCTTTTCCCATATTAGGAAAGTTTTCGGCTATAATCTCCTCGAATATTTTTTCTGTCCCCTTCTCTCTCTCTTCTTCCTCTGGCGCCCCTGTAATACAGATGTTGGTGGGTTTAGCATTATCCCAGAGTTCTCTGAGACTCTGCTCATTTCCTTTCAATCTTTTATCTCTTTTCTCTTCTGCATTAGTGATTTCCACTAATCTGTCCTCCACCTCACTGATTCGTTCTTCTGCCTCCTGTATTCTACTATTGGCTGCTTCTAATGAATTTTTTATTTCAGTTATGGTATTTTGCATCTCTTCATGTTTAGTTTTTACAGCTTGTATTTCTTTGCTCAGTGTTTCCTGTAAATTATCAGTCTTTGCCTCCAGTTTATTTCCAATGTCTTGTATCATCTTCAGCATCAACAGTCTAAAGTCTCTTTCTGGGAGGCTGATAATCTCCTCATCACTGAGCTGTTTTTCTGGGCTTTTCTCTTTCTCCCTTATCTGATTTATAGTTTTCTGTCTTTTCATTTTTATAGGATTTTGGTGTGGTGACCTTTTTGCTGACAACAGAGTTGTAGCCTCTCTTAGTTCAGGTGTTTGCCTCCCCTGTGGCTAAAGTTGGTGGGGGGGGGGGCTTGCTGTAGGCTTCCCGATGGGAGGGACTGGTGCCTGCCCACTGGTAGGTGGGGTTGATTCCTCTCCCTCTGATGGGTGGGGCTTTGTCTCTGGATGAGATTAGAGGCTGGTTGTGTGCCTGAGGGGTCTTTAGGCAGCCTGTTTACTGATGGGTGGGGTTGAGATCCCACCTGGATTGTTGTTTGGCCTGGGGCTTCTCAGTGCTGATGGGAGGGAGCAGATTTTCCCAGAAATGGCCACCTCCAGAGAAATGTAGGATGCTGAATGTCCCCAGAGCTTCACCTCCAATGCCCTTCCCTTCAACAAGGCACAGTCACCCCTGTTTTCCCGGGAGATCCTCCAGGAATTGCAGTTAGGTTCCACCCGGATTCCTATGGAGACTGCTTTGCCCTGGGACCCAGTGCACATGAAAGTCTGTGTGTGCCTTTCAAGAATCAGGTCTCTGTTTCCCCCAGTCCCATGGAGCTCCTGCACACAAACCCTGCTGGCCTTCAATGCCTGAAGCTCCGGGGGCTCTTTCTCCCTGTGCCCGATCCCCAGGCGTGGGGATTTGACGTGGCCTCAGAACTCTCAGTCCTTTAGCTGAGTCTCTGTGACGCAGTTACTTTCCAGTCTGTGGGGCTTCCCACCCGGGAGGTATGGGGTTGCTTCGATCGCGTAATCGCCCCTCCTACCTCTTGATGTGGTCTCCGCTTTGTCTTCTGGAGCAGAGTATCTTTTTTGGAAGTTTCCAGTCCATTTGGTTGAAGGTTGCTCGGCATTTGGTTCTAGTTTTGCTGTTTTTTTGGGAGAGAAGTTGAGCTCCAGTCCTTCTATTCCCCAGTATTTCTTTTAGAATAGGTTTAGTATTGCTGTAATCTGTTTGCTTATCTGAGAAATTCTTTGTCTTCCTTTTCTAAATGATAATCCTGAGTTCCCATTGTCAGCTTAAGAACCTGACATTGTGTCCTTGAGGATGCAGGTCTGATCCTTAACTCAGTGGGTTAAGGATTCAGCATTGTCACAGGCTGCAGCATATGTTCCAGGTGGGCTCAGGTCCATCATTGCTGTGTCTGTGATGTAGGCCAGCAGCTGTAGCTCCCACCAACCCCTAGCCTGAGAACTTCTGTATGCCATAGGTGCAGCCATAAAATGAGAAAGAAAAAAGAAAATAAATAAATGGTAAACTTGCTGGATTGAGTATTCTAGGTGCTAGGTTTTTTCCCTTTCAGAATTTTTTCCTTTTTTTTTTTTTTTTTTTTTTTTTTAATTTCTTTCCCCCTGTCCCCTCACAGCATATGAAATTTCTGGCCAGGCCTCAGCTCTGAGCCACAGTTGCAACCTATGCCACAGCTGCAGCAATGCCAGATTCTTTTACCCAGCATGCCAGGCCAGGGATCAAACCCGCACCGCTGCAGTGACCCAAGCTGCTGCAGTCAGATTCTTAAGCCCCTGCGTCATGGCAGTAACTCCCCTACAAGCTCCTTTTGATGTGATAAGGGCATAGTCATTGCCAGGATGCCATGAAGAATGCTGGCATGGACCAGACTTGCACCCCTGGGTCGTAACTCTCCCTCTGACTGAGTTTTCTTGGGGGAGATACCTGATGCCTTTGGGCAAAACTTTGCCGGGGAGCCAGGCTGCAGGCCACCCCCTCCCCTCTAGCCTCACTGTGGTGACATTGGAAGGGTAGGCCAAGCGGCAGAGTGATTGAGGCAGCTGGGGTGACCCAATTTCAAATCTTAACTCCATAGCCCACTTATAGGCAGTTTAGAGCAAGTGGCTTCGTCTCCCTGTGCTCCAGTTTCTTCCTCTGGATGTTGGAGGAATACGTGTCACCACCTTGTGGGATTGGAGTGGCTGTTAGAGTAAGAACGGCCTCTGAGGCACGCAGCAGCAGCTGGAAGGACAGCCCCACAAGTGACTCTCACGGTTGCCATGGGGAGGAGTCGGCCTAGAACCTGGAATCTTGGGAAGGCTTGGAAGCTGCGGGTCTGGACAGTGATCTTGGGAGGCTAGTGTGGGTAGCCTGAGGCCTGTCTCCCTCCCTGGCCCCGTGCACCACCACAGCCCTGTGGGAAGAAACTGGGACCTTGTGGCCAGTGGAGCTGTGGTTTTCTCAGTCTGGAAGCTGGGTCAGGAGTCCAGGCCTGCTGGCTGCATCCTCATCCTGCTTTGTTCCTGGGCAGACTGTCCATCCCTGAGCGCATCCTCGGTAACAGAGGCCAAAGCCTGGATCTGGCCAGAACGCCTTGGCAAAGGGCCGCACTGCCAAGCAGGCCCCTCCCCTCCTCTGGAGCTACTGGACTTTGTACCAGGAGTCATGGTTGGCACTCAGGACCGTGGGAAGGGACATCTCAGAAGCAACTCCCTAGAGGGCTGAAGTCAGCTGTGTCTCAGGTGCGCCCAAGCGAGCAGTGTTCTGTCTGCACTGAAGCAGCCGCTCTGCCAGGCCTGGGGCCACCAGAGGAACCAGCCACACCTGTTACCCCACCCGTGCCTTGCACTTGTCTTCAAAGGAAAGGGGTAGGGGTGGAGCCTGTGTTCCAAAGGGACCTCTATGGTGAATGCCTGCTGCATGGCCAAGGGCTTCTGCCTTAAGATCATGGCTAGTTGTGGCCGAGACAGAAATTCCCTGCAGGGCTTGCACTGTTTGGGCCTCAGCCACAGACAGGTCTCAGGAATGGGGCCACCTGGAGCCCCTGCAAGACAGTGCCCTGTGTGTGCACCTAGTCTGGCTTGCTCCCTTCTCTCTGCAACTCGTTTCCTTGAGGGAAACCAGGGACAGGAAGATGTGGGCTCTAGAGGCACATTGCCCATTTAATCCTGTTTGTTGCAGGTGCTGAGCGAGAGTGCTGCCCAGAGCGTGTTCTGTATAACTTGCTTATTAATTCTCTAAGTTGCTACGATTACTCCCCCTTTAGAGATAAGGAAACTGAGGCCCAAAAGATGAGTTGATTTTTTTTTTCCCAGGGTCACAGCCATGAGAGGAAGGGCTTGGTCTGGTGTCTCTGACCGCAGAGCCCGTGCCCTTTCCCCATCCCCCTCCCCTGCTGCACAGATGGGGAAACCAAGGCAGCTGAGTCTGGGACTCCTCACCCCTCAGGAGCAGCCATGAGGGACTTGGCGCTGCTATGACTGCAACCTCAGAGGGGAGCAGCCTGGGTAATGGGCCAGAACCCCGACATCACATGTCCCCGACGCCTGTCGTAATTAGCAATGTTCCCTGGCTAGAGGCAGCAAATGTCATTATGTGGACTTGGTGGCAACTGAAATCTGATTAGAGGGCCCTCACTGTGAGGGCTGCGGCGGGTGCACAGAACTGGGAGCAGAGGAGCTGCCCAGCTCCCACCTGATAGTGTTCCTGAGTCCTAACCCCAGCTTTAGGCCAGGTGTCCGGCGGGGCTCCGGAGAGTCTGGAGGAGACAAAGCTCAGAGCAACTGGTGGGCTGCAGGCGATGTATATATAACCCAGGACCCATAGGGTCCTTTCCCCACCCATGTCACCAAGCGAGGGACCTCTGAGTCTCTGTTTGACCTTCTGCCGCACTGAGCTGAGAGTACCCACCTAGGGTGTTTCGTGATCCCCATCACGCTTGAGTCTCCTTCCTCCAGACCTCCTGCCCCCTGAGGTCTGCAGTCTCCTGAACCCAGCAGCCATTTATGCCAACAACGAGATCAGCCTGCGAGACGTCGAGGTCTATGGCTTTGACTACGACTACACCCTGGCCCAGTATGCAGACACGCTGCACCCGGAGATCTTCAGTGCTGCCCGTGACATCCTGATCGAGCACTACAAGGTGAGGGAGACGGGCAGGGGGCCCGGCCTGGCCTGACGCCAGGCTGAAATCACGGCGCTCATCTGGACGGGTATCTGAGTTGATCCCCTAGGCAGCTGCCCAGCCGGCAGGTCTGGCAGTGCCGCTGGCTCAGGCCGGGGCTGATTTCCCCCAACAGTACCCAGAAGGCATTCGGAAGTATGACTATGACCCCAGCTTTGCCATCCGCGGCCTCCACTACGACATTCAGAAGGTGAGTAGCTAGACCGCTGACTCCCCCTGGCTCCTCCTGACTGGACGGGGGTTGGAGCCACTTCCTCAGCCCCCCGCCTCCTACAGGGGGTCCCCCCGTCCTACTCCCTCGGCCTCAAGGCTGTAAGCTTCCTCTTGCTATGCATGTGATGCCCTTGGTATCATCCAAGCTAGCGTCTCAGTGCAGGGAGGGAAAGGCCGGTTAGAGCCGGGGCAGACTCCTTCCCCATTGCCCATCCTGCTGCCTTGGTGCCCCCAGAGTCTGCTGATGAAGATTGACGCCTTCCATTATGTGCAACTGGGGACGGCCTACAGGTCAGTGCTGATTCTGCCTGGCCCCACCCCGGCCCGCTGCTGCAGTCCACACTGTCCAGCCTCACCCCACTGCTCCCGGTGCTGTGGCCTGGGCTCAGGACCACTTTGGACTGGTGATGTCTGCTGTGCATCCACGCAGGGGCCTCCAGCCTGTGCCAGACGAAGAGGTGATCGACCTTTATGGGGGCACCCAGCACATCCCGCTGTACCAGATGAGTGGCTTCTATGGCAAGGTACTCACTCCATCTGCAGATGCCCAGGGCGGTCAGCTCAGGGACCCTGCTACGGGTGCTGCCTCCCTGCACGGTGGTGCCCACATCCTGGTGGGCAGCCCTGACCCGCAGGCTACATGCCTCCACCGGTGTCCCGAGACAGCTCCCGAGCCCTTGGTCTCCAGAGCTGGCGGTGGGGCTGGAGGGGTTGCTGAGTCAGTGGTCCCTCCCCAGGGTCCCTCCATCAAGCAGTTCATGGACATCTTCTCACTGCCAGAGATGGCACTGCTGTCCTGTGTGGTGGACTACTTCCTGGGCCATGGCCTGGAGTTTGACCAGGCACACCTCTACAAGGACGTGACGGTGAGGACACTAAACCTGCCTCCCAGGGTGACAGGGAAGGTGAAGTCCAGGCACAGCAGGGCCGGTCCTCCTGACTCCACCGTGCCCTCACTGTCCCCCAACTGCCCCCAGGACGCCATTCGAGACGTGCACGTGAAGGGCCTCATGTATCAGTGGATCGAGCGGGATATGGGTAAGAGAGGACGGACGCCCTGCCATGGCCGCCGTGGCCTGCCTGCGCGGGGGACGGGCTGCCCTCACAGACCCGTCTCCGCCCCGTTAGAGAAGTACATCCTGCGAGGGGACGAGACGTTCGCTGTCCTGAACCGCCTGGTGGCCCACGGGAAGCAGCTGTTCCTCATCACCAACAGTCCGTTCAGCTTTGTGTGAGTCCATCCGCAGTGGGAGCAGGGAGCAGGGCAGGGGCCCAGACGGGGGCAGGGGCCTGGAGGCTCCCTCAGACACCCACCACCTGTCCCGCTCTGTCCCACCTCTGCCCAGGGACAAGGGGATGCGGCACATGGTCGGTCCCGACTGGCGCCAACTCTTTGACGTGGTCATCGTCCAGGCGGACAAGCCCAGCTTCTTCACTGACCGGCGCAAGTATGGGCCTGGCAGGGGTGATGGGCAGGGACCGGCCTCTGCTTGCTGCCCTGTGTGCTTGGGGTGGGGACACCCCCTTGCTGGTATGCAGCCCACAGGAACAGGCGGGCCTCTGCAGAGTGGGTGGTTCTGCCGCAACCTGGAAATAAGGCCCTTTCCCACCCTGCCAGGCCTTTCAGAAAACTCGATGAGAAAGGCTCACTGCATTGGGACCGTATCACCCGCCTGGAGAAGGGCAAGATCTATCGACAGGTAAGAACCACTTACGTGGTTATTGTACCTGGCGAGGCCCCTGGCTGTGGAGGGGCAGCTGCACGACCTCTTGGGCCCTGACCAGCCATCACACATCTACCGTGGGTCTGTCCCCTTGCGGGAAGTGGCTCCCAGGACTGAGGCCCGGGCAGCGTTGAGGGCCTGGCTCAGTCACTGTGTGCCGTGCTTTCCTCATCTTTAAAAGGTGTAATACTCTACTTGAGGGATGGTGTAAAGCTCTTGGATTGGGCGGGCGTTTGCTAAAGGAACAGTGAATGGCAGTGTTTGCGTCTGGGGCTGAGTGAGCACTCTGCTGCAGCCAGCCAGCCTGGCTGGGGCCCCTGTGCTGGGCTGATGGGGGCTCCTCACAGGTCTCTGGGGAGACCCCCTTTCCTGGCTGGCTAGCAAGATGAAAAGGGGCCTCACGCTGGGGGAGAGGGATTCAGTGGCTGTGAATAGGAGGTGATTATGGTATTTGGCTCGAGATGGAATGCAGAAATCCTGGCTGAGCGGGGCTTCTTGGGAGATAAGGGTTCCAGAAGCTGGGGGCAGGGAGCCACAGGGAGCAGAGGTCTGCAGGCCTGCAGGCAGTACCCCCAGCCCTTCCCTTCTGCCCACTGCTCTGGCTCTCACCCTGCTGGGCCCGAACTGTCCGTGGCTCCCCTGGGTGCAGGCCTTCCCCTCGGTTCTGGGGGTGACGCTCTCCTTTGTCTTGGATGAGTGAGCCTGAGGAAGGTCGTCCGCCTCTGTGGGAGCAAGCGTCTCTTTCTTCTTGGCAGGTCTCGGACTGTTGGTTTTGCTTGATGTTCCGCACTTCCATTGTGTGCTTGGTTCTCATGTTTCTCTGCTTTCCCCTCTCCTGTTCCTGGAACCTCAGGCTCCATCCTGCCTCGCTTGGCACCTGCACCACAAGATCTTTTCTCTTGGCCCCTTCTCAGGGCTCCGCCCCTCATTCCTCCCTCTGCTGCTGGGTGCCCTGCTCCTCAGCCTCTCCACTTAGAACTTATTTCAACAGTGAAGTCCTCTACCTGTTTCTCCTGTGGCTTTCTTTCGTCTCCCCAGCCCTCTTGCATGTACTGAATGCTGGAGTAGCTTCTGTTTGCTGGCTGTATTTTCTTCTCACTTTTGGGCTCTGGGTTTCTGCCCTGGAGGCTGCTGCACTTCCTGCGCCCCTCTTCCTCCAGTTTCTGCTCCCCTGCCAGCTTTCTCTGCTGTGTTTGGGCCTGGCTGTTTTGGTCTTTTATCCAGCTTTGGCGCACGAGGGGCAGCCGGCCTCACAGTAAGGTCTGCCATTGGTCTGCTGGGTCCCTCTGGGCTCAGGCTGGGGAGGCTGCTTACTTTAGTGCTGTGGGGTCACGGCTGCAGTTTGTTTCCCACAGAGCGTACTCAATCCCCAGCTTGGGGGGGTGCGGCAGGCCCAGGGCACCAGGCCTGCAGGAGACCTTCCTGAGGCAGGCACACCCCCTTCCTGAGTGTGAGGGGGAGGCGGCAAGGGTCAGAGCCCAGAGGGGACACTGAGGCCACGGGAAAGGGCAGCCCCGCATCCGGCTGGAAGGGCCTCGCTGCCTCTGGGGATTGGGAAAGACGGGCGGAGAACGGCTCCGTGGAAGCCCCTCGGCACACTGGGCTCAGCGCTGTCCTCGCTACGACGTCTCCCCAGGGAAACCTGTTTGACTTCCTGCGCCTGACGGAGTGGCGGGGCCCCCGCGTGCTCTACTTCGGGGACCACCTCTACAGCGACCTGGCGGTGAGGGCGGCGTGGCCGCAGCGGGGAGGAGAGTGGAGGGGTCCTCCTGGTCGGCGCTGAGCCCTGCCCTCCACCCCGCCCCCCAGGATCTCATGCTGCGGCACGGCTGGCGCACGGGCGCCATCATCCCCGAGCTGGAGCGCGAGATCCGCATCATCAACACGGAGCAGTACATGCACTCGCTGACGTGGCAGCAGGCGCTCACCGGGCTGCTGGAGCGCATGCAGGTGCGGGCTGGCGGGTGTCCGGCGGGAGGGGCGGGCGCTCCTGGCCGCGCACAGCAACGCGCCCCTCATCTCCCCAGACCTACCAGGACGCCGAGTCACGGCAGGTGCTGGCCGCCTGGATGAAGGAGCGGCAGGAACTAAGGTGAGCGGCGGGGCCTGGGCGGGAGTCCCAGTCCCTCAGGAGCCCACCTCAGGTGCCCTGCGCTCCCTCCCCAGGTGCGTCACCAAGGCGCTGTTTAACGCTCAGTTTGGGAGCATCTTCCGCACCTTCCACAACCCCACCTACTTCTCGCGGCGCCTGGTGCGCTTCTCCGACCTCTACATGGCCTCGCTCAGCTGCCTGCTCAACTACCGCGTGGACTTCACCTTCTACCCCCGCCGCACCCCGCTGCAGCACGAGGCGCCGCTCTGGATGGACCAGCTCTGCACCGGCTGCATGAAGACGCCCTTCCTCGGGGACATGGCCCACATCCGCTGAGGGCACCTTTATTGTCTGGACCAGGCCCGGCCCCTCCAGTCCCGCCCACTGTGGGCAATAAAAGCCGCCTCGCTGCTGCGCGTGCCTCTGCTTCAGCCCAGACCGCGTCACTGGACGGTGAGGGTCCTCTGGGTGTCGGAGAAGTCCTGCTCCAGGAGCGAGTCCTGCGGGGAGGGTGTCAGTGTCGGGGCTGAGGCCAGGCCCTGGGACCGCCCCCCCCCAACACGCTGCCCCTACACTCACATCAAAGGGCTCACAGAAGGCATCCTGGCTACCAAAGACCGGGTTAGGGACAGTGACCAAGGTTGGGCTGGTCCCTTCCTGGCCTGGGGAGAAGTCATCAGCATCGTCTTCTTCCTGGGAAGAAAGGTGAGGAGTGAGGGCCTCCAGCAGCCCAGAGGCACAGCTCCCTCAGCCCTGGCCCAGCCTACCTGGAAGGTGGAGAAGCCAAAGCCTGTGGCCCCACCCCGGGCACGGAGGTACAGGGCTCTGGCTGCCAGACCGAGCAGCGCTCCCGCAGCTAACACAGCCCCCACGCCTACGGCCACGAGCTGGCCCTTCGGGGCCACCACTGCCTCCTGCCAACAAGGAGAGCATCAGGGACCAGGCCAAGAGCAGTCCCCTCACCCCTTACCGGACATGCTGCCTGCCCCTGGGCAACTCACAGGCTGTGGTGGTGCCAGGAGGGGCCTGGCCAGAGCGTGGATGATGCCGTTGAAGGCCATGATGTCCCACATGACGACACGGCTAACCACAACTGCCCCTGGGACCTGTAGGGAGGGCAGAGTCAGGCCCGGGGGGTTAGGTGAGGGCTGGGGCCAGTAGAGGAGGGGCAGCCGCCAGACTCACCGCATGAGCCTGAGAACCATTGTCAGGGCCCACGTCCCTGATGATGAGGCTGAGGCCCGAGTGGGCAGGAAGCAGAGAACCCTGGCTGGCGTTGGTGCTCAGGAAGGTGGTGTTGGAGGCATGCAGCTCCAGGTCTGGGCCGCTCAGCGTCTGAGGGCAAAGCAGGGTCTGTTGGCCTAGGCCAGCCAGAGGGAGCAGAGTTGGGCTAGTTGCCCTTGCTGGTTACCATGTTGTCTGCAAAGCCTTCGTTGACAGGGACGAAGAGTGTCTTGTAGGTGAGCTCGTCGTTCAAGAAGTCCAAGAATTCGAGACCCCTTGGGGTGGCATTGGCATAGCCCAGTAGCATCTGGGAAGATGGGAAAACAGGTTTGTGGGCAGGTCCCTTCCCCAGAAATCCCAGCTGCCCCACACGCGTGGTACTGAGCCAGGGCTCCTGCATACCCCATAAAAGGTGGAGAAGTTGGCGGTGGTAGCCAGTACATCAAGCAGCTTCCCGTTGCATACACTGATCCCATCACCCACGAAGCCATCGAGGCATCGGCAGGCTACGTCTGCAGAAAAGCAGCTCAGTGAGTCGGGGCCTCGGTCGGAAGAGGCAGGACGGAGTGGGGCTAGGTGGTGACCGTACCTTGTACGCGGTAGCAGTAGGCATCCCAGCGCTCTGACAGGTTCACCCGGGCGCCCAGGCTGACCACACCCACCTGACCATCGCCACAGCTGGCCGTGGGGAAAACGACGGGGTGGGCAGCCGAGCCGTTGGCCAGCCAGCCCACGAGGCAGAGGTGGAAGCCCAGCTGTAGGGACACAAATGGATACTGAGATGCAAGGCCCGACTCGGGGGGCCCTCAACAGGCTTGGCTCAGGACGCCTGGGCCCACGCACCTTCTGGGCGGCAGAGAGCTGAGGGAGAGAAGCAAGAACAGCTCCCTGGGCCCCACAAGCTGCCTCAGCCTCTGAGAAGTTCAGGCCGTAAGGGCCACTGGAGGCCTGGAGGTGGAAAACACCCGCACGTTTCTCTGCAAAAGGGAGGGACACGTCAGCGAGGCAGCAGCAAGGAAGAGCTGGGGCACTGGCGGGGGCGAGGAAGCACACCTTGGAAGTGTAGGTCGGTGCACACGGCGTCCCTGTGACAAGGGGGTGGCCGGTCTAGGCAGCGGTCCACGGGCGGCTCAGGCTCCTCCAGACACTGCAGCCCGTCACCCACATAGCCAGCGTGGCACACACAGCGCCGTGTGTTCTGGGAAGGGAGGACAGGTGAGTGCCCTTGAGGGATGGGGGCGGCCACTCTGGGGGCCACCACCACCCAGCTGCTCGGCTTCCCGCCTGCTCACCGGCCCAGTGCTCAGGCAGTCGGCATGCTCGCTGCAGCCGCCTCGGTGGCCATCCTCACAGGGGTTGCGGGCCCGGCAGCTCCAGCCGTCACCCTCGTAGTTGGACAGGCAGGTGCAGCTGACCACTGTGCCTGCCTGGCTGCAGTTAGCATGCTCACTGCAGCCACCGTTCCCATCCCGGCACAGGTCCACCACTGGAGGCAGAGAGAGGGTGGTTGGGCCAAGGGACAGGAAGGGAGGGTGGGGGGCCTCCCGCCTCGAGCCCCTGCCCAGCTGCTCACCTGCGCAAGTGCGGCCATCCCCTTCATAGCCCAGGCTGCACTCGCAGCTGTTGCCCACTCGGCACGCGGCCTGGGGTGCGCAGGGTGGGGCACACACAGGCTCCAGCTCTGTCCCCAGGGCCCACCCCACATGTGCAGGTTAGTGGCTGCCCTCCTGGACCCCCTCCCACCCGAGTGTGCAGTTGGAGACCCCCACTGGTGTGTACACCTCTATGTACAAGTGGGTAGGGTGAGCACGAGGACAAGGCCCACTTACCCAGCTGCACCTCACAGCGTAGCCCAGTCCAGCCCTCATCGCAGAAGCAGGAGCCGGAGCCCCCCAGGCCTTCATCACAGTGGCCGTGGGAGGTACAGTTGCAGGCTGGGGAGAGGGACGAGCGGGAGGGGTGGTGTTGGCACATGGGCCAAGGAAGTGGAAGAGGGTGGGGCGGGCTGGGGCCGGACAGCCTACCTTGGCAAAGGGGCCCAAAGGCTCCTGGGGCGCAGAGCTCACATGCTGTCCCAGCAAACCCTGAATGGCAGCTACATTTCCCGCTGCCGCCCATGCCGTCCATACACTCGCCGTGGTTACTGCAGGGGCTGCTGGCACCTCCGGGGCAAGCTAGCAGACGGGATGGGCCAAGTGAGGTGGGGCTGGGGACTCTCATCAGGAACCCACACGTGCATCCCCATCCTCCTCCCAGTGGCAGCCAAGGCTCTTGGAAAAGCAGAAGTCCACCTAAGTCCCCGTGCCCTGAAGAGCACCAGGCCCCCGGCACACCGCACCGGGTCCTGTACCATCTACACACTCACCCCCTGCCCATCCCAGCAACCCCTTCTGAGGCGCAATCCCCAGAGCTGTGCCCATGGCCACCAGCAGCATCTGCAGCCTCAGGACCCTCACCTCGGCACTCACTGCCATAGTGACCGGGGCAGCAGCTGGGCTTCCAGGTGGTGGTGACACAGTTGCGATAGCAGCCCCTACCCAGGCCTTGGGGCTGACCCCAGGGGCTGGGCCGGCTCCAAACCCTGCGTAGTGCCAGGGAGTGCAGCGAAGGGGCTGTCCAGAACTTGGAGAAGTAGGGCCGGCAGGCCTCAGGGCTGCCCTGGGCCAAGAGGAGTCAGGCTGCAAACTCGAGCTTGGTGGGCTCTGGGCTCTGCTCCAACCCCCACCCAGTTCCCGGCCTCTTACCTGCTCCTTTGAGCCCTCAGGACAGGGTGGTTCCAGCCCACAGATGCTGCAAACCTTCTGAAAGAAAGGGAGGCCAATACTTGCAAGGTCAAGCGGATGGACAAAACAGGTGGCCTAGGCCCCGGCCCATCCACCTCTGGCCTGTAGCCTCCCTCACCAGCCACAGAGGCCGAGTCTCAAAACTGTCACAGCGGGCTCCAAGGCCAGGTGGCTCCAGCAGCTGATCAATGCCATAAGCCAGGCCACCCACAAAGGGCAGGTGCCGCTGCACAATCCGGGCGTCCTCCTCTCCCACCGTGAGCTCACCCTGCAGGAAGAGGACGCAAGATGCGTGGAGGTCACAGGTGTACTGCAGCTCTTCCCACCCCCGGCCACTGCCCCCTGCTCCCCTCGCTCAAGCTTGCTGCCTCCTGCTCCCCTCATTCAGGCTCTGTCCTAGGACTCACCGGCCGGGCACGGCTGCAGGAGAAGGAGATGGGGGTCCCATGCATGGTGCGCAGTGGGCCCAGGTTGGGCAGGTCAGACGCCAAGGCCTGAGCGGATGAAGCCACGGTTGGAGCTTGGCGAGCAGGCTGAGTGGCAGACAGTGGGGGCCAAAGTCTGGGGGTGTACCCACCGCAACGTTGCGTATCACGTGGCCCCGCAGAATGGCTGCCAGCTTGTCACGGTGGTCCTCATGGTACAGCCAGACCTGGCGATCAGGAGGCAATGCCTGCAGGGCAGAGTCTGTGGGCCACAGCATTGTGAGAGGCCTATGGGACGAATCTTGAAGCAGGGGCAGGAGGCCAGCCATCTGGTGGGACAGAGGTGTGGCAGTCACAGCCCAGCCAGAGGCTGGGGGGCAGACGGAGGGGGCTGGACTCAGAGACCAGGAAGGGCTTCAGGCACCCAGGTGGCCGTCCCAGCAGGCACACAGCTCTGTAGCCATCCCAGGCCAACAGGGACACACGCGTGTCCTCAGGTAGGGGGCACACACAGTCGCACACGTGCTCACTGGGAGGCTCATGCCCACAAGTCCGGCCTGTGCACAGACGGGCGGGCACACTCTCTGACAGTCCCCCGCAAACACACACCTACACGTGCCCATATGCACACACTGAAAGGCTAACACACAGCGCAGTACCGTCACAAGGCCACTGAAGATCTTGTAACCGAAGCTCTCGGCCGCAGCGGTGACGTTTCTCTGGGGACAGGTGCAGTGAGGTCAGGCGGGTAGGGAGGACCCCAGGCCCCCAGCTGCCTGCCCTCCAGCTCCCAGGCCCACCCCCCGGTCGTACCCGTGGGATCGGGGCAGCGTCAGGCTCCCAGTGCAGCACTTGGGGTGGCAGCAGTACGCGGTCAATGAAATGCAGGACACCATTCACTGCCTCCTGGTCGCTGCTCACCACTCGAGCGAAGTCATTGATGTATATGCTGCCCTGGGGGTGGGCCCGGGACCCAGTGAAGCCAGTTGGTGGGCGGGTGAGGGTGGAGCCTGAGGTGGGGGCAGAGTCTAGGGGGCAGGGTCAAGGCAGAGGGCAGGGCTCCCCTCCTGCCAGAGAAACATCACGAAGTCCTGAACCCCAGACGGACCAGGCTATAGTAGTGTGTGGTGTCCAGGACCGGACTCATCTCCCGCTCAGGGAAGCGGCCCTGGTTCTGGGAGGGTGAGAGGTCTTACAGGTGTGGGGACAGGGCACAGGCGTGGGCCTGGAAAGCAGCTGAGTCCTGGGTCTGTGGACTGCCCGTGGCAGGGGCAGGGGCCCAGGCCCACCTCCCTCTCACTGAAGCGCAGCGGGTGCCCTGAGAGTGTGGTGGCGTAGCCCTCCTCCAGCAGCTCTTGGCTTCGCAACTGCCGGCAACCAACCACGTGGTAGCGGAACACGAGCTGGCGATTGGCACGAATCCGGGCCATCTCATCCTGGAGTGGGAGTCGTGAGGGTACAAGGGTGACCTGATGGCCGCCTCAGCCCAGGCAGTGACCACCCTGCACCTCCAAACGCCCAGCCCTCCCCAGCCTTGCTCTGGGATCTGGATTACCTGTGACAGGTTGGTCATTAGATCTGCATGTGGAACAAAGACTGTGAAAGGCCCGTCCCCCTTGAGCTCCTTGTACTCCTGGCAGGAGAGAGAAATGGCTTCACTGGAAGAAGGGCAACCTGGGACCAACCGGAGGCTTCTACTAATCTGGGAACGACTGGGACTCAAGACACCCCAGCTGGCCCTCTGACCAAATGAAAAGATCAAGGCCCAGAGACAGGGGGGACCCACTGGGCAGAGAGGCCCAGGCTGGACCAAGGGTGTGGAGGCTGGCTGGTCACTCACCAGGAGGTAGAGGCTGAAGAATGAGGCATGCTTGTCCCGAAGGAGCTCCTAGGGCAGAGAGGCAAGGATCAGCTCAGGTTTTGACTGGCCCCCATGCAGGGCTGGTACCTGTCCCAGCACCTGTTCTGACCAAGGCAGAGATGCGGAAAGGAAAGCCAGGGTGGTCTGAGCCGAGATCAGGATTGGGTTCACGGATCATAGTTGGGTCAGGCCCAGGTGGAGTCAGGAGTCAGGCTAGGCTCAAAGTCATGGTCAGGGCCAGGATCAGGATCCAATCTGGGGTCTTAACCACTATCAAGGGTCACGGCCAAGGCTGGGTCAGGAGTCCTTCTTGGGTGTCATTACCAGGCCAACTCGGGCACGGCAGGTGAAGCCATCACCCACAGTGTGGGCTGAGTCGCAGGTACACGTCCTCTGGCCGTCCCCTGTGCCCTTGCACACAGCGTGGAGGCTGCAGCCTCCGTTGTTCTGGGGCAGGGACAGAAGAAAGCAACATCAGTGACTCCTCTGCTCCAACAAGCCCTGGGGGAGGGGCTGTGAAGTTCCTTGCCCAACCCCCAAAGTCCTGTTTCCTACAACTCAGACCTGACCTTGTTGGGAGGGTGACTCAACCTTCTGAGGCCCTCAAGACCCTGCTAAGAGGAGGAGGGCTGGTTCCTGCCTCAGTCCCCTCCCCCTGTGAAACTGGGTGGGACTTGGGGGCCTGACCTGGGAGCAGGGGTCCAGGAGGTCACATGTCCGGATGCCGTCCCCACTGTAACCCTCACGGCAGCTGCAGGAGACCTGTCCCAAATCCTAATCAGTGGGGCTGCCGGGACTCGAGAGTGGGCCAGCACCCTGGGCCTGGTCTGAGGAGGGCCACACCCTGTGAGGGAATGGCACAGCCCCAGGGTCCAGCCCTGCTGTGCTGACCTGCTGGGGGCCTGTGGGGATACAATCAGCATCCTTGTGGCAGCCTCCGTGGCGGATGAGACAGCTGTTAGCCTCTGCAGGAAGAGACACGGGGATGAGGGGTGGCCCTCAGTGACCCCTGCCATTCTTCTGTCCATCCGGGTTCAGCCCCTAGTCCACCAGCCCCGCAGCCCTGCAAGCCCCCCAGCCCTTCCTGTTCTGACTCAGATCTCTGAAGTCAGACCAAGCCCCAAGTCCACCCCGGCGGGGGCCCAGCCTCACCCTGGCATAGCTCCCCGTCACCCGTGTAGCCATCCCGGCAGGTGCATGTCCGCTGACCAGGGGCCACGTTGGTGCAGCTGGCGTGGGGGGAGCAGCCCCCGTGGTCCTGGGCACAGAGGTCCACCTCTAGGGGCAGACGATGCCAGGGAGTTATGGACAGCAGATGTGGGTCAGAGTGGGGCCGGGGAGGAGGGCGAGGGAGGAAGGAAAAGGTTAGAGGGAGGGGCAGGGATAGAGACTGGACCCCGAGGGAGTGGGGAGAGCTCTGTGGGGAAAGCCACCCCCAAATTCCACAGGGGGCCGGGGCAGCGGTGTGGCTGGACCTGAGCAGTGGGTGCCGTTGCCCGAGTACCCGGCGGCACAGACGCAGGCAGGGGCCGCAGCCGAGTCCTGGAGGCAGCTGCGAGGGACGGCACGGCTTAGTCTGTCTGCCCAGCCCCTGCCTCCGTCCTGGTCCCCCCTCCCCTTGCCCACCAGGCCCAGCTGAGCTCACTCACTTGGCATTGGGGTCGCACTTCTGTGGGCACTGAGGACCAGTGATTTCTGTGGGGTAGGAGGATGGCTCTGACCGTCTGGACCCAGAAAGCCCCTCCCCGGGAGCTGCCCGCCTCCCCCCTGGAGTCGCTCCTCACTCTGGTCACAGCGGAGGCCCTGCCAACCCACGTTACAGACGCAACTTCCATCGCCTTGAAGCCCCTCCTGGCACAGCCCGTGGGCACAGCTGCACACTGGGAGCGGAACGAGAGAGCACAGGGGTTACCCAGTGCCTTCCTGCCTCCGCCACGGTGCCTCCACGCCCGCTGTCCTTGGCTGGCTCACCCACCACCCTGCCCCTCCCGGCCTCACCTCCAGTGCAGTTAGGCCCATAGCGGCCCAGCTCACACATCTCGCAGGCCGTTCCGTGGAAGCCCTCTTGGCAGCGGCACTCCCCACTGCCCAGGATCCTGTCCTGGCACTGCCCGTGGCCCGAGCACACACCACCCAGACCCCCTGGGCACGGTTCACACAGCGTGCCGAAGAAGCCAGGGCAGCAGTCAGGCACCTGCGGGGAGCAGCGTGAGGAGGGGCCGGGCCGGGAGAGGCTGGGAGGCGCTCAGGGGGCGGGGCTCGGGGAAGGGCGTCTTGGGGCCACAGAACAAAGCAGGTTGGACACAGGGACATGGAGACGGCCTTCTGCAAGCCTCCCCACGGCAGGGGTGAGGAAACAGACCCCACAGGGAGGGGCAGAGCTGAACCCCACTGCTGCCTCCAGGGCTTGGTGGATGGTGTCAGCTCCAAGCTGAGCCCCTTTCTCGCTCTTCCCATCCCCGCTCCCTGGAAACATGGCCACAGGGACAGACGCTGGCCCCTCTGACTTCTTTCCCCTTCCTCCAGGCTTTTGCTTCCCTGGTTGCATCAGAGTCCTGGCCCTGCCTCTGCCCTTGAAGCCTAATCTGGACTCCTGCCCTGGGCCCCCACTCCCACCTCCTTCTCTCTGGTCAAAGGCTTGGGGCTGGGGGTTGCTTCAGGGCAAACCTGGATCTTCCTGGCACACGTGTAAGAACAGCCCTGGGAGAAGGAGTAGCCGGATCGATAGACACAGCTCTTTTTGGGGGTGTCCTGGAAATGGGGACAGGCAGGACTCAGCCAGTGGCTTAAGTAGGGGAAAGGACGTGAATGGGGCGGGGGCGGGGGGGACAGACCGCAGGTATCAGCGGATAAGACAGAAGAGCAAAGAGGGCAGAAAGGTCGAGGAAGGACTGAGACAGGCCTGAGGAGGAGAGGGCAGGCAGGACCCAGGCGTGGGCCCTGGGCTGCCGGTCTCAGTAAGGCCTCCTCTGGGCAGACCTGGGCCTGGTCCAGGTCCCCACGCCTGGGTGGGCAGAGCCGGGCCTGGGGAGCGCGGAAGCAGGTGAAGCAGGGAGGGAATGTGCCAGGCCCGCCTCACCTCCAGCTTGTAGCCCTTACTGCAGCGGAACTTCCGAGTGCAGTTGACACATTTCTCCTGAGCGGAAGGAGGGCAGGGCGTCAGGTGGTCCTGAGGTGGGGCCTCCAGACCCACCAGGGCGGCTCAACGGCTCTCCCACCAAGTGCCCCTCCCGCCAGCCAGGCCGGCCAGCACCTCCAGCTCTTGACTCCCCCACTGCACCCCCACCCCTGCCCTCCCGGGCTCTTACCCGCAGGGCCTCTGCGTGGCTGTGCAGGCAGCGGCTTGAGCTCACTGTCAGGACCCCAGACAGGCCAAACAGGGAGCGGCCGGGGGCCTCCAGCACAGGGCCTTCCAGCGGCACATGGTTCACCTCGGGCTGAGGGTAGGGCAGGAGGCTGAACTACCCCGCCACCCCCACCCCCGCCCCGACCCTTGGGGCTACAGGCCAGGGAGGCACCCCAGGCCTGGGATATCTCCATGGACTGGGGGGCTCCCAGGATGGGCAGACCCTGCAGCAGAGGAGGGAGTCTCCCAGGTGGGGAAACTGAAGACAAGGGGTATTCAAGGGCAGGCTGCCTGCGGGAGGGTCTCCTTGGCTGCCTCCTGACACCAACCTGGCTGCTGTGGTTGTAGAAGACAAGCCAGTGGGCGGGGCCCAGGAGGGAGTTGCGGTGTCCCCCCCTCCGCAGGACCTCCATGGAGAGCGCCTCCCCCAGGATCACGTGGTGACGCACTACGTCAGCGTCCTGAAGCAGGAAAGAGAATCTCAGGGCTCCAGGACTGCTGGCCGCCCTGGACAGTGCATCTGCCGCTGTGTCCCTTTGCCACAGGGTGGGAAGCTCACCGTCCCCCCGTGGGGGCCCCCATCCCGGCGATCTCACCAGGTTGCTGCTGTTGGCCTGGGCTTCCAGAGAGCGGTTGGTTGGCACAAAGATGGTGTAGGCGGTGGCAGCCTCAATCTGGGGTACCAGCTTGTGGCGCTGGGGGCAGGAGCAGGCGTCACACATGGGCGTGATCACTCTCAGCCCTGACCCCAGGAGCCAGCAGCTCAGATCTCACCTGGGGAGGGAGCCCCCGACCAGGCACTCCCTCCTCTCCCCTCGCCCTTACCTGCAGCAGCTCCCGGAAGAGGTGGAAGGCAGGCTCCGAGTCCAGCTGCTGTAGCAACCCCTGTGCACCCAGCACATCCCCTCTCGGAGGCAGTAAGACCTGGCACGGAGCGTCGGGGCCGGTCAGTATGTCCTTGCCTCTGGGCCTGCCTGATAATTTCCCTGCACACACATCCCTCTGGCCATACCTGGCTGAGGACATGGAGGACACCGTTGGTGGCAAGGAGGTCAGCCACGTCCACGCTGGCGTTCTGCACCCAGACCCTCTGGAAAGCAGCAGGCAGAGCTCAGGTGTACACAGGAAGACACTTAAGAGTGGGTGTAGCACCAACAGAGAGGCTGCTGGGCACCCAGCCTGAGTTGGACACCTTCAGACTCAGGACCTACCAGATGGGCACACAGAACCTCACGAGGGCCCATGTGTGAGAGAGACAGGTGTGCGTTGCAGACAAAGAGGGACAGACAGACCCCCGGCAGGGCAGTCACTCTGGCCCACAGACACTGCCCAGCAGCAAGTGTGTCGTGAACATACCCTCTGAGCTCCTCCCTGGGCAGGGCAAGGGTACCTGATCTCATCCCCGGGGACCCCAGGCTGCAAAGCCCACAGCCACTTGAGCCCCCCCACCCCTAGCCCCATATGGTCCCTTCTTCTGCCCAGAGTTTACCACATACCCCACTGATGTTGTGGATCTCCCAGCGCAGGGTGGGGTTCAGGGTGGCTACACTCTGCCCGTCCAGCTGGGCCAGCTCCTCCTCAGAGAGGGCGCGCTGGAGAAAATGGGCCCTGAGGGGCCACATGGAACCAGTTTAGTGTAACCTGCAGAATCGCCTGGAACTGGGCTCCACCCCAAAGGGTGGACACATGCCAGGCTGAGAATCTCAGGGGAGGGGCTGGTCTCGCACGAAAGCCCCCTCCCACAACCCAGCTCCGGCAGCCCACCTGACCAGTTGTGGCAGCATCCTTGGCTGCAGCCAGAAGGCCTGGTCCTCAGGCCTCAGCCTACGGATGGCAGACTCAGAGGGCACCAGGGCGGTGACTCGGCTGTCAGCGGGAAGAGCGATGCCGGCCCCCTGTGCAGTGTGCAGGGGGACAGGAGTGATGAAGTCACTTCTCCCAGCCTCCAGGCCTGCCCCCCACCCCAGCCCTTGGAGCTGTTATGTGGCCTCCTGGGCTTGAGTTCCCAGTCCTACCTTGATCCACTGATAGAAGACAGAGAAGTGGGCATTTGCCTCCAGCTCCTGAGAGGAGGGAAAAAACTGACATCACCAGTCCAGGGACAAACCCCGTTCCTTCCCGCCAGGACCCTGAGGACAGCCACGCTCCTCTGCAAGCTCAGGGAACCACTCACCTGGAAGATGCTTCCATAGCAGCTGAAGCCATCACCCCCATAGCCAGGGGGGCATGTGCAGACCCGCTGACCTCCCCCCACTGCCCGGCAGGTGGCCTGTGGTCGGGGGGGGGGCAGGGAGACATGGCCTCCATTCAGCATCCACGTGACAAGCTAGACAGCACCCATCCTCCATCTCCCCGTTCACCCTTGCCCCTCCTCCCGCTGTCTGCCTGTCCAGCTACCCCTCCCCACCATCTGTCTTTCCATCCAGCCAGTCCCCGTGCAAGTTCCTCCTTTGGTATCCTGGCCCCACTCTCCAAGACCACTGAGCGTCTGTGGCGCATGAGTTACCCCGCCCTGTCATGAGAGGGGGGGTCGGGGAAGCCCACGGTATGTGGGAGCAACCAGGAGGCCCTGGGCCCCCAGAAGAGACCTGAGCTAAGAGCAGGAGGAGCCCAAGATGCAGTAGAGGAGGACTTCTGGAATACATGGGCACAGGTGTGGCAGTGTTAGAGCAGAGGGAGGTCAGGACGGCAAGGAGTTTGGAGCAGCCAGAGGAGCTTGAGACAAGGGTGGGGGGCATGGGCAGGGGCTGGGGCCTTCGTAAAGAGGAATGAAAGCTCTGTCCTGTGGGCGAGCAGGTGACAGGTTTGGACTTGGGGTTTATAAAGATCCCATCCCGACCAGAGACGGGGACAGTGCTGCGGCCGAGGCCTATCCCAGAAGGTGCCCCTGGGCCCAGAGCCCGCTCCCTGCTCACCAAGTCATGGCAGCCCCCGTTGCCTGCCCGGCAGGGGTCAATGGGACTGCACACGTAGCCATCCCCCGCGAAGCCCAGCTTGCAGGTGCACCGGCTCTAGAGAGGGTGGGGAGCAGAGAGCTTCATCTCACCAGAAGCACAAAACCCCTTCCTCATCCACTGCTCAGCTCTGGATGGGCGGACTCCCCTGGAGTGGCCTGCCCAGACCCCAGAGGAGCTCCCCCCAGCCCCACACTTGAAGGTCCACGTTCCAGACGCGCAGACTGATGCCCTGAGGGGAGGGGGCTCCCAGGAGGAGTCCGAGGCAAGCAGACATCGGTGCAGACGCAGCACCGCTTGGCTCTCAGGCCTGAGCCCTGCCAAGCTGTTGAGGTCAGCCGCGTGTGGCAAGTGGGCAGCTTTTGCCAAGGCCAGCCCTACGGGTGGTGCTTGGATCCCACCCTCAAGCCCACCAGCCACCCCACTTGGCTGCTCTGGTCCTGCCCACTCAACATCAGTGTCCCTGGGCTTGTCCACCCTGGAGGTGAGCCAATGGTGAGACTCTCATCTCAGTAGTCCCTCTTTGCAAGTTGGGGACATTTCTACCTCCTTATTCCACCCACAGGTCTGCACTTTATTTTTTTAATTTTTTTTTTCGTCTTTTTGCCTTTTCTAGGCTGCACTCACGGCGTATGGAGGTTCGCAGGCTAGGGGTCTAGAGCTGTAGCCTCCAGCCTTCGCCACAGTCACAGCAACGCTGGATCTGAGCCGCGTCTATGACCTACACCACAGCTCACAGCAACGCTGGATCCTTAACCCACTGAGCGAGGCCAGGGATCAAACCCGCAACCTCACGGTTCCTAGTCGGATTCGTTAACCACTGAGCCACGACGGGAACTCCAGGTCTGCCCTTTAAAGGTCCTGATGGACTCGCAGCACCAGCTCTCAGGCCCATCTGAGTTCTCACGTCTGAGGCCCCAAGGCTGGTGGGCCGGGCCATCCTGGAGCAGGAGGACAGGGAGCCCCACAGGTCCCTGCACAGGCCTGGGCCACGCGGAGGCTGACCCTGAACCAGTCAGATTCCCAAGTGCGTATTAGCCTCTTCAATGCCTCTGGCTCACCAGGCCTAACGGGCTGCACGTGGAAGGTTTCAGGGTCTGAGATCCTGTGACTGGAGTCTGAACCCAGAGCTGGATTTCCATGAGTCTAAAGATTTGGGGAAGTCACTCCGCTTGGACAGAGGTCTCTTTCTGCTTTGCTCAGTACTGAATTCCTAAATCTAGAACAGCGACTAGCACATAACAGGTGCTCAGTGACATGTGGGAAACCAGTGAGGGTGTGAATGTACTGTGGGCAGCCGGTGGCCACAGTGGCCAGTTAGAGCAGAGAACTCGTAGGTTCTCTGTTAGGAGAGTCCGCATGGCTGACAGACAGGAGTCACAGCCTTAGGCTGGCACTGGCATGCGGCTTCCTTTACGACAATGGTGGCTTTCACATTACTTCCAGCACCCAACTGCCACTTCCAGACTATACAGTATTTCAGGGCTGGATGCTCATTTGTGTCTGAGGTTTGAGACCCTTGAGCTTGAGATCTTGGAGTGGATGTTCCTAAAGTCAGATGGGCTCAGGAGAGAGTCCCCCCAACCCACCTTGCTCTCTTGAGGCCCCCCTGAGCCTCACCTGCCCGGGACCCACATAGCTGCAGAGGGCGTCAGCATGGCAGCCGCCTCGCGCATCCAGCTCACACTCGTTGATGGCCACGCAGACACGACCATCCCCACTCCAGCCTTTGTTGCAGGTGCAATGGTGGGTGCCCTTGGCCCCAGGGACACACTGAGCCTATGAGAGCCACAGATGCAAGACTCAGGGCTGCCAGCGGCAGGCAGAGGGCCAGGGAGTCCCACCCCTTGCCCCTGGGTTGGGACATCAGGGAAGGGGCCAGACTGACATTCTCCGAGCATCCGCCCCGGTCTGGGCGGGAGCAGGGGTGGCTGGGTGTGCAGGAGAAGCCGTCACCCTCAAAGCCATCGATGCAGAGACACCTGGGGAGTGAATGAGGTGCCTCTGGTGAGCCTCTCGAAGCTCAAAGCAAAGCGACAAGCATGGTCACGCACAGGGCAGGGAGGAAGCGCGCACCCTCACCTGGCAACACCCCCCTGGTTAACACAGCGGGCAAGCGGATGGCACTGCTGGGCCTGTTCTGCGGGCCCACAGTTCCTCGTGGATTCATTGCAGAAGCGGCCGCTGAAGCCCGGGGCACATGTGCCATGCTGGCACACACCCCCACTGCCTGGACGGTTGTCGCATAGACCATGGACACAACCGCAGTCTGCAGGAAGGAGATGGAGCAGGGCAACTGAGGCAGGGGCAGGGCTGGCTGGGAGCCAGCATGCAGTTGGGCACCACTGGGAATGGGGCAGCCAGAACAGATTTGACTGCAGGGTCACAAAATCAAAGGTCATCTCAGACAGGATGGACGAAAGGAAGACATGAGAGGGCATTCACCACTTTTGGTCACCCTATTCTAGCT
>PVHT021183699.1:35358690-35489170 GCA_004024745.2 Catagonus wagneri | reverse complement strand
GCCACCGCCTGCAACACACACACCAAGCAGACCCTTTTTGTCCCTAGCAGGCAAAATGGACCAGGACCACTCACCTTCCTGGCACTGAACTCCATGTTTCTTTGGGTTGGAACAGATGTGGCAGGCAACGCCCTTATAGTCTGGGAAGCAGAGGCAGGCCCCGTTGCCCTGGACCCCATCGCTGCACTGGGGGCGGGCAAAAGGCAAGGTCAGTCACAGGGAGGGGATTATCCATGTGCTCTCCCCCAACACCCCTTCTCCCCACAGGCTGACTCTGAGTCTCTTCCCCTGGAAGAGATCTTCCAAATCACTATTGATGACAAAGAACTAGCCCCTAGAAGACATCTGGCCCTGCAGGTTTCACGGGTGACTTCTGTTGAACACAGAGATATGTGTCCTTCCATAGCCAGATGATAGAGCAACCCTCATATTACAAAGTGGTAAAAACACAACACAAAGAAAACTACTGACAAATAGCCTTTATAAAAATAGATGGAGCAATCTAATTATTTCTAATTAGAATAGTAAAAATGGAAGTTCCTGTTGTGGCTTAGTAGGTGAAGAATCTGAAATAGTGTCCATGAGGATGCAGGTTCGATCCCTGGTGTTGCTCAGTGGGTTAAGGATTTGGTGTTGCCACAAGTTTTTGTGTAGTTTTAAAGATACGGCTTGGACCAGGCGTTGCTGTGGCTGTGGTGTAGGCCTGCAGCTACAGCTCTGATTCATCCCTTAGCCTGGGAACTCCCATATGCCATAGGTGTGGCCGTAAAAAGAAAAAAAATAAACATAATTTTGTCCAACTTCTATGTCAAGATCTGAAGAAACCGAGGCTAGAGAGAGGGAGGCTTTGCTCAGACACACAGCCAGTCACCGGCCAACTCAGAAAGGAGCACCTGTCACCGCCCCCTCACCCCGCGGGAGGAGGAAACTCACATTGCCTTGGCCGTAGCAGGGGTTGGAGAAGCCCCCAGGACACTGTGCACAGTCAGGTCCAAAAAACCCTTTGCAGCAGCCAGGTTTCTGTACGAAAGAACACATCTAAGGATCCGTCCGGAGTCACGCCATCCCCCCATTCAGGCTGCTTCTGCTCCCTGGTCCCAGGTCTAGAGCAAGGGAGTGGGTGAGGCCCCTCTGACACTCCTTCTCGACCACTGATGTGCAGCACAACTCTCGGAGGATGGGAGCCCACCCAGCCCCAGTCTGGGGGTCCCAGAGGAGAAGCAAGTGCCCCAGGTCCCCAGGGGGTGAGTGTCCCGTGCCCAGGCTCACCAGGATGGTTTGGTTGCAATAGTGGGCGCAGCCCTTCTTCAGGACGTTGAGCCCAGTAGGGTCATGGATGTAGACACACTCCTCGGGGGAGATGTCCTAGGTGGGTGGCACCAGGCTGGTCAGCAGGCATGGCTCCTGGGCCGGCCGCCCTCACCAGGCAGCCCTGGTCAAGGGACCTTGGCCCCCTGGGCCCTGGGCCCATCAGTGGGGCTGAGCCTCCAGGTCCAGCCAAGCCTCCCAGCCCTGCTTCCCCACCCTGGCGCAGGGCAGAACACTTGCTGGGCAGCCAGGAGTCCGCCCCAAGGGCTGGGCCAAGGGATGCTCACCAGCTTCACGCTGTTGGCGGGGCATGTGCTGGTGCTCAGGGCTTGGCAGTCTACACAGGAGCCCTGGGCGGGGTGGGGTGGGGGGAGAAGAGCGAGTCATGGTTTATTTATTCAGCAAACCCTAAGGAATTGACACTGAGCTAAGACCTGAAGTATGAGAAGGAAGCAGCTCAGGACCAAGGGACGTGTTCCAGGCAAGGGGAAGAGCACAGGCAAAGCCCTGCGGTGGGAGAGCACCATGTGAGAGCGTCACAGGCCTGGGCAGGGAGGCTGCGGACAGGGCTGGAGATGCAGGAGTGATGGCAAAGCGACAATCCGTAGGACTACTTACAGACGGCTGGCTGTGGGGCATCCAGCTGGAACCATGGGGCCTGTGCCTGAGCCCCAGAGCCACCACCAGCCCACCCACTCACTTGGGGAGAACTAGAAAAAGCCCCTCCCGGCCTGGGAAGGTGAGCCAGTACAAGCAGGGCTGGGGTCTCATCTCACCGCCACAACCTTGTGCTGCTCCTCATTGCAGATCTTAGGCAGGATGGGCAGGATGGTGGGGGGCAGCAAGATGCCCTCCAGCATGTGGATCACACCGTTAGCAGCCAGCACGTCCACTCTCCGTAGCGGGACCCCCTCGGGTCCCAGCAGGATGCGCCCCTGTAGCAGAGCCCAGCATGCATCTTTGGCCTGGCCCCCGTCCCTGCAATCCGTGCGCTGTCGGAGGCCCAGCCCACTAGCCAGCTCTTCTCCCCACTCCCTGGCAACGTCTCCTGCTCTGGCAGAACTGGCCACCTCCACACCCTGACCCACGTGTTTCTGCCACGTGGAACCCCCTCCCCCACGTGCTCGCCCTCCTCCTCTTTGAGCCCTTCCAGCTTGCTGGGCCCCAAGAGAGGGATTCGGTCTGCGCCTGCTCCCCCATGACCCCACCAGGGCTTGCCCACTCCAGGGCTTGGAGAGCGAAGGCCTGGCCGGTCATCTGCAGCCCCTCCACCGGTCCATGCCAGGCGTTGTGGAGCTCACCTCCTCTGAGATGTTCACAGCCAGGACCTGGTTTGCCATGGTGAGGACACGACCCTTGGAGATGAGCTTCTCAACAGTCAGCTGGGTGGAGGAGAGGGAGGCTTAGGCCGGGCACTGGCCACAGCATTGGGGCCACGCCCAGTCCTGCCCAGGGGACTTGCAACTACTGGCTTGGTCCCCGGGCTCTCTTCTGTGCTGTATGAGTCCAGATGGGTGTGGAAAGGAGGAGGGACCCCCAGAAAGACTGGAACCCATGAACCCTCTCACAGCCCAGCAGCTGTGAGGACCCCTCACCTGGCCGTGGCTGTAAACGTGGTACCTGACCAGCTCCTGCAGTTTGGAGAGACCCTGAGAGGAGAGAGGGCTGGGCTGCTAGACGCTCTGGAGCCCCATATCCCCAGCCCCTTCTCCCCCAAAAAGCTTACCGCTGTGAAGAGGTAGACCAGGCGGCCGTCCCGCAAGCCATCCACTGCCTCATTGCTGGGGGCGAAGATTGTGAAGGGCCCAGGTCCGTCCAGGAGGGAGGGCAGCCCGCAGTTCTGAGGTGGTGAAAAGGCAACTCGGGGGGCTCCATGGCCAGCCCCCACCTCTGAGCCCTGCCTGGGCCCCGCAGCTCTTAGTCCCCAGGGAACTCCCACCGGTGTTAAGTGGCAGACATTGACAATGGGTTCGTGCTGTGTCACAGGGCCTTGGGATGCTGATGGGCAAGTTCCGGGATGGGTGTGTGGGCGAAGGCCTGTGCTGCTGCGGCAGCCCAGGTCACCGAGGGTCAGATTCTGGGTAATGAGGGGTCCTGGCCCCAAAGATCAGATTGGCTAGGACCTTTCCCTGAGACTCACCTCTAGGATGGTTTCAAACCGGGAGAAGGCCTCAGTGGAGGCAAGGATCTGGCTGACGGTCCTCTGTAGGGAGGGACAAGCATGAGGGCCCCGAGGGGAGGGAGCTGTGCTACAGCCCTGGCTCGGAACGCCTCTTGGAACTCAGCGGAGGTCAGAGGCCACCCAGAGGCAAAGGGCTGGGAGGGGAAGGCACCCGCTTACCTTGGGGTCCTCAGGGAGCTCCGGTGGGGGCTGCCACCGCAGGGCAGTGACCATGTGGAAGACGCCGTTGGCTGCAGGGTAGTTGGCTTTGTGGACGGTGAACGTCTGCTGGGGCTGGTCTTTGTACTGGTAGGTGTACTTCTGCCGAGAGGTGGGACCTCTGGCTCAGACTGCAAACGCCCGCCCCTTGATGGGAGTCCGACCTCCACACCCAACTCTGCACAGGCTGTGTCCCCGCCTGTGACTCCTCTGGGCCCCAGGCTGAGGTTCCCGCTTACCCTGAAGCGGCTGAAAGTGACAGTGATCTCCTGCCCGGCCAGCGTCCACCACGTGCGTGTAGACTGGGTTCCTGACTCTTCTAGCAGGTGCTGCCCTGGGATGATGTGCTGTCTGCAGAGCTTCCGGGCAAGGGAGGCCTGCGGGCACAAGAGGACCGGGGTGCCGAGTGGGCCCAGGGCAGGCAGTCCTCTTCAGGCCACCCTACCCGAGCAGTGGAGAAGACGAGAGGCCTCGGTCGCCCAGAGTGTGCACTGTGGGGCTCTCACAGCCCCGAAGCCTGGGGCTGGGGTGAGGGAGGAGGCCGGAGCTAGAGGCCAGCTCCTCGATAGGCAGGGCCTCACGTTCATGGTCCTGGAGGAGATGGACGGCGCTAGCACGGTGAATGGGCCGGATGTGGTGAGGATCTCCCGGCAGCCCTGGTCTGGGGGCAGGAGAGGGTGCATCAGAATGGATCTGGGGGGGCCCTCAGGTTTCAGTCTCAGGTTTTAGAAGTGTTGGGGTGCGGGTGTTTGGTCTAGATGCAGGGAAAAGGGACATCAGGACCTGGGGGACTAGCTCCCACCTCCATCATGAACTCATCACAGCCCACACTCTGCATCCACAGCTCTTAAGCAGAGAAACAAGTCATCTCTGCAGCGTCAGCCCCTCCAACCCTGCCAGCAATGCTGGGGCCAAGGGGCGGGTGCCAGGCAGCTGGCAGGGGTCACACACCCAGCATGTCGAGGGTGACTCTCAGCCTCAGGAACATCATGTTTGTCTGGCTGGCCTTCTGCACCTCGTGGAGCAGGTGTCCGTAGCAGGCACGTCCATCCCCCACCTCGCCCTCCTTGCACACGCAGCTAGGGGCGTGGGTAGATCCGGTCAGGGCAGGGGCCGTGACCAGGCTCCCCCTCCTGGCCCTCACCCCCCATTCCCCACAGGGCCCTTGAGGTGCACACACTTGCCCCTGCCCAGCCAACCCTCTCTGCTCTGTCCCCAGAGCCCAGCCTGAGGCCCCTGTGCCCACCTGGTTGTTCCATCAGGGGTCACCTGGCAGGTGGCTGACCGGTCACAGGAATAGGGGAAGCAGTAGGCGAAGCAGCCGGCGGAGGGATTGTGGTTGACGCTGACCAGGCCCGGCTTACATGAGCAGGAGGCCTAGGCCACGCAGCAGGGGCAGGAGGGTGACACCACATCCATGAGAATCGTGGCATCTGCCACACCCACAGAGCTCTCCTGGGCCCCCACATCCACCCTCCCAGAAAACGGCTATCATCCTCTTCCCATTTTGCAAATGGGGCAGCAGAGCTCCTGGGAAGCCCGTGACTTGCCTAGGGTCCCACAGCCAGTGTGAGTGGGAGAACTGTGGGGCAGGCCCAGCCCGGAAGCCCAGCTCACCTGGCCTGGTCCCCAGTACAGGCATATGGTGGAGTTGCTGGGGCAGCCACCGTTGTTGGTGGTGATGCACGGGTCCTGGGGCAGACACACTGTTCCATCACCGTAGTAGTTCTCAGGGCAACGACACTGTGCCTGCCCCCTGGGGCTCACAGAGCACTGGGCAACGGGGGAGCAGGGCGATGGCCGGCAGGGGTCAGGGGCTGTGAGGGCAGAGAGAGAGCCCGAGTGAGCCAGTCGCCCAGGAGCCCCATCTTCTCCACAGCCTCCAACCAGAAGGGCCAAAAACGGGGTGAGCAGGATGATCTAGACCTTGGGGACAGGCCCCATTCACCACCCTCAGGGACAGTTCTCCCTGCCTGTAAATAGTCAGCTCTCACTGGTTTGCTGGTTTAAAAGGATGTCCTCCCAGCGCCTGCTCCCCCCGAGCTGGACTCTGGCCTCTAGGTCACATACGTACCTTCGCATCTGCTGCCCTGCTGGGTGTAGCCGGGCAGGCAGTGGCAGGTGGGGTTCGTGGCTGAGCACTGGGAGTTCTGGGGACAGTTCAGGACCTGGCAGACGGGCAGCTCTGAACAGAGAAGGGAGAGCACTGAGGCAGCTCCAGGTCCCAGGTTGGGGAGGAACGCAGGAGAGAAGATGCTCTGCCAATTAGCTGTGTGTTTCTGGCCAGGGCTCTACCCTCTCTGGGCCTCTGGCCAGTGAAGATTTCAGATGAGTCTCCCTCCTCCTGACCAGCAGCTGTGTGCCTCCCACACTTAGGAAGAAATTAGGCTGTGAGCAGAGGCCATGCTGAGGCTCAGGCTCCATCCTTCGGCCAGCTGGCCTCTCCTGCTCTGGCCACTGCTAAGACCTGCTGCCCCAGCAGCTGCTCACCTTGGTCACAGCGGGGTCCAGTGTATCCAGCAGAGCACAGGCAGCTGCCGTCCCCAAGTGGCCCGTTGCGGCACACGCCGTGCACACAGCTGCACTCTGGGAGGGACACGCAGAGAGAGGTGGGACCCCAGCCTCACCAAGGGGCTCATGGGGACGTTGAGTCCCTGCCCTCTGCATCCCCAGAACATAGTTCCAGCAGGCACAGCCTCAAGAATACAGGGCTGTGGTGCAGGACCCCAGGGGTGGGGGGAACCCAGGGGAGGCACCTGGCCCAGCCTAGGAGTCCAGGGAGGCCTCCAAGGTCAGCATGTGCAAGGGCCAGAGGTGTGTCCCTAGAAGGGAAGTGTTGGCTGAGCAGCTGGAAGGGAGTCTGGGAGGGGCTGGTTGTAGAGATTAGGTCCCCGCTGGTCCCAGGTGGACAGTGGCTCTGCCCTCCTGCCCTGCTGGCGCTCACCTGACTGGCAATCAGGCCCAAACCGATTGGGGTCTCTACACTCCTGGCAGGCTGAGCCGCTGAAGTTTTCCTAGTGGAGATGCACCAAGTCAGTGCAGCCCCTCCACGGCCTCCCACCCCAGCCCCACCGGGTCCTTACCTGGCACACGCAGGTCCCGTTCCTGTCTATGCCGTCCAGGCAGGTCCCATGGCCGTGGCACGGGGTCTCAGCACCCCCAGGGCACTCTGTGGACACCCCTGGAACTTAGCTCTGCCCCAAGAACTCTCAATCCACCTGATCCCAGCAGCTGTAGGCAGCCCCACCCCCGCTGACTTGTTTCCCCCACCCCGGGGGGCGGGTGGTGGCAGCCAGAGCCAGGTGGCCAATCTGGGCATTAAGTGAGCCAGCTGAAGGGGACCCTCTCCCATACCATAGCACTGGGACCCCCAGTAGCCAGGGCAGCAGGCCTTCTGCACCACGTCCCTCCAGCACTCCAGGCTACAGCCACTCATGGACAACAAAGAGTCCCCCAGCTGCACCTCGTATCTGGGGACAGAGGACAGGCAGGGTGATGAGAGGGGCTGCCCCCTGCCCCACGCCCCACAGCCTCCCCACACTGGGTTCCCGGGCTCTTACTACCCGCCTCCCCGCCTGGCCCACGGCAGACACGCAATAAACACCCTTTGCCGGGTTTCCCTCTGCTCCTTCCTCCCTGCCTGTCTTTGTCCCATGGGAGGCGCCAGCAGAGCTGTGGATGAGAGTCTCTGTCCCCACTCCCCAGACCCACCAGGCTCCCCTAGCCGCCTGCCGCCCCTCAAGATACCCCTGGAAGACACAAGGATGGAATGAGGTTCCCACCGGCAGTCCTGTGAGATCTTCTCTGGGAACTCCCGAAGCCAGCCCGAGGGACACACCCGCTTCTTGATGGCGGGACATGGGGTGCAGGGTATGCGCGTGACCAACTTGATCTTCACATCACAGCGTCGGGACCGCACCTGGCCACAGGTGGGGTTTGGAGTGAGGGGCCTCCACTCCTTGCAGAGCCCTGACTTTCTGGATGCAGAGAGGCCTCGCACCCCTCTCCAGGCCTTGGTTTCCTGCCTGTTCAGCAGGATGCAGTGAGGACAGGGGGGAACCTATCTGTTACAGGCTGTCCTTGCCATAGTGTGTCCCTATGTCCACAGCCATGTACCTCCACCCAGGCCACCACCCACCCAAAAGTCTCAGAGTGTCTGCCTTTTGACAGGAAGAGAATCTGGCCCTTCTGTTCTTCCCCAGCCCATTCAGAGAAGGAAACTGAACCCCGAGTGGGTGGCCCTTGTCCGCAGCCACCCAGGAACTTAAGCCTAGACTCAACCTAGTGTTCATTCTCACCTCTCATTTAAAAGTCAGCACCAGAGTGTTCCCGTCGTGGCTCAGTGGTTAACAAATCCGACTAAGAACAATGAGGTTGCGGGTTCAATCCCTGGCCTTGCTCAGTGGGTTAAGGATCCGGCGTTGCCGTGAGCTGTGGTGTAGGTTGCAGACACTGCTCGGATCCCGCGTTGCTGTGGCTGTGGCGTAGGCCATCAGCTACAGCTCCTGTTAGACCCCTAACCTGGGAACCTCCATATGCCATGGGTGCGGCCCTAGATAAGGAAAAAAGACAAAAAAATAAAAAATAAAATTAAAAAAAAGTCAATACCAAATGACAAGCTGACACAATTTGAGAGAACATGGCAATGCCATCCTCCATCCCTGAGAACAAGCAAGATGAGGACTTCGGACATCTACCATGGGACTGGCTCTCTGCTCCAAGCATAGCCCTGCCTCATGCCAAATAATCCCCTCAGCCAACCCAGGGCCCTCTCTGCTACCCCAGGGTCAGAAACTGGGACACCAGCCCCAAACCCCAGAGCTGGCCGGCACGAGCAGGCGTGTGGGAGGGGGCCTGAGTTTAGGCCAGGCAGTCACGTTTCCTGAGCCCTGGTCCAGGCCTGGCCCACAGCCCCACATACCAGCCAGAACCCAGGGGTCCACTGCCAGTCACTGGATGGGCAGTACTGGCAGTGAGGGGACTGAGAGGTCTTAGGGGACTTCCTAGACAACCGAGTTGTGACCTAAAGGATGCATGAGAGTTGTGCAGGGGCAGTGCTGCCAGCAGAGGGGACAGGAGAGGCAAAGGCCAAGAAGTAGGAAGGAGAAAATGGCCATGTGTGACGAGGCAGAGATAGCTGAGGAGAGGCTGGAGAGGGGCTGGTGGCCAGGCCGCTGAGGGGTGTTGAAGTCAGAGCAGCCCTAGGACTCAGAAAACAGGGATGGGGCAGTGGGAGAGATGGTGACCCAAGAGCCAAGAAAGCCCTGGGCCTGCCGTCCTACTCGCTGGCCTGTCACAGCTCCACCAAGTCCACCATCACTGGGGCGACCATGATGGCAGCAAAGTCCCAATAACCTATAGCATTGACACTGAAGGGACAGAAGCTAAATTCATGGCTGTCAGTGGGGGAACAAGGCCACAGTTGAGTGCATTTTGATGAGAGGTTTTATGGGCTTGGGGCGCAGCCTGGAGAAGCTGACAAGTTCTCATCTAAAAAATGCTGAGCACACTCTGCTCCAAAGGAGGTGAACCCAGAACATCTCTTTCCTAGAACCCAACCACAAATGTGCGACTCTCATAGCAAGAGAAAAGGAGAAATAATGCCTTGACAGTTTCTTTTGGAATGTGGGCCCCGTTACTGTGATTTGGGCTTTTCCGCTCATGCCTTTGTGGTCTGGAAAGAGGGAAGTTGCTGGGCAGCTTGGGGCTAAGCTGTGAGGCTATGCACTGTGGCCCCACAGCTGAGCCAGGGAGTGACTAGGAAGTTGGGTAACCCCAGGGCCAGGCAGCTGCTGGCTTAGGGCAAAGGTTCAGTGGGCTCCCCTGAGGACCACCTGGCCAGCCAGACCCAGTGCCACCACTAGCGGCCCAGGGACCAGCTCTCAGAGGAATATTGGTCAGACTTGGATAAGGGTTCGAGGCAGTGAGACAGCCCTGTTCTCACTCTTGGGCACTCCCATCAAGTGGTGGGTGAGTTCAAGGCACGGGAGGAAGTTGGAGCCTTGTGCCCTGTGGCAGGGTGGACGCTCACATGATGCTGCACCTGCAAACTGCCCAAGATGGCTGGAAAATGAGTGGCCAAATTGCATTTCTCTCTGGGGACCTCCAGCCCCAGCCCACAACCTCACAGCTAGTCCCACTGAGTGGAATAAGGCTGGATCCCGACCAAGTGCTGAAGCAGAACCGCATCTTCCCTAGGGCACCTTGGAACACGTCTGAGCCAGGTGGTTGCTGCCCACTCCCTGCCCTAATTCAGAACTGATGTGACAACGTCTGCTTCCCACAGAAACACTGCTGGGGAAGTTGAGGAGACATGAAGTGTTAAGCCTGTTGGGAGACAGCGGAAGAAATTCTCCCAAGCTGGGTCCAGAACCCATACTCCCTCAGGGAGGAAGGGACCCCCAAACTACTTCCCCTTGCCCTGGATCAATGCTCTTCTCCCTTCAAACCTTGGCTCAAGACCACAGGCTCCCCAAGAACCAGCTCATACCTAGCAGAGGAGGCACCTGGTGAAAGACTGTTGAGAAGACAGGTGTTAAGTGCCCCTCCTCCAGGAAGCCTTCCCTGACTCTACTCCCTGAAACTTGCTGTGAGTCCTCCTCCTCGCTGGCTATGGGATCCAGCAGTCACCCCTTTCCCTCAGAGCCTCAGTTTCCTAATGTTTCCAGTGGGTCTCATGCGACACAGGGGGCTGGGAGTGCTGAGGGACTGAGGGGAGGCTGGCACCCCTGACAAGAACCCTGAGACCCTCTTCTCTGGCCCAGGCTGGCTGAGTCCCAGCCCCAGAATGCAGACTTAGGTGGTCGGAGCCACAGGTCTCTGAAAAGGAAGAAAATCCCTGACCAGAACATGAGGAGGTGGCCTTCAAAATTCCCTTGCATTGTACCCATGAGGAAACTGGGCAGGGTGGGAGCAGAAACCACGTGTGGGGCTCAGCACAGCCTGAACCCTTTGGCTTTTTCACCATCGCTCTCACTTTTTCAGACTCAGATCTGGCCGTCCCCGACCCCGACCTGGCCCTGAAATTCTGGTGAGGCCCTTTTCCCTTCCCTGGGGGACCATAAAGAGAATAAGACAGCACCCAGTGGTGCTTGTAGTGGGATCCTGGGAAAGTCCATTTCCTCTCTGGACCTCAGTCCACCTGCCAGCGATGTGCGGACAGTAGCAGCTAGCCAGAGTATCAGATTTACTTGGCCTTACAGGAGACGGTCCTTCAGCTGGAGACAGGACCCAGCCTGGTGACACTGTCTCCAAACTTTGGATGGGAGGCTCTTCCAGAAACTCCAGCTGGGACGGTGTCCCTACTACAGGGCCCGGGTAGATCTGCAGACAGACCCAGGCAGCCTGGATGGGGCTGGCTTACATGGACCTGAGAGCCGCACACCAGGACCCTGTCCAGGCTTCCCTTGTGGCCAGTGGGGAATCGCGGACTGTGGTCGGGAGCGTGGCTCCAGAGTGGAACTGACCTGTCATTCTCGGGCCTTGGCTTCTTCAGGCAGAGAACAGGGCCCACTTCTCAGGCGCCAGGATGATTTCAGGGAATAATGCCAGGTGTGCCCAGCTGTGTGCTTAATAAACAGCAACTCTTGGGCTCAAGGGCGTTATGGCAGGCTCCTGTTTGCCCAGAGGGCCCGGGGGTGAGTGGACCCTTGGGGCAGGACACAGGCACGCACACACACAGCCACCTGGCATGCTCACCCAGGGTCCACGTGAGCCTCTCAATTTGTCAGTCCCACAAGGGCTGGGGTGATCACATCCCTATCCCCAGGCCAGCGTGACAGAGACTGGATCACAGTGTGGGCAGGGAGATGGGCCTGGCTCTGTACCCTGCCCTGTCCTCGGCTGGGGAGCACTGGGACGGCTGCCCCCACGTCACCTGGATGGCTAGCCGGACACAGGAGGGCAGGCTGACACATCCTTGCCACCCCGAGTGGCGAGACACAGACCTCAGCCTGAGGAGGTGGGCACAAGAGCCCAGCCCTCTGTCCAGCTCGGAGGAGGTCACACAAGAACCATCTGTGTCCCCAGCCCCACGCCTGATCTGGATATGCTCCGTCCCTGCTCCCACCACTGGCCAGGAGGGCCTGGAGACCACAGCCCCCTGCGGCTGGCTTACACTCACCTTCTGTCCCCTGACGAAGCTGGAGACCGCCAGGCAGAGGGCCAGGAGGCCGAGCAGGAGGCCGAGCAGGAGGCGGCCCCGGGGCCCGGCCATGATTGGTGGTGGCTGGCCAGCTCGCTGTGCAGGACACAGTCAGGGCGGCCAGTGTGAGGAATGAGCTTGAGGAAGCAGGAACGGCGTGGGCAGGCGGGGCGGAGCGGGCAGGCGCTTTAAAAGCAGTCAGGAGGCCCCGCCAGCTCCCCCCCAACAGGAACCCACCAGGATTTCCTCCTGCATATCAGCAGGCTGCAGACTGAAGGGAAGGTGCTGGCCACTGACCCCCACATGGATGCCTGGGCCCTGCTTGGAGCTTCCTGGCCCGGGACCTTCCTCCGGGCATCACTGCCTCTGAGCCCATCATTAGCCACAAGCCCGGGGGTATGAGAGGTTGTGAAGCATGCTCCAGTGTAGATGCAAACAACTCCCCACCTTGTACCTGCAAGTGTTTCATTCAGAGGCTCCGGGGTAGGGGCGGGGGTGGGTTCTGAGGGTTGGTGGGGGCAGCGGGGGCCCCAGAATCACGTGTCTGCTTCCACCTTTTAGCTGCTGAGGGCACTCAGAGGCCTCTGAATCCCTGCCAGCCTCTGTGCCAAGTAGATAGCCATCCGACCGCTCCTTCTCTCCCCTGCCCGCTTGGCCTTCAGCCCCAGATGCCCGTTCCCATTGTGTTCCCCTGCTGCCAGCAGCCCTCCTGCCCCAACCCATTCTCCACTCCGCCCTGAGGCTTCCCCCTGCCCTCTGGACCCCACTCTGCACCGGGCTGGCCCCTCTGCCCTCGTGGCCGGCTCCCCCCACCCCCACTCTGCTCCACCGCATGGGCCTCCCTACTCCCTAACCACAGATCGACCCCCCTTGGTGCTTTTACCCCAGATCCTCATAGCACTCACCACAAGGTCCAGGTTAAAGGTCTCCAGCCTTCGCCTCCTCGTAGCACTGGCCACCAGCCGGCACTGGTTTAGTTTATTTTCTGCCTCCTGCTGGAATGTCAGCTATGGAAGAGCAGGGATAGTGACTGGCTGGTTCACACAGATTTGTGGGATGGATGAATGAAGGGAGTTACTTTTACTATTCTGTTACTGATGGGGAAACAGAGGCTCGGAGGGGACTAGAGAATTCATCTAAGATTGCTTAGCTAACAAAGTTAAGCTCCAATGCCAGGGCTGCTGCCTGCAGGGCACCCTGCCCCCAACTACATTGCACAGACTCACCCCATTAGGTCCTGTCCTCATGACCCCTCCAGGCTGGGGTCAGCCGTTACATGCTGGGCTGTGGGGCCTGGGAGCCAGAGTCCGTCCAATAAGCAAGGCCTATGTGCAATGGACCCCTACTCTGGTCTATAAGTCCCCATTTGTGGATGACATAACTGAGATGGAGACAGGGAGATGGCCATTTGTACGGCCTTTGACAAAGGCCTGGTTGGGGGCAGTCTTATCACCGTCCCCTCCCCTACGAGCTGAGGGGCATGGAGCTGGTCTTTGAGACCCTTCTCTTGGTGCTGCCACTCCCCACAGCTTTCCTGATGGTAATGGGTCCTCCAGGCCAGGATCCCTCTCTGCTGGCACCAAGGGAAAACTGAGAAGCAGGCCTGGGAGCTGGGTCAGCTAGCCACTCCCTGTCCCCTTACTATTGCCTGGCCCAAATGGCTCTGCAGCCTCGAGGCCCAAGGTTCCTGACTGGGCCAGGATGAGAGAGAGAGGCAAGTGAGCCTTGGAAGCCCTGCTGTGGAGGCAGGGCAGGAACAGGTTGAGGATGGATGGGGCACTGAGGCTGGCTCCCAAAGAAATTCCACATCCTACCCTAGCAGGGCTCCCTGGGGCAACCATCCCTCAGGACAGGAACCCAGACACGGACGGCACAGGGCCCTCCTCCCCAAGCTCCAGCCCTGGGGCCACCTCCCTGCAGGCCTTCCCACTGCGGGCCATCCTGGTGAGGCCCCTAGACCCCACAGACTAAGCTGTCCCAGGCTCCTCACAGAGGCCCAGGCGTGAAGGTGGCAGGGCAGCAGCCAGTGTGCCAGGTGTGCCCGAGGAGCTTCATGCCCCTCATTTGCCCTGAGGCTCTCGGTTTAGCCCTAGCCCAGCACGGCCTCTCCCTGTTACAGGTTCCAGTGACACCGATCCCACATCTGGCCCTGGGAGAGCCACTCCCTTTCCCTTCAGCTCCTCCCTCCTTCCTTTCCTGCACCATCTCACCTTCCTGCGTCTCAATTGCACCCTCTTTCCCCAGGCCAACCGCCACGCCCTGACCAGTGCCCTGCTGGAACCCCAGTGGCCCTTGAAATAAAAGAGCCAGACTGTGTCAAACTCGGTTTTATGGAATAGAGAAAATAGGCAACAGGAATCACACTTGGGGCTGGCAGCTCTAGGTCCCCTGCCCCCAGCCCTCTCAGCCAAGGCCTGGGGGACTCTTGCCCCACAGGGCTCTCCCTCCCACTTGCCTGGTCCAGGAGAGGCTTACCCTTTGGAAAATTGCACAGGGCAGGAGCTTTCAATGTGCACTGCGCTGCCAGCTTCAGAATTAGCAGCAAGTGCCCACAATGACAACAACAGTAACAAGAATGGACTTGACATCTCGGGAAAGAACGTGTAAAAGAGTAAACCAGACCCACAGCGTCATGTGTTAACAACAGGCCCACAACAGAAGATACGACACTGGTGGGCCCAGCCACGCGGCACCAGGGACAGGCAGACCCACGGGAAGCTGAGGGTACGTGGAGGCCCTGGAGGGGCCGGCACTTTCACTCTCAAGACAGAACCAATTGAACACACAGTTCACATTCTCTGGGAGGACAGTCAAATGAAGGTACCAAGAGAGAAGAAAACATTTTTAAAAGAACAAAGAAAGCCTGCTTTCCCGCCCTGAGTGGACGCCAGGCCAGACATGGCAGGCGGCAAGGGCCGGCTCTGGTCCGGGCTAGCCAGTGAGCTCCACGGGCAGCTCCCGGCCACACAGAGCCTCCCACTGGCGGGCCAACAGAGAGATGAGCTTCTCGCGGCTCTCAGCGCTAGGGATGAACACTTGCCACTGGACCTCACGGCCCTGGCCAGCTCTGGCTGGGCCCCCTGGCTCCTCCCCGAAGTGGTCCAGGGTGACGTTGCCCATGAGGTCGTGGCCCTGCACGTCATCAAAGACCAGGGTGAGGGCCTGTGGATATGTCTGGTAGCCCATGAGCACGCGGTCCAGGTCCCGGACGCGGCGGCCATCATCCAGCCGGTACCGGTCCCTCTGTGGAGGCTCCTTGGCAAACTCGGGCAGTGGGTAGTGGACGAAGTCCTCATCCAGAAGAAAGATCTCGGCACTGGTGAGCAGCAACGTCTTGGGGCGCAGCATACCCCTACAGCGCCCGGGCAGCGGCGTGCCCACCTGGAAAGCCTGCACATACAGCAGGATGCTGAGGCTCGGTGCCTTCTCTGGGTCGGCCATCTTCTGGGCCACAGTGAACGTCAGGTCCCCGATCTCCTCCTCGCTGGGGTAGGTGAACTTGACGCGGCTTGAGTGGATCAGCTCATAGTTCTCCACCTTCCCTGCAGAGAGATGCCAGTGGGGCTGGAGCCTGGAACCGGCCTGTGGTGGGGCTGGGAGCACCAGTGGCCCCAAGCCACAGAGAGGCAGCAGCAAGAGCCAAGTGTCTGCCAGAAGCAGGAGAGAGGGCTCCAAGCCCCCATGCTTGGGCAGAGACCCTCAGGCCAGCACCTGAAACGGGTGCTGACACTGAGAAGCACCTGCTGGATGGTTGTGGATTTGCCGGCATGGGAAAGTGCATGGAAAATCCTAGTGACTTAGTAGGAAAAGAGAAAAAAACAAGACAGAAGCAGAGATGGGGCTGGGGCACAGAGAAGTTGCTCGGGGTCCCGCTACGGCTCTCAGATTGGCCAGGAGAGCCAAGCTGGGGCGGTGGGGGAGGGGTACCTGTGGTCTTGTTTCCAAACTCAGAGTAGAAGTCTTTGTCGACAGGCTCAGGAGAGGGTGTGCGTTCCAGCAGGGATAGCACAGCCATGAGGTGCTGGAGGAAGCAGTGTGTCAGGTAGCTGTCTCGTGTCAAGCATGTAACCACCTGCGCCGGGGAGGAACCTGTGGAAGAAAGGCCAGTCACGGCTGCAGCCCGCCGCTCCCCAGCCCCGTCCCTGCCCCTGGAGCCAACTCTAGTCTCCAGCAGGTCAGCCTGGACCCGTGGACCACAGAGCCAGGGCCAGAAGGGCCCATGTGGGAAAGTATCACGGGGTCTGGGGAGACAGCCATTTCTCAGGCCGGAAGGGTTGTGACATTTTTCTGGAAGGGGATACAGAGGCATCAGGGAAAGAGCTTAGCTTTCTCTCTGCAGGAAGTATGAGTCAGAAACATCCTGCCCATAAGCCCAGGGCTCACTCTGCCCTGCCTGCCCAGCACTTTAGTGCCTCTGCCCCTGCCTCCCGCTCCGAGTTCTGGGGGGTGAGTTCTGCACTCTCAGCAGTTCCTGAAGCTGCTTCCTCCCACTCCAGTGAACTGGTTTGTGAGCAAAGAGATAACTCAGCCTGCGATAATGCACTCATATATGACGGTGGAAGTCCACTGGTGACACTGGCCTTCACCCAAAACAGGACAAAGCGCAGTAGTCACTCACCAGTCAGCCGGAAATACTGGTCGAAAAGCCCAACGTTGACTGTCTGCAGGTCGCTGAGTTTTAAAACAAAGCACTGGGAGATGTGGAATGGACTGTTGTTGTAGTCGGTGTTCTTCTGATGCCAGAAATCTGTGATGGCAAGAAAGGGACTGAATGTGGTTGTGCTGGGTGAGCAGCTGCCTTGAGCAGGACTGGGTCCCCTTGACTGACCTGAGGCATGGCATGGAGCCACCACCGTCTCTATGTGCACAGTCTGAGCCCTGCCTGGTGTGCCGGAGTCACCGGGAGCCCTAAGACAGGCCACTGATTAGGGCTCCCACTGAGGCCCCGGGGGCAGAGGATGCCCAGCCCCTCCTCATTGTGGCTAGTTCCTGGGCACTCACCAGACCCTGGATGGGCATGCTCATGCCTGGCCTTGCAACCCTCATGACAGCTCCACAAGCGAAGCGCTGTCAGCATCCCCCCCTTCCCCAGAAAAGAGATTCTCGGCCTGTGTGGTCAAATCATTGTAGTCTCAGAGCCCCGTCCATCTGCTCAGGCCCTGGTGCCTACCCTGCAGCGGCTCAGAGAAGTAGCGGCGGAGGCCGTCGTGCAGCACAAAGTACACGGCCTTGGTGGAGAGCAGCACACAGGCTGTCACCTCCAGCCCTGGGGTCTGGTAGAACACCACTGACGACCACAGGAGGTGTCGCAGCTCCTCATTTTCCACCTGGACACAGAGGGGACGGGTCAGGGCCTGCAGGACAGCAGGGTAGCCAGGGCCCCCTCCTTTGCCAGCCCCACCGCCCAGGAACCTGCCTGTCCCAGGGAAGAGCCCACAGCCTTGGATGGGGAGACATGGGACCTCCACCGCATCTCAATGTATTTATAAACTTGTCAGCTAAGACAATGTGAGGGGTGGGAAGCCAAGGGTGGGGTGGGGTCTGCCTGAGGCCCGAGGCTAGGAATGGCTGTAGAGGGTGGCAGGGACGGAGGGGACAGCCGGCCAGGGGAGGGCAGCCCAAGTTCTCCCTACTCAGGTCCTCCAAGCTGTCAACAGCTGAAGCTGGCTGCAAAGCCAGCACAGACAGGTCTGGGAACCTGGGCATGATTCCAAGGCAAGCCTGCCGCAGCCCCAGAACAACTATGCCACCTTCCTCCACACGCACACCAGCGAGACGTGCGCCGGGCCTACCTCGGCAACGCTGCTGTGGAAGAACTCGATGACGGCGCTCCCCCGCAGGCTGGCAATGTGCCGCAAGGATGGGCAGGCGGGCAGGTGTGAGGGAATCTGATTTTCCTCCGACGTGGACTGGATCAGGCGCTCGCTTGGGTACTGGGCAGGGGCCTCTGCTTGCGGTGAGGCCTCTGCTGGGGCTGGATCTGAGGCCTCTGCTGGGGTCTCCTCTGAAGCCAAAACCCCTGTGGGGGCCTCTGGCAGGGCCAAAGCTGACTCTGAGGCCTCTGCTGGAGCCGGGATCTTTGCCGGGCCTGGGGCCTCTGCTGGGGCCAGAGCTGGGACTCCTGCTGGGGCCGGACCTGGGGCTGGAACTTCTTCCAGGGCCTCCTGGAGATGCTGGTCATTGCTGTATCTCCCGATCCCCCAAGAAACACCATATTAACACACAGACTCCAACTGGAGGTTCCCATCCCATGTGTCACCTCAGAGTGTGAGAGGAACAGATACACCACACACCACCTCTGGGGCCATCTGGGGATCTCACCTCGGTTCCTTACGGGAAGAGCAAACAGCAGAGGGGAGGTGCCTGGACCCTTTCTCCTGAGAGGGAGATGGGAACATGGGGCAGGACTGAGACAGACACGGGTGACCCATGGACTCAAAAATCATTTTGAGGAGTTCCCGTCATGGCTCAGCAGTTAACAAACCTGACTAGCACCCATGAGGACGTGGGTTCGATCCTTGGCCTCGCTCAGTGGGTTAAGGATCCGTCATTGCCGTGAGTTGTGGTGTGGGTCACGGACATGGCTCAGATCTGGCGTTGCTGTGGCTGTGGCGTAGACTCTGACTGGACCCCTAGCCTGGGAGCATCCATATGCTGTGAGTGCGGCCCTAAAAGCACACATACACACAAAAATCATTTTGGAAAAGTGGTAAAGATGTCAGAAATGCCATTCCAGAGGCCAGAGCACAGACCAAGGTCCCCAGGGCCGGGACCTGGAGGCCCACAGACGTGAGAAGCAAAAACTCTAATTGCTCCTCAGTTTGCTTTTTGGGGCCTCCTCAGGTGGCCCAGGATCTCACCCCACTGCAGGTGGCCACATGGCATTTCCCTGGTCTGTTCCAAGCATGGATGAAACAATGCTCCAAAAGAACCCTCATGGAGGCTGAGGGCTCCCTGCAATCACTCCTACACGCCAAGGCTCATGTTAGTGGGGAGTCTTGTATGTTGTCCTCTCAACTGGACACTCTGGCTGTTGAAAGAGACCCCTGGGGTCCTGATCTCGCACTGTGTCCAACCCCCCAAGCCTTCTGAGCATTCCTCATGCCGTCCTGGAGCAGAGACGCATGCAGCCCCCACTGTGGACAGGGTCTATCCAGGCTTGGGGATGGCAGGGAACCTGAGACAATGCCTCATCACAGAAGCTGGGAGACAGGGATAGGCCACCTCTGGCACAGCACCTGAAGGCATCAGGGTTCTCTACGCAGGGCATGGCACTTGCACTAGGCATAATAAGGGCCCCTGGTTCAGCCAGGGAGAGGCTGGAACAACAGCCAGATCTGGGAGCAACAGCTGAGGGGCTGGGTTGAGGGAGAAGGGTGGCGGGCCCTGTAAGATGCTAGAGTGAGGAGAGGGTCTCCACTGCCCACCAGAAGACTGTGTCTTATGGGACAGGAAGGCTGACAAACGAAGGGCTTTCTTGCCCGGGTGGGGAAGGCCCAGTGTATGTCAAACCGGTGGCAGTGCTAAGAGAAAGGGCACTCCCTCGAGCAAAGGGCCCCCCCTTGAGCCCCAGGCAGAAGTGAACTGTGGGTGTAACCAGGGCCCCCCATAGGCCACTATACTCCAACCCCAGGTGGCCCTGAGGGAAGCCAGGCTCAGGTGGCAGAGGGAGGGGCAGGGTAAGGACAAGAGAGTGAGCAAGAACAGGACAGGGCTATTAATTCCTCCCTCCCTGCACCTCAGTCTCCCCTCAGAAGAAAGGGAGCTCTGCATGAAGTAACCACTTGGTCACACACTCAGACCTTGCTGCTCTCAGTCAGCAGGTTCCTTTGGAGGGAACTCATAAAATTACACACACAGAGGGGCCCTGAGCACCCCAGGTCTTCCTGAGAAGGGGTGTGTGGGTAAGGCTTGGAGCTGGGATCAGAGACTAGTGGTGCCTGAAGCAGCCCCCGGCCTGCAGAGCCAGCTACGGATTGTGAGCCCGGGAGGAGGGGTGTGGGTGATACTAGAGGCCATGCTTGGGATCAGTGGAAAGGGTCAGGCAAAGTGGGAGCAGGAACCTGGGCACCCAGCCACATAGGACTCTAAGCGGCAGAGAACTGGGCCAGCCCAGCCTTGTGGAAGGACTGCTTCCCTGGGCCTCTCCTGAAGCCTGGGAGACAAACGACAGCCCATTACTAAGCCCAAGGGAGGTAAGGGTAACACTGAGTGGGCTCAGGAGCTGAGGAGAAGATGCAAGAGATCTGCCTGTGTGAGTGGTCTCAGACATGGTGAACACACCAGCCTCCTGCCCTGTGGCCCCAAGAGCCCGTGCTTGGTCTCACCTGGCCCTGCCCTCAGCGGGCTGCTCATCTGAGAGGGGACTCTGAGGCCTGGCCCCAGTAGCAGGGGTCTTGGCGATGACCACGGTCTTCAGGTCCTGCAGTGAGGCCCGCAGCTGGTTGTAGATTCGCAGGAAATGGAACTTCTCGTGGGGCAGCACAAAGATGGCAGTGACAAAGCGGTAGCCCACCAGCAGTTCAAGCACGTGGCCATCAGCAAAGGCGCCCCGTGGCTGCGTGCAGCTGCGCGTGGGGTCTAGCAGCACGGTGGAGAGCGGCACGCGGCTGAGCTTGAAGCTGTTGCGGTTGCGACAGTTGTGGGTGCCGCGGTTGGGCATGGGGTTGAAGTCGGCCTTGATGACGTTGAGGTGCTGGGGTGTGAGCAGCAACCAGTAGGGGATGGCAGCGGACTTGACCGCCTCGGAGGGCGCGCAGCAGGAGCGCCGCACCGCCGAGCAGAGCGTGCAGCTGGCCCACTCAATGTTGCCCGAGTAGTCCCCGGCCGCCGTCTGCACCATGCGCTTGTCACTGTAGACCAGGTAGACGGGGAAGCAGCCCTGGCTGCGCTCCTGGCAGCCGCCCGCCACTTTGTAGAAGGTGAGCAGCTGGCGCAGGAACTCCTGCAGGCTGGTGTGGCTGCCATAGAGCACGGGGCTGCACAGCATGGCCATGTGCTGTGGGGCAAAACACGAGCGCAGGTCGGCGTGGAACTCGTGCAGGTTGGCAGCATCTGAAATGATGAAGAGCGTGTTCTCACTGTGCCGCACCTTGAGCACCAGGCACAGCTCCGGCATGAGGAAGCCGAACTCAGTGAGGTCGCCGTGCGGGAAGCAGAACACAAAGCGCAGGGAGGAGAGAATGTGCTGGCTGCTGCCCCTCGACTCCTGGTGCGGGATCTCGAAGACCGCGATGCCAAAGTCTGTGAGCACGAGGCAGGCGGCGAACTGGCGGATACTGCCCTGCACGTGGATCAGGAAGCACCAGAGCACCTTGAGGATGCGGATGTGCTCCAGCAGGAAGTCCTCATCTGCGCCCAGGGCCCACTCCAGAGCCAGCCGCTCCTCCTCACCCTCCTCTTCCTCCTCCTCCTCCTCTTCTTCCTCTTCCTCTCCTGGCCCACCCTCTTCCTCTTCCTCCACGTCCGGGGGCCCCATTTCAAAGTAGCGGTTCTCAGCAACGTCCTCCTCCTCCTCTTCCTCCACCTCCTCGCCCTGCTCGCCCTGGCCCTCCTCTCGCTGGTTGGCAGCCTCGATCCAAGCAGGCAGCTGCCGCTCGATGGCCTGCCGGATGAGTGTGCTCAGGCGCTGGATGAAGTCCTGGTTGGTGGCAGTATAGCCAATGCAGGTGAAGGGCAGGAAGATGATCTGGCCGGAACCGGGCACCACCTGAACCTCCGGCTCCGAGTGCTCCGGGCTGTGCGGGGAGAGGCCAGGTCAGGAACATGCTGGGCTGGGACACCCCCAACTCCCACATCTGGATCCTGCTGTTGTCCCCTGGCCCCAAAGAACCAACCCATGGGTCTCCCAAACCTCCCAAACAGCCAAGCCGGCTTCTAGCACAGTACCCTGCTGGGGAGCAGAAGTGCTGGAAAGCTGGGGCCACCACGCTCCCAGGGCCCAGACTTCAGGCATCCAGTGCAATCCTACCCATGTCACAAGGACTCCTCAGTCCTCAGACACTGGCCAGAAGCTCCGAAGGCAGTGAGAGAGCGACAAAAGCCTGGACTCATTTGACAACAATTCCCTGCAGGGGCACCCCATGGTCTTCACAGGTGAGAGGAGTGGGGAGTGTGGGGAGTGGGCTGGGGGCGGGGGTCTTAGGACTTTCACACCTAAATTCAAGCTCCCTTTAGCAACTACAGTCCTTGGAAAAAGGGTATACAGAATGGGGCAGGGAGCCTCCTCTGCACAAGATCAGAGTGAATGCTTCAGGCCTTAAGGGCCACTCTACCCATACCACCTCCCCACCCCCACCCCCCGCCGCAAACAGCTCTTTCAAAATGGAACTATCAGGAGTTCCTGTTGTGGCTCAGTGGTTCACGAACCGACTAGGAACCATGAGGTTGCGGGTTCGATCCCTGGCCTTGCTCAGTGGGTTAAGGATCCGGCGTTGCCGTGAGCTGTGGTGTAGGTTGCAGACGCGGCTCGGATCCCGCGTTGCTGTGGCTGTGGTGAAGGCCGGCGGCTACAGCTCCTGTTAGACCCCTAGCCTGGGAACCTCCATATGCCGCGGGTGTGGCCCTAGATAAGGCAAAAAAAGACAAAAAAAAAATGGAACTATCATTTTTAGCTCATAGGCTATACAAAACAGGCAGTGCACCAAACTGGTCTTGGTCTGCTGATTCCTAGTGCAGGATAGTATGTGTCAAAGCAAAGTTTAGGGATTAGAACTTGGAAACAGACCAGAGCCCATTTCATCTGTGTTTATTTATTTAAAGGAAGAAATAGCTCTGGAGAAACTCTGTGAGCAGATTTTTAACAAAATCTTGATTACCATTCGCCCACAGCTGAGGGTGTGCAGAAGGCCCAGCATGCCCTCTGCCACAGCCTCTTCCTTACCTCACACCACCAACGGCCCCTGGCACATCCCTTAAATCATCGCCAAGTGCCTGTCAGAGAAGGAAACGCAGTCATTCCCTGGCATAAACAGGGTGCCAAGCCCTGAGCCAAATGCCCCACCCTCCCTCATGGCCGTGCGGGAGGATCCTCATCCCCACATTCCACCCTGGGGTGGATTCCGGAGCCCGAAGTGGCAGAGAGACTCACCCAGTCATCCTGCTAGCACACAGCAGGGCTGACCCACCCGGGTCTGTCTGACCCGTCCACACCCCCGGCCCCTGGGCCAGAGCCTCTCGTCCCCCTGCAGCTCAGCCTGTGCCGCTGGGTCTGGCATCTGAGTGCTCCCTGTGCCATCCCAGGGGATCCACGTGGACCATCTACCAAGTTACTAACTGGCCAGCAGAGGACATGGCGAGCAGAGTCTGTACAGTGCCTGGCAAGCCCCCCACCCCAGTGGCCTCTCTGGACAGTGGGGAAGACCTGGGGCTTGAGAGCCTCCTACTGTGACCTGAGGAGGGGAAGGGACAGTGGTGTGAAGTGCTGAGACAGAGGGTGAACAGAGACAGGGCTCGGGAGGCCCAGGTACCAGGCATACCTCCCACGCACCCAGCAAATGAGCCCCTCATACCACACATCATGCCACCTTCCTCTCTTCCCAAGACACAGAAAGAAGCTCAGGGACCCTCAGCAGCAGCCAGAGAGGAGGCACCAGAGTCATCTCCTGTTCCAGACTACCAGGGAGATGTGCGGGAATGGGCAAAGTGGCCCAAGGCTGCCAGGCAGCAGGACAGAAACTCTTCGATGGGTTTGGTCCCCAAACAAGCTCCCCCTTCCGCAAGGAGTCTGTTCACATGCACTAAAGGTCATCTGGCTTTGCCTCCCAAGGCCCAGTGAGAGGAAATTGCCTACTCCCATCAGCCCAGAGAAAGAGATGCAGAGACAGATGATAACTGAACAAAGACGCGTAACCACAAAGCAGAGTGCACCAAGCACTGGTTGCCACAGCTCCACCCAGACCACCTCTTATTTCCAGAGTGCCTCGGCAGAAGAGCTGGCTGCAGAGGTAACCAACCCCCAGAAGCAGGAGAGGATGTTACCTGTCCTGCAGGGATGGACTCCAAGGAATCAGAGCAGCCCCGGGCAATGGGCCGGTCCTCAGGAGTCAGACTGTCTGTGGATGAGAGACTGCTGGCCAGGGCCTCCTCTTGCACGAACATGATTCCTGGAAGACCGGGGGCAGGCGGGTGGGGCAGGCAGGGCAGGGAAAGCAGCCATTCAACAAATGAGCCTGGGCCCTTGTGCTACTCGCATGGCTGGGGGTTAGTCAGACCCCCAAACCCAGCCATATGGATTACAGAAGAAAGAGTTAAACCTGAAATCTTAAAATAACTAGAAGAACAAATGACTGCTTATCTCATCTCAGGGTAAAAAGTGATTTTTCTGAGCCTAAATCCAAAGGAAGAAACTGAAGTTAACTATACAAAAAATAAACCTCTATGAGTTCCTGTTGTGGCTCGGCGGAAATGAACCTGCCTAGTACCCATGAGGTCTCGGGTTTGATCCCTGGCCTCGCTCAGTGGATTAAGGATCCGGGGTTGCTATGAGCCGTGGTGTAGGTCAAGATGCAGCTCAGAACTGTGGCTGTGGTGCAGGCCGGCAGCTGCAGCTCTGATTCAAGCCCTAGCCTGGGAACTTTCATGTACCCAGGTGTGGCCCTTAAAAAAAAAAAAGGAAAAGGAAAAAAAAAAAAAAACTTCTAAGTAAAATAAGAAACCTAAAATATATCAAAATCAAATGAAATGAGAAAAAAAAATCCTTGAAATGTTTGACAAAGGCTTATACCTTAAATCTATAACAACACTTTCAGAGATCCCTGAGGTATGGGGGCATAGAAAACGAGAAATCCCATTTGGAGACTACAGAGAATGAACACACATTCCACCCAAAAATGGCCAACGGACATAACACACAATACAAGCTCACCCTCTTGAGCCATCAAAGAAGGGCCAAGTTGTGCCTCCCACTCTTGCAAAGGTCAGACTGTGTGACCTAATCAGGCAGAGGCAAGCACTGGGTGTGAGCTACCCTGCCCTACGGAGAGCAGTTTGGCAATATGTCCACCAAGAGCCTTAAAAATGTTTACTCCGAGAGCCTTTTCCCGAGGAAATGGTTGAAGGCCCACCCCCAACCCCCTGACATGCCCACGGAGCTTCAGAGTCACAGGGGCACCAGACTACTCGGAAGGCTGGGCCTCCTCGGAGGCTCCGGTTCTTCCCAGGGCTGGCAAGGACAACACACGCCCTGCTTCCCAAAGGACACACCCCACTGACCCTCCCCTGGACCACCTCCCATGGACGGCACATTCTGATTCATACACCCCTTCAACACGTGATGTTTTTAAAGCTTGCTGAGGCTGTTTTAAGAACATAGCTCCTCTGGGGCCTTTACTTCATTCAGACATTTTCTAGAATGGTTGAGGCTAAGGTCTTTTTTAAAACTTTCTCCTAAATGCAGCAGGTTGAATGAATGCTGGGCTTCAACCCCCTTCTGCGGATATCTGCAGGAGCCCGCGGTTTTGCCTCCACAGCCTGGCTTTACCACCAGTCATCGCAGCCCAATGAAATGACTCAGAGCCCCAGAGGTTAAAAGCCCTTGAACTCAGCTGCTGCCCAGGGCCAAGACAACTCACACAGCCCAGGGTCTGTGCCCACAGGCTGGGAAGGCAGATGGCTCAAGTCCAGACACCCCCGAGGGCGAAGCAGCTGGGGTCACGCGAGGCAACCACATAGCTAGGCGGGAAGCACGCTGTTCTCTCCTGGCACCAACTTCCTCCCTCCCTCTCATTCTCCAATCCTACTACCCCTCAAGATTCATCTCACATACCGCCTCCACCACAAAGCCCACTCTGCTCTTGACAGACTTCTCTCCCTTCCACAAATGCCCCAATCACTCCACCCGGCTCTCCCTTGGGTGTAGAGTTCATCTTCCCAAGAAGCCTCAAGTTCTCCAAGGGCCCTGTCCTGGTCATCCTGAAACCCTCCAATAAGGATGCAGGCGGGAAGCCCTTACTTGTGAGGGACCAGGAGCAGTGCTAAGCGCTTCCCCAGCATTAGCTCATGCGCAGCCGCCCCCAACGCCATTATTTACCACAGTTCATCAAATCTAAGATGCATAGACGTGGTGCCATCTTGGTCTTAGCAGGTGTCCATGGATGGTTTTCACACAACTTCATCACGAACAGCAGCTGTCTGAGAGTGACTACAGGATGCCACTGACTGAAAGATGTATCTCAGTTTCAGAGAGGTCACAAGGTGGAAATAGGTGCATCTTAGAATCGATGAAGTAGGGTAGAGGAAAAAAAGAGCTCTGGAGGCTACAAGGTGCCTGAGGGAAGCTGGGATGCAAACTCAAGCGACCTAGCCCAGGTGCTTGCTCCTCACCACTTCTCTAGAGCCTCCTCTCAGCCCCTAGACCTGGCTGGAGAATCAACTCTTGAATCTCACACATCAGCCCCTGTGGCCACAACCCTCCATGGTTCCAACAAGCTGGCTAACAGTTCCTGAGATGACCGGAGGCCTAGTGTTTACCAGACAGCGCTCCCTACAGGAAGGCCCCCAGGGGCCCTGTTTATTCACAAGTTTGTTTACTGCTACAGAATCAGGCTGGGAGCAAAGCTGCTCCCCGCAGGGAGGAATCCTTGCCCATCTAAGCAAGATTCAGTAGCATAGGGCTGAACACACACATCTGTGGATTCCTCCACATTGGTGAGAAAGAGCAACATTTTCCTGTCACTAAGCCTCCAAGCCCTGTTTGGAGCTGAGGAAATGTGGACAGGGACAGTCTTTCTACTTCCTTCCTGGACCGTGGTCTGTACAAACAAGTGGTCAGAAAGGGCCACTCAGAGGACAGGACAGGAGACATGAGTACGCTTACACGGGGGCCCAACCTTTGTTGTTTCTCACAAAAAGGAAAGAGATGTGCACACAGAGACATCCACTGCAGCTTTATTCATAAGAGGTGCAAATCTGGAGACAACATCTAACGTCCAGGAGCGGGAAAGGGGAAGACTACAGTGAGCCACTCTACGGCATGTCCCCAGGAGCAGGGACAGTGAGGAAGTGGGGCTGAGGCCTGGGCCTGGCTGGTGCAGCTGCAGCCTTGGGGGAAGATGCTTCATGTGCAGCCTGCGGCTGGCTGGTCACTCACACTCACTCAACCCTCGACTAACAAACGCTGACTGAGAACCGGCGGGTCCCTGGCCTCTGGGACTAGCTGTGCCTCCCCCAGAGCCTCATCATGCACTTCCCCCGCAGGCCCCCAAGTGCTGTGACAGGCAGCGTGGGGCTGCTGGGCCCCCGGAGGGCTCTGGTCCTGCAGCAGGAGCTGGGGTCAGGGAAGTGTCTTCACAGTGACACAAACCCCCTCCCTTTAACATAAAAGAATAAAACCGAGATTTCTCGGTCAAGAGTGTTACGAAAGCAATCAGACAACTACTCCAGCACTAATGTCATGTCTGTTCTCAGGAAGTCTCACTCCTGCCTCACGGTTGGAACGTCGGGGTGCCGCCCTGCGGCAGGCTCTCTGCCTCAACCCCGTGTTTCTCCCTTCTCAGCCTGCCGTCCTCTTTTGGATGTGGCGGCTGCAGCGTACTTCAGACCACCCCTCAATCGCACGCATTGATGTCTGTCACATCCTGTGCTTTGCTAGCATAAGTCGTGCTGCAGTGAGCATGTCACCTCCCCCTTCCCCTTATCTTCTGCTAAGATAAAGTCCCCACCGGTGGGGTTATCAGCTCCAGGGGAGGGAATGTTTTTCTGGCTCTTGAAACATAGGGTCAAACTGTTTTCCCAAGACCTCACACCAAGTTCTCCGTCTCCAGGAGCCCGGGCGGGCGGCGTTCTTTCCTGTGTGTCCCGAGCCTCGGCTCCACTCGGGACGGCACACCCTCCCCTCTTCCGTGGGGGCCGGGCCAGCAGACACTCATGGGACCTGCTTCACTCACTCATCTCCGAGGATGCCTGGGTTCAGAGGTGAAAGCCCTTTGAAAACGCTAAGACAATGGGTGGGTGAAAGGGATTTGTCTTCCATGGGTCCACAGACAGCCCATCTCAGCCCCACCAACAAGGTGTCGGGGGCTGGGTCACACCACGAGGGCCACCACAATGAGGCAAGCTCCCCATACAGCGATCGGGGCTCCCGACCTTGAGAAGTAACAAAGTCTGGCTTCCCATTAACAAGGAGCCAGACTGCCCACACTGCCTGCAGGGAATTGGGGTCCTTATGGGCCAGCAGCCCTGAGCCTGTTTAGAAACACACCCCATGGTACCCTAGAGAAACTAGGTATGGGTGTCAGAGCAGTCGGAAGTCCTTGCTAAGCAAACGACAGAAATCAAGCCAGGCACCCACAGCCGTGTACCACCCTGAGGGTTGGTGTGTAGACAGCAACGTGCCCTCCCTGTACCTGAACCTTACAGGGAATGGGTGCCGGCATCTCTCCCCAACCCAGCCCGGCCCAGGACCCAGGCAGGGCATGTGGGGGTCTGCTAGGCAGAAACATACACACTCGATTACCTTGGTTGGAGAGAATGGGCTGGGGCAGGGAGACAGAGGTGGGAGCCACGGTGGGAGGGGAGCCGCCGGGTCTGATGCAGGGGGCAGCAGAGAGCCTGGTATCCTCACCGACCTGAGGAGGAGTGCTCGAGTCAGCCCAGGAGAGAAGAGGAAGATCCAGAACCGAATTCAGCAGAGCCAGAGATGTGAGGAGCTCATACTTCTCACAAACCTCGGTGCGGCAAGATCTCCATTAACCCCTAGCAAGCCCCTGGGTCCTATCATCAGCCCCATCTCACGTTTGAGAAGAGAAGGGTGTGACCTGCCCAAGGTCATGAAGACTAGAAGAGGTGCAGCCGGGACTCCCTGGGTCCTCCCAGGCCCAGCTCACCGTGAGCCAACTCCCTCTGGGCTGGCTCCTCAATGACTGTCCTCCCACCTCCCACACAAAGACTCACCTTCTTCTCAGTGTTGCTTAGTTTTGACTTGACCTCCTTGGCTTTCTGAATCGCTTTTAGCACTTCCACTGTGTCCAACTCCTTCTCTGTGGTCACTGTGTTGTCCAGACAGACCTACAGTGTCCAGAAAATGGCTATCAGTGTAGGGGGCTGGTAAGCACAGAGGAAGCAGAATGGTGGGGTCCCGTCCAGGTGTGGGCCAGGCCCTTGAGGATACAGGAGGCCATGGAGGCTCAGCCTGCTGGGAGGCAAGCTCCCCACCCACAGAAATGAACTGGGGGCTCCTTGGAGAGGCCCAGGAAGGTCCCACACTGTCTCGCCTGTCTCTGGGAGTCCCTCTCCAAGAACGGAAGGCAGGGCTGCAAGGTCCACCGAGAAGGTCTCTCAGGTGGCACGTGTGAGGGAAGGTGGTGCCTTGAACTAAGCCTCCAATTATGGTGGAACTCGGATCTGCAAAGAGCAAGGGAAGGGTCTTCTGGGCTGGGGAACCAGTAGGGCAAAGCATGGGAAGCAGGCAAGAAGGCAAACACCCCACCTGCAAACACAGGAGGGAGCTATGGGCTGGGAGGCAGTGGGGGCGGCAGTGTGATCAAATGAGGGACGGTCTTGATGGCCTGGGAGCTGGGGAAAGGAGGAGGAGGTGACATCCTGTGAATGCTGTCTTGGTGACAGTGTGGAGAAAGGGGCACTTGGGGCCGAAAAGAGATGGAGAGTGGTGGTGGGAGAGGATACAAAGAGACTTCCAGTTACCTTCTGGCCTGGGATTTGGGGTGAGTCGGGGCGGGCCTGCTTGAGGCTGGGGAGACGAGGGAACTGAGGAGGGCCTGCTGGGGTGGTGGGTGGCAGCTGGCGGCTGGCCACTCTGCAGGTAGCAGAGACTGGGCCGGGTGGCACTGGCCAAGGTGGGCCAGCCTTTCAGGTGTGTAGTCAGGCTGAATGGCCAGGAGCTGTCCAGGAAACATGATTAAGTATCTTATTCCTGACCCCTGCCTTTAATAAATATTACTAACAGGTTGGAGACGGTCCCTCCACACTCAGGCTGCGTTTGCTGCTTCGTGCAGAGGCCCCTGGCCTGAAGCTCTGACAGACAAGAGGGAAGCCCACTGGGGAACCACAGCAGCCAGCGGCCCCCAGCAGGAGAGGAGTGAGGAAGCCTTCTCCCGGGGAGACAGCCAACTTGCCAACATCAGAGGACACTGCCTCGACCCGCCCCCTGCCCGAGCACCTTACCTCAGAGGCCCGCTCTCCAAACTGAGCCAGCACCTTGGTCCGGTAGTCAGGGATGATGCTCAGAGGGTTGTTCAGCAGAGCTACATGCTCCAGACATGGGAGGCTGCCGATGCTCCTGACCTCCTCCATCTGCAAGGCATTCCCAGTGTCCCCCCTTTTAACACTTCAGCTACACGACAACAGCCCTGACAGCCATGAGACAAGCCAAGCCTTCCGCTCTCTCTAAAGTGATAAACGCCAAGGCCCAGCTACCCCACACCCCACGACTCTCCTGGGATGTGACTCACCTGCTCGATTCTGTTGTTGCTGAGATCCAGGTTGACCAGAGAGTAGAGCTTGTGCAGGCCACGCAGACTCCCTAGGAGGTTGCCCGCCAGGTTCAGGGTCTTAATGTTGCCCAGTTTGGTGTGAACCCCTTCCAAGGAGGAGAGCTTGTTGTAGGACAGGTCCAGGTGCACAAGGTTATATAGGTGCTGCAGTGGCAGGAAAACAGGGTGAAGTGGTTCAGGCCAAGGCTCCAAAGAAAGGGGACTGACATGGAGAATATGATGGGCCTTCCAACCTAAAATGACCAGTTCCACAGATCAGCTCTGTCCCCTCTGACAGTTATTTGGCTGCACGTCACACACAGAGGCACCCCCTGCAGGGGTAGCACAGCCCACAGGGTAGGTGTGGGCTGTGAAACGAGGCTGTCCGTCTTCATGATGGAGACACATCATCTCCATCATGCTCAATTTGTATTCATACATCTTTTCTAATTCTTGGGAACTAGAGCAACCATTTTGCCGTGCATCGTTGGGACCCTCCAGGGAAGGGCAAGCAGCCCCTGCCTTTGCAAATCTCTGGTGCACCCAGACACCTCTCAAGAGCCTGTGAGAGAAACCCCAGAGAATGGCCAAAGACCCAAGGCTGCATCTGCTTCCTAAATCCCAGGAGAATGGGGTGTGATGAGAGGCGTGAAGGCGATAATGGTCCCCAAAGACATGAATTACCTGCAGATTATCCACGACCAGCACACCATTGTGACTCAGATCCAGGAACTCAATCTTCGGAATAAGTTTCTTGTGGAAAAAAAAAAAAAAGACAACACCTGCCATTACCTTAGGAGGCTGGACCCTACGTGCCCCCTGCACATGGCGGACAGACATCTTAGGATGCGTCCTCATGGCCACCAACTTCTGGGCTGTGCATCAATGCAGGGCCGGACCCTGACGTGATCCCTCCCAGGGCCCACCCAGCAGCACGTCCTTGGGAGCACACAGGAACCCCAGTGCTGACCAAGTGTTCTTTTTACACAACACTTGACTTGTAAAAAGGACCAACAGCAAGGTCCCAGGCAGACGGAAGTGTGTCCTTCAAGCCCACCCACATCCCTTGAGAGGCACGAATACAGGAATCACACTCCTACTGTCCAAAAACCGTCTGGATGTCACACTTAGCCAGGCACATCTGGAACCCATGGACTGATTTTTCCATTCCACTCCCTTGGGAATAAACTTCACCACTTACTGTGTTTCTGTTCTATCAAAAAGTACATGTAATTTTTTTTATTTTGGCCACCCCCATGGTATGTGGAAGTTCCCAGGCCAGGGACTGAACCGCCCCACAGCAGCAAGTGGAGCCACAGCAGTGACGATCCCTGACCCTTAACCTGCTAGGCTACCAAGAAACTCCAAAAGCACATGTGATTAATATTGCTTCATTTGTTCTAAACACTATCTCACCTAGTTTAAATAGTCCCATTTTGAAATTAAAAAATACATGCAACGTACAGAGCACTGGATACAGGTTTTCAGTGGTCCTTCTAAAAAAAGCCAGGCTAAAAACCCAGCCCCACAGTCTGGTCAGGCTGTGGAGAGCGTACCACAGACTCGTCGATCTCAGAGATGCTGTTGTGACTCAAGTCCAGAGCTGTCAGCGCCTGCCATGTGGGGATGATGGCAGTCACAGGGCCCTCCAGGGCTGCCCCTGCTGGCTCCCACTCATCAAATTCTGAGGCTTCGGGAACAAGGACTTCCTGTGTAAGAACATCTGGTGAGCACCACACGTGGGCCTGCATGCAACACTGACTGGGAACACAATCATTGCAAAATTTCAGGAAGGGCTGGAGCATATTTAGTATGTGGAAGTGAACTTGCATTAAAATGCTGCTTTGGTTCATGTCTTGAAATGACTGTGAAATATCTGAAGGACTTAGCAACATAACAGCCACTTGGAATATATTCTGGCCCTGCTTCAGGAGCAAATGCTTTAGCAGCTCACAAGAGCCTTTTGTTATGTGGTGATGCCTTTTCTGGCTTAAATCTTAGAGGCCGAAGGTCAGAATTTGCAGGGTTTCCAAGCAACTGTGCTTTACAAGCTGGCACTGTGGTCCCTACAGTGGACCATAGGCCTTTAACCATTACTTTACAGGGTAAAATCCAGCAGGACTGAGGCAGGGGAGCAGCATGGAGCACAGGGCACCATCTGAGGGGAGAGAGACAGAACTCCTCATTTTGACTCCTGATGCCCTGGGAGAAACCCTCTCCTCTCTCAATGAATTATCTCGAGCTCCTTAGGCCAGGCAGCAGGGAGTGCCTCCAGCGGGGGGTGAGGCTGTCTGACATGAGCCTCCTTCTTTCAGCCAGCAGCCTTAAGAGAAAGGCTTCACCAGAACCAAATCAGGCGCTGTTAAGTACTGCAAGTAACACTAGGTTTCTTTCTATGCGCAGAGAAGAATTTGAACATTACTAAGATGCAATTAGTAAAAAGTTAAGTAGAAAAGAAACCTCTTACATTCTCAGACAACAGGGCCCAGCATACACAACCCTGCCTGTCTACTTCAAGTCCACTAAGAATAAGGTAAGAACAAGTGCTAAGCCAGGCCTTTTCACACCAAGAGAAACATTTCTATGAATCCACCTAACACACTGTTCTGCTGCTTGACACTGCTAAACAATCTAGCAAAAATCAGTAACTCTGGGGGAGGGGGTCACCCAGTTCCTTAAAATATCTTATCAGTGTTGCTCTTTGATGAAGATGCAGAATGAAGTGTTCCAGGGACTGTCAAGCACCAGGAGGTCCCACATGAATGTATGGCCGCCCAGAAGAAAGTCTGGGTGGGCTCCAGGTCCTGAGAAACTGCAGCAGTATTCACATGATCCTCTGTGGGAGGGACAGCGCAGGACCCTACCTCTCAGATGGAGCCCTGGGCAGGTAACATGGGGCGCCTACCTTCATGGAGGTTGCCGAGAAGCGGACGCTCATTGTGGCTAAGGTGGGCTTTGATGCAACCAACCCCCGGATGTGCTTGGCATCACAGTGACTTATCTGGAATGAGGAAGAGCTGTGTCTTGGAAACGGCATCGTTGCTCCACTGCAACTCCTGGCAAGTGTCTACCACTCACGCACAGATGGAGCACAACCATCAGTGACCCCAAACCCTTCAAGGCAGGAGATAACTCAAACCCTAAGTCTCTCTTTCCCCCCAATTTTTTTTTTTTTGCGCCTTTTCTAGGGCTACACTCGCAGCATATGGAGGTTCCCAGGCTAGGGGTCTAATCGGAGCTGTAGCTGCCGGCCTTTGCCACAGCCACAGCAACACGGGATCCGAGCCATGTCTGCAAACTACAACACAGCTCACGGCAACGCCAGATCCTTAACTCACTGAGTGAGGCCAGGGATCGAACCCGCAACCTCATGGTTCCTAGTCGGATTCGTTAACCACTGAGCCACGACGGGAACTCCTCCCCCAATTCTCCGTGCTAAGTAAACATTCCCTGAAATAGCTTGTAAGACAATGGGCTCATGAATACCATGAATTCCATTTTTTCTGAAGGGCTGCCTGGGCCTTGGCAGGTAGACAGAAAACGAAGGCCAGGAACACCAGAGCTGGAGAGCGTGGGGCCTCTGCAACTTCACTGCCTTACTCCACTGGCCTTGACAACCCTGCAGGTTAGAGCACCCTCTGCATCCTCCCTTGAGCCACCTGCCTAAGCGCTCACAGACGTGGACTCCATCTGGGAGCCTCAGCCTGCCCAGCCAAGTACTCCTCTAATTCCCAGCCACCACTCGCCTGTGCTGGTCAAGGCACAAACTCCCAACAAGGGAAGGGTCCTCAAGGTCTCTGAGACAAGCTGAGCATGTTACAATCAGACTTGCTTTAATTCAGATCCTAGTTTCCCCCTCATTAACTGTGCAATCCTGACCAAACTTCCTCACCTCCCTAAGCCTCGGTTCCTTAAAACATGAATATAAGTGCCCATTTCACATGGCTGCTGAGAAGATTCCATCAAAGAGCAGACATCAGACATGGGGCACTGGACTAAAACACAAAAGCCACACTTGAGAAACTGATGCTTTAAAACATTAATTTTTTTTTTAAACTATTCACTACTGGGTCCCATCTCATTTCAAGAATGGTAACAAAATTGGCATTATGAACACAGGTCTTTCATTAGTGACACTGTAAATTATTTCTTGTTAGGTGTAGGCATGGCAGAGAGCAGAGAACCTTCCAAATCCTCTGTGGCTTTGCCCTGGGAGACACAGACTTGGAATTGGCTCTGTTTGATCCTCAGGAGGGCTTCCTAGCACTTCAACTTAAACAATGAGGTGGCCCAGAAGGAGCTGGGCACTGTTGCTCCCTCTTGTACAAATGCTGAAGGGGTGGGGTCATGCAGATCAGCCAAGAGCAACAGAAGCTTCTCTTTCTCTGACTTCAGATGGGCCCGACTCACCTAAATGGAATTTGCCACATACTGACAAAAAAGCAACAGTGCCTTCAATTAAACATAGACACAAAACATCAGGAACATCCTCTAGTCACAAACAGGATAGTCAAAAGCATCCTACACAGGACTGGGCCTTACCTCCACTTGATGAAGAGACTTGAATATTGATAGATCAAAAGGCAGGTGCTGCTCCTGAATGTTGCTGGTCCCAAAAGGTCCTTCTGTGCCAGAAACCTACAGCCAAACAAATGGCTTAAATCGGTGATGCTTCTGCCACCGCTTTCTACCCATGTTTACCGAACAGTGATGCAGCAGCTACCAAAACCCACTTGAAGCTTTGCCAGGTTGTGTGAGGCATTCTGGGCACATACTCTCACTCACCACTTCCACAGTCAACAAAGCGGGCTAAAGCCAAGGTTTAAAACAAGGGCACACTGGATCACGACTGCCCCCTGGTGCTCATAGCCAGAAGCACAGCGCCAAGATTATTAGCCTTCCTTCCCTCAGGGCCTATACAGTGTGTACACACACACACACACACACACACACACTCTCTGCCAGGCAAGGACCAAGATGCCCCAGCAGTGTGTACACGTATACACACACACACACACACTGCCAGGCAAGGACCAAGCTGCCCCAGCTTTACCTTAAGATACTTAAGACGACAGGTGAAGTCCAGGATGTGCCCCAGGTCGGTCTTGGCATCCCCACTGGCGCACGTGGGCTTTCCCTGCTGCAGCTGCTCAGTGACCGCATAGAGCTGCAGGGGCCCGATGGCAAAGACCTCGCCGGCCCCCAGGAGCTGTTCTCCTGCAACAGCCACACCCCAAAGGGTGAGCACTGAGCCCCAGCTCCATTCCTGTTGTGTGGCCAGAGCAACTGTCCACTGGGCAAACAGTGAACAAGCACTTGGCCAGTGCCCATTACGTATGTGTACCATGTCAGGACGAAGCTAGGGCCATGAGCACATAGAAGCAGTCACCCTCTTGAGCTGACGGTAACAAGGCAGACCCAGAACATGTGATTACAAAGGAGGGAAGGGCCTTGGGAATTAATACCTGGGAAGTCTCCCTGAGGTGAGGCCAAAGTACAATCTGAGGCACTTGGCCAGGAGAAAGCTGATGGGCCCATGTTGCAACCTCTAAGTTGTGGACGTCTTGAGGTTAGGTAAAGCCTAAGGTGCCAGCATACAGCAGCACCTGAGAGCAGGATGGGGTTCTGAGCCAGACACGCTGGTGTTTGGCCCTCATTCTGCACCTTCCAACCATATGCCCTCTGGCAGGTAACTGGGCCTCTCATCCTCACTGTCCTTTTCTGCACCTTCTGGAGGGAGGCAGTAAGATGCAAACACAAGGCTAGCTGCCAAGCACTCACTGCATCGTAGCTACTGTTACTGTGCTCTCTAGCAGAGTTGTGACCCAAAGTCAGCTTCTGTTCACATCTGAACCCTTTCAGGTAAGGACAAACCCAGAGCAAGAGGGAAGCACGCCACTACCTTCCAGAACTCTACCATAAGGCCCTGGAATAGATCCTGAGTTGGGGGCTAGCCCCTGATACAGGGATGTGGGGGTTCTAGGGTGAAGGACACAGCTCCTCAGACCTGCAGAGCAGCTAGGTGGGCAGGCTTGGCTGTAGATCAGATCAAATGATTTCAGCAGCCCCAGGGAGGTGGGCCCTGGCTAGAACTCACTTGGCAGAGAGCACCTGATGGAGTACTGTGCCACTCTGGGCCCCTGGCCACCTAACAGGGCTAGGCAACTTACACCCAGTATTTCAAGGACCCTGGGCCATATACCTTTTTCAAAGAGCTCCTCAGCCAGTGCTGCAGTGATGCCATTAATCTCCTGCAGAGAAAAAAAAAAAAAACCCACAGTGAGGAAGTCCACCTGCCCCTAGTCACCAAGACGTGTACATTCCCTGCTACTATCCCCTCTGCTGCTGCAATGCCAGCTCTCCAGAAAGTGAAACAAAACGGAGAGAATAAAACCTACAATGATTCAAGACTCTCAGAGAGGGAAACAATATTTCCAGTTACATGGACATTTGATATATCTCTTCAAAAGCAGAAGTGGGAGTTCCCCGTGGCTCAGCAGAAAGGACTCTGACTAGCATCCATGAGGATGAAGGTTCTATCCCTGGCCTCATTCACTGGGTTAAGGATACAGTGTTGCTGTGAGCTGTGGTGTAGGTCACAGATGTGGTTGGGATCTGGTGTTGCTGTGGCTGTGGTACAGGCCGGGGGCTACAGCTCCGATTAGACCCCTAGTCTTGAAACCTCCATATGCCGCGGTTATGGCTCTAAAAAGCAAAAAAAAAAAAAAAAAAAAAAAGAAGAAGGGAACATACAGTTCCCTTGTGATGCATCAGTGGGCACTGCTGTGGTGCCGCTTTGATCCCTGGCCCTTCTATGTGCCACAGCATGGCCAAAAAAAAAAAGAGAGAGCAAGCACCACAAGCACTGGCCAAGTCCGGGAGGAGGCCACGGTAGAGGCAGTGTTGTTTCTTCTGGAAAAGAAGCTCCCATCAACCTGGTGGGGAAAAAGGCCTCCCCAGAGCTAACCCTCCATGAGTGACAGACAGAACATTCATGTTCTACAGCTGCCTTAGGAAAGAGTGAGCACCCATTCTCTTCCTGTGCTCATCCTTCCAAGCCTTGCAACAGTATGACTAGGCTGAGGGTCACCGGAAAGAGGCAAGGATGGATTTCCCTTCAGTGACAGGATGAAGGAGGCACAGTAAGGACAAGCCTTCAGTCATATGAACAGCTAACGTGCTGGGGTCTTACTTCACTCTAACGGTCAGAGGACTGCCCACAGAGGGGCTTGCTCAATCCTCTCAATGCCCTAGGTGAGCAAGCTGTTATTCTGGATCCTGTTTCACGCAAACAAAATTAAGTGGAGAGGCCCTGTAATCCTCAATTTTACACGGCTAAAAATTAGCAAAGCCACACTCCCAAGCACTTGGCCTTGAAACCTCTCTCTGTACACAACCTCCTCAGCATTTCAGTGGTGTAACCATGGGGTTCTTACCCCACATCCTGCAGGCAAGAATTGTAACTAGGTGACAAGAAGACTTTCGTCAACAGGTCCAGAGGGAGGCTGCACAATTACCTCAGGAATACCTCTGCCACCAGGACACTCAATCCACATGTTTATAGGACTTGAAAGGTACCACGTTGCAAGAGACAGGGTGTCCTTTTCCTGTTTTTCTTTCTCCTGTTTGTCTCTTCCTCACCTTTTTACATAATGAAGTCCTTTTTTTTGGCCACACCCATGACATGCAGAAATTCCCAGGCCAGGGATCAAACCCATGCCACAGCAGTGACCATGCTGGATCCTTTAACTGCTAGGCCACCAGATACTTTAAAGGTTGTTTTTATGCTGGAAATAATCTTCTCCCTATCTGCATATGCCTTTTACCTGGGTTCACAGCAGTTCTGTCAAAGGGAGGTTTGTTAAGTTTACACCGTTTAATCTGTGATTCTTTTCCTTTGTGACTTCTCAATCTCTACCCCCAAGACTATAGAAACATCCCCCTAAATCCTTCTTTTAGTTAAGGTATCTGGACACCCCCTCCCCCAATGTGTTTCTTTCTTTCATCTGCTTGAAATTCAGTTTATATACAGTATGAGAATAACACCCACTTCCTCTCACAAATGAACAAAAAGCCCAAGGGAGAAAAATGAGCCAATACAGCTCCAGCATTAAGAGATTCAGGCCCTCTGGTCTGGCAAGAAGCAGGATCCAATGTAAAAGGGCCACCAGAGGGACAAAGCAGGCTCTGAGCAGAAGAGGGCTCCAGGTAATGAGAGAAGAAGCCATTGGTTCACTCGAGATTCAACTTCAGTCTCCTGCAACTTAAACTCAATTACATTTTCCTTGTTTGCCTTGAAGAACTGCAGATCAGTGAGACCTTGGAATGATTCATGGTCTCATATCTCTATCTACACTTTTGAGAACCAAGCCCTGTCTCCAAATCTGCACTTCCCTATCCTGGCTGCAGGCAGAATCGCCTGGAGAGCCTTGACAGATATAGATTCCTGAGCAGCTCCCAGAGGCTACCCATCTGCACCCACTTCAAGTCCCCAAAAGCAGCCCCCTGGCCTCTCCAACCCCATTGTTGACAATGGGGCTCCTAGAAGGTCTCACGTGGACAAAGGGATCCCTGTCCACCCTTAGTATCCAACAAGTCTCACCCTCTAAGTTATACTTCTTCAGGCAGCTGGCATCAATGCCAGCCCAGCTCAGGAGACAGAACTAGAATTTCCGCAAGACAGAAAGCGGAGATAGTGACAGCCAAGGGCTCATGCTAAGCAGAACACAGGTTTTCACTTCTGAGCAATCTAAAAAACAGATTAGAAGGGAGCTCCTGTTGTGGCACAGTGATTAATGAATCTGACTAGGAACCATGAGGTTGCGGGTTCGATCCCCGGCACCGCTCAGTGGGTTAAGGATCTGGCATTGCCGTGAGCTGTGGTGTAGGTCGCAGATGCGGCTCGGATCTGGTGTTGCTGTGGGTCTGGCGTAGGCTGGCAGCTGTAGCTCCGATTAGACCCCTAGACTGGGAACCTCCACATGCCACCGGTGTAGCCCTAAAATGACAAAAAAAGACAAAAAAAAAAAAAAAAAAAACAGATTAGAAAACAAAAAACAGATTATGTAACAATTTCTTTCCTCCTCTGGGGCCCCAGGAAGTGTGCCCTGCTGCAACACTAGCTACTTAGTTTCCTAGGCTGATCCTCTTCACCTTGGGAGACTGAACAAAGAGGAACAAGGAGATGCCTCCGCCCCCAAATGCTTTAGAGAAGCATTCTGTTTTCCTCCTTGGGGCGTTCTGGCTGAGCTGCCGCCCTGTGTGCAAAGGTAAGCAGAGTCAGGCCTCCGCTAGTCCCCCCCATCAGGAGGAAACAGGGGCTCCGTAGATTCTGCAGATTCTGCCCAGAGGGCACCTGTGGGTGACGCAACACACACACTCCACCCAATCCGTGCTGAAGGGACTTAAAGTGCTTCAGGGTTCCACAGATATCTGAATTGCAATGCGTTAAAACAAACAACAACAAAAACCCAAAACCATTTTTTCATACTTCAAAAATTTCAATTAAAAAAAACAATTAGCTACGTTCAAAAATTGTAACACCCACCACTAACATGTCCCAGACCAGTCAGCCACTAGCCAGGATCATGTGTTGGTTTGCAGCCTTAGGCAGTGATGTGAGCTGGACACACAAACCCACCATGGACTAGCACAGCTGTTCTTATGGTTCTTATGGTGCTGCAATGAACGACCAAGCGCACATTGCAGCACAGACGCCTGCTCAATGAACAACCCCAGACTAGCCCGATGCTCCTGCTTGGCACTTGCTCAAGCAGAGTTAGTATCAGTGGGGCATTAACAAGGTACTCCATTACACTTCACGGTGTAGTTTACACAAACACGGTAAGGTCTGGGAGTCCTTTTATGACTTTTATTTCATGCCTGTGATGAGGCATTCTAATAGAAGTCAGGTGCATAATTTGCATAAAAATTCCCCATTGAGAGATTCAAGCTTAAACTTTGGCTGAAGAGAGCTCCAAGACTGAAAATAAGTTGCAATGAAATCTGTTATCATTTACAGTGTCTGTACTGTGCAACAAAAAATGGCTACAAATGCAAAGGCTGCCTTTAAGATGGTAACAATTCTTTGGTAACAGTTCTATCTCCTGATTACTGCCTTTAAGATAGTAACAATTCTTTGGTAACAGTTCTATCTCCTGATTTCAAATTTCAAAAAGTGCCTTTGTCCCTAGCCAGCTGGTTTTAAAGTAAGAAAAAGATATAAATGCCACGGATGATTAGAAGTGAGTGCCTTTCCTCACTAGGACAGCCTATACTGCTAGGGACCTGGTGAGCCCCCAACCATGGGCCTGCTGCTCTTCTAGGCCCTTCACCTTCTCTCCTACACTCCTCAAAGGCCTGGGTCATCACCCTCCCACTCAAGAGAGGAACTGGGACACAGAGAGGTTAAATGACTGCCTTTGGAACGAACTGTCAGGAAGCATCAGGGCTGGGAGGCAAATTCAGCTCTGCCTGCCTTCAGAGTCTACCGTTAGACATCCTGCCCCAAAGTGGTGAGCTGGAGGTCTCTGCAGGATTCCGCTTCACTGAATTTGAAAAACCTCTGCTCTCGAGGTTCTGGGATAAGGTCTGTTCCTGAGGGTGCTGCATGAGTACCAGGGCACGGCCAACCGGAGGAAGACAGCATAGCAGCAGGACAGGGCTGAGGTGTGCCCTCTCACTGCAACCAGGGCTGCAGTGGCCCCTGAACCCCCCATCTCAGTTGGCTGGGGAGAGAAGCAGTGCTTTCCTCCGCCATTAAAATCCACACCACTGAAGAATGAAATTGAACCTCAACCTCACATCATACCCAAAAATTCACTCAAAATGGATGAAAGACCTAAATATAAGAGCGAAAACTAGGGGTTCCCATTGTGGCCCAGCGGTAATGAACTCGACTACATCCATGTGGATGCAGATTCGATCCTGGCCTTGCTCAGTGGGTTAAGGATCCAGAATTGCCATGAGCTGTGGTGTAGGTCACAGACGTGGCTTGGATCCTGCATTGCTCTGGCTGTGGTGTATACCAGCAACTGCAGCTCCAATTTGACCCCTAGCTTGGGAACCTCAATAAGCCGTGGGTGCGGACCTAAAAAGGAAGAAAAGAAAAAAAGAAAAACACAGCTGTAAATCTCTGTGACCTTGGTTTAGGCAATGGTTTCTTAGATATGAGGATATGACAGGAAAAACACAAGCGACCAAAGGAAAAAAATGGACAAACTTCATCAAAATATTCAAATAATACTATCAGGAAAATGAAGACAATCTACACAATTGGAGAAGATATTTGCATGTTATTTCTGCTAATGGTCTAATATCCTGAGTTTATAAAAAACTCCAACTCAACAACAAAAAGAAACCTTATTTTTTGAAGTACAAAGGATGTGAATACACTTCTCCAAAGAAGATATGCAAGTAACCAATAAGCATATGAAAAGAAGTTCAACATTATTAGTCATTAGCCAAATGCAAATCAAAACCACAATGAGATGCCACTTTACACTCACCCAAAAAACTGGACAGTAACAAGTGTTAGCAAGGATGTGGGGACATGAGAACTTATACATTGCTGGTGGGAGTGTAAAATGGTGCAGCCACTATGGTAAAAAATGTGTCCGTTCCTCAAACAGTAACCATAAAACCCAGCAATTCTACTCCTAGCATATACCCAACAGAAATGAAAATAAAGGTCTATACAAAAATTTATATATGAATGTTCATAGCAGCATTACTCACAAAAACCAAAGTGGAAACAAGCTAAATGTGCAACAACTGATAAATGGATAAACAAAATGTGGTGTACCCAAACAATAAAATATTACTCAATCATAAAAGGACTTAAGTAGTGATTTATGTTGCAGTATGAATGGACCTCGAAAACACTATGCTAGCTAAGTGAAAGAAGCCCAGTCACAAAAGGTCATATATTGTATGATTCCATTTATATGCAATATCTAGAATAAGCAAATCCATGGAGACAGAAAGTACATTAGTGATTGCTGATGGGTAAGCAGTTCCTTTTTGGGGTGATGAATGTTCTGGAATTAGTGGTAAAGATGCACAACTTTGTTAATATACTAAGAGCTAAGGACTTGTACACTTTAAAAGAATGAATCTAACAGCATATTAATTATATCTCAATTAAAAAAAATCCACACTTCAGCCAAACAGGGTTCCCTTGGGTCCACTCTGTCCAATGTCAGCCTCGCAAGAGGTGGGACATGTTGGGAACAATTTCAGAGAGGACAATGATGGGGCAAAGGTTACCATAAACATTCCCTAAGGGCCGCCAGACTGTAAAAAAGGCTGAAAAATCTTCTGAGCCCTCTTTGCGCAAATTCTTTTGAAGATCTAATCTAGTGACTCTCAATTAGGTGCAATTTAATCCCCTCAGGAGGATAAGGGCAATGTGTGGAGACATTTTCGGTTCTGACAGCCTAGGGGTGGGGTAATGGAGGCTGCTACCGGCACGCAGTAGGCAGAGGCCAGAGATATAGCTTCACATTGCACAGAACAGCCCCCACACAACTGTCTAGCCCAAAATGTGATCAATGCTGTAGCTGAGAAACCCTGATTTACTTTAATGATGGGTCAATTAATTTTTCTAAACCTTAAATTTATAAATTTATATAACTCAGGGCCCTTTTGATAATAGCAATTTCAAATATGCCCAAACTGCCCCAAGCAATAAACCATGCCCTAAACAGAACCACAGATGTGGGGCAGACCCCAGTCCAATCTCTAGGCAAAACTATCTCAGAAGAGCAGTTCAGGCTTTTCCATGCTCAGAAACAGCCAGGAGATGTCCTCCAAAGCCTAGGTCTTAAGCAATGAATTCTATTTGCAAAGGGCTGCTTATTAGATTTTATCCTTAAAGAGCTAATCAAAGCTTTCTTAAAGTACAATTTCTTTTTTTTTTTTCTTTTGTCTTTTTGCCTTTTCTAGGGCCGCACCCGTGGCATATGGAGGTTCCCAGGCTAGGGGTCTAATCGGAGCTATAGCCGCCAGCCGATGCCAGAGCCACAGCAACGCAGGATCCGAGCAGTGTCTGCAACCTACACCACAGCTCACAGCAACGACGGATCCTTAACCCACTGAGCAAGGCCAGGGATCGAACCCACAACCTCATGGTTCCTAGCTGGATTCGTTAACCACTGAGACACGATGGGAACTCCAAAGTACAATTTCTCAAAATACTAACCAGTTAAGTTCATCTGAAAGACATATAAGGAATGGACATTTTTTTCTCACATAAAGAAAGAAAACATTAAAACAAAACAAAACAAAAAAACAGGAGTTCCTGTCGTGGCGCAGCAGAAACGAATCCGACTAGGAACCATAAGGTTGCAGGTTCTATCCCTGGCCTCGCTCAGTGGGTTAAGGATCCGAAGTTGCTGTGAACTGTGGAGTAGGTTGCAGCTAAGGCTTGGATCTGGCGTTGCTGTGGCTGTGATGTAGGCCAGCGGCTAGAACTCAGATTTGACCCCTAGTCTGGGAACCTCCATATGCCGTGGGTGTGGCCCTAAAAAAGCCAAAAAAAAAAAAAAAACCACACACAAAAACTACAACAGGAAACTACTGCTAACCACATCTATGTCACTGGCATATGCCAAATGAAATCCAAAGATATATATATATATACATATATCCCATTTATAAATACCGCCTTTTTCTTCACAGGGCCCCTCCAAGCCAAGCAGCCCACTGTAGCACTATCACCACATTTCCAGGCTCCTTCTAACACTTGAAGAAAGGCTCAGTTGTCTTACTCTGATAATACCTCAAGACAGTTACGTATTAAGCAAGTTTGGGCCTTTGAGACCACAACCCAGAGGTCCCTTCCAAAAGGGATTGGACTTTTTTCCCCCAACTTCATCATACAAAGAGACAACAATTAAATGTAAATCATCCAAAAATCTATCACCCAGAGACAACTACTAGTATTTCGACGTGTAACCTTCTAGAATTTTCCTAGACAAGTACATTCATACAATTTTTTTTTTAATAAAAATGGGACCATACCCTTGATAACATTTTCTGGCCTGCTCTTTTCATATCATAATACTCTCATTTTCCTATGTCAACAAACCCATAGCTACACTGTCGTTTTTCTAGCAGCATTAAGAACTCAATTATATGGTTATACCCTTTAACTTTTTTTGTTACCTCCTGTTGAGCTTTTGTCTTTAGTAACTCATTATAATCCTGGAATTACTACATCTATACCCATAACCTTTTCTCAGTTGCCCATCTTTTCTCCCTCTGAGTCGATTCTCAGAAGTGAAATTGATGGCTTTTTAATGTTTTGGTTTCATACTGCCAAACTTCCCTCCTCGAAGTGTAACAATTCACCCTGTCAGGAGCAGCCCATGAAAGTCGTCCCCCCATCCAGAAGAGAGCCCAGAGCTGCCCTGAGACATAAACTCCCACCAGAGGAAGCCACCTGCCCTCACTCAGCACGCCTGGACTCTGACGATGCACTAAGATGGCAGTATTCTGCCAACACAGACGACCCCCTAATTAGTCTTGAACCCGAAACCAACAATTCAATAGTCTATGCCAGGTGGCAGCTGTTTCCAATCTAACCCCATCCATTTGGACAGAAACCTAGCCCAAACACCCACCCACTGCTAAACAAAATGTCTTGTGGTGGAGGACAACCTCTCTGTGGCCACAGCCAGTCAGCCTAATTTAACACATATCTGCTGATGAACATGCTTCTGCCCATACTCCATCCCCCCCCTAAGGAAGTTCCTCCATCTCCTAACCTCAGGGTCAAACTCCAGCCCACCTTTCCTTAAAGCTGAAGCCTACAAGGGTTTGCTGCTGGGAGCTTTAGCAGTTGTGGGGTTGCAGGTGAAGGAGAAAACCTGAGAGGAACTTACGTAGAACTGAAAATGCAAGAAGTGGGCCAGCACTCGGGGGGCCACGTCGGGGAAGGTGGCCAGGAGTGTCTGGAGGTAAATCTCCAGATCCTTCTCCCTCTTTTCCACCAAGCTCCTTGAGTTCTTCCCAATTATCTTTTTGGGAGGAAGCAGACTTTTATCAATCTTCTTCTCTGCAACCAGCTGTAATGAAACATAAGCACGTCAACCACAGAACAAGAGGGCCCGTGACTAAGCTAGGCCAAGGCAAGCTGCCTGAGGGCAGGTGCTTGTTATCACTCCACAGCCCCCTGGGCAGTTGTATCAGGATTAGTGAACGACTAGTGCACCTGGGATCTGGCCGCAAGTTCAGTTAGCACTAGAAACACCAATACAATTTCGGAAGAGGAGCTCCATCTGGAGACTTTGGAGACATTAAGGTAAATAATACCTATGGCTCTCTAAAATCACCATCTTTTCCAAACCAGAAAGAAACCCAATCAGAGCAGTGATGCACTGCTGCCTTTAAGACACTTGTGATGCAAATAACTCAGAAAAAGACAGCTCTTGCCAAAAAGAAACAAAGAAATGGAATCACAGCCAGATATTAAAGCACAAGTTCTAGAATAGGTATAGTCAGGTGGAACAAGTTCAAACCTGTTCCCTCCCCAGGAAACTGTCCTGGCAATCTTAAAACTGAAGTTAAAATTTGTTCCTTGTACACTGTCTCATGCAAGGGTTGGACTCCCAGGATCTAACAGTTTTTCTTTTTTTTTTCCCCAGTTACATCAATACACTATTTATTAATGTAACTGGCACGGAGCCTGTTTTGCCCTAAAACCAATGCATGGCACAATGGGAACTTGGCCTAAAAGTCCCCCAAGGCCTGAGACACAGGACCCCAGCTCTCAAGGGTTACCTTTTCATGTAGGTCATGGAAATCACTGTAGCGGTGCTTGACTGTCCACTCATGGCTGCCATCAGTGACTTGGATGATGTAAACCTAAAAGGGAAAACCAACAGCCCTTGCCTAGCTGGCAACAAGGAAGTCCCACCTTACCCTTAGTGATCTGTACCTGACCCCTGCTGAGAAGCAGGGCCCCCTCTCAACTTCTTCCACGGCCCTAGCACTGGATCTGGATAAGTCTGCGCTCCATCCAACAGCGAGGGACGGAAAAGGTGGCTATCAAAAAGGTGGCTATCATACTGAGCCATCCCTTCTGTTTTTTAAATCCAACCTCCACGTAATTCAAAGCTCAATCCAATCTGAACTGCAGGCAAGGAAGGCCATTTCTTCTAAGGGAGACAAAACAGGGTCAGGTTTGGCAGAACCAGCTTTTCTGCTGTACTTCTTTCCCAAGTGCCCTGACTATATCCTGGAAGCAAGTCCTTTTCCAATGCTCTCAGCTGTGGATTCATGTTCACGGCTGTGATTTCTGCTGCTGAGCCAGGAGTCAAGGCACCAAGAAGCTGAAGGGAGGGCGGTTATAGGCAATCAAACCTTAACAGAAAGAAACGGGTCTTGGAGTCAAGGAAGACCTGGGCTCAAAATCAGGTTCTGGCATTTCTTCGCTATGGTTTATGTATGCCACTTATGTAAGTGGCTGGGAACCTAAGATCTCCCTGAGCCTCAGTTCCTCCATCTCAAGATCTGGTCGATTTAAGAATCAAATAAGGTAAAGCATTCAAAATGCTTTATATAAGGCCTGACATGTAGCAAGTGTTCAACCAAAGGTAGGTGCATTAATATTCAACTCAGCGTTCCCGGACAAAAGGACACAAAATGGTATGGTCAGCCTAGATCACCACCTCCCTGACAACCACCATTCAGAGGAGGGACTCAGCCCTGCGGGATAAGGAAAGCTTTCTGGAGCTGATCCTGCAGCTGAATGCAGTGCCTGCATGATGGCCAGCCAGGCATCAGCTCAGAGACCTCAACTTTCACCTGGCTGAGGCCCCCTGGTCCTAGGGTCCCGCCCCTCTCTGCAGCAAAGCAGGGAAGGGGGAGGAGAAAGTAATCAACTCAGCTTAAGCCTCCATGGAGGAGCAGCCATTTCTCCAGGGCCCGCCTGTTGCTATAGAATCAGCCCCCAGACCCTTTACCCAGCCTGGCAGCTTCTCTCCCCTCCCTCCAGCCCAGGAGAGGAGAAAGAACTAGAAGAATGACCCTGGAGGAGGGTTAGGATGAGGGCCAAGGGGGTGGGGCAAAGGCAGGGCCAAAGCCCCCCACATATTTCCCACCCTCCGGGAACAAAGGACAGGAGTCTGGGGGATGCTCAGATGCCCCCCACCTTAGGGCCAGTCCCCGCCAGGCAGCCAACCTGGTCTGTAGGCCTGTGCCCAGTCCCATCCAGACCCAGGAGGGCCTCCAACTCATCACAGTCTTGAACCTGCCCCCTTTTCTGTTCATCACCCCCACTGCTTTGAAGTGTGCGTGGGCTGTTTACAGCCCCATCTCACCCCCATAAGCCAAAGCCATTTAGACCCATAAGGTTCCCTGGTTTTAAGCTTTCAGCCCTGAGCCACCCCTTCAAATGCCGGTGTCTAGGCTCCACCCTTACCCCCGTTCTTTTTTCTGCCAGAGCCCCAAGGGCCTGAGCCTCCCTTCCCTTTCAGAGCACATCTCAACTGCAACCTCAGGCCTCCCAGATCAAGGCCCCGTTCCCCCCAAACCCCCGCCCGCAGGGCTCTGACCCTTTCTGTAGATTACGGCGGAGACCCTCTCCTTAATCCGCCTCCTCCCGGAGCCCCCCTCACTCCCTCACGTCCTTCCAGGCCGGTGCCCCTCAAGGCCTGGAAGATGTAAAGGGACCGCCGCCTCAACCCGACTGCTGTCTTCCGCAGACCCCCTTTATCCCCTAACCTTCCCCAATCCTAGCCTCCTTTTCTAAACGCGTACCCTTCCCAGGTCCCCTCCCTGGGCCCCACCCCAGGACCCTCTTTCCCTACCTGCAGGGCCCAGGGTCCTTCCACAGATTCTGCTATCCCAGGTGCCCATTTCAGAATCGCAATCCCCCACCCCCTCCTCTTCAGATGCTGGGCCCAGACCCCCTCCCCAACCTCCCGACTCCGACACCAGGTTCCAGCCGCCAGCCCCAGTTCGGGCACCGGGGCCCTCAGCACACCGTATACGTGTCCACGAGCTCAGAGCCCACGACGCGCGCCTCCTTAGCCGGCTCGGCCTCCCGTTCGGGCCCGAAGCCGCGCGCCGCCGCCGCCGCCATGTTCCGGGCTCCGTCGCCGCCGCCGCCCGGCGCAGACTGGCAGCAGCAGGGGGCGGGGTCAGCGTCCCACCGCCCCCCGACGGCCGCCGCCCCCCGCCCCCGCTGCGCACCGAGCGGCCATCTTGGCCCGGCCGCCTTCTCGAGCCCGGCCCCGCTCCGCCCCTCGCGCGTAATTGAGAGCAGCTGCCATCGGCGCGCGTGCGCAGGCTGCCCCGGGTCTGTCCACTTGCGTAATCTGTACCTGCCTGGCCCCGCCCGCTGTGCTCCTCGCTGCCCGGGAGAAGCTGAGGCTCCTTGCGGGAACTGCTCTGGGCATTGCCAGTCGGTGCCCAGGAACGAAGGACCAATGGCCCCGCACCTTCCAGCCTACCTGAATCAAGTCACTGCTTTGCCTGCCCTCAGTTTCCCTCTCCAGAAAAGAGTCAGTCGTTACATCTCATCTTGCTCTTGGGCTCATTCCCAGTTGGACAGGAGAAGGCTGATGGAGAAGAAAGATCTGGGCCTAGAGCGCAAGCAGGACAGAAAAACTGGGACAGTTCTTAACCTCTCCAAGACTCAGAGATCTCTGTCACATGGGCTTCCAGAGAACTGAGTGGGTTAGTCCATGCAAATGCCTGGCCGGCAAGGCAGGGGGCTGGTGTGAGCTCTGCCTGAAGGCGGTGAGAAGTTAGGTTGAAGGAAGGGATATGTGCTGGCCATCTGGCAAAAGACCCCTGATGGTGTCCTACTAGAGCTCAAAATAAGGGTGCGATAGACTGGCTCTGGACCCAGGAACTAGAGGACTGGACGGGGGAGCACAGGCAGAGAAGGAGCCTTAACCCAGGGGAAGACCCAGATCTAGAAGAGAGAGGTGGTAAGCCAACTGGAGGGGAACAGTCTTACACAGATGGGGCATCTGTAGGTGAATTTGTTGAATGACTGATTGAATGCAGTCAAGGCCAGAGCTAGAACTTGTCTCCCTGGGGAGATGAGAGGTCTCGGGCAGGGCTCCTCTGGCACCCTGGCAGAAGGGCTCCAGCCCATGCTCTCCTGAGGTAGATCAGTGCCTTCCTTCTCCACCGGTTCCACAGCACCATACTCTGAGCTTGGCATTCGAGGCTTCTCTTAGGGCTCTGCTCTCCCAGCCTCTCCTTGCATAGTGCTGCCCCTGCTCCAGAGAGGTTTAACCTAAGTTAGGAGCTGCCACGTCAGCCAGACCTTAAGCAAGTCTCAAACCCTCCAGAAGCCTCACCTACCCCCTTGGTTGGATAGGAGTTGAGCTGTTTGTATAGGGGCCTCCCCTGGGGCCCACTGCATTGTAGCTCTTGTCTGTCCTGGGCTCATGTTTTCATTTATTCAAAAAACCTTTCTGGAGAGTCCCCTGAGGAGATGGAGGACAGAGGGAGAGAGATCCGGTCCTTATAGCCCTTCATCGTCTCCTTGCCCTGGGCAGAGGACACAGGGACTCAGGCCAGTGTGAGATCACCAGGGCTGGGGGAGGGAGTGGAGGATAGGCAGGCAGGGGTGGGCTGGGCCGGGAATGTGGCGGGGCAGAACTATTTAAGCCGAGGGCCGCTGCTGGCAACCACAGCAGCCTGCCCTGTGAGCCGCCAGTATGGATGACATCTACAAGGCTGCGGTGAGGGATGGGCCTGGGCCTGGGCCAGGGCTGGGGTGGGTGGGCCCGGTGGGCCCATGGGGGGGCTCATTCACTCAGGATGGGGGCAAGGTCACCCAAAAGAGATGGTGGGGAATCCAGGAGAGGGACCATGTACTTTCAATCCATAGGCCCTCAAGGGGCCGGTGGGGCTGGTATTCAGGGGTGTGGGAGGGGTGAGGAGTTTAGGGTCTGAGGGGGGAGTCAGGGTAGGTGGATGAGGATGTCGCAGCTTCAGCATCATGTCTGCCCCTGTCTCCAGATGTCTCTAGTCTATGTCACTGGTCTCTGGACTTTTGCTGTCTCTAGTCTCTTTCCTTCTCTTTGTTCCTTCCAAGCTCTCCCTCTTAGGATCTGTTGCTGTTTCCCTGTCCCCATCTCCCCCACTGCTACCCCTCACAGTCTGCTTCTCACACATCCGTAATCCCCCACCCCCTCCGGCCCTTTGGCTGGATGAAGATCCTGTGGAGACTGGGACGGGGTTGTGAGAAGGAGAGAGCAGAGCTGGAACCCTAAGCTGGAGAAGGGGCTCTGAAGTTTAAGGCAGGCAGGGAGGGACTGGGCATGGGGAGCTGGGAAAAAGGAACAGAGAACTGAGGCCCCAGCCCCCGTCCAGCTTGGCAGGCTCAGGGCTCAGTGGCTTACCAGGGCTAAGGGCTGGAGGGTGGTCACCCCAGGTCCCTGCAGGGCCCACTGAGGGGCTTCAGATGCAATTCCATCACAGGAGGAGGGTGTGTTATTGACCTCCTCCCACCGCAGAGACAAGGACATCTGACATAGACAGTTGTCCCCAGGAAACCCCTCCCTCAGCCCCGGGGAAAAGAAGGGCTGTAGCTGGCTCTGGGGGTGCCCCTGCCTATCCTGCGGAGGTCCATGGAGCTGGGGGGTGGGGGCAGTCCTCCGCCCCATGCCCATACAAGGCCTGGCGGGGCTGGGGACTAATTTTGGCTCCTGAGGCACCAGCAGGCCAGGGGGCTAGATAAAGCTGCCCCACCCCCTGCATGCCAGAGTCCCCAGAACAATCACCAGGTTTAACTTTGTCCCCCGTTAAAAATAGCCCAGTGGCCACCCCGGTCAAGTTACAGTGGGTGGCTTTGCCTAGCCCCACTTTGGTTTTATTGTCCCAACCTAAGGGACAGCTGTCTCTCAGGCCACCCAGCTTGGGTTTCAGCTGGGCGGGTGGGGAGGGCGATGACTATTGTTACTCAGGGTCACCTTGGTCCTGGAGGGGGTTCCCACCTGTCACCCTGACCCTGAGCCCAGTCTCAGTGAGGCTAGCTGGGTCACCTCAGGGCTTTGGGGATTAGGGAGGGAGAACTGAGGCCTCTTCTGCTCTGTGACCTGGAAATGGCTGACCTCTTCCTGGCTTCAGTCTTCCCTGCTGGGGAATGGGTTGGTTTCCTCGACAGCAGCGAAGGCCTGAGCCTGAATCCCAAGACCTCTTTTCCTCTCTAGGTAGAGCAGCTGACAGAAGAGCAGAAAAATGGTGAGTGCCCAAACACGCATGTAGGGGAACAGCAGGGCCAGGCTGCGGGAGTGGGGGGACCGTCAGGGCGGGAGTACCTCTCCCCGTGACCTCAGATGTCAGAAAGAAGTGGGTACGTTAACAGGTGGCCATAGAGGTTTGACCTTCCAGGTTCCTGGCTGTTAAGCCCTGGTCGCTCTGTTTCTCCTCTTCCCCTATTGGACAGAGTTCAAGGCAGCCTTTGACATCTTCGTGCTGGGTGCCGAGGATGGCTGCATCAGCACCAAAGAGCTGGGCAAAGTGATGAGGATGCTGGGCCAGAACCCCACACCTGAGGAACTTCAGGAGATGATTGACGAGGTGGATGAAGATGGTGAGCCCCCTCCCTTCCCCACCCAGCCCCAAATCCATAACACCCCCAGCTCATTGGGACCCCAAATCCTGACTCGCTACTTATTACTCTGTGCCCTTAAAGGAGCTGTTTAGCCTCTCTGAGCCTCAGCCATCTCATGTGTAAAATGGGCACAACGACTACACAGGCCTCACAGAGTTAGTGTGAGGATGCAGTGAGGACACTGGGGTCTAGTGTCAAGGGCAGTGCCAGCCATTCTGACCATCCCTCTCTAATGGCTGTGCCACACCCCTCCCTCCAGGGAGTGGCACAGTGGACTTCGATGAGTTCTTGGTCATGATGGTTCGGTGCATGAAGGATGACAGCAAAGGAAAGTCTGAGGAGGAGCTTTCTGACCTCTTCCGCATGTTTGACAAGTGAGTGCATGACCCTTGACCTCTGACCCTAACCGTAGCAGAGCTGGGGAGAGGGAGACCTCAAGGCCTCAGTCTCCCATTCTGTGCAGTGAGGGAACGGGATGCATCACCTCCCAGTGGCCCTTCCCTGCCTCCTGGGGTCACAAGCAGGGCTGCTTCCCTTCTCCGTGCCCCCATCGTGGGCTCTGAGGCTCCCCTCACCCAATTGGCAGAAATGCTGATGGTTACATCGACCTGGAGGAGCTGAAGATAATGCTTCAGGCGACAGGTGAGACCATCACAGAGGATGACATTGAGGAGCTCATGAAGGACGGTGACAAGAACAACGATGGCCGCATTGACTATGATGGTGAGTGGGGGTGCGCTGAGTCACTGCTGCCAGGCCTGCACAGATCCACCTCTGACCTATGTCTGCCCCTCTCTCCACAGAGTTCCTGGAGTTCATGAAGGGGGTGGAGTAGACACCGATCTTTGCCCAGAGCTGCCTGTACGACCTTCCAACTCCAGACTGGCCCCGGGGTTGGGGGCAGGGAGCCAGGGTCCCCAGGATGTGAATTTGGGTATGTCCTCGACCACGGGCCCACCCTGACTACCTTCCCCAGCCCTGTCCTAGAGAATGCAAATAAAGTCCTGCTCCCTGGAGGCCTGGTGCCTGGCTTTCACTCCAGACTCTTCACCAGGGTCCACTCCTGTGGTGACAATTTCCTTCCCCGTCCCAGAACCCTAACCACCCTTGCGCACTGCCTTTTGCAAGAAGGGCTGAATTAGATTAGAGACTACCACATTCCATGCCCCACTGGCGCCTTTCTATAACTGCTGGTGCCCAGGCCCCACCTCCAGCAATTCCACATCTGAAGTCTGCGATGACCCAGGAATCTGCATTTCATAGGCTCTTAGGGGTCGTAGTTTTGGTCAGCCAGTTTGCGGTCAGGGGTCCAGTACTTGGAGACAGAAGTCACTGCAGCACAGCAGCCCCGGCCCTTCCTCGGCTCTGGTTGGGGAGAAGAAGGGCACTGTGGGGGGCTCAGTGGGCCTGCCACTCTGGGCCATCTGCCCACTCACTTGGATTTCCCGCTGGTGGCATTGACTCCCAGGGGCCGAGAGGCACATCTTCTACCCTACCTCCCTTTGGCCATTTGACAGGTGGGGCTCAGGGAGGCTGAGGTCAAGGTCATCCAGTGAGCCTGGGAAGAGCAGAGCCACCTGGCTCCCCAGCGGAGGACTCTGTCTGATGGAACAGGTGCAGATGGGCGTGATTTCAAGTTACCGTGAACCTCAGCGGCTCCAGAAGCCACTTCTCCTCCCTGACAGGGAATAGCTGCAGAGAGCCTGGTGGCTCTCAGCCTAGTGGGGGCACCCAGGCCAGAACTACAGACAGAACAGTGAAACTGGCCTTGGGGAGGTGGAGGACTGCAAGGAAGTGGAGGTGTCAGCAGTGGTGCTTGCAAGAAGGACAGCTGCCACCATGCTTAGGCTGCAGCCAGAATGTCAGCAGCTGTCCGTGCTCCACCCAGCACTCCACAGCCTCTGCACCTGTCCCCCAGGCTGACATGCCCCAGACAGGCCCAGCATTCCAGAGACGGTCTTGGAATTCTGGAGATGCCTCCAGTGGAGGTCAGAGCTGACAGGAGCTGACCTAGAGAGACCAGGGGCAGAGGATGGGGGTCCCCTAAGTCCTGGCCTCAGGAGCTGGAAAATTCAAGGACCTACATACACACCTGGGAATGATGACATTTCAGAAGAGGAGGCAGGGCTACAGTGGGTGCCATCACCAGCCGGGATACCATTCCAGGGCTTGGTCACACACATATTCTGCGTCTAGCACTGGCTGAATGCTGAGATCCTTCAGAGGCAGGCCCGGTCCCTATTTTTATGGAATTGATAGTGGACTCAGGAAGACAAGAGGGAGAGGAGTGCACTGAGGAAACCCGCACAGTGTTGGAATGGGGATTGTAGAGGTGTGGTGGCTGTGAGACAGAGTGGTCTGGGAAGGCTTCCTGGAGGAGGTGGCACCTGAAGATCCACAGGGAATCAGCCACAGAAGAGCACAGGGAAAGACCGCAGCTTCGCAGGAGCAGAAAGGCAGCACTGGGCCGGGTGCCAGGCCTTGACAACTTTAGAGTGAGAGGTCTGGTGGCCCTTGGGGCAGTGGGGAGAGAAGGGTGTGGAGGGCAGTACACAGATTGAGGGCATGTTTTGGAACTAGGACTGACAGAACTCACTGGAGGATTGAATGGGATGTGTGAGAAAGGAGGAGTCAAGGTTGAAACTGCCCTTTCCTAAGACAGAGAAGCCTGGGGGGTTGGGGCACAGGTTTGGCAGCAGAGTATTGGGAAGTGGGAGCTTCCTCCTTTCAACTTTTTTATTTTTATTTTTTTCTACAGTTCTTAACTTTTCGTTTTGAAATTCTAGACTTTCAAAAATAGTACAAAGAACTCCTGCTTATACTTCACACAGCTTCCCCAAATGTTAGTGTCTTGAATACCCACAGGAAAAGATCAAACCCAGGAAATGAGCACTGACACACAACTGCTAACTCACCTGCTAGCCCCCTTCAGATCTGTCAGTGCCCTATGAAGTTCTCTTCCTGGACCAGGACCCATCCCAGGATCCTACATTGTGTATTGTCATCCGGGTCCCTTAACTCTCCTCCGATCTGTTTGTTGGTCTTTCCTTACCTTTAATGACCCTGACACTATGGAAGTGCACAGGCGGGTTGTTTTGTAGAATCTCATGCGATTTGGGTTTTCCTGGTGTTTCCTGAGGACTCGATTCAGGTTATGAAACCACAGGAGAAATGGAGTGTCTTTTGTCCTTGTCCAAGTCAAGGATAGTGGGGACATCAGATTGAGGCTCAAGCTAAGCAAGAGAGCTATAAAATCAGGTGTCATCAGAGTAATAAGTGCCTTCCCAGCCCTGGTCCTGGAGGGGGCCCCTGGGGAGAGGGTGTGTAGGGAGAGGCGGCCCAGGACTGGGCACCGGGCATCCCACCTGGGCAATCTGGGTTGGGGGGAGAAGTAGCTGGTGGGGTGGGAGAGAACCTGGGTGAGTGTGGGGCCCCTGGACCCAGGAGGGAAGGAAGGAGGCATTGAAGACAGCTGATGGATGGCTCTGGAGCTGGGGAGCTTGGAGGCCTCATGTCCAGTTTGGCCACCTGGACACGAGGGTTTCACAGGATGGGTGGGATGGGAACACAACTGAAAAGGACTAAAGGAGTGAGGCAAGGTAAAGGGGAGATGGCAGGTACAGACAGCACTGGTGAAGTTTTTGCCAGCACTCAGGGAATGGAGAAATGGGCTGGAGCTGAGGGGAGATGTGGGGTCTAGGGAAGCGCACTTGATGATAGGAGCAAACTAGTGAAGCTGGGAAAGGAGTGAAGCGAGATTCAGGGGCAAAGCTGTAGAGGCTGAGTGGCTGGGGTCTCTGGGAGTGTGTCTGGGGCCTGGTCAGAGCTCTGGGACTGAATCCAAGCTGGGCAGGGAGAAAGGGTTGGCTTGAGGCAGGGAGGGAAGAATTGTGGCAGTGGAGATGCTGAACGCAGGAGGTGGAATCAGAGGAGGGATGTTCTGAATAGGATGCCGAAGATCACGTCATCGTTGGTGGTGACTTGGAGAATGGGTGGCTGAGGTGAGAAAAGGAGGACAAGGGCCTCAGAAGCTGGGGGCACACAGAGGATGTGAGAGGCTGACAGGATTGGGGAAGGAGAAGAGAAAGCCCCCAAGAGTTAAGGCCTCTGCAAACAAAACGGAGGATGACAGGGGCAGCTACAAAGAGGGTGCAAGGAGGATGGCTGGCTGGTACTTTAAAGAAGGGGTCCCCAGGTAGGAAGCCCTGTGACACTTTCCCAATATCTGTGTTCCAGAATGAGGTTGGTGAGGGAGGAACTGAGGACATCTCTTCCTTTCAGTCATGCCCACCCCAGAGCTCTGGGCTGGGACCCTTCACATGCCTACCTGGGGCACTTGGTACATGACAATACACATCACCGTGTACACCACCAAGGGCTGACAAGCTCCCACTAGCACATGGTACATACAGTTCTGACTGTTTTGCTATGTTCAGTCCTCTCCATTTCTTCTGGGCTGTGTCATCCTTTGCCTAGATAGTACTTCCTCCGTAAAGCCTCTCTTGTCTTCCTCCATCAGAAGCAACCACTGGAGCATCTCCCACTGCTCCTGCCTCTTCACATTAGGGTTGCCAGGTTACTGCCTGCCACCCCAAGAGGCTGTGCTGCATACCTATCACAAAGGCCTGACAAAGCAGGCAGCTTTGGGACCTCCTGCAATTCCCATTTTGTCCTTTAGATGGCACAAGATGCCTGTGGCTGGGCCCATTGATCCCAGCTATCAGAGGGACCCTTAGCGGTCTTTTTCCCACCGACAGCCAGCAAACAGAGATCTTTACTGAAGGAAGATCCTTACCCCTTCCCAGACTGGGAAAGAGGCCCAGAAAGGAAGAAGATCTGCCCAAGGCCACATGACAAGTTTAGAATTGGGGGCCCTAGCCTCCGTCTCAGCCTGCTTTTGCAGCGTGAAGTAAGTTGTATTCACATCCTGCTCCAGGAGACCCAAGCCTCCCCTGCAGCCCCAGCCAGAGGCCGGGCTGAGCTTAGATCCCCAGGGTGATCTGGAAGTTCTGAGAAGCTGTTGGGCCTCCCGCCCACAGCTGGTGGCCACATGCTGGTTGAGGGGCTGTCCAGCTTAATCTCTAGCCAGGCGCTGGCCCCCAGCCCAGGCTATAGGCTGAAACATCTCCCCATGGGGATGGATGCAGAAGGCCCAGGATGTGATCACCATCATGGCAGCCCCTGCACAAGCACCCTTCAACAGCTTATAGAGCCTCTTATACCCAAGGTGGCTGGTCCCTGGCTCGGCAAGGAGACTGAGACCCAGAGAGGGAAGGGCTTTGGCTAAGGTTCTGTGGGGGATCCAGAGGCAGGATGGCCTCCCTGAGTAGCCCTTTGCCCAATCCCAGGTCAGGAGGGATGTATATGTTGAGGAGAGATGGGGACCAGGAGACAGGGTTCCAGATCCCTGGGTCCTCCTCATGTTGACCCAAAGGGCTGATCTGTTTCCCTTTTCAAAATGAGATACGAATGGATGTGGGGATCCCAGGACACTCAGGAGCCTAGGAAGCAAAAGAGAGACCCAGGATGGGGCAGCACTGAGCAGGACCTGTTCTCAGGCTGCTATGTGGCCTGGTCCACATCCTTCCCTCTCTGATGCCCCATTTCCTGATCCTCATTTGAGGGCTCAGCCTGGCCCATCTGGGAGGCTGAACTTGCAGGAGTTTCTAGGATCCTGGGAACGCCAATTCCAAAATCTCAAGGTTGAAATCTTAGCATCCAGGGCCACTGGGGGTTCTGAGTGTAGCAGTCTGGAATAGGGTTCAGTGGCAACTGTGGAGGGTGGAAACAGGGCCAGTTTCAGGGGAGGAGGGTTTGGGGAGATCTCCTCACTTGTCCTCATTCAGTCCTTCAGCCTCATCCCCCCTTTTCCCCCTTCTATTACTCTCCTGTACCCTGGTTCAGGGTTCAGAGCAGAGGGAGTGGGGGTGTGAGCAACTTCCTTCTACCCTAACTCTGGAGGAATCACAGGTGTAGGGTCTACGGGCAGAAGGGGACTCTGGGAAGAACCCATGACTCATCTGGTGACACCTTGAGCCCTGGGGCTCTGGGAAGACAGGAGGACTGAGGGAAGCAGGGCAATGGGGGCCTCCCTGGCATGCGGTGAACCCTGTTACTTGCCCCAGCTGGGAGTCCAGACAGGAACAGGTCTAGTAGAGGAGTCTGGGCATTCATCTCTTGCCAAATTCAGATCTGTGAAGTGCAGCCAGGCCTCAATCCCCCATCCAAAACGCGGAGCCCCTGCTAGAGTGACTCCCCCCCAGGCAACTTGGGCCCTACCAGGGGAGCTGGGGAGCCAGGCCAAGACTTCAGGGGGCTGGGCCCTTGGGATCTGGGCCCAGAATCAGTTTGTGGGGGGCTCTATCATGAGCACTGGAGGGGCAAGGAGCAAAGGAGAGCCCACCTAGAGCCCCATCCAGCCCATCAACCTCTGATCTCTAATCTTTCAGGCTATCTCCTCCCTCAGCATTTTGCAAGAGCCTGGGGTCTTGGGTTTGTGGACATTTCTGTATAAACCACCCACACCCAGCTGGGAAAGAGTGTCCCCAATAGGGAACCAGCCATTCTGACACAGGCACCAACGGGAGAGGAGGCAAGAAGCTGCAGGTGGACAGTGGCGGGGCACTCGCTCCCTCCCTTTTCCTCCCCGCCTTCCCAGCCTGGGACTGGGTGGAGCCGCCGCCTTATAAGTGGCAGGCCTGGCGGCAACAGAGCAAATTACAACCAGCGGCAGGACCCAGGGCAGCTCTCCAAGCAGCGTGGTGCCCCTGGTTCCCCGCATGGCCCCCTCGGCCAGGGCCATCTGCTGCCTCCTGGGGGCCCTCCTGCTCTGCGGGGGCAGTCCCAGCCCGGGCCCCAGCGTGCCCCGCCTGCGGCTCTCCTACCGAGGTAGGGCGGTGTGCACCCTGTTCGTGTGCACGTCTGGGGCAGCCCTGCACCCCGGGAGACTCCAGCCATGGGGTCCCTGGCAGCCCCGGGCAGTCTGTTCTGCCAGCCGGAGAGATGCAGTCACTCCCTGCACAGCCCTTGGGAAGGACTTTACAGTTATTCCGGGCGGTGTGGTGCACTGTGGTGCTCCCGGCTGGGCTGGCCGGCTGGCCGCCAGAGGCAGGAACCGGGGGAGGAAGGCAGGGGGAGGGGGACAGGTCCTGGAAGACAGGCCAGGGTGAAGGTAGGAGAGAGACACACAGGGGGAGAACCTGAGGGGGCAGCTGAGACAAGAAGTGAGACCTCAGTAGAGGTGGGCAGAGATGGGGAGGGGGCCGAAGGGGCAGGTCCAGAGGCTCTGTCTGCAAGCAGCTGGGCTTTCTGCCCAGGGCAGACAGTGGGGGAGAGAGCGGCATCCTGTCCCTCTGTCTGCCCTGCAGTGGGGTCCCTCCTCCTATCTCCACAGCCTCAGTCCCCTCCTGCCTCTAGCAGCCCACTTTTCAATGCTGGCCGTTCCTCCTCCCCTCCATCCAAGAGGCTCTTCGAAGCCTACCTTCTTTGCCCATTCTGGCCAGGAGGTTCCTCTGTAGATCTAATCTGATCCACAGTGCTGCAGCTGGCACAGACCTCCTCTGATTCCGAGGAGAGAATCCCTGAGACACGAGCTCTCCACAGCTTCTTTTTGGGGAAACCAGAGGGGTGATCGCCTTCCCCGGGAACTCTTGTCTAAGGTGGGGCGACCCAGGCCTGCTCTGGAGGGTTTGAGTGGGGAGACGTGGCTCTGCTCCAGAGTTTGAAGGGAGTGGGGGAAGGGGGATGTGGACCACCCTGTGATGCGGGGAGTCAGGCTACAAGAAAAGGCCCAAATATGGCCAATCCCCCTCCAAAGTACTTTCAACCATGGAGGGCTTCCTGGAACAGGCTGTTGATGAATTGGGGAAGAGAGTGGGTGCCGGGCCAAGGATGACCTTTTGGGCACGCTTGGCTACCCTGCCTTCCCCAGGATGGCCGTCACCCCTTCCCCTTCGCCTGCTGCCTGCCCTTGTACACCCAACTACCTAGCTGGACCCCAAGGACCTATTTCAGCATCCCTACCTCCTGGGATCATCATCTCCAGACAGCCACCCTCATTGCTGGGGGCTGGTGGGCAGCTCCTATGGAGGAGAAAACCCTCTTTAGCCACATCCCTGGCCTGGAGCCTAGAGATCCGCCTGGCTATACCCGGCCTCTCCTACACCCAGGCCTTAGCCAGGTGTTCCCTCTGCTGGAAACGCTCTCCCCTCCCTGTCTGCCTGTCCCACTGAGTCAGCCTCTCACGCTGCTTGGACCACCCACCCTTCCTCCAGGCTCTCCCAGCACTTCGGCCAGCTTGCTGCCATAAGTGCCGCCTGTGGAGCCATCTTCCCTGGGGACTGGGTAGGGCACAGATGGGCAAGTAGGAAGCAGACGTTAACTGAAGACCGGGGGTCAAGGAGTGGAGGGGGAGGGGGAAGGCCTCTGGGTGGGCTGGGCTGGGTGGGAGGCTCAGAGCCCCCCTCCTCCCACCCACCCCCAGGAGTCATTTCCCAGAAGCACTCCAGCATCCCTGCAGATGCAAACTTTTTCCAGATGTGAGTGTGTGTGGAGGGTGAATGCGTGCAGCTGGGACCCTTCACCTCCACACACTAGCTAGAGAATGGACTGAGCAGCAGGCCCTGATCCTCCCCAACCCATCCTAGACCTCCTTTCTGTCAACCGCTCTGCCGTCTTTCTGGGTCCTCGGGGCTCCCTGGACCTTCGGGCCCTGTACTTGGACGAGTACCGGGACCGCCTGTTTCTGGGCGGCCGAGATGCCATCTACTCTCTGCGGCTGGACCAGGCGTGGCCAGACCCCCGGGAGGTGAGCTGGGCGGACGGGGAAGTGGGTCTAAGGGCTGGGCAACTCCAGATGGGAGGCCAGCTGGGGAAACTGAGGCTGTGAGGTCGGTGGTCAGCCAGGCTGTGTTTCAGGTCCTGTGGCCACCGCGGCCAGGACAGCGCGAGGAGTGTGTTCACAAGGGAAGAGATCCTCTGGTGAGTGCTGGCGAGGGACTGCCCCCACCCTGACCTAAGGCCCAGGCCCTGAGCCCAAGGAGAGCTTGGGGCTGCTCCCTAGGTACCTGTGCTGGGGACACTTGGAGCAGATCTTGAAGTCTCTTGATGGTCTTGAAGAATGTCCCCCCCGACCCTCGGTCCATCTCCTCCACTCCCCTCCCCCCTCAGATGGAGTGCGCCAACTTCGTGCGGGTGCTGCAGCCCCACAACCGGACCCACCTGTTGGCCTGCGGCACTGGTGCCTTCCAGCCCACCTGTGCCCTCATTGCCGTTGGGCATCGTGGGGAGGTGAGCCAGACGGCCCCACAAGGGACTGGGAAGCAGTGACATTTCCTCCCTGCTGCCTGAACACACCCCATTGAGCCTGGGTCAGGGCAGAGGGGCCAGACCCTGAAAGGCGCCTTTGTGGCAGAGCTGACTCTGCTGGCAAGGCTCTGAATGAGGGCGCCTTCCGCCCACCCCCACTCTCCAGCTGCACGCGATGGCTACTGCTCGGGAGGACCCTGGTGCCCTTTCCTAGGTGACACCTCTCCCTCCCTTCCCCCGTCCCTTTTCCAGCATGTGCTCCATCTCGAGCCCCACAGCGTGGAAAGTGGGCGGGGGAGGTGCCCACACGAGCCCAACTGTCCCTTCGCCAGCACCTTCGTAGGTGAGTGATGCCCAGGCCAGGGCAGACGTGGCAAGGGTGGGAGCTGGCTCATGTCATCAGGAAGGGGTGGGACCCAGGCCCAGGGCCTGGCCTTAATCCCCTGACTGTGCCCCACCCCGACCCTCACCCAAGGTGGGGAGCTGTACACGGGCCTCAATGCTGACTTCCTGGGGCGAGAGGCCATGATCTTCCGGAGCGGGGGTCCCCGGCCAGCCTTGCGTTCTGACTCCGACCAGAACCTCCTGCACGGTGAGCCCAGGGGTCTGCCCCGGGCACTGGCAGGGAGGTGGAAGAACTGACACTGGAGCAGGGACCAGAAGGGCAGCCCATCCCCACTCCTCATCCTGGGACTTCAGCCTCCGGTGGGGTCCCTGCACCCCTTCCCCTCCTCATTGGTTCCCACCCACCACACCCCCTTCCCTCCTCTTTGAGCCCCCCCCACCAGCTTCACCCTCTCACTTTCCAGATCCCCGGTTTGTGATGGCCGCCCGGATCCCTGACAACTCCGACCAGGATGATGATAAGGTGTACTTCTTCTTCTCAGAGACTGCCCCCTCACCTGATGGGGGCCCAGGCCAAGTCACTGTCAGCCGCGTGGGCCGCGTCTGCATGGTGAGAGCTGTGAAAGGGACAGTGAGGTTCAAATCCTGGCCGTACCCACCTTCCTGGACCCGTCCCCTGCACCCACTGGCCCCCCACAGCAGCAGGGAACTGAGGCAAGGGTGTGGATCTGACATCCAGGCTGCTCCCCAAGGATGAGGGTGGAGGAGCAGGAGGAGAGGCCTGTCGTCAGGGCCCATGCTGACTGGCCCCTACCCCCCAGAATGACATGGGCGGCCAGCGGGTGCTGGTGAACAAATGGAGCACCTTCCTCAAAGCCAGGCTGCTCTGCTCGGTGCCTGGCCCTGGCGGGGCTGAGACCCACTTTGACCAGCTGGGTAAGGGCGTGGCCAGGGCAGGTTGGGTATGGGCTGGGGAGGGCTCAGGGCCAGTGAGTAGGGGACAATGGTGGTGGCCTTCTGTCCCCCAGAGGATGTGTTCCTGCTGTGGCCCAGCGCAGGAAAGAGCCTGGAGGTGTACGCCCTGTTCAGCATGGTCAGGTGGGTTTCCCCTCACTCCTACCCCAGCCCCGTCTCTACGCCCCAGCCTCCTCTTTTGAGCCTCTGCCTTCATGTCCCGGCCTCCCCGTGGACCCCATCTCTGTCCCTGACTCAGTGACTCCGTGGCTGTATTCGCTGCCTGGATGTCCTTGTTTTCTAGTCTCCGCCGACTGCAGGCACCATCATCCTCTGTCCTACCTACAGAACCAGGCTGTCCCCTTCCCGCCTATGACAGCCACCCTGGCCTGACTGTCCCTGTTCGTCCTCCGCAGTACTGTGTTTCAGGGCTACGCGGTCTGTGTGTACCACATGGCGGATATCTGGGAAGTCTTCAAAGGGCCCTTTGCCCACCAGGACGGTCCCCAGCACCAGTGGGGGCCCTATGGGGGCAAAGTACCCTTTCCCCGCCCTGGCATGGTGAGTAGTTGGCTGGGACAGAACAGGGTGAGTAGATGCCAGGAGGGGCTCCACCAGGGGACAGGACTGTGACTACCTACAGCCCCAGAGCAGCGACCGAGCCGGGCTCCAGGGGACCTGGGCGGGGCTAGGAGGGGGGCCTAGTCTGACCACATTAAGGAGTCTCTCCTGCGATGAGAGCAGTCCCTGCGAGGGTGGCGTGCCCAGCCAGTGAGGCCTAGAAACAGACTGGGGTGGGGAACATGCCATCCGGGGAGCTTCAGGTATTCCCTTTGCCGCTGCCCTCAGTGCTCCAGCAAGATGACCTCACAGCCAGGACGACCCTTTGGCAGCACCAAGGATTACCCGGATGAGGTGCTGCAGTTTGCCAGAGCCCACCCACTCATGTTCCGGCCTGTGCGTCCCTGGCGGGACCGCCCTGTCCTCATCAAAACCCACCTGGCCCAGCAGCTACGTCAGATCGTCGTGGACCGTGTGGAGGCCGAAGATGGGACCTATGACGTCATCTTCCTGGGGACCGGTGGGTGGCCTGGGGCTGGGGAGGTGCTCAGGGACCCAGGCTGCCCTTTCCTCTCCCATTGACCCCCTCCCACACTGCCCCAGACTCAGGTTCTGTGCTCAAGGTCATTGCCCTCCAGGAGGACTCCGCTGAGCCTGAAGAGGTGGTTCTGGAGGAACTCCAGGTGTTTAAGGTGAGCTGGGGGCCTGATAGGAAAGGACCCCCTCAAACCCAGCCCTGGGTGGAGGCCTGACTACGAGGAAGCAGCAGCAGCAGCAAAGTGCGGCAGGGAGATGGGCCTGTCTTTACTGAAGCTGCCATTAGTGGGGAGGGGAAGTGATGGCACTCCTGCTGCAGAGGCCTTGCTGATGCTTCTAAATGACAGTGGGCCTGGAGACGCCGTCTGCGAGCTGCGAGTTGGGGGGCCCAGGGAGGGACGGCTGAGGGGACTGTCCCTGGACAAAGCCCGGCCAGGCTCAAGTACCAGTGAGATCCCAAGTACCCAGGGGGTTCTGTTGGCCCCTTTAGAGGGTCAGGCAGGGAGTCTGTTGTGTCTCCCACATGGGATGGGTGATTTGAGACAGCTGCCTCACTGCTGGGGACCAAGGCTGCGGAGGGGACACTGGAGCTTTGTGGTTTTAGCCAAGCCTTGGAGGCCAGCCAAGGTGAGGGGACCCTTCTAATGACCTGACGTGTGGGAAAGACTGTCTGGCCTTAATTGCCAGAGAGTGCACTGACCTGGGAGAAAGGGCTGGAGGAGCCCGGGAGCAGGGATGCAGGGGAGGTCTTGCTTCTTCTTCCCCAGGTGCCAACACCCATCACTGAGATGGAGATCTCCGTCAAAAGGGTAAGAGCAGCTGCTGTGGCTCCTGCTGCTCCTGCTGCCCCACCATCTCCGGAGGTTTCCCTGAGGGCGCCTGTTGTGGAGTCACAGCAGCCCCAGGGCTGCCTGATTAGGCTCTGCAATCAGGGTTGAGAGTCCAGCTGGGAGCTGAGATTCCCACGCGTGAAACCAGGGGGCAGTGGGAGGCCCCAAGTAAATGAGCCTGTGTTCAGATAAGGGGAGATCCTCAAAGGCCACAGTTCCTCAGGGGAGACAAAAACATGCTTGAAAACAAAATGCAGACTTTAAATCAAATAGGGGAGTCACTTTTTAGAGGTCTGCTGTGTGTCCTTTTGTGAGGGACAAAATCTCCCCCAAGTTCATTTGCCCCAGTTTATCTTTGAGTAAATCTTATCTTTTGTACTGGGATTGCTTAAGCACAGAGCTCATCTCTAAGGTCGGAGGCAAGGCAGGATAAAGGCCACTGGGGTAGAGGGCCAAAGTCAGCTGCAGAGAGGGTCTGGAGAAGTCCCTTAAAGGAAAGGCTCCAGGTGTGCCTCAACCCCTCCACGCCCTAACACAGGATCTGAAATAGATCAGGTGAGCTTCTGGGAATGCACCCAAGAGGTTCTGGGAGACTCTTAAAAATAGCAGGGGTCTCAGGAAAGCCAAGGGGGCTGAGAACTTAGCTGCTTCTAGGTTGAACACAGACTCACCTTGGGCTCTGTCTGTGTCCCTCCCAGCAAATGCTGTATGTGGGCTCGAGGCTGGGCGTGGCCCGGCTGCATCTGCACCAGTGTGAGACCTACGGCAGTGCCTGTGCAGAGTGCTGCCTGGCTCGGGACCCGTACTGTGCCTGGGACGGTACCTCTTGCACCCGCTACCGGCCTGGCACCAGCAAGCGTCGGTTCCGCCGGCAGGATATCCGGCACGGCAACCCTGCCCTTCAGTGCCTGGGCCAGAGCCAGGATGGTGAGTGGGACAGGCATGGGGTGCCAGTGGGGCTCTCAGAGGGCCCCCACTCACCCCACTGGCCTGGGATTGACCCCGTGAAGTGTGGATTCAGGGCTGCTCCTCTAGTAACCAACAGTCCTCAGTTTTCCCGTGTGTGCAGCTCCTGTCTGTATGCAGGTATAGGGTCTTTGGGCAGAGTGAGCTGCTTGGAGGACTGATAGACACCTGGGTCCCTGTCGTATTTGTGGGAGGCTCTGGACTGTGGGAGTCAGTTGGTGGTCCTGGGGGTCTCACAGTTCCTGAGCTGAGCCCACCTCCAAATCCCTCCAGAGGAAGCTGCAGGACTTGTGGCGGCCACCACGGTCTACGGCACAGAGCACAACAGCACATTCCTAGAGTGCCTGCCCAAGTCCCCCCAGGCCACTGTGCGCTGGTTCTTGCAGAGTCGGGGGGACGAGGGGCCCAGCCAGGTGAGTATCCTGCTTCCAGCCTGCATGTGTCCTGAGATCACACCCCTCCCTGAACCCCAAGCCCCAGGAAAGGACTCTGGGGGGAACCTGCCAAGATCAACTTAAGAAAAGTACGTGTTAGGCTCCTGGGGTGCCCAGAGGGGGGTTCCCCTGCGCCTGCCATCTGGGAACAGCCAGGCCAGATGTGGTGGAACTGCTCCAGTGACAGGGAGCCCACACACTCCCAGGCAATGAGCTGAGCTCTGTCTGAGAGGGGGTAGCAGAGATGGAAGGGAGGGCAGGGGGTCTGAGCTGGTCAGGAAGACCCCCATGCTTACATATATGGCTTATATTTGAAGGAGTCTCTTTCCCAGGGATTCCTGGTCCTCCTCTGCCCTAGGCCTGGACCCCTGACCACTGGTTCTTACACACACACACACACACACACACACACTGCCTGGTCCCACACTCCCTCCCTGGAGTACGGCTGTCTGCCTAGACTCTCCTCCCCTATCCAGAAAGTCTGTCAACCCCAGAGATGGCTTCAGTCTGGGGCCTGAGGCTGGCGTGGGTGGGGCAGGGTGAAGAACCATTCTCAAGCTTCTCCTACGGGCAGGGAAGGGGAGGGAGCGGGTTCATTACAGGAAGGGCTCTCCTTCCAGCTTGAGAAGTGGGGGAGGCCAGCCCCGGGCCAGCTGTTGGGCTGGGCACTGAGAAGACTCCCCCAGGGGGCAGGGACAGGGAAGCCATGAGATGGAGTTACACAACACTCACCACCCAAGCAGTGCAGCCTCAGCATACACATGTGCAGACTAAAGCCCACACAGCGTCCAGGCCAGAGATGGGGCTGGATCAGAACCGTGCTCTCACCTCCTACACTGTAATGGGGCTGTGGGCCCTGCACATCAGGAGGCACGAACAGTGGAGACCAAGACAGGGAGAGCCCTGTGTGTATATGTGTAAAGTGGAGGGGAGTTCTGGTCCTGGGGCCAGAGTAGAAGCCCATAAATACTCTTTAACTTACTCTGTTCCCTGGGAATGTGTGCCAGGGCCACCCAAGGCCAAGATACGGGCCCCGGGTGACCAGGGAAGAAGCCAGTCAAATCTTCGAGAAGGACCCTTTGGAGGTCCTATCCTGGGTTATGGGAAGGTGAGGCCCTGCCTGCAAGTAGCTCATGGTCGAGGAGGCTGAGCCCACCAAGCTTCTGGGAAGGGGAGAATGAGCGCCGAGATGGCAAAATCTGGATATGCAGGGAGCAGGGAGGTTGATGGTGCAGGCCCTGCTCTACGGCCTGCTCACGCCCTCCCACACCCCCAGCAGGTAAAGACAGATGAGCGTGTCCTGCAAACAGAACAGGGGCTGCTGTTCCGCAGGCTCAATCGCCTGGATGCGGGCACCTACACCTGCATGACGCTGGAGCACGGCTTCTCCCAGGTGGTGGTCCGCCTAACTCTGGAGGTGATCGTGGCTGCCCAGCTCGACACTCTGTTTCCCAGGGAGCCGAGGCCAGAGGAGCCTGCAACCCGGGGAGGCTCCACCCCCTCCAAGGCCTGGTATAAGGACATCTTGCAGCTCATCGGCTTTGCCAACCTGCCCCGGGTGGATGAGTACTGTGAACGTGTGTGGTGCCCCTCCCGCAGCCGGAGCCGCGGCAAACAGGCCAAGGGCAAGAACTGGGTGGGGCTGGAGCTGGGCAAGAAGGTGAAGAGCCGGTTGCAGGTCGAGCGCAACCGGACGCCCCGGGAAGTGGAGGCCACATAGAAGAGAGAGGAGGAGGGGTGGTCGGGATGGGTGGAGAGGCCAGCAGCAGCCCCCAGCATCTCCCACCCGCCCAGCTGGGAGAGAGGGGGCCAACGTGCCTGATTGCCTCTTAGAGATGGGAATCTTTGTCCCTAGACCCCTACCAGGCCACCCACAGGATAGGCTGGGGCCCGATGGAGGGCCCTGTGTCCTAGCCTGTTCCCTGCCTCTCTGTGCTCTCAGTCCCAGGCTGGCGCCAGCACCCTCTGGCTGCTGGAAACCCCAGTGGGCCTGCTATTTGTTCTCAAACAAGGCCCCCAGCACACATTTCCGTTTGTGTCTGGAGGCGAGAGGGCTGGGTTCTTACCCAGTCTGCAGAAAATTGGCCATTCTGAGTGGCCCTCACAGTGGGTGTGTGGGTGCTTCTGAAAAGGTGTTGGGGCAGGGGGCCCTCAGGAAGCCAAGGACGGTAGAAGTCGCCTCTAAGCAAGCACCAGTCAGGAAGACCTGCTCTGTCTGACTGAGGTGGGGAGGGAAAGGGGAGGCACTGAGAAGAAGGAATGAAAAGACCCCCCCCTCACACTTTGTGCCCTGATATCTTATCTTGGTGGATCCCTGCCACTGCCCACCACCTCTTCTCCATCTCAGAATTACAGAAGCATAGGCTGCCAGAGGTCCCTGGGTCTGGTCTGGACCTCAGGCCCCACTTCATAGATGGGGTAGGGACATCACACAGTCTGACTTCCCTTCCCCAGGCCCTGGAACTGCCAGGCCAGGTGTCCTGGGTTTCCCAGGTTTCCTAGGCTTTCTGGAAGGTGGGCCAGGCCCACATCTCCCAATGGGATCGCCCTTGCCCACCATCAGGGTCTCCATGCTGTTGAGTGGGGAGGGGGTGGATTCTAGGATTGCGTTATCCCCTGTCTCTGTGGACTAGAGCTAGAGAGAGGGGAGCTGGGGGGAAGTGTGGGGGTGGTTGGAGGAGTGGGCTGTCTTTCTCAGGGCAATGCAAGCTTGCCCACGGCCTGGGAGGGTGGGGATGAGGTGGCTCTGTGAGCAAGCTGCAGCTGGTGGGCAGGACCACGGCAGGGCTTCCCCTAGGAGGCCGCAGAGGATTGAGACTTTTGAGATGGGAGGGTGGAAGACCCTAGAACGGGCTAGGGACTCAGGGTCAGGCGTCCTCAAGGACCCAAGAAGGCATCTCTTAGCCCAGGAGCCGGATGTTTCCCGCCCTGGGATCTTTGGTTTCTGCTAAATAAGGCTTTGCCGTGGATGGTTCGTTTATGAAGACTTTTTTTCTTTTAAGGGGAAAAAAAATGTAGGGGCAAGTGCTCAGTCCTGCTTTTGGGGGGGGGGTGAGGCTCAGGTGGCTAGGACGCATTCTGTCTGGGCGGGTAGGGAGGTGTTTTTGCCATCAGCGGTAACGTGTTCCTTGGGCTGGGAAGCACAGAGGGGAAGGAGGAGGATGAGGACTAAATGAAAAGTCGCTCCCAGCCTGCATATGAACAAGTCAGTGACGCACAAAACTGAGGGAGGGAGACAAGAGCATCAGGTTCCAGATTCCCTCCATTAAAAACCAAGATGAGAGAAGGCAGAAAAAACAGATAAAAAGCAGGACAGGGCTTCCTGCCCCACTGAACTCAAACCCAGACCGTGTTTGCCTTGGATTTGATCTGAGTCCCCTGTACCCACCACCACTTCCAGCGAACTCCAGTTCCTTGGAAATAGAAATAGAAATCCCCCATCTGCACAGAGAGTGAGCCAGAAGCACTGAGATGAACCTGACAGCACTTTGGGAAGCCACTGGCCTGGGGTGGTTGTGGTTGGGATATCAGCAGAGGAGAAGAGGACCCTGGGGAGGGAGTGGGAGAAGAGGTAGGAGGCGATAGAGATCATGGAAGAGGGTGGGGAGAGAGCTCAGAGCCCCAGCAATGGGTGTCAGAGATGCAGCCAGCTCGGCCCCTCTATCCTGGGAAGAAGCGGCCAGGCCCCACAATGGCCTCTAGGCTGGGCCCAGGCATGGCCAGCTCCAGGCAGGCTCCTGTCGGGAATTTACTCTGGAAAATGGAGGCAGAAGGAGTTAAAGGAGGGGGAAGGAGTTAAAAGCAAGGAACACCTGCACTTGGAAAATTACGGACAGCTTCTACTGATCCCCATCCCTCACCCCACGGTACTATATGTTATTCACTCCTGGAAATGTCTCTATGTGTGAATTCTATTTTTGTATTCTTATGTTGAGATGGGCTTTGTGGTTTCTCTGTCTTCAAAGGACACTACTCATAATTACTATTGTTTTTTTAATTGTCGCCACCCCTGAGCGCTGGTGCGGACAACACAGTGGTTTACCACACCACCTACAAGGAAAGGGATGAGGTTAATATTTATATCGCATAATTATATCATTACTGTACCTGTGTATTTCTGTACTAAATTGGTGCCATGTGTGTAAGCTGGAAATGAAGAACCTTCCCTGTCCATTCCAGGAGGGAGAAATTACCCAGGGTGGTATTTTCTAGAAGGGAAGGAGACAGGGATCTGGGGAAGGAAGGAGTCAGAGGGCTTTGCCTATAAAGCTGAGATTGCTTATTAAATTAGGAAAATCCTGTCCCTTGAGCTTCTGAGCCTTCTTGGAACTTCAGGAAGGTTTTGAGCCAGGAAAAAAAAAAAATGCTGGCAAAAGGCAGCTAGGCATGTAGGCAGCCCTGCTCCTTTTTCACAATAACACTTGACTTTGTGACAGCAACACTTGGCCAGGCGCCTGTCTTCATCAGCCACATACCAATGTGTATTAAGGGCACTGTGCTCTTGCCTGGGGGGGCTGTGCTGTGCTGAGGGAGCTGTGGCTTTGGGAGAGGAGGGGGGGCCCCAGAGGCTGGCCGGCTGGGCATGCTGCAGGAGGTACCTCTCCCCCAGAGCCCACTCCCTGTGACATCATGCTCCCCACCCAAAGAGCAGACTCCACTGGTGCTACAGGGAGGTGGGAAAAGGGTGGGGTGCTTCAAAGATGGGTGGGACATCATCCCACCTCTCCAGGGAGACCAGCCTCTTGCTTGCATGGGCCCCTCAATCCCTGCTACAGACTAGAGGGCTTAACAGTCAGTCGTCAGTCCCATCTTGCAGCCTGGGCCCTGGAGTGGGCCCCCTGCTTTCACCCTCTGAACCATGCACAAGCACGCAGGCCTGACAGAATGTGAAAGCCTATTGCCCTGCCCCGAGCCATCCCCACCCCATCTGAGAAGCATCATGAGAGCACCTCTTGGTGCCAAGTATTGGGCTGGGAGGGTGTGTGAATGTGACCTCACGGCCCCCTTCTCCCCGGGGTGCACCATGTCTTTCTTCCCACATCACCACCACACACACCATGAAGATCCCTTGGGCCTGAACTTCCTCCAGCCCCTCACTCCCCTTTCTGCCTTCCATCTCCAGCCCTATTTCCTGCTCAGGGGTTTCACACTATCTTCCTCTCCCAACTTTTTCCTCAGAGTCTCATACTTCTGGTTTTTGGGCCTATTTCATGATTTCCTGAACAGGTTTAGAGCTGGAAAGGGGCTTTGAGAAAGGGACTAGTCAAATGTTTTCCAAAATGGCATCCTTTGGAACAACTGTTCCATGAGAGCCTCAACGATGGTCAAATAAACACAGGATTTGTACCCTCTTAGCCCCCACAGAGCTATGCACTGCCTGGTTGCTTGCCCTGTGAAAACCCTGAGGAGCCCACAATGATCTCTCAGTGATTTGCATGCCCACTAACATGCTTCATGATCCTCTAGAACATGGTCCCCTATCCTTTTTTTTCCCATGGAGCAGTTACCATCTCATGTTTCTAATGTTTTGAAGAGCATACTTTGGGAAAATGTTGGTTAGATTAATTCTCTCCCTTGGCATGTGAGATTAATTTATTAATCTCTGCCTTTGATGCCTGTAAACTGTGGAGACCCTGACTTCCTAGACAGAATAGCCACATCTTTGTTTCCCATGGCTGGCATCTGAGCAGGACCTGCCACCCAAGGGCCAGGGTTGCCAGGCTGCCAGTCTGCTCTCCCTTGGGCTTGGACTCTGCCCTGCCTCTAGCTCCTGTCCTCCCACACCCAGCCTGCCTTCCCAGCCCACTTCCTGCTCTTCCTGTGTCTGGCATGGTCCTCTGTGGAGGGCTAGTGTTCAACCCAAGCCTGTGGCTGTCCTTCAGTTCAAAAGACTAGTTTCTAAGGAAGGGAGGGGGGCAAGGTGGGGGCAGAATAAAGGAGGAAAACAGCCCTTTTCACTTTCTCAAATGGCTTCTGTGCTTCCTTTGCATTTGGCTAAGCCTGGTCAGGTCCCAGATACCCCTAGAATCCCCCAACTGCAGGACTGGGCAGGCAGCAGTCATCAGAAGCCCGGCTTGCCTCCTGCCAGGTTATCTTCTCTGTAGGCTGGCAAGGGCCCAGATGCAGCTAGAGCCAGACAGGTCCCAGAGAACTCTCTCACATGCTTCTGCCAGTCCAGCAAACAGAGGCATCCCCAGACAGCCACGTCTCCTTCTTAGAACCATCCAACAGTTGCTCAAAAACAGCCCAATTTTCATCCAAGTTAAGGATCCACCCTAGCCTCACCCAAATCCTGGTCTGCAGAGACTCCAGCAAGGAAAAAGTTCAATGTACACCAAGATCAAATCCCTGGGGATTACTGAGATTACAAACTTGGCCCTGGTGTGCAGCAAGAATGAATGGGTGGGGCTAGGTTTGGATATTATACATGATAAGGAGCTCAAGGATTGTTGGGCCCCCACCCTGGCTCCTCTTCCGGACTCACCCACACTCCTGGTGCACAGGAGATGAAGTAACAGCAGTAGTGGCCCTGTGCCCAGTTCTAGCCCGCCTTTGTGTGGGTACCACTGCTGGGCCCCTCTCTGTTTGAGGCTGTGTCCTAATGAAGCCTTTCACTTTCCCCACTGGATTTTCATTAAGGAAACTCCTGGTCCCTCAATGAAGCCTTTTAAGAAATCATTCTCCACTGAGGATGGGAAATGCTGCACAGTCTCTGGGGAGGCCTCAGCTCACCCTCATCCCCATCCCAGGCCTCCAGCAGTCAGGTAGTAGCTTGCACTCAGGGTTTCTGTTACAAGGACTCAGGTGACTAGGCTTGACCCCCCTCCCCCAGGGAGGAAGATGACTGGCGTGCACCCTAATCCATCCCAAGGCAGTGTGTTTCACTGCCAAGAACATCCCACTGTGGAGAGACCAGGGCAAGGGGACAGTGTGGGCTAGACAGGATTGCAAAGTGAACCCACAGAGGCTTGGAGCAGAGACCGGGTGTCTGCCATAAAACGGAGAAGGCAGTATTAGGGACACACAAAGCCCAGATTTGCCATTTGGGAGGATGGGGGTGGGGGTGGGGGTGGTCTGCTCTGACAGATAAAAGTATAGAAGAATGACGTGGCAGACCAGCAGCTTGCTTTATGGGCATGACCTCATCTGTTCACTGCCTACCCGCCCCCCGCCCGCCCCCAGCTGATAAGAATCTGGTGCTGTTTCCTGTAGTCCAAGGGTCTCAGACAATGGTGTGAACGGCTGGCTCTACTGGAAAGGACATTGTTCAGGGAAGAAAAAAAAAACACACCAGCACAAAGCCAGGGCAGGACCTGTCTAAATGTAAGGGCCTGTTTACAAATCTATGATTTCCAAGTGGAGTGATACAATGGGGAATTGTTTCTGGTGAGGCTTGAGTCCCCTCCAGAGTGCTCTTGGGGGCTGGGGATGGCTTAGATGGCCCAGACAGGTCTCAGATGCTCTGAGGGACAGACATTGATGGCGCAGATGCTTTCCTGTTTATCAGAGGGGCACTTCGGGGCAAGCTCAAGGGACAAGTTTATACCAAAGATGAGGGGGAGGAGCTCCTGGCCTCACTCCCTCTACAGGGGCCTCATGTTCTCACACTGCTCAGGGACCCCAGGGCTAGAGGTGGTTTGTCAGAATGAAAAAGTGAGATTATTTTCTTTTTTTTTTTTTGTCTTTTTGCCTTATCTAGGGCCGCACCTGCGGCATATGGAGGTTCCCAGGCTAGGGGTCTAACAGGAGCTGTAGCTGCTGGCCTGCGCCACAGCCACAGCAATGTAGGATCCGAGCCGCGTCTGCAACCTACACCACAGCTCAGGACAACGCCGGATCCTTAACCCACTGAGCGAGGCCAGGGATCGAACCCACAACCTCATGGTTCCTAGTCGGATTCATTAACCACTGAGCCACAATGGGAACTCCAGTGAGATTATTTTCTGAAAGATATCAGCTCTTTAGTTTATGGCTTCCCCTGCTATGTTGCTTTTTTAGAAAAATGTGCAAGGCATGAGACCCTTGTAAATAGCCAGCCCCTCTGGAATGGGGTCCCCCAGTTTAGTTAGGAAGCCTTCTCACACCTAGGGGCCCCTGTGATGCTGCAACTCACCTCCAGCGAGCCTGGGAGCACAAGGAGCTGACACTGAATCCCTGAGGTCAAGACCAATGGAGGTGCTACTTCTCATAGAAGCTACCCACCCTGCCCACAAGAGGTTAGAACCTTTGAACCACCAGCCAAAGGCCCTGATGTCAGAGCAGGTGTGTTGAGGGGGTAAGCAAGAGGCTGGGGCAGAAAAGGAACAGAACCATAGCACCCATTCTCCTTGTGACTGTCAGTCCCCATTTTTAGGGGTAAGAGGAGGGCAGTAAGGGTTAGGAGGATCACTTTGGGTCTGGAGAGACCATGAAGGCAGTCTGAGGATCTGACCTCTGATAGAAGTGTCATTAGTAATTTTTATACTAATCTTTAAGTACAACAGGAGCATAACTCATGAATAAACTCGAAGGCTGTGTTCAGAACAAGTGAAGAGCAGTAAGTCCTGTGCAATCCCCCAACAGAAGCATGCTTGCATGGGCCTTTTTCAACTTTCCAGGTCTAAACGGTTGAAATCTTCCTTCTCAACATACTCAGAGTGCCCTCTGGCGTTTGACAGTAAAACAACAAGCGTATGAATGCAAGGTTCAAGCACTTCCAGCAATGCAGTAGACATCAAATTGTCTCTGAATGTGGGGTCCCAAGTCAGACACCATGAGGGGGAGAAGGGTCAAAAAGACAGACATGTCCCTTATCTTTCCAATCTAGTGGGAGAGACAATTATGGGACCATATGGGGAATGAAGCAAGCTATAGCTCTCCCTCAAGCAGAGCTGAGGGAGAGTGCCTAGGAATGAAGAAGTGGCCCTTATGCTGGGTTCTTCATGCTGAGGGTGGAGCTTATGGCTCTCCGGACTGCAAACCTCATGCTCGTGGCCCAGGATTCCAGGGTAGCCACGGCAGAGTGCCAGTGGTTGGGGTGTCCTAGGAGATGAGATGCAGCCCCACGTGTGGGGTCACATTTGCGGAAAGCCTTAGATGCCCATCTCAGCAGGGCCCATCTTGAGTAAAGAGCTAGCAGATGCTTTATGGTAATTAGCAGAAGGGGAGAGGGTGAATATGTCAGCAAAGCAGGTGGATATAGGAAACCAGGCAGAGAAAAGGCTTTTGTCACAGTCCCGTGAAGCACAGGGGTCTGAGCTGAGCACTGGCAGTGGGATGAAGAGGAAAGCAAACATCTGAAAAACAGTCAAATTGACAAGAAAGAGGTGGTTGAAGAGAAGGGGAAACATGAGATTCTGAGGTTTCTGGTCTTAGTTCATAGCTCCCACAACAGTAAGGATTAGAGGAAAGGGAGCAGGAATTTGGGGAATTCTTATTTAACATCTATTCCTACCCTCCCCAAGTGAACTATTTGTTCTAGGTCCTAGGCTATAAAATGGTAGTTAATTCTTCTTCTTTTTTTTTTCCTTTTTCAGCTGCACCCACTGCATATGGAAGTTCCCAGGCTAGGGAGTGAATCTGCAGTTGCGACCTACGTTACAGCTGCAGCAACACCGGATCCTTAACCTGTTGCTCCACGGTGGGAACTGCACGGTAGTTAATTCTAATAGACACTTCATTTGTGAAAACAGGCACTTAAAATATACAAGATGAACCTGGGGCATTCTGTAGCGCTAAAAAGTAAAGAAGTGCTCAAAACCAGACCAAACCAAAACACAGAAAATGGTACCATGTGAGAAAGGAGTCCCAAAGGCCAAAGCCAGAACAATCTGAGCAACAAAATATGGTAGTACTGGATTATAACCCAAAGTATAATATACATATCCATGAGGCCATACTGATACAAATGATTGAATAAACAAATAAGTGGGAGAATACAGGTAAATCTCCCACACAGAAGAATTCCAAATAACACATGAAACTACTCTGTCCTTAAAGAGGGAGGGAGTATAAATCCCTACTCATTAATTGTGGGCTACACAGTTATTTCTTCCAAAATTTACAGAATGGAAAGTGGAGGTAGGGGAAAGAGTAACTTTTCTCTTTCTGGAAAAACTTGATAAACACCAGACTGGCCAGATAATCAAGATCAGTTTCAACAGTGATATCATGTTGATAGAATGTAACTTCAATTTGATGTGATGAAAATGGCACTTTACCTGTGTGGTCTTCCTCCCTCAAAGCCATAACCCCAGCGTAATCATAAGAAAAACATCAGACAAATCCCAACTGAGGTATTCTACAAAATACCTGACCAGTACTCCTCACAACTGTCCAGGTCATCAAAGACAAGGAAAATCTCACAAACTGTTAAAGCCAAGAGGGACCGATGGACAATGACTTAACGCAACGTGGTATCTTGGATGGGATCCTAGAACAGAAAAAAGACATTAGGTAAAAACTGGGGAAATATGAATAAAGTATGGACTTTATTTAATATATCAGTACTGGTTCATTAATTGTGACAAATGTGCGATACTGATGCAAGACATTAATAGTGTGGGAAACTGGGCCTAGGGTATATGGGCACTGTGCAGTATCTTCACAATTTTTCTGTAAATCAAGAACTATCCTCAATTAAAAGTTTAAGAAAAAAGCCCACAATGGAGGATGACTGATTAGACCCAGATGAAGAAGAGAACATTTCAAAGTTGGGCTCTCTACCCTACAAAAATGGGGTTAGATATTACCGTCAATGGAAAGGTACACTGATTTAAGAAATAATTTATAGGGGTGTATGCCCACATGTGCACTATTAGTTACCAACTGTACACAGAGGTCGGGCAAGTGAATGTCCGCGTGACAAAACGCACCCCTGTCCCCAGCTCTACCTTCCGCCCACTGCAGCTGGAGTCCAGATAGCACTGCTAGAAGGCTACTACTTTCAGGTTCACTACTTGAGTAGTATACACATGGACTCTTTTTAAAGAGCAAGATACTACCTCAGATGTCGGTGACCCAAGTTATAGGAACACTAAAAGAAATTAGTCAATTTTGGAAGTTATCTTTAGTTGTGAATTATCACTGCAAGAGTTGAGGCTTCCTGCTGTGTAACAAGGGGAACTATATCTAATCATTTGTGATGGAACACGATGGAGGATAATGTGAAAAAAAGAATGTATATGTATGTATAACTGGGTCACTTTGCTGTACAGTGGAAATTGACAGAACATTGAAAAATCAACTACAATAAAAACAGAGCTGAGGCTTTAAGGAAAGTAAAATACTGTCTTTGAAATGAAAACCTATCATTTTAAAAACTCTCTTGCCATTTGCAGCGCTTGACAGTGTCCTTGGATATCCAGGTTAGGAAGCACAGCTCAGAGTCACCAAACCCATGGGAGAAAAAATGAAGAAAAAAGGCCTAGTCATGGGGATCGCTGCGCAGTGGGCACAGGGTGCAGCCAGCTCAGAAGGAGCAGACTCTAGGAGGCAGGTCTTCCAGAAAAGAAGTGCCACAAGAGTGATCTGGTGCTCGGTCTATGAGAAAATTTATATTTTGAGGCAACTGATCATATGAAACATTTGGGAAGAATTAGCTATAGTTATAGCAAATTGATCAAATAAAAAAGAAATAGGTATCTATTTAAGGGGAAAAAAACCAATGTAGAGGAGAGGAAAAATAATCGTAGGATACTGCTTAGCTCAATAGTGAAGGTCATTTACATAGTCACAAAAAACCCTGAAGGTTAATTTAACAAAAATTGTGATGAAATTATGAAAGATAGAGAGAATGTAAATGGGAAGGTTTTTGTTGTTTTTCTGCTTTTTAGGGCTGCACCCATGGCATATGGAGGTTCCCAGGCTAGGAGTCGAATCGGAGCTATAGCTGCCGGCCTATACCATAGCCACAGCAGATCCGAGCTGTATCTGTGACCTACACCACAGCTCATGGCAATGCCGGATCCTTAACCCACTGAGTGAGGCCAGGGATCAAACCCACAACCTCATGGTTCCTAGCTGGATTCATTTCCGCTGTGCCACAATGGAAATTTTGGGAAGGTCTTAAAGATGCTAGAATTTTATGTAACATAATAGATCTAAGATTAATCTAACAAGAAATGACTAAGAAAGTGGAAAGTAGTTGCTTTTAGGGAGAAGGACTGGGGGTAGAAAAAGGTAAGTCGGAGAATATTTTTCATTATGATTTAGCACTTTTAGCACTTCTTGATTTCTTTTTAAAGTATTACTTTGTCCCTCTACCACCCCCTGTGATTCTAAGTTAAACTGCTCAAATCCAAAGGTGATCACTGTACACATTCAGATGTAAGTCTTCAGGGGTCAGCAACATTTGAACCAAGAATCCTGTCCTCTGCCATCAGTGACAGTGACTCGGCAAGACCCTGAGAACTCAGTATTTGGCAATAGTTCTGAGTTTCCTCCACTGATCCAATTCCCACAAATCATTAAAAACAAACAAATGTGCGATAGAGTCTATTCAGTTTCTCCTGAGACCTTCTGCTAGATTCCTATCCTAGCTGCCTTGCCTAATGTGACTGTCCAGGCATAGCCCTCTTACCTGCCCTGGAGATGCTTGAGCCACCAGGGGGAGGGTTTGAGTGGAGGTGTCTTCACTCATGCTGGCAGGTATGCTGAAGACCAGGTCGCCTGGAATGAGTGGAGCCCTTTCTGCCCCATGTGAGGCCTGTTTGAGTCCAGGGCCTCAACCCTTGCAATAGTGCCCTATTTTCAGTCCAGTGTGGACTCCTCTGATGGCTCACCTTCCTGATAAGATTCTGTGTGTTCATTTGCACAACAATGAAATCTCTGTCCCCATAAAGTGGATTTCCCTGCAAAGCTGGCTTCCCTCCAGAGCTACATGTCTAAGTTGAAAGTTCTACTTTTAAATCACTGACTTTTATAGATGAGAAAGGTAGATTCTCCTTTCCCTCGCTCTACCCTTCAGATTCCTTAGTATGCTAGATAAATTCCAGAGTGAATTTATAAGGAGACACCAATGGAGAGAAAACCTTTATTTGAGTGATAACAAACATGGGTGAAGAACCAGATTAAGGTGGAAGAACCTCAGTGGGGAAAAAAAAAAAAAGAAGAAAGGGCCCTTGGGAATCAGGCAGAAAGAGCAGAGTCACTCCCACAGCCACAAACACATCCCGTGACTGGCATCACATCTCTGCTCTGTCCTTCGTTCCCTGGGACTTCTCTTTCCTGGATTCAGAGTCTGACCGCTGGCCCCCTTTCCTTGCCTCACAGTCCCAAAGTGCTCCCTCCCCCAGATCTGATGGAGGAGCACGGCTTCATACCCACATGTGCTTGTTAGACTACTCAGAAACTGTTACTTGGATTTTTTGCAGCTCTTAGTGATTTTGACGCCCTTGGAGTTCCAGGAGTGGCCCCTCCTGTGACCAGAGGACTCTGGTTTTTCTAATAAGGAAGGTCCTGGCCAAGCAGTCCAAGAAGGGCCTGGATTCTCTTCCAGGCTGGTGTCTCTGCAGAAATGTTCCCTGGACTGGAAGGTGCTGCTGCAACAGGGCATGTCACCTGAGTTTTCAGGTGTGTAGTCTGTGGTGAAAGAAAGGTGGGAGAGGAAAACTAGCCCCTCTGTCTCTCTCCCAGGCGCAGGTCCTCCCTGGCTGCTTCTCTTCCAAAACTGAAGAACCAACCTAAAGTCTCACCAGGTAACACACCCTCCTCCTTTCCCCGGCACCACAAGTTCCCTGAACCTGACCCTGGTTCTTAGACCAGACCATCCCTCCAGACTCACCTGTGGCTTCAGCAGAAGGTGCACACTCCTCGCACTCCCATTTCTTACAGTTGGATCTGAGAGAGGAGCAGTCCCTATGGGTTCCGTGGGAGCCGCACGTAGCACACAGAATGAGGCGCCACCTCCTAGAGGAAGAGCCAGGGGAGGGTTGTGGGACAAATGTAACACTAACTACCACTCTCAGGATGTTCACTGCAGGCCAGGCCTTCTTCATTCAGGGCTCCCTAGGTAGTTTTCACTGCACATGTTGCCCGATACAGAGGTGCAGCTGAGTGCTGATTCTAGGACCTGTGGTCAGGCACAGTCACTCACAAGGTAGATTTGGGAAGGAACTAGCCCTGAGTGTTTCTCTACTGGGCACAAGGAGAGCAGACCCTGCAGAGGAACCTATTCATTTGTACATGAGTGAGTCCCAGGCTGGTCAAGATGGGACTCAGCAACTGTGTTCACCCTGAGGTCTGCAGACAAAGGCAAATTCCTTGCGCCTAATAATTGTGCCAAGCTCTAACTCTAAATTGGCCCAAATGAGAAAAATTTCAAGGTAGAAGGCTTTCCTTACCCTTCATCCTCAAAGCTGTCTCTGCCTTGTTCATACAGACAGATGGGGGCATCACAATGCTGATAGTGCTGATACAGCTCCGAGAAAGCCCCTGGCTCAAGTTCCCAGGCAGCATCTCTGCAGTGGGAGAAGAAACAGTGAGTAAGGGACATGTGATCAATTAGGAAAACCTCTGTCCATCTGGGAGCAACTAGGAAGAACTCAAGCCAGCATAGCAAAAGAGTTCAGCAGGCTGCCTGAATGCTTTCAACAAGGTATCATGAGTGGCCTGGTAGAGGAAGAGGGCTGAAGTAGATGAGTGGAACAGGGGGTTCCTTAGCTCCCCACTAGATTTTAAGAACCCAAGGAATTGAAAAACACCTTTTTCAGAAACATGGTAACCACCACCCCCACTTCCCATCCTCCTTTTCTTTATAACTGAAAGGCTTTCCTTCTACCCTTCCCTCTTCACTATACATGAGAGCCTCTGCTGCTTCTTCATTCTCTGAATTGTCCTTACACTCACTTTCTCTCTAGGAATCTAGGCAACCCACTCCCTGGCTCAATTAATGCTGTAAAGTTCCCACTACCTGTCTGGAATATGAATTCCCATTCTTAGCATTTCTTGAGGAAACTCGTCTCGATTGTTGCACTGTGGACACTTGAAGAAATGCTTTGCTGATGTGTGGGCATATTTCTGAAAGAGAAGCACGGAAGAGTTTTGTATCCATAAAAACACTACCTTTGATCACGTCCTTTCACCCCCACCCTTATCTCACAAAGAGAATGTTGATAAGAGGGTGTGACTGAGGGTTAGAGGCCAAGGAATTTGGATGGGCTAGGGTGAGAGCTGCAAATCCAGGTGTCAGACCAGGGACCAGAAGCTCAAGAGAGCACGCAGGAGTGCCTCAGCTCTTATCTCCAGCCATGGGACCTGGCAGTGCTTGACCCAGTGGTGGCCAAGCACCCAGTTACACATTTTCCTTTCCTTCAATCCCAGGAAGCATGGCTGATTTTGAGGCTACCTGACTCATTCTAGGATGAACTCATTCGCTCTAGCCCTCGTGAAGATTTTGTTCAGTCTAAATTTTATGAATAAGGTCCTACAGGTCAAGGATGACCAGAGACTGGGCTGACTTTCCTCTGGACCCAGCCCTGCATACAGGCCTCCAGCACAGACACACAAGCTGAGATTACCTGAGAATCCCAGGGTGCTGAGACCTGGGCCACTGGGGAAGGTCCCCAGCACAGAGAAAGCCCCACCTGTATGCACTTGCGGTGGTAGATAGTTTGACTACAGCACGGGCTCTGGATGTTTTCAACACTTGCTTGGGATAAGTCTTCACAACATAAGACACAGCTTTCCTCCCCCATGTTTCCCCGTTGGATGTCCTGTGTTGGGCGATGTTTCCCACAAAATGATCTGTGGCAGAGTAAATAGATTTGGTTTCTGGGTTGTCACTGATGCAGTTTTCCAGCTGTCCAGCCTAGGAAGGGCAGTCAACCACACAGGCCAGTGCCCAGTGAACCTCCAGGCTCATGGGGAGGAGGAGGAACAGAGTGAAGAAGAGCCACACGCCTTTCTCCCAGCTGCTTTCCCACTGAGCAAAGCTCTGGGGACTATCTCCATAGCCTCCTGTTCCTGAAAGCCCCACTTAGTTCTGAGCAGCTGTCTTAAGATCCCCAGCTGTTAGTAATTTAAGGAGGGGATGGGAAGCAAGAAGTAATCCCTGTGAAATTGCCAAGTCAAGACACTGTTTCTCATTACTGAATGAAGGGACAGATTGGCTGATGTATTGAAACAGACGCGTGAGAACTGGACCCTGATTTCATTAGACGCTAAATAACAAGTTGCAAAAGGGCAGCCTAGCTTTCCCCCTTCATTACTCACTTGTACTCTCCAAAAAATTGTGAAAGGCAACCCCTTTCTTGGCCACAAGGAAGATGGAAGTTTCTGACGCAATGATCCTTCTGGCAGTTGATGGCAGCTCCCTTTTTCTTACACACAAAGCAGATCTGCAAATGAGATCCCAGGCAGTGCTCAGGGCCCCAAGACAGACAGATAGAAACTCTGTGGCACATCGTTCCATGGGATGGAAATTCTTTGAAGCAACACCCATTCCTCATCCTCATTGGACCTAAAAGCTCTAGGGCATGCTGAAGCTGGGCTTCAAGCAGCACTGAATTCTTTTTTGTTTTCTCAGGATGTTGCTCCCTCTCCTCACGTTAAGGTAGTATACCCTTGAGAAGCATGGAAAATAAGAGAAGGACTGGTTGGGAAATCCACGAGTCCTGTGACTTTTAAACTAGGAATTAGCAAAAAGAACAGAAACAGGGATGATGAGAGAAGTGTGAGAAGAGGCCCACCCCTGCCAAAGTCTCCCATTTCAGGGCATTCTAACCTTCCTAGAAGCCCGGGCTGCCTCCTTTTTGATGTCTTCAGGCAGAAATCCATGGAAACCTCTGTTGGACTGGCCCCTCTGAGGCAGCTTGCTAGACAGGATCTAGAGGGACAGCAGAACCAGGCTGTCAACAGTGATGACCACTGAAACAGTACAGTAAGGTTGGGGGGGGGCGACAGGGTAAGGGAGCGAAGAAATAGACCTTGGTGGCGTATACATGCATTTATTGGGTCATTTACTTAACAAAGGCTTACATAGCATACGTGCTGGGTGCTTTAAGTGCTTTTTAAATATTAACTCATATAATCCTCATAACAACCTTAAGAGGTACTATTATCATCTTCATTTTATGGGAGAGATGATGTGACTGGTTCCAAAACCGGAGAACTCCAGAACCTGGGCTCCTACACCCACATTTGTGCTACACTGCTGCTTATTTACTGAGGACTGCTTTTGTGTGCTGAGCACTTGGAGAAACACTCCCTGTGTGTTGATTCATTTTCTGCTCACCACAACCTTGGGATACAGGTGCCATTGTGATCCTCACCTTACAGAGGCCACTGAGGTGTAATGCGGCTGCAGTCACACAGCAAGGAAGCAATGAGCTGCATTCACATCCGGGCCCACATGAGCCCACTCTCTCACCCTCCTGCTGTATTGCCCCTCCATGCAGAGTAAATACTCTTCTCAGAGCGTACTTTCTACAGAAGTGGAAACAGGGCTTTAACATCTTCTGACTATAGTCATTCTACCTTACAAGGGAAGGGGAGGAATGGAATTTTTCTTTAAGAACATACTTTAAAGGACTTTTTGTTTCAGAAAAGCCCCCAAAGCAGAGTTTAGAATGGAAATTCAAGGAAAAAGAAGCTAACCTGTTATGTACCCATGACAATGAACGTGTATGCATTTTGGAACTCGAGCCCTACCCCAAGAAGCTTCCAAAAATTTTAAGGAAGGTGCTGGACTTCCTGTAGTAATTACGTGTGATGGGTAACATGTGCTGAGGTTATTTTATTTTAACATTATAGAAAAAGTGACTTTACAAGGTTGGATGACTTGAGCATACTTGGTTATAGCCATATACTTCCGATTTGGCTTAAAACTTACCTATTTTAACACTATCTCAGAGCTTTAGGACTACATGAATGATTTCTATTTACACTTCTGGGTGTTATTAATGTTTTCTACAATGAGCATGTATAATTTCTATAAGTAAAAAATCAGTAGTGAAAGATTAAAAACAATTTAGGTCCTTTAATAGGAAGGTTTTATTTTTTTTCATTTTATGGCCACATCTGGGGCACATGGAAGTTCCCAGGCTAGGGATCGAATTGGAGCTGCAGTCGAAGCAACACTGGATCTAAGCCGCACCTGCAACCTATGCTGCAGCTTGCAGCAATGCCAGATCCTTAACCCACTGAGCAAGGCCAGGGATTGAACGCCCATCCTCATGGAGACTATGTCAGGTTCTTAACCTGCCAAACCACAATGGGCACTCCTAATAGGAGTTTAATACTTTTTGGCACACGTATAACATGGAATACTAATGAGCTATTATAAAAACTAAGAAAATAGCACAACATTGTAAATCAACTATACTTCAGTAAAGCTTTAAAAAATGGGAAAAAAAAAACTAGACTGAAGTTTCCTGTGGCTTAGGGGTTAAGGATCCAGCATTGTCACTGCTGTGGCATGGGTTTGATCTCTGACCTGGGAACTTCCATATGCCATGGGTGCAGCCAAAACACACACACACACACACACACAAAACTACGTCAATATGTTCTATATGGAAAGATCTCCAAAAGTATACGAAGTTAAAAAAAGTAAAATACAAAACACTCCATATAGTATATGTTTATTTTTATGTTAAAATGTATATGTTTATGTACACATTGAAATTAAACAAGACCTGACAGCAAAATAAGAAGAGTGGAAAAATCACAGACCAATCTTTCTCATGAGCATAGATATAAAAATGAAACAAAACATTGAATCTTGCACCATATAAAAAGAATAATACATCATGACCAAGCAGAGTTTGTACCAGAAATGCAAGGTTAGTTTAACATTATTCAACTAATTTAACAGACCACATTAGCAAAATGAGAAAAATCTCAGTCACCTCAACAGATGCAGAAAGAGTTTGACAAAAATATTCCGCACACATTCCTAATACCCTCAGCAAACTAAAAATGAAAGGGAACTTTTCCAATCTGATGGAAATCATCTAAGAAAAACCTCCAGCTAACATGCATCATATTTTAATGGTAAAAATTGGCACCTGTCCTCTAATGTTAGGAACAAGACAGGATATTCACTCACCTAACTTCTACTCAATACTAGACTGAAGGTCTCAGCTATTATAATAAAGCAAGAAGAAGAATTAAAAGACAAAGATTGGAAAGAAAGAAGTAGAACTGCCTTTATTCACACGTGATTATGCACACAGGAAATTCTAAAGCATTTACAAAAAAATTAAAAAATAAAAACAACCACTAAACTAGTAAGTGAATTTAACAAGATTGCAGATACAAAACCAATATACAAAAATAAACTGCATTCTTATATTCCAGCAACAAACCTGAAAATGAATTTTGAAAATACCACTTATAATAGCATAAAAATCAAAATATTTAGGAGTACATTTAACAAAATGCATGTAAGACTTCTTCATTAAAAAAATTGTTGAGCGGAGTTCCCGTCGTGGCTCAGTGGTTAACGAATCCGACTAGGAACCATGAGGTTGTGGGTTTGATCCCTGGCCTTGCTCAGTGGGTTAAGGATCCGGCGTTGCCATGAGCTGTGGTGTAGGTTGCAGATGCAGCTCAGGTCCCACATTGCTGTGGCTGTGGCGTAGGCCAGCGTTTACAGCTCTGATTAGACCCCTAGCCTGGGAACCTCAATATGCCACGAGTGCGGCCCTAGAAAAGGCAAAAAGACCAAAAACAAAAACAAAAACATTGCTGAGGTAAATTTTAAAAGACACAAATAAATAAGGAAATATATCATGTCTATGGATTGGAAGATTCAATATCGCCTGTCAATTCTTCCCAAATTGATCTTTAAATTCAATATAATCCAAATCACTATCCCAACAGGTTTTTTTTTTTAAAGAAAAATTGACAAGCTAAATATGAAATTTATGCAGAAAAGGAAAGCACCTAATAGCCAAAACAATCTTGGAAAAGACTGCTGAACTTACCCTACTCAATTTCAAGACACTGTAAAGCCACAATCATCAAAATGGTGCTGTACCAGCATAAGGATTGAGACACAGTTCAATAACGTAAAATAGATCAACCAGATCCATAGGTGGTCAATTGATTCTGACAAAGGCACGGAGGTAATTCAATGCATAGGCAAAGATTTACTGAGACACACAAACAAGCATTAACTATAAAAGGAAAAATTGATAAACTGAACTTTCATCAAAATTAAAAACTTCTGTTCTTCAAAGACATCATTAAGAAAATAAAAAGGCAAATCACAGACTGGGAGAAAACAGTCACAATACACGTACCTGAAAAAGGATTTTATAGCCTTGAATATATAAAGAACGTTTATAAGTCAGTAAGACAAAACAGCCCAACTTCTAAAATGTGGAGTTAGCAGATGCAAACTGTTGCTTTTGGATTGGATAAGCAATGAGATCCTGCCATACAGCACAGGGAACTATATCTAATCCTCTGTAATGGAGGATAATATGAAAAAAAAAGTATATAAATGTATAACTGGGTTGCTTTGCTGTATAGCAGAAATTGACATTGTAAATCAACCATAAAAATTAAAAAAAAAGAAAACATGTGAATGGCCAATAAGCACACAAAAAGAAGCTCAACATTTTAAGTCACCAGAGAAATACAAATTAAAACCACAATGAGATACTAATACACACCTAGTGGAATGGCTAAAGTTAGGAAGACTAATCATATCAAGTTTGGACAAGAGTAGTGTGCAAATGGAAATCTCATAAATTGCTAGTGGGAGTATAAACTGGTACAACCACTTTGGAAAATGATTTGACAACATTATATAAAGTTAAACATAGAGTTAGTAATTCCACTTTTAGACATTTGCCCAAAAAGAAGTGAAAAAGTGTGTTAATAAAAAACTTGTATGCAAATGTTAATAGCAGCTTTATTCATAATAGCCCCCAAATGTAAACAATTCCAATCAGCAGGTGGATAAATAAGAAAATTATATTAATACAACAGAATACTACTAGGCAATAAAAAGGCACAAGCTACCAACTCAGGCAACACAGATCAATTTTCAAAACACTGTGTTGAGTGAAAAAAGTCAGACATAAAAAAAGAGTACAAATTGTTTATAGTTTCCTTTATAGGAAGTATAAGAATAGAAGTATTGATCATAAAAAAAAGTAATTATCTCTGAGGGAATTGCCTGAAAGAGGGTAGAAGGGAACTTTCTGGGATGATGGAAATATTTATTCAATATTTATTTCAATTGGGACAGTGTTTACTAGGGGACAGTGTTTACATACGAGTTCAAAACTCACCAAACTGTATACTTAAAATGGGTACCTTCTATAGCATGCAAATTGCACCTAATCGAAAAGAATATTGAGAAAAATAACTGGAAGGACTGTTGGCAGCATTTGCTTCTGGAGAGAGAGAGAAGGTTTGGGAACACTATTATGGTAAGAGACTTTTAATTGTACGTATAGTGTACTGTTAGGATTTTACATTAGGTACATACGTTATTAATATTTTTTTTTTTGGCTGTGGCCACAGCATGAGAAAGTCCTGGAGCCAGGGACTGAACTCGTGCCACAGCTGAGACCAGAGTCATAGCAGTGACAACAGTGGATCCTTAACCCACTGCGCCACCAAGGGAACTTCGTAAGTTAGACTTTTAATGAAAAAAGCTATTAAGGAGTTCCCGTCGTGGCTCAGTGGTTAACGAATCCGACCAAGAACCAGGAGGTTGCGGGTTCGATGCCTGGCCTTGCTCAGTGGGTTAAGAATCCGGCGTTGCTGTGACCTGTGGTGTAGGTCGCAGATGCGGCTCAGATCCCACGTTGCTGTGACTGTGGCGAAGGCCGGCAGCTACAGCTCCTGTTAGACCACCCCCCTGGGAACCTCCATATGCTGCGGGTGCGGCCCTAGATAAGGCAAAAAGACAAAAAAAAAAAGCTATTAAGAAAAACAAGCAAATGGGGCAATGCATCTGAGGTCGATGCAAAAACAGAACACAGACTGTACAGCAAAGCTATAGGACATTCAAAGCAAAGGGGACTGTATACTCACAAGACAGAAATAATGCACACTGAGATTGTCTTTCTGAAGAAACTCCCCTAATTTTTCAGGATCCCCAGGTTCTCGAAGGCATAGCCGGCAAACTGGAAGAGAAAATGTTAAGAATTCATTTGTGGGGAGTTCTCATCCTGGCTCAGTGGTAAACCATCCCGACTAGTATCCATGAGGACGTGGGTTCGCTCTCTGGCCTCACTCCGTGGGTTAAGGATCTGGTGTGGCCGTGCGTTGCAGTGTAGGTCACAGATGTGGCTCAGATCTGGTGTTGCTGTGGCTGTGGCACAGGCTGGCAGCTGCAGCTCCCATTTGACCCCAGCCTGGGAACTTCCATATACCTCAGGTGCAGCCCTAAAAAGACTACCCAAAAAAAATTCATTTGGGATTGTAACCATTACTCTAGGTACAAGGAGGAGTAGAGTACTGGGAAGAAGGTCATTTTGACAAGGAGGAGGTTGGGATGAAGTGTTATTTAACATCAGCTAGGCTTTTATATAATTTTAGCCATATCTGAAGGAGTTGGCTGTAACTGCTCACTTCATACACTTCATATACTTCCATTTCAAGTGGCTTTTTTTAACATGTTTCTTGAACTTTGGACATGACATTTAAAAATTACAGGCGTTCCCACTGTGGCACCATGGGTTAAGGATCCAGCATTGTCTCCATGGCAGTGCAGGTTACTGCTGAGGCGTAGGTTCGATCCCTGGCCCAGGGCAGTGGATTAAGGATCCAGCGCTGCCACAGCTGTGGCATAGGTCAAAGCTGTGGCTCAGATTCAGTCCCCGGCCCAGGAACTTCCATATGCCATGGGTGCGGCCAAAAAAAGAAATCACAGACCTTGAGTTCTCCAAGATCCTAGAGTTGACAGTGAGAGGATCAAGTTTATTGTCCTACACAGGTGGCCTTTGTGGAAGTTAGGAGGCAGAGGTCGAACAGAACATCCAGTCTTTCTTACCAGGCCCTGAAGAAGGCTTCCTCTGGGTTACCCTCCTTGTCTTGGCAGATTTTCTATACAAGAGATGGAAGAAGTACAAGGTAGTCTTTGAGGATTCTGTTGACACTTCTTGTAACATTTCCCTCAAAATGCCATTGATGGGTCTGATGAAGGACCAAAACAGCTACAGGCTAAGGCAACAGTTTTCTTTTTCTCTTTCATATTTTTTGAAAGCACAAAACATATCCACTGAATTACACTAAATTATGAGATCATAGCCATCTTTCTGTTCAAGTACCTGTGCTGCCTATGTTGAATGAATGCAAGAGCAAACCCCTTTTATTCTTTCACTGTTTCTACTTTTAGCTACCTTGAATCCCAGGTGGTACCAAGTTCACAAAACATTATAAAATGATACTAAAATCTATTAAGAGACTCCTATTGCTAAGCAATATTCTTGGCTCTTTATATGCATTAACCCAATGGATCTACAGAATGTTCTAAAAAGTAGGTGTTATTATTGCGTATTTTCCAGCTGAGTCCTAAAGAAATGAAGTAACCTGTTCCCTAGTGAGCAAGCGTTAGAGCCAGGATATGAATCTAGGCAGTAGGGCTCCAGAGCCAGGACTCTGCCAGTAGGGACAGCCCTGGGAGGACAGGTTACTGGGCAGCCTCCAGGGGACCACTGGTGTGTGCTTCCGCACTAACCAACCCTAGACTCCATGACCATGCAAAGGGGACAGAAAGGGAAGTGTATACTACAGGCCACTGGACAATTTCTCCCAAACTCCCTTATGGTGCTTACTCTACCTCAATTTTTGATGTTTCTTCTTTTCTTTTATAGTCTTCATTCGCTGCTGCCTCTCTCTCCTACCTTGAATTCTTCTGTACTACAATGAGGACAATATAGGCTCTTCCAGCTATAAATACAAACAAGTCAGCAATTAAATCTATATTTGGTTATCAAGTTCCACAGGGTAAAAGCAGCAGCGCACTTCACTTTCCCAACCATGTGACAGAATAAAAGGGACCCACCCAGTATCAATGCTATAAAGAGCCAATAATTATTAAATCTTGCCAGTAACTGTTCTGGGCATTTTACATTTAACTCACAAGAATCCCTTGCAATAGGTACCATTTATCCCCATTTTCTGGATGAGGAGACTGAGGCACAGAGAGGTCACAGAGAGGCACTTGCTCAAGATCAGCTACTGCTTTCACACAGCCATATGAGAACTTGGAACCATTGCCTGAACTGGCTTAATGGCTCTTTGTGCCAACTAAATGCCTGAGGTAGCACTCAAGAAAAACAGCTCCTTTTGCCCCCAAGTATGGGTGCCTTAATTCTACCCAGCAAATGTTAGATTAGGTAGCACTTTCCTAGGAAAAGGAGCCTGTGGGATTTTGGCTACCTAACATGAGAACTGCCTATAGTGAGAGACAACACACAACAATGACAGATCACCCCTTGGCTCCTATCACTTCTTTTCACAAGGCTCAATCGGTCACTGAGGTTTGGCCTGTTCTCAACCTTCATCTAGATCTGAGCCAAGGGTAAAAGACACCATGCCACTCCTCCCCCCACCAATGTCAGCTGATTACAAATTCACTACAAATTCACAGTTTGTATTGGTTAAGGTGGAAATCCCTGAACGGCAAGCGGGATAAAAGAAGTAAAATCCACTCCTATGAAGGAAGGACTGTGTCTACTCTAGGGAGAGAAGGACAGCATTTCTTAGGAGAGCTGAGTGAATTAGGTCACTCCAGGGACACATGCTCTGCATCCATGTCCTCAGAGCACAGCTGGAGAGCGTGAACATCTTTAGGGACCACTATTCTGCACGAACTAGTTACTACTCAGGGAACTAACTGTTCAGAAAACTAAGGCTCCCTCTCCTCTTCTAACCCACGAGTTCCACTTGCATTGGTAATTATATTTGATGACTTCTTACTCAACAAAAGCACTTGGACAGACTGTAAGACGAGAAAGAAGGGTGTGCACTAGGGGATTCACTTGACTTGCTACTGAGCAGGTCCCAGTAGTTGGGGGAGTCCCGACCATCTAGCAACAGAAATAAAACCTGGAAACTTCAGTTCTTTGCATCGCTGGACCAAGACGTTCCTTGAAAGGGATTCTGCGCACACTGGTAGTTACAGGAAGAAGCAACAATCTTCAAAGTATGTGAGGAGAGACGTTACAAATGCTGGCTTCCACAAGCTGCTCAGTCCGAGATTTCCTAACCGAGCGGATGCTCCCTTGAAACGGTTACCAAGTTTTTTCACTGGCTAAGTGCTGGGTAAAAGCTGGTTGAAAAAATTAAAAATAAATAAGCGTGTTCGGCCCCGCAGCCGCAAGAATAAACAATGATTTATTTGGAAAATACGTGTCGGTGTGGCCACGAGCGTGCCCCAGAGGTAACAGCCGCAGAAGGGGCTTAAGTAGCATTCCATAGATGCCAGACCAGGCTCATGCCGCGCCTGCCGGGCGGATGGTACGGGGCCTGGCCGGAGGTCACCTCCGCCGCTTGCTCCTCACGGTAGTACACTCGCTGCCGCTCCCGGCCGGGGCCGTTCGCCCAGCTGTTGCCAAAGGCGCCGCTGTCCTGGAGCTTTATTCGTTGTCACAAGCCGTGGCAGCTACCTCACCGGCGGCCGCCGCGCGCGGTGACTGCGACGGCGAAGGGGGCGGGCGCGCAAAATAGGGCCGGGTCACGCGGACTGTGACCCGAAGAAACTGCGTCCATGGGAACCACCACTACACTGACGGTTAGCAGGGAAGGACCGCTAACGTCGCGCGCCCGCCCCGCCCCTACGTCTCGCGCCACCTGCGCGCCCGCCCCGCCCCCTCGTTTCGTCCCGCCCCATCTCGCCCCGCCTTTTCCTCTTGAGCCTCTAGCACTCAACACCTCGCCCCGCCCCTTCCTCTTGCCCCTCCCTCCCGCGCAAGCGCCGGCGTTTGGGGCGAAATCGCCGAAGACGAGCCCAGAGGCGGGGTGGAGGCCGTCGCGCCGTGGTGACGTATGCCGCCGGCGCGGGCGGGTGACGCGACGGGGCCCGTTGTCTGTGTGCGGGGCTAGGAGCCCCGGGGGCAGCTGGGGGCTCCCGGCGGGGGCGGCACTGGGTCGAGGGGCCAGGACATGGCGCTGAGGGGCCGCCCCGTGGGAAGATGAATAAGGGCTGGCTGGAGCTGGAGAGCGACCCTGGTGAGGAGGGGACTGGGCAGGCCGGGAGCTGGGGAGGCCGGGTGGGTCCGGGACGCGCCTTTCTGACTACCACCCGCTCTTCTTGTCGCTCCACCTAGGCCTCTTCACCCTCCTGGTGGAAGATTTCGGTAAGAGCCTCTCCTACCCGACAGATCTGGGCAGTGGGGGCCCACTCCTGCGCCCTTGCTCCACAGCCAGGGGCTGCCTTTCCCGATTTATTTCCTTCCCTGATCGCAGGTGTCAAAGGGGTGCAGGTGGAGGAGATCTATGACCTTCAGAGCAAATGCCAGGGGTGAGTGGCTTGGCGCCAGGGCCGCCCCTTACACCCCGAGGGCTAGGGAGGGGCCCGGGAGAGAGTGTCCCTCAAGGAAGGGAGTACCAGAAGCCCCAGTTTGTCAAATCTCATATAAGGAAGCATCCCTCCTCCTTGGGTGTCCTCCTGATGAAGCCAATACAATACTGTATTTTTGTTTCCCCCATTTTTCCCTCAGCACTTCCCTTTGTATGGTAGCCTCTTCCCCTCAATACAAATCCTAACGTCTTTTGGAATAAATTTAGTTGCTCTTTTGACTTTCTGGTCAGAAACCGCACTCTCTTGACCTAGGTCACATGTTGCCTTTTTGTGCAGTTGTAATGTATTACTGCTTTAACCTGCTTGTGTGCCAATGGTTTTAATCCCCACATAGGGGTCTTGTATAGATTGGCTGGTGTGTGGCATCTTGACAAGGCCTCTTCCTGGGTGACCACTGTGAGGGTCTTGTCTTGGTGGTCCTGTAGAAAAGGTGTGACTGTACAGAGAAGTCTGCTTTTATTTCGCAGGAAAGGAGGGACTGATACGGTTTTTCATTTACTTCCCTGACTGCACTGGGGCCTGGGCCCTGGGCTTCACAAGTGAGAATTAGTGTTTAAATTCCTCATCACATTTTTTTGTTCTAGTCTTACCTTCTGTTGCCACCTGGTCCTGGGCCACTGGTTCCAGTTTTTCTTTACTTATCCCGGAACCATATACTTTATAAGGATACTAGACGAACTTCTGGAGCACCCAGCCAGAAGCTGATGCTTGACTCTGCCTGCAGTGGGCTTCTGGGGAGTGATGGCTCAGGGCCACTTTGGGCAGTGCTGGGAAGAAGCCCAAGGAGAGATGGGATCACAGGACAGGCACCTGCGTAGTAATGCAGTGCAGAGGAATAGGGGAGAGGAAAGGGGATGCGGGTTGCCTTCCATCATTTGGTCTAGCTCTATCCCTTACTTTCCCCAGCCCTGTATATGGATTCATCTTCCTGTTCAAATGGATCGAAGAGCGCCGATCCCGTCGCAAGGTCTCTACCTTGGTGGATGATACGTCTGTGATTGATGATGATATTGTGAATAACATGTTCTTTGCCCATCAGGTCTGCTGGGCTCTGTGTTCTTTCTGGAGGGTCGGGTGCTCTCGTTTCTTCTTCACTTGGAAGTGGGGAAGGCAGGAGGAGGAGATAGGCAGGCACCATAGGTGGTGGTTACAGAAGTCCCTTGGTAGAAGGAACTGAGCTCTTATTCATGAAAAAAAAGGGGGGGGGTCTTGGGAGTTCCCTTTGTGGCACATCGGAAATGAATCCGAGTGGTATCCATGAGGATGCGGGTTCGATTCTTGGCCTCGCTCAGTGGGTTGGGGATCCGGTGTTTCTGTGAACTGTGATGTAGGTTGCAGATGCGGCTCGGATCCCGTGTTGTTGTGGCTGTGGTGTAAGCCAGAAGCTCTAGCTTCAATTCGACCCCTAGCCTGGGAACTTCCGTATGCTGTGGGTATGGCCCTAAAAAGCAAAAAAAGAAAAAAGGGAGCCTTTTTAGGATAGGGTGGTGTCTGAGTCCATTTTCCATGCTCCCTGACAACTGATGGGTAATTAGGTAAATGAACAAATACTGGGTAAAGATGAGGGGAGCTGATGAGGGTTGTCCAGATATGACTGGCCCTCTCTGGGTCCCCATTTCTGATGAGTATGGGCTTGGGATGAGGGATGCTGTGTATGGGTGACTGTTCCTTGTTTCACAGCTGATCCCCAACTCTTGTGCCACTCATGCCCTGCTGAGTGTGCTCCTGAACTGCAGCAATGTGGACCTGGGGCCCACCCTGAGTCGCATGAAGGACTTCACCAAAGGCTTCAGCCCTGAGGTAGGCTGCAGTGCCTTAATCCTCCTTTATAATTGGCTTTGTAGGGCCACTGGTAATGTTACCACATAGCACTTGGCACTGTGAGGCTTTTCACTTTTCAGACAATATATATGTTACGTTTGGTGAATTGTGTAAAGCAATTTTTTTTAAGGCCCATCTTTTGGGGGCTCCAGAGTCAGGAGAGTCCACCTGTGTTTCTTCAAGTTCTTGGAATGCCTCTAGGCCCCTCTGTTGAGCTCTGTTTCCAACCCAAGGCCTCCCTAGAAGTTACTCTGATGTGGCCTGTTTTCTTCCTTCTAGAGCAAAGGATATGCGATTGGCAATGCTCCGGAGCTGGCCAAGGCACATAATAGCCATGCCAGGTGTGTGGGAACTTGGGAGCTGACAGGGGTGGGGGCAAGGAAGAGTTGTCCCATTCTGGGCACTGACTGTGTCCTTCCCCAGGCCTGAGCCACGCCACCTCCCTGAGAAGCAGAATGGCCTTAGTGCAGTGCGGACCATGGAGGCATTCCACTTTGTCAGCTATGTGCCTATCACAGGCCGGCTTTTTGAGCTCGATGGGCTGAAGGTCTACCCCATTGACCATGGTAGGCACTCTGAGTTGGGGGCCTGTTGGGTTTTTCTGCTCACCTCCTAGGGAGTTGGGGTTCAGGGTCCTCAGGTACTTGAGACCCAGTGGCAGGGAGTGGGTCTTGAGAACATCTGGTTCTGGCTGGATGGCATCCTGCACTGCATCATCTGATCAGCCCCTGATTCTTTGGCTCAGCTGTTCTCCATCCTCTTTCCCACTCCTCGCCTGCCCAAACTCAGGGCTTCCCACCAACTGACTCCTCGTCTTGGTTTCCCCAGGGCCCTGGGGGGAGGATGAGGAGTGGACAGACAAGGCCCGGCGGGTCATCATGGAACGTATCGGCCTTGCCACTGCAGGGTAAGAGTCCTGTGCCCACCCTACCCTTTGAAGGGTACCCTTTGTTGGGAGGCACACAGAAGAGGGCACCAAGGCAGAGAGAGGCCAGACAGCTTGTGCAGGGCCACACGATGAATCTGGCAAGATCAGGATTAAATCTTGGGCTCCCAACTTCTTGCCCTGTTTCTCCCTGGGCTACACATAGCCTGCTTCAGGATTGGCTGGGGAGGGGTGGCCTTGGTGGAGCCCTGAGTGGCCCCGGTGTGCTGGCTCACTTCCTAACAGGCCCTCACATAGCTCATTGGAAGGCACCAGTTCAGGTGCCTGGTATGCATGGCCTGCTGCTTCCCGTCTGTTGTGGGGGGGGCGGGGGGCGGCGCTGTACCTGTGGCTGCAGGTGTGACTTCAGGGAGCCCTGCCAGAATCTCTGCCTTAACTTAATGGCGGGGCCAGGGCAAGAGCTGCTCTCATGCCCATGGCTGTGACTGCAGGGAGCCCTATCATGACATCCGCTTCAACCTGATGGCGGTGGTGCCTGACCGCAGGATCAAGTACGAGGCCAGGCTGCATGTGCTGAAGGTCAACCGTCAGACAATACTGGAGTCACTGCAGCAGGTGGATACCCCTCCTGGTCCCTGCCCAGCCCAACCACCCCCTCCTTCTCTCCACTGAAGCATCTGTCTCTTATTCTTGTGGATCTGGGCTTCAATTACCCACTCCTGTCCTTTGCTTCCTTTGTGGTAAAGGTGGGCATTGGCATGGGGAAGGGGAGAATAGCTTCTAAAAGGAGGTCTGACTGTTTTGTTTCCCTTTGGATGAATGGGTAGAGCCACGGTTCTCAGCTGTCCAGGGTAGAAGCTAGGGTCTGCCTTCACGCCTCTGTGCCTTGTATTTTGTTTTCAGCTGATTAGGGTAACACAGCCAGAGCTGATTCAAACCCACAAGTCTCAAGAGTCACAGTTGCCTGAAGACTCCAAACCGGCCAGCAGCAAGTCCCCACTTTCCTTGGAAGCAAACAGGGCCCCGGTGGCCTCTGAGGGCACTCACACAGGTACTGGGGGTTTGGAGCCTCTCACAGACCCCCGAGTCCCCGCCTCATAGCTTGACATGGGAGACCCAAGCAGAACAAGTCTCTTTCTATGGCAGCACCTGGGCAGTGACTCAGAGGCTTCTACAGGAGACATGAAGCCTGCTGCCTGCAGCCTTCTCCCTTTGGAACATGGAGGAAGAGCAGTCCTTCCCTAAAGAAAGGCACCTGTAAAGGGCTGCCATTACTACCGGCCCCCAAGCCTTCTCTCCAATGTATATTCCCTTTCTGCTTTTCTCTATAGGATTTTTTCTTTCTACTCCCTTTTTTCATCTCTCCTCTTGTCTCACTGTGGGCCCATGACTTCAAGCTTTTGCAGACTTCCAACACATCAGCTCTCTCAGCTTTCTCTGGGAAGGGAAGGGGAGCAGTGCTGTGTCCCAGGACTGGGGAGACTGTCGACTGAGGACAGCTTTGCTTGAGGGTCAGGCTGAAAGGCCTGCCTGTGCTCCCCACCTTTTCAGATGGTGTGGAGGAAGTGGCTGGTTCGTGCCCACAAGCCCTGACCCACAGCCCTCCCAGCAAACCCAAGCTGATGGTGAAGCCTCCAGGGAGCAGCCTCAATGGGGTTCCCCCCAACCCCACTCCTATTGTCCAGCGGCTGCCAGCCTTTCTGGACAATCACAACTATGCCAAGTCCCCTATGCAGGTAAGCTGGGAGGGTTTCCTCCAGGTTTCTCTTGAGAGGTGGCAACAGGCAGTTTCCTCAGGGGTTCTTTGGGGATTGCCCTCTATCCAGGCCTAGGTAACCAGGTTCCTTTGTCTGAATTTCAGAAGGTTGGGGGTTAGGGAGGCAGAGGGAGCTCTGACTTTAATTCACTTACACCATTCTGGAGCCAAATGTTGAGGGTATGGCATTAGGGTCAACTCCATGGGTTGGGCTCTACTGGCAAAATAAATACAGGTGTCTCAGGCACTCTGTTTCTCTTCAAAGCCCCATATAGGCAGGTAGTGTGGTTGGGCTCTGGAGCCCCTGGGGGGGGGGTTCAGTGGACTCAACCTGAAGAGCCATGTTGGCTCTCTGGCTGTGGGTGCTGTGCCCAGGCTGGGCTGACTGACTGCTGCTCATGGCTGCCCGGGTCTCTGCTCCAGGAAGAGGAAGACTTGGCGGCAGGCGTGGGCCGCAGCCGAGTTCCAGTCCGCCCACCCCAGCAGTATTCAGACGATGAGGACGACTATGAGGATGACGAAGAGGATGACGTGCAGAATACCAACTCCGCCATCAGGTCAGCCCTGGCTCTGTAAGGCTGGAGGCTGAGTGCTGCCCATCCTATCTTGAATCTTCCAGCCCTGTGAATACCCTTCAGTAGATAACGTTGAACTCCTGCTGAGTGTGGGGCCTGGGGGAGGCTGACATGAAGGGGATGACTCTGGGTCCCACGAGGTTTTTGGAGGGCTTGGGGGAAGGCTGTGTACGCACAGCAAGACATCAAAGCATGTCCTGTTGGGAGGTGGCCTTGAAAGATGAAGCAGGGATGGAGGAGATGGGGTAGGGGTATCTTTGCAAAAAGCCAGGAGGGAGGCAGCTGGAGTAGAGGAGCTGTCCTTTGCAGATACCTGGCTGCAGCTATCTGAGCTCAGGGTGCCAGGCTTGACGTGGCCAGGTCAGGCTGCTGGAGCTGCAAGGTCAGTCCCTGGAGACCAGGATCTGTTAGGTCATTTTGGACACAGCTCGGTGTGGTCATCCGGACCATTCCCTGGCTCACCTCTCCTTGGGCCCCACAGGTATAAGCGAAAGGGTCCAGGGAAGCCAGGGCCATTGAGTGGCTCTGGAGATGGGCAGCTCTCGGTGCTGCAGCCCAACACCATCAACGTCTTAGCTGAGAAGCTCAAAGAATCTCAGAAAGACCTCTCCATTCCTCTGTCCATCAAGACGAGCAGCGGGGCTGGGAGTCCGGCTGTGGCAGTGCCCACACACTCGCAGCCCTCGCCCACCCCCAGCAATGAGAGCACGGACACAGCCTCTGAGATTGGTAGCGCTTTCAATTCACCACTGCGCTCACCCATCCGCTCCGCCAACCCCACGCGGCCCTCTAGCCCCGTCACCTCCCACATCTCCAAGGTGCTGTTTGGAGAGGATGACAGCCTGCTGCGTGTTGACTGCATACGCTACAATCGTGCTGTACGTGACCTGGGTCCTGTCATCAGCACGGGCCTGCTGCACCTGGCTGAGGATGGAGTGCTGAGTCCCCTGGCACTGACAGGTGGGCCTTGGGCCAGCTCACTGGCCTCTTGGTGGCATACTAAGGAGGGTGGTGGCCAAGTGACCACCAGGTGTCCTGCACTCTGATGGGTCTTCTCATGCTTTCTTCTCCCAGAGAGTGTGAAGAGTTCCTCGCCTTCCATCAGACTGAGCCAAGGCAGCCAGGGGTCTGGCAGCCCGGAGGAGAAGGACGTGGTAGAAGCCGTGGACAGCAGAGAGAAGCCTGGGTTGGTCAGGCCTAGCGAGCCTTTGAGTGGGGAGAAGTACTCACCCAAGGTGAGCCCCTCTGTGACCTTCTCTTTTAATCTTGGCCAGGGAAGAGCCTAGGACACTGCTGCCTGGGTCCTGGGTTCCTAGTTGGAATTTTGGTGTAAAGGGTAGTGGCTGAATCTGAGTGCCGATTAGCCTGTCTGGGCTGTGTAGTGTCAGGGGCCTCAGTGGGGGCTTTGTCACTGGCCATTGCCCCTCATGGGTGCAACTGCTGGATCTTGGCAGGAGCTGCTGGCATTGCTGAAGTGTGTGGAAGCTGAGATCGCAAACTATGAGGCCTGTCTCAAGGAAGAAGTGGAGAAGAGGAAGAAGTTCAAGGTGGGCTCTCTCTCCAGCTGCTGGTCCATTGCCTGCCTGTCTTCCCAGAGGTGCGACCTGCTGGGGTCAGCTGGTGGCTGCTCTGGGGAGATGGCCACAGCTTCCTCATGTCCTCATCCTTCTCTCTCACAGATTGATGACCAGAGAAGGACTCACAACTATGATGAGTTCATCTGCACCTTCATCTCCATGCTGGCTCAGGAAGGTGAGGGGGTTCTCCTGCACTTTACCTGGCATGCCTTTCTCAGAGCCATGGCCGTCAGGCCTCTTCTTTCAGGCTTCTCCCAGGGCCTGAGCAGACTGTGGCCTCAGGGAGGGCAGAAGGAGCCTCAGCTCCTGGCCTAAGGCTGTGGCCAGTGGAGGGAGTGGCTGCTGGGCACCCCCCCACCTGCTCAAAGGCCACCTCTCCTCAGGCATGCTGGCCAACCTGGTGGAGCAGAACATCTCAGTGCGGCGGCGCCAGGGGGTCAGCATTGGTCGGCTCCACAAGCAGCGGAAGCCCGACCGGCGGAAACGCTCACGCCCCTACAAAGCCAAGCGCCAGTGAGGACTGCTGGCCCTGACCCTGCCACCTGCTCTTGCCGCGTGGCCCTCACCAGGGCTCCTTCCCTGCCCCACTCCCCCTCTTCCCAGTATTATGGAAAAGTTCTGGTCAGAGGGCCCAGACTCTGGGAATGGGAGCCAGGCTGGGATTCTCTGCGTTCAGTGCTCTGGAAGCAGCAGCTGGCGCTGGGGCACAGCGAGGTGCTGCAGTCTCCTCCACAGCCGGCTGTGGAGCAGTAGGACCTGGTCTTTCTGCCTGGGCAGCAGAATATATATATTTTACCTACAGAGACATCTATTTTTCTGGGCTCTAACCCATCTTGCCACCACTGTGTTACACAGTCAGCTTCCTGACTTTGCATTCTCTCCTAACAGGTGTGTCATCAGGAGGGCTGGGGGTCACTCCTACAGGGTCAAAGCTGGGGCTTGGGTGGGCAGTGGGCCCTCTGATCTCTCCCCTGTTGTGACGAGGCCAGGTCTGCTCTTCACTCCTGGGAGAGCTTGAAACTCAGGGACCCGGCTGCTGGGCTAGACTGGGAGTGCAGTGTCCCAGCAGTTTGCTGGGGGCCCGTGACCTGAGCAGAGAGAAGTGTTTGAACTGTGTGATGGCCTGTAAACTTCCTGGCTCCAGCCAGGCTTGTCAAGACTGCTCTCTGTGGCAGGCCCTGGGCTCTTTTGTCTTCAGTGTTGTGGCCCTGGCAAGGGGCCTGCCTTGGGCTCCTGGGCTCTGTCCCTGGGGTTCAGAGGAGCCCTTGCCCAGCCCCTCAGTATTACCGTGTGTCCCTCCTCTTAGGGACAGCAGAGACAGGGCTGCTGGCAGGAAGCTGGCATCACTCAGCTCTCCCGGCTGTGCCAGCTTTCTCAGCCTCTGCAAGGCACTCAGGGTGGGGGACGGCAGGACCAAGACAACCAGTTGGAGTCCCCCATGTTCCCAGGGGGCATGATGCCAAGGGCTAATGGGCCCAGCACTGCCTCTAGAGCTTGGGCCCCAACATGGCCTCTGCCAGGTGGCTTTGAAGGTGACCCAAGCAGGCCCCTTATCTGTACATAGTGACCTGGGGTAGGTGGTGGCTGGCAGGCATGGCAGCTGCTTCTCTACGCTAAACATAACCCAACCCTTCTGGCCCCTGTAAATATTGGATCAATGAATGAATAAAACTCCTAGGAAATGAGCCCACCTGTGCTTGCTGGCCTGTGGTTTGTAGGTAAGGCTGCATTGGGAGTGAGGACCTAATCAAACCTCCTGGGCCCAAGGCCCTGCGTGTGACCAGAAGGCTGTGGAATCTCAAGAGTTGTGTGCAAGGTGCACTTTGGGAGGTGAGGGCCATGGATTTCACCAGAGCTAATGGCTTTGCACCCTGGTGAAGTGTTGGGATTCAGGGGAGTAGGCGGGGCTGCCTCTAGTCCTGCCTGGTGTGCTGACCCTGGAGAGGCCCTGGGACCCTTGCAGGGCTTACCTCTCTTCCCTTGTTGCATTTGGACAGGTCCAGTAGGGCAACGCTGCATGTCTGCCACTTTCCCCACTCATCACATTCTCTCCCGAGGCCCCTGCAGCCTCCTCGCTGTTTCCGTGGCAGAGGGCACCTGGTGTAAGCAGTGAGGGCTCATTTGGACTGCTTGGGAAATAAAACTTTAATGGCCCCAGCCCTTCTGCCTGGGCCTAGTAGTCCAGGGCACAGATGAGGGCCACGCCACGCTTTATCCAGTGTCGCTGGGGCTGGTCGGTCGGGATTTCCACAGCAATGACGTAGTTAGTGGAGTGGCCTGTGGTTGAGAGTGTTCCTGGGGTGGGCGAGAAGGGAGAAGATTAAATTTTCTGCTTCACCTAGGGCAGGACCAGGGCATAAAGAAAGACAGTGGACTTGGCCACCTGAGCTTGGGACAAGGAGGGGGACCTGACCCAAGAGGAAGCCTGTCTGGCAGGTGTGGCCAAGGCTCAGGGCTGCCCTGGGTAATTGTACGGACAAGGACAGGAGCAGGGGAGTTGATGCCCCTGCTCAGTCGCTGCTAGAGCCAGCCCAGCCCCACCCCTTCCAGGTCTCAGTGACCCCCTCTGAACCTCCACTGGCCAGGGTGGGGTTCCCAGGCCCAAGGTGGGTCTGCTGAGGGAGTCAAGATGATGATGAGCTCAGGGGCCACCCCTCCACAGACTGACCTCAGCCCCCGGGTAGCACCCTGCCTGCTGCTGGCCCAGCTCTGGCCTGGCCTGGTCAGATCTCAGGAATGCTGACTGACCCCCCCTCGGCCAGCCCATTCAGCTAGCCTGGGTCAGCCTAACTGGCCTAAGTTGGCTTGAGCTGGCTTGACCCTGGACCCCCACCTGTGGTGCAGGCTTCCCTCCCCGAGCCCCATACCAGCACGGGTCAGCGTCTTGTAGATGGGGCAGAGGTAGAAGCCCTGGTCCTGGACCTTGCGGTTGGGCGTTGGCAGAAGCCAGATAACAGCCATCTCTGTATATAGCTCCTTGGGCCGAGACTCAGCCAACTGGAAGGCCAGAGGGTCCCATCGGGCACCTTCCAGGAATAGTCCATGGATGAAGCACCCCTCTTTGGGCCTCATCTTGATCTCTGACACTGACGGATGCATCACCTGTGGTGGGCACACAGATGCCCCCGCATATATAAACACCCAGAATCTGAGTTAGGATTGGGTCAGGAGGTACAAGCTCCCTCCTGAGGACTTTGCCTGCCTCCCGCCACCTCCTGTTTTAGCTGGTAGCCTACAGTCTGCACCTGCCCCTAGGGAGCTCCCTGGGACTTATGGTCTTTTCTGGCCTGGCTCTTACTGTCCCACAACTCCTGCTCAGGACTCCCACATTCTGCCAGCCAGCTGTGGCCTCAGAACCCTTCTGCCTGGGCCACACCCCAGCCTGTCACCTGACCTGGCCTTGGCTATGTCCAGACCTTGAAATTGAAGGAGATGGTGTCAATGGAGATGACAGACTTGCGGGCATAATTTTGCAGGGTGCCTGTCAGAAAAGCCTGGGGGAAGAAGAAGCCGCTGATCCAGAAGACAGCAGGGATACCCCCCTGGATCCAGGCCTGCAGGAAGTCCAGGCGCTGTAGCAGGTCCATGACCCATGAGGACAGTGGTTTGAGCGATGGGTAGGCCTTGGCATTCCAGAGCTCAGGCACAGTGTTGTTGTACAAGCTGGCAGACATCAGCTCTAGCTGCGAGGACATAACCACCAGCCCCTTGAGTGCCTTGAGCAGGTCTCTCAGTGTCTGTGTGACCACTTGCAGCAGCCGGTTGTACCTATGGAGTCAGTGGCAAGGAGGAAGGCAGTGGTCTGGGCTGTGTGGCCATATCCACACTCCCCAGTTGTAGGCTACAGCAGAAAAACGATGGCAGGACATAAGGACTAGAGCAGAGAGCTGGGTTGGGTACCAGTGACCTCATGTCACTTAACCTTTGGGGGCCTTGGTTTACTCCTCTGTAAAACAGGAATAAAAAAAATGTGGCTGAGTTTTAAAGGATGGGTTTATAGCACTTGGTGTGGCACTTGGCCCATGGTAGCTCTTGCTGCCACTTCTCTGCGGCCCTGGGGCCCGCTGACTTGAGGGGATTACCGAATGACCTCCTGAGCTAGCACCGTGTTCATCGACTCCTCATACAGCACAGGGTACTTGGTCATCACCAACTGCAAGTTGATGGGCTCAGGCACCTTGAGCAGAACGTTCTGGGCTATATCCTCCACTATCTGTGGGGGCAAAGGGACACATCAGGGCTGGCCCCCCCCCCGAACCCATGCAGGATTCTACATTCACAGAGTTTCTTTCTGCAGGGCAGCAGGCGGGATGGTGGATAGGAGACTGGCCCTCCCAACTGCTGAGCTCCTTCTTCCTGCTGCCACCAACCTCTTCCCGGCTCTGGCCACCTGCAGAAGATGATTTGGGTTGCAGCTGGACGATAGTGCCAAGCAGGGTGTAGGTCTCATTCTGGGCAAAGGTGATATTGGCGTTGTCGTGCAGGCCAAAGATCTCAGGCATGTCGTTGAGTGGGAGGCTCTTGATGTAGGTGAGGTAGCCCTGGGGGAATAGGAGGGCCTCGACTGAAGCCCCTGCCCTGCTCTACCCGCAGCCTGTGGGGTGGCCCTCCATCTGAGCATATCCCCTACTCATCACCCCTGGCTGCAGCCTTTATGCATCTTCCTCTTACCCTTGGGATGCCATGGCCTCTGCTCCCTCCTAGTCCGCTTCTCCCTGTCACCCAGCTCCCTGCTTCTTCATTCAGCCGCTTAAACCTGTCACAGCCCCTTCTACCACAGGCCCTTTACACTGCTGACCTGTACTGTGGGGTGCCCCATCCAGCCCCTGCCTGTTCCTCGCACATCTCAGCTGAAGCATCATTTCCTTAGGGAGCTCTCCCTGACTGGGTGGTCTGGACTGGCTGCCACCTCACTGCCTGGCAGCCCCAGGGGAGCCACCCCACCTCACAGAGTAATTACTCTTCAGGCCGGGGCTGAGAGGCTGGACCTCCCCCGCCTCATAGAATCTGAGCTCCAGGGCCATCTTTGTGGGATGGGTCGACTACAAAGAAAAGGAGCTACTGGTGGGCAGGAGCCACACCTCCTAGCACCCGGATGTTCACAGCACCCCAGGACCCAGCCTGGCAGGCTGACTTGGGCACAGCCCTGGCGTGTACTCACGTTGAGGTCGTAGGTGGGGTGGATCTGGTGGTAGATGCCTGAGGCACTGTAGCTGTGCTCCGGGAAGAGCACAGCGGGGCTGTAGAAGTCCTCCAAGATGTTCATGATGCAGCGGCGGTCCCAGTCATCGGTAACGCGGCCTCCGTAGTTGATCTCCCCTGCCGTGTACTTGAGGACCTGTGGAGTGGGTGGGTGAGGCCCTTGCAACAGCCCAGCTCCCCACCCCCAGCTGGTCCCCAGCCCACCTTGTAGGGGATATGGTCGTACTCGTCTAGGAACATCTTGAGCTGGCTGATGCAGATGTGCAGGTCCCCGTCTGTGAACTCGTAGGGGATATTGAAGCCCAGGGGCCCAAACTTACGACGCTCCAGGGCATTCCCATGGAACAAACACAGAGACAGCAGCAGGGACTTGAACTCCATCACCTGCAGGAAGTGGAGGGTTGGGGAGGAAGGGGATACATGAGGGGTGGAGTTCCAGGTGGGACAGGTAGGGTGGGGCAAGTGCCAAGTGTGTCTCACTTTGTGACAAGAGTTGAGGAAGTCATCACTGAGGCTGCTGTAGGACTTGAGCAGGTTGGCCTTGACCCCACGCGGCGGCTCAATGGTCATCTTGGAGCCATTCTGCAGGATGGACACTGGGAACTTGTTGCTGGGCAAGCTGGTGAGGCACAGGCGGAAGTCCCGGTGCACCTGGTGGCCACGCCCCACATGAGCACAGACCCAGTGGCTCTGCCCCAACACCAGGCTCCCTCCTATCCAAGGACCCTGGCCCACCCTCAGCCTGACTCCATCCCTGGGTTGGGCTAGGCCAGGCTGCACAGACCACTGGTTAAGAATATGGGCTTCAGAGTTCCCGTCGCGGCTTAGTGGAAATGAACCTGACTAGCATCCATGAGGACACAGGTTCGATCCCAGCCTTGCACAGTGGGTTAAGGATCTGGCATTGCTGTGAGCTGTGGTGCAGGTCACAGACACAGCTCAGATCCTGTGTTGCTGTGGCTGTGGTGTAGGCCAGCAGCTACAGCTCCAATTCAACCCCTAGGCTGGAAACTTCCATATGCCGCGGGTACGGCCCTAAAAAACAAAACAAAACAAAACAATATGGTCTTTGGGGAGTTCCTATTGTGGCTTCGCAGGTTAAGGACCCAGTGTTGTCTTTAAGAGGATGGGGTTTGATCCCTGGCTTCTTCACTCAGTGGGTTAAGGATCCAGCATTGCGCAGCTGTGACATAAACGTCAGTTGCAGCTCCAGATTGACCCCTGGAATTTCATGTGCTACAGGTGCAGCAGTAAAAAGAAAAAAGAATATGGGCTTCAGCAAGTCCCAGGGTCACCAGTCTGTGCTGGGTGGCCTTGGGCAAGTCACCGGTAACAATAACTTGGAGAACCACTGGGAAGATTAACCTAGTCAATGCATGTTATACATGTATCACTTTCTGAGCACCCTCTGTGTGCCTGGGGCTGGGCTGAGTGCTCTGTGGGACCATCTCAGTTAGCCTCATCAGTCCTGGACAGATGTGTTGGTATGCCCTTGGCGCACCTTGTCAGGGTTGATGTGCTCAATGAGGCGCTCCAGGGCTGGCATCCAGCTGGGTGCCAGGTGGCAGTTCTGGAAGAAGACCCACTTGCCCCTCTCTATAGAGCTGCGCATCATGGCTTCCGCCCGAGGACCCTGTGGGGGCAGGAGCACTGAGTGGAGGGGGGGCAGCTGGCCCAGCCCGCCGGCTCCTTCCTCCCACCCGACCCTGCCTTCACCTGGCCCTGGCCCAGGGAGATGGCAGAGAGCTTCTTGGAAAACTTCATCTCTTCAGCAAACTTGTAGAGGTCAGCAGCGGGGTCAGTGCCAGGGGACAGCACGAAGATGAGGGGTGTGGTAGAGTTGGAGTCTTTGAACACCACCGACAGGTTGGCTGTCTGCAGGGCAGGAGAGATGCCAGGGCCGCTAGAGCTTCTTGTCAGGGGCAGGGGATCAGGGCAAAGGAGGGGGGTCCTGGGGGCCCAAAGGGACTTCCTGGTGGGGCCTGGAATCTCCCAGAGCCTTTGGGGGTGACTAGGGGTCCCAGCTTGACCAAGGCTGCAGAGTGGTCCATCCAGGTGCAGCCAGGATCCTGGGACTCAGGGTTGCGATTAGCCCAGGCGCTGGCTGACAGCACTTGCCTGGGGCTCAATGAAGCGTGGCTCCAGGTTTGTGGCCACAAAGTCCTGCATGGCATTGGTAACCTTGTCCCCACGTAGGCAGCGGAGGACCAGTAGCTTCTGGAACTGGTCCAGGTACTGGTCCCAGATGCCAGGCAAGGGCTCCCTGCAACAGTACCCATGTTCCCCTGAGAGCTGCCCGGTGGGAGGGCACTAGCCACAGGGCCTCTGCTGTTGGACAGCAGGCAAGAGTGGGGTGTCCAGAGGTTCATGGCCAGGGGCATGGAAGAGATACGGCCACAGCTGCAGGGCAACCCTAGGCGGCCCCTCAGAGAAGGCTCCAGGGCAGGCCTATCCCTGGGTCTCACGCCCTCAGTGCCCCCACCCTGCTGGGCCCTGGGCCCCAGCTCACCGGTGGGGCTCAGGGCTGTCAAAGATGGCCCGGAATTCCGCCAGGTGCTTCACGAAGTCAAGGGCAAAGGAGGAGAAGGCTGGCAGGCTGGAGAGTGCCAGGATGTCTCGCCAGGCCCGATCTGACAGCCAGTCCAGGGCAGGGTTCTCACTCGTGACCGGGACAGAGCCCCCAGACAGGAGGTAGCGCCACTCACTCTGGCAAGGCACAGGGGAGGCTGGCACCCAGGCCCTGAGGCTTGCCTACAGGGCTACACCCAGCACTGCCCCTCCTGCCATCCTGAGCCAGAGGAATGGAGTCCCCCTGTGGGTGGGAGTTGGACAGGTCTGGGTTAGTGTCACCTCTTCACCTTTTCCTGGCTGTGTGACCTTAGGCAAAGGATCTGACCTCCCTGAGCCTCTGTTTCCTCATGTGGAAAGTAGGAAGACAAAAAATTCTGCTTCCCAGGGGTTTCATGGAGGGAGGTGAGAGCGTAGCTGTGAACCCAGTGCTGGGCACACAGTGGGGCTCAAGCAGTAGTGGCTGCCACTCTCACTATCTGGGCAGCGCTTTCCAATGCACCACGAAATACCTGGGCTCATGAGACCATGAGCTGGGAGGCTCAGGACGTCTCTGCTCTCACCAGCACACAAGGCTCTGAGAAGGCCTGTGCAGAGGACCTGTGGGGCCACAGTGAAGCCAGGGCCTCCTGGCTGTTATTAAGCAAGGGACCAGGTTTCCTGAGGCCTCTGCCCCTCTGCTCTTGCTGTGCCCTCAAGCCTGGCCTTCCCGTTCCTTCTACCCTGTATTCCCAGCAACAGACAATTCCTCAGGCAGTCTGTCCTGGGTGGCCTTGCAGCCACCGCTGTGTCACACACCTGGTTGATCTTGCCCTCGTTCATCATGATGCGAGCACACAGCAGGAAGGCGAACATCAGCTTATGCTTCTCGAAGAGGCTGCGGCAGACGTTGCTGTAGAGGTTGTAGGTCAGGTAGCGGTTGATATTGGCGATGCGCTTCTTCAGGTTGTCTGTGGGCAGAGGGTGATGGCGGCGCAGGGGGAAGGGAGAGAAGCAAGATCCCAGGGGCTGGGCCCAGCCAGTCTCCCCAGCAGCCACAGGGGCAGACCGGGCACCCCCTTGGGGCACCTAAAATCCCTGGAAATAGGGCTCTGAGGAAGGTAGGAGGGGCGTGTGTGTTCTTACATAGTGTGAGTTTGACAAGGGTGTGTACAAGTGAACATGCATATGAGCCCATGTGTGTGTACTCGCTGTGGAAATGTGTCCAGGTGTGTCACTTTTGTGCAAGGGGGGAGCCTGGTGTTTGTGTCAACATGTACATCTGTGCCAGGACTACCTGCCCTCTCTGAGTTGGCAATGCCCGAGAGGAAGATGTTGAGAAACCACTCGAGGGAGTACTGGTACATGGGGTCCACGTTGGCCAGGTCGGACATGCAGAAGAAGAGGATCTGGGTGCGGACGGCCACGGGAATGTACTCCATGCGCGTGAGGTCAATGTCCTTCTCTGTCTGCTCTGCAATCCTGACCTTGGCCTGGGGGTGCAGTCGTGGATGCTGGTCAGGGCCAGCAGGCAGAGGTGGTTGGGGACAGGCCTCAGGCCCGGGTAGGGGGGGACAGGCAGGCAGGGGTGGACAGGCAGTTACCAACCTGAATCTCTGCAGCTTTCATCTTGGAAGCCTCTAGCACCTTGATGAGTTCCATGTCATCCACAGGGTTGCCCTCAGAGGAGCTGAGCCGGTACAAGATCTGGTCTTCAATGTCCTTCAGCTCCTGGCGCATCTTGGCATTACTGACAATCAGCTGGTTCTTGGCTTCTTCCAGGTCAGGCCGCTCCTCAGCCACGACCTGGCCCAGCAGCTGGTCCTCTAGGCCACTGCCAGAGGCAGAGGACACTATGTCTGTAATACCTGCTGGGCCCTCGAGGGCCAGCCTTGAGTCTACTCACTTACCTACCTGTGCTCCTGGGGCTCTAAGAGCACAGCATCCCTGCTGGTGTCAGCCTGGGAGGCCTAGCCTCTATCACAGGCTGCAGGGCTAACTCAGAGCCTGGTTTCATAGTGACCAGTTCTCGGTGAGACTTCAAGTGGCAGCCCGGAATCCCAGTAGGGGTCAGGCAGTTGAACATATGAGCTGCTGGGGTCTCTGAAAAACTCCCTGTCAGCCAGAGGGTGCTGTGGGTGATGGGGAGGGACAGGCCTTAAGTGTGTTTTCACCCCCTGGCCTGGGGAGAAGTTCATGATGGCCACTGGCATGAAGGCCTTAGCACTCTCTGTGGGTGGCCAGCAAAAGCCATGGTGCCTGGGCTCAGGGAAGCAAGGGCAGGAAACAGGGCTGTGGCACCGGGAGCCAGAGTATGCCCCGCTTAGGACTCCAGGACAGCGCTGGGGGTGAGTGCACAAGGGCCTGCGAGTGCTGAGCTGTGGGGAAAGGGCACCCAGAGGAGGTGGGGCTAGTGCTGGCTAGGGAGGCTGAGAGAGGGGGTCTTAACCAGGGTTCAGGATGAGCTGGACGAGGGGGTTCTCTGGTGGAACAGTGGCAAGTAAAGGAAATGGGTGGAGGGGCTAGAAAGGCCTGGAATGCAGAGTGCCTGGGAGGCAGGTGGCAGTCTCTCTCAGGGTGAAATCCACTTAGTCCTGGCCTGGGGGTGGGAGCGGGGCAGCCAGGCAGGCTGAGGCAGAGCTGATGCTTGGGGGCCTGTGGCTGGGGCTTACCTGGGGGACAGGGTGAAGTTGATGAGGGTGAGTTTGGTGGAGATCTCAGGCGTGTAGTGTGGGTTGGGCAGCTTGGTGGTGATGTACATCCTGAAGTCCTCGTGGTAGGGGATCACCGTGTCCCCCAGCCTCAGCACCGTGTTCCCCTGCTGCTTGTACGTCTGTGGTGGGCAGGATGGGCAAGCGCTGTGGCCTGGGCTTCACAGTGAGGCAGGGGAAGGGAGCTGCCCTCGCCCTGCCAGGGCCGACGGGGCCCCACACCCCTGCCACTGCGGGCCCACCTGCTTGAGCAGCACGGGCTCCAGGGCAGGATCCAGCTCCTCACCCACGTTCTCTAGAAGACAGGGCTTGCCAAAGCGGATGGCATTCTCCATGCTGCGCAGGAAGTCTCGGTCACTCAGCTTGAACACATCCAGACCACTGTCCTTCTCCTGTGGGTGGGTGGGGCCGTGGGGGCTGAGAGCCAGCCTGAGGCTCAGCTAGTCCCCCTGCACCTAAGCCCTGCTGGGTGAGGTGGTGGCACCTGGCAGAGGGGCTCACCATGTTCTTGATCCATTTGTTGGCTTGGCTCTGAGGGTCAATGAAGTGGGTCCAGCGCTGGGAGAACTGGTTGATGACCCCATTCTCCACTGACAGCGTGTCGTTGGGGAGGCCAGAGATCTATGGGGGACCAGGTGCTGGACTGGGTCAGAGGTCTCACACAAACAGGGTCTGCTCCTCCCAACCTGGTGCTTTGGCTGTGTCTCTCCTCTCTGTATTTCATCCCTTGGGGGGCAGTGCACAAGGGCTCAGCCCCCAGGATCTGTCTCCCTCCTGATGGCCAATTCTGACAACCCCCCTTCATGGGCCTCTTGTTATTCTTGCCTGTTGAGTCTTTGCTCAGTCAGACCGTCTTCAAGGAGCCAGTAAAGCCCATCCACCCTCCCAGCCTAAGTTCACATTCAGCCTCTGCCTGCAGCCTCTCGGTTCTGTCCTTGTCCCTGCTCTACTTATCCTCCAGGGTCTAGCTCAGACACGACTTCTTAACCCCCACTCTGGACACTGCTCTCTCACCCACCCCCACTCTTATAAGCACCCTTTGAACTCTCTGCCCAGGAAGCCAGCATCTATGCCACATTCCACTCAGCTTTCTCCTCCCCTCCCCACCACCCTCTGACTGGCCCTGAGCCAGTTCAGGGGAGGCATCTCTACGGAGACCCAGGAAAGAGGGTGGGAGGGAGGCAGGAGGCTCCTGGCCCAGCCTGCACTGCACTGCAAGCCCAGCCCAGCTGCTCTAGCCCCCCAGGTGGGCACCTGCCATGAGCGGATCTTCACGGGGTTCCCCAGCGTCCCGATTAGCGTGGGCTCCGAGGTGTGTGGGACATTGTGGGTGGTGAGCTGCTTGACCCAGCTGTCGTAGAGCACTGTGCGGTATTGGCCCTGGGGAGATGCCAGACTCAGGGCCAGCGCACCGCGACAGCCGAGATGCCCTCCCACTTCCCCTGCCCCGTCATCCTTGGCAGGTGCACACAAAGGTCACCGTTCAGATGTGGAGATGGCTGCCTGAGCTCTAGTTCCACTTTAAGGAACATCCCGGCTCCGTAATCCTCAGCCCCTGATCTGTGTGGAGCAAGGGTAATGACAGCAATGCCCACCCGTCAAGGCAGCTGTGAGGACTGAATGAGGGCTCGTACTTCTAGCCTGTTTTGCGGCTGGTCTGTGTGCTGCCATATCCCCGGTGCTCAGACAGGGTGCCTGATAAGTGCTTGTTGGATGAGTGAGTGACACGAGAGCCACCCTCAGGCTACCCTTGCGGAGGTGAGGCCTCCAGGCAGAGCCGGGGGCTCCTTACCGTGAAGGGGCCCAGGTAGGCCACAAAGCCAGCAGCCACCAGCACGTCTCCGACAATGTTGTCAAGCATGTGTTCCAGGTTCTCTACTGTCTCCTGCCAGCGCACCCTCTCGTCCGAAAGCCCGTTGATGAGCTGCAGGGGCAGCCCCGGGGGTGGGTGCTGGGAAGCTGGCCCGCGGAGCTGGGTGTCCCTGCCCCATGCAGTCACTGAGGTGGCCCCCCCTACTGACCACCCAGGTCCCTCCAGCCCGTTGGGGGTGGGCAGTGCCCGCAAGCCCTCTCCAGAAGGGTGCTCGCACCTTGTCGGCGCGGCCCAGCCGCTGCTCGCACTGCTCACACTTCAGCTCCAGCTCCTCCTTCTTGGCAATGCATTCTCGGTACTTGGCCTGCATTGTGGCGATGCCATCCTCCACCTCGTGCAGGCGCTGCTTCGCCTCCTCCAGGATCCTCTGTGTCACCTCCAGGTCATCCTGGGCCTCCCGCAGGGCTTGCTGAGGGCAGAGGATGCAGGGCCAGCTTGCCTGGTGCTGGGGAGCCCACGCCCCCTCCCTTGCCCCGGGTCGACCCGGCCCTCACCCGCTTTGGCTCCACGGCCTTAGCCACAAAGTGGTACTTGTGCATGGCGCGCACCCACTGGCAGATGGAGGTGCAGGCCTTGGACACCTTGGCGATGGCAGCTGGCTGGAACTCTTCATTGTCTATGTATGGCTGGATGGCTTTGATCACCACGTCCCCGATGTTGTCCTGGGGATGGGATCATGGGCTCAGGGCTGCTTCCCAGCCAGGACTGAGAAGGCTCTGCGGGGCAGTGGGGCAGTGTCACTGAGGGACGCCCTGGTCCTGCCTCTGTGCCCCATGCAGGCCTCAGTACAGGTGTCTTCCCTACGGAATAAACATGACCCAGAAAGCCTGGCAGAAGAAGAACTTTACTGTTCCAGGATGTCGAAAAATACAATACTATCAGAGATTTCTTCCTCGGGAAATGACACAGACCCAAGATCTGATAATAGGCAGGCCTCATTTAAAAAGAGACAAGGGATACTTCCTGGCTGGTGTGGAGATGAGTGAATGGTTTTGATGCTCAACCAGAACCAAGTGTAATAAGGATTATTCAAGTGTAATGACCCCCACCCTGAGAACCCGCCAAACCCTTGGGACTCTTATCCTAACCTGGGAGAACCCAACTCTGTAGTTCAGGAGGAGCCCAGGCATCTACGTTGTTCAAGAGCTCCCCAGGGTCAGAGCTTGGGACCAGGGGAGCCTGAGTACTGGCTGTGAACCTCCCGCTTTGGACGTAATTAGAGGGCTGGGGAAGGCCATCAGAGTCCAGCTGCCACTGAGAGTGTCCGTTGTCTCTACCCTTCCAATGCAGCCTGGGATGTGCCCAGGGCTCAAACATTGCCACGTTCAGAGCTCCCATCATGGTGCAGCAGAAACGAATCCAACTAGGAACCATGAGGTAGGTTGTGGTTCGATCCCTAGCCTCACTCAGTGGGTTAAGAATCCAGCCTTGCCGTGAGCTGTGGTGTAGGTCGCAGACGCGGCTCAGATCTGGCGTTGCTGTGGCTGTGGCGTAGGCCGGTAGCTGTAGCTCTGATTCCACCCCTAGCCTGGGAGCCTCTGTATGCCACAGGTGTGGCCCTGAAAAGGACAAATGACAAAAAAAAAAAAAAAAAATTTCCACGTGGCAGTAGGGGGTGGCCTGTGTGGGAGTAATTTCTGGGCTGGAGAGAAGCACTCCAGGAGGGCTGTGGGCTCCAGGCTGACCTAACTGTAAGCAGCCCCGTGAGAGCACATGCCCATGGATACTGAGAGCCCCAGATAGACAGGAAGACAGAAATGCAGAGACAGGTGCTAAAGTGTTGAAGCCGAGGGAAAGGAAATGGGTGAGTGGCCAGTGAAGGTCTCGGCCAAGGTCATGGGGGTCGCAGGGAGGAAAGGGCTGGAGAGAGAACCTGGGAGTGACAGTGGGTGATGACCTGTGGGCACAGGAGTCTTTCCAGGTCCTGATTTCTTCAATATCCATCTGTTGGCGGGTCTGTTGCCCTCACAGGCTAGAAAGCTCTTGTGGGCCAGGATCTGGTCCCATCAGCTCTGTGGCCACAGGACTGTGTGTGTTGTAGGTGGAAGGAGAGGTGACAGAGACCCCAGTGCTGGTGGGAGGACCCTGCCCAGCTGGGTCCTGCCCTCCCTCACTCCCAACTGGCCGTTCCTGGCACACTCACCTTGTCGAACTTGAAGAGGCTCTCCAGGAAGCGGCCGGGGTCCTGTAGCAGCCCTTTGCCGGGCTCCCAGTAGTCATCCACCTTGGAGCCAGGCTTCTCTCCCGGGACCTTCTTGGGTTTGATGCCCTTCATGATGCACACAGCCTCTATGACCAGCTTCACACCTGGGGGTGGCCGCTGCATGGCACGCACCTGTAGGCCAGACCAAGAGTGGGGAAGGGGGAGGTCCACCACGGGATGGGTACCCCTGGGCAGGGACAGCCACCAGACAGGGTGGGCCCCACCAAGCACTGCAGACCAAGGGCACACCCAGGGACCCTGCCCCCCCAAGGTCTGCCTTAGCCTGTGGCAGCTACTGCTCCCCCATATACCCAGGCCTGATCACAGGGTCCTGGACACCCATTTCTCAGGGCCCAAAGCCCTTCTTGTGCACTTTCCTAGGCCCTGGGGGCTGGTACAAGGAGATAAGGGCAGGAAGCTGGGTTCAAGCCCTAGTTCTGCCCTCACCTCTTGACACATGCCTCTCAAAGGATGTATAGAGGGAGGGCCTAGGAACCAGGACCCCAGAGGGCACCAGGGAGGGATGCTGAGGGATGCCTAGCCACCCACCTCAGTCACATCATTCTTGTTGAGGTTGCGCAAACTGGCCAGGGCTGCATCCAGGGCTGGCAGAGCCTCATCCAAATCCTTCTGGGCATCGTCAGCAATAGCTTGTGCCTTCCTAGCCTTGTCATTGGCCTTGATCTCCTCTGCTTGCACTGAATTCCGCGTCTCCTCTGCAACGGTTGTGTCCACCTGAGGACCAGAGGCAGGGAGGGCCCAGTGGTGGCCAGTGTGAGGGACAGGTGTGCCCTCCTCTCCTTTCCCCTGTTTGTCTCTCCAGAAGGAAGGATATGAGGGTTGGAATGCCCTGTTCTCCAAAGACCCTCTTGGCTGTGACAGCCTGTGGAGATCTGGGGGTGCTAGCATCCTCAGACACAGTCAGCCCTCAGGGAGAGGGCCCTGAAGTGCCCCCAACCTTGATCTGCTCCATGGTGAATGTGGTGTCCTTGGCAGCCTCCTCCAGCAGGGGGCGCATAATCTCCAGCTCCTCCTGCATCTTGGCCACGTCCTCTGAAGTGCGCAGCAGCTGGAGGGGCAGGGGCAGGGAGAGGTGTGACAGGCACCTGAGAGAAAGAGCTAGGCCTGGAGGGGGCAGGGGAGAGGGCCCTGCAGGGCTACCTTCCTTCACAAGTGAGAGGCTCTGGCAGACAGCTTCAGTGGCCCTCAGGTTGCCCAGTGGAACCCAGAGGAAAAGAAGAGTCAATCCCCCAAAAATCTTTGGAGTGACCTGCTTTGGCCTTGTCCTTGGCCAGCAGCTTTTGCTCTCTGAGTGAGGGAAGAAGACACCCATTTAAACACTGTGGGCTGCCAATGGAAAGGCTTGGCTGGGCCTCCAGGGTCAGGGCTGAAACAGCTGGCAGAACCACGACTGGCAGCTCACAAGTTCCCATCCAGGCCCACCTTGTCGAGGCCGCTCTTCATGCGGTTCCTGGCGGTTTTCAGCTCCTGCTTCTTCTGCCCGATGAGGATGGAGAAAATATTGAGCAGCTCCAGGTAGCTCTTGGGGGTTACATAGTTGTGACGTGCCAGCTCGGCCAGGTACTCAGCACACTTCTTGGCCACTGACTGGTGGATATACACGCACACCTGAATCTGTGGGGAAGGAGACCACTGATGCCCGCCTTGTAGAGCCCCTGGAAAAGATGGTGCCCTTGAAACTACTTCAGCCTGGTCCTGGGGAGAGAGCTCTGTGCAGGAACGTCAGTGCCCCTCACACTTACTTTCTTCTGTGATCCTCACCACCTCTAGATCAAGGTCACATATTTTGCAAATGAAAATCCCACGGCCCAGAGAAGTAGAGGGGTTTGTTCAAGTTCACATAGTATCAGGTGCAAAGTTAACTTTGAACTTGGACCCAAGTGTCTCCCAGCGCTCAGCCTAGTGCCCTTGTCACAACCCCTATGACCTGCCTCTCTCAGAAAGCTCTAAGGGGGGAGCCCTCTTGGGGGCTGTATCTGGGGGGAGGGAGGCCTGAGTCTCAGCACAGCTGGGCAGAAATGGACTCACCCTAGCTCTTGGCCCCCAGGTGACCGTCACTCTCTCAGGTTGGACCAGACAAATCTAGCCCTGCACACTGTCTGTGGTCTCTGGGTTTTAACAGGGGGCTCTTTGAAGGAAGCTTCCATGAAGCCCTCAGGGAGTAAGATAAACAGTGACTGCAACTATGTACCTAGCCTCCTACATCACCGTGACAACCCTGTGGTGTTCCCATTATACAGATGAGGAAACCAAGGCTTAAGCATGTAGAGCTGTCTGTCCAAAGGCTTATTGTTAGTGGTAGGCCCAGGACTCTCACCCAGCAGGCCTAGGGGACCCCAAGCCTGCACCTAAACAGTTCTTCCCAAGGGCTTGCTCCTCGCCAAGATACCTACCAGTCCTTCAGTTACTCTGGGGGTGGCTTCCAGATCTGGGATCTCGTTCAGGAACGTTGTGGCCACAGACTCCAGGGCCTGTGCCGGCCACTCATTAAACCAGTCGATGGTGCAGCAGTTGACCAAGGAGGGGAACTGCCTCAGGCGAGCTCGGAAGACCTCTCCAATGGGGCTGTGGGGGTGGGGGGTGTAGGGGTCCAAATGAGGCCCTGAGACACTGATTTACTCCCCCGAGAACCCAGGACCTGGGGCCTTTCCACAGCCTTGTGGTGTGGCAGCCAGGACACAACAGCACAGCGACCCAGACCTAGTGGCCCGCTGGCAGGCCCAGGTGTACCCTCGCCCCAACCTGCCATCCCCATGAGGCTGGGATGGCACGTATACCTCATGCATAGCACCATGTGGATGTTGCTGCGCACACGCCCGGTGTAGGCAGCCATGAGGTTGGCCTTGGTGGGCTGCAGACCCTGCTCCTGGATGTAGGGACGCATGGTGTTGACAATCTGGTCCTGCTCATCCAAGTTGTAGAGGTTGGGGATGTCGCCAGAGTTCAGGACATTGTTAATGTCCTCCAAGAAGGACTCGTTCTTGATCTGGAGAGATGGGGATGGAGGAGCTGAGCCTTGAGGGTGGCCCCTGGGTGTTGGGCTCCACGACCATGGTCTCCCTGGACCTTCATAGCATCCCATTCTACAGACCATGCCGTTAATGCTCAGAGAGGCCCAGGATCCCACAAGTGAGCCTAAAGTCATGGTCTAGGACTCACGCCCAGGTCTGCCCTACTCCCAAGACTGAATATCACAGCTGGGCTGTGGGAAGGCCCTGGGTCCTGGGTGGGAGACGTGGCATCTTCCTCCTCACTTGCCAGGCCTCTCCATGCCTCAGCTGACTGACAGGGGGAGACCAGGCCACAGACAGAAACGTATCCCTACCCATCTCATATGGCCAGTGCCGCAGGGCAACCTCACTCACCGGACTAAGTGAGAGCAGCCTGAGGGCAGGAGCAGGGCTGGGAGCAAAGGGCTCCTGACCAGAGCGGGGCTTCCAGAGCTTCAGCTTTGGCGCAACCCTGACAGCCAGGTTTAAGCTCTGCTCTATTTGAGGCCCCAGGCACGTAGCCTCTCCTTCTATCAGAACTGGACAGAGGTCTCACACCTAGGGAGCTCCAGAGGGAGCAGCCCCAAAAGGAGAAACTGTGGGCACAGCACTTTGGGCACAATTCCTGTGGTCCTTGAAGTGGGAAGCCACTGACTAGTAAGTGTGGCCCCACCATCATAGCAATGATCTATGCCCCCTCAGCTCTGACAGGCTGGGTTTGGCTCCTTCTCCGCCCCCACCCCCGGTTCCAGCCGTTCCTCCCAAGATCCACCCCGACTGACAGCAGCCTGGAGAGGAAGGACTCAACACTTTGCAGGATGCTGCACTGAGGTGAGTTGTATCCAGCCCACCCTGGACCTCACCCACTGCCAATGGCAGCAGCACCTGGGTATCTGAGAACAGGAAGGTGATGGGCAGATTGTGCAGGCCAGCCTTGAGCAAGACCTTCTTGACATCATCACGCCACTCCATCATGCCGTAGTTCTTGGAGAGCTCAATTTGGAAGCACTCATACTCGGCCCTGGAAATAGGTGTTTGGTGGAGCCAGAGCTTGAGGCCGGTACTGAGGGGCTGGTATTACCTAGGTCCCGCCCTGGCCATCTGAAATCTTGTTCCCATCCTAGGCATACCTGCAGACTCTCCTGGCCCTGAACCCATTCTCTCACTTTCGGACCTTTGCTAAAACTGCTCCCTTGCCCTGGAAGGCCCTTCCCTTCCATACTCCCAGCTTTGATTCAAAAAGAAGACCCAAGGCCACCTCCTCTAGAAATCCTTACGGATGGCTGCAGCCACCCCCTTCTCCCTGCAGCATCACAGGGCACCGGGGTTGCCTCTCCTTGGAGGCCAGGTTCCATTCCCAGACCTTCCAGAAGCCCATGGGCCAGGTGGGTCTGCCACAGGGTGGAACAGGGATGGAACTAACAGTGATGCCACTGGCTACCCACTGCCCAGCACGCCGGGGGCCCTCACATGTGCGAGGCCAGCCGTGTGAGGGAGCTGCGGCCGCTGCCGCCCACACCCAACAGGAGTGCGTTGCCCAGCGCCTGGCGCAGGGTGCGGCTGATGCGGCAGATGTGGCTCATGGCGTCCATGAAGAGGACCAGCTTCAGCTTGGCTGTGTTGATCTGGTTGTAGTCTTCCATGTATTCTTCAATGACATGCATCATCTAGGGGGCCGGGCATGGGGAGAACTGGGTTCCCTCTCTGTCCCTGAGTGCCATGCCCTGACAGGGAGCGTGCCCCCTCCCACAGCCGGCCCTGCTCCTCTGTGCATGGAGGGGTGCTGGGCCTTAAGAAGCGGGTCTGGGAGTTGTCCTGTGGTGCAGTGGGTTAAGGATCCAGTGCTGTCACTGCAGAAGCTAGGGTTGCTGCTGTGTATGGGTTTGATCCTTGGCCCCAGGAACTCCCACATGCCATGGGTCAGCAAAAAACAAACAAAAAACGCAGGTTCCCCCTGAATGAGCCTGAGGGTCAGGGTCAGAGACCTGCCTTCTCCCTCTGGGAATTCCCAGGGTGTTCCAACGCGGGAACCACGAGAGGATGTGCGTGGGGAGAAATGACCGGGAGGCCCACTCTCTCCAGCCTGGTCCTGCCACCCTGGGATCTTGACTTGTGGCCCCAGGGACCCTGCTGCCCCTCTCTGAGGACGATAGCCCCTCATGGGGCATAGAGTGCCCGTTTACAGAACCCGTCTCAGCTGAACCATAGGCTTGTGCTCAGGGCCTACTGCACCCATCTGACAGGCGAGGAAATGGGGACTCAGGCAACTGCTGGCCTGAAGTCCCTGCACTGGTCTTCCAAACCAGTGTCTGACCTTCTGGTCATAGCACGGTGGTCTCCTAGCAGTGGGTTGAGAGGGCCGGGGTCCCAAGGAGTCAGGGGTAGGGCCCCAGCAGGCCTCTCACCTTCTTTTCATTGGTGATGAGCTCATAGGACTTGACGTCAGAGCCTGGTGACATGAAGTCCCCATAGAGGATGGGCTGGAAGGGACAGACCTCTTGGAAGGCCACCTCCCACTGCTCCATGTGGCTCTCCAGGAGTGTGTCGAACCAGCTGCGGTCCTCCTCGTTCACCAGGCGGTCACGAAACACACGGCAGCTCTCGTGGTACCACAGGCGCAACAGTTGCACCTTGTCCTGCAGCCGCCCCAGCATCAGTGCCCACCCTCGACCCTGCAACCTCAACCACCAGGGGCCTCTCCCACCAAGACCCGGCCAGGGCTCTGCTGACTGATGGAGGGCGGGGTCCACATGGCCTGGGTCCCTCCACTCCCAACTCCAGGCCCAGCTGGCCAAGTGCCTGCTGGACACCCAGGTCTATTAGCTGATCATTGCCTCTTCCCTTAGGATCCCCACAGCTTCCCAAACCCCAAGCCTGGGGGGAAAGCCTGATTTTCCTTATATGTACCTGACACCCCACATTTAACCATTCGGCAAGCGCCACTTCCTTGACTTCTAAATCTCCTCTGATTCTGATGCCATCCCCATCTCTGTTGCCACCACCTCTCCTTAGATGACAAGGCTGCCCTGAGGAAGACTCCAAGCTCTTCTCTCAACCCCTTTGGCTATAGCTGGGCAGGGCCTGCGGTGGTGTCTGTTCTGTTTACCTGACCCCTTGACACTGGGCTCCAAGCACACAGATTCCTCCATTTTCATCCCCAAATGCAAATCTGCCCCCTGCCCCCACCCCTGCTCTCATCTCCTTCCAGCCACTCTCCCCCTGCAGCCCACAGAGCCTTCCCCAGCCTGCTCAGCATACCCCACACTGCTCCCCGTTATACTTCCTGCTCCTTCCAGCTGGTGCCTTTGGCTCCTAGAAGGCATTCTACTCACTCTTTCCCTAATCATTTCACCCCAGGGCTTCCATCAGGAGCCCTTCCTCTCTCGACCTGCCCTGGCTCTTGCTTTTCTGTGACCCCACCACAGCCACCATTCTAGGCATGGATTTCCCCTGAAAGATGGGACTCGGCTGTCCCCATGGAGGCAAGGCTCCTGGGGGTTTGGCACCAGCCACCACGTCCCCAGCTCCCTGCCCCAAGGCCTGGCCAGATCAAGGCTAGGGCGTGTCTGGGCAAGAGCCCAGGGAGGACTACGAGGGCAGTGGGGGCTCACGAGGTCCTCACCTCGACCTTGGCGGGGTCAGCCATGAGCATACCCTGGAAGACCTTGGAGAGGTCCCTCAGGTTGAAGGTGTAGTGGGACTTGGCCGGGGTGGGCAGCAGCTGGGAGGTGATGGTGGAGTACACCTGGATAGTGGCTTCCACGAGGGGATCTGTGAAGTGGGCGATGTTGGGGGCTCCGGCTACGGGAATAGGAGAGAGGGCCTGGGTCGTACTGGCGGGAGCTCCCTGGGCAGCACCTGCAGATTCGATGCTATGTTCTCCGCAGACGCCTCTCCCCGGCCCTCATGCTTGGATTCCACCCACCCTGCAGCCCTCTTGGATGCCACCTCCCCCACAGGTCTTCCTGACGTCCCCCAACTTGGGGTGAGGAATCTCTCACATGAAGTGCCCCCTTTTTATGTCCTTATTACTGACGTAGCCTGTCCATGTGTTGGGCACTGGGACATGTTCATGGAATTGGGGACAATAATGGGGTCAGTGATTGCCTTGCTCTAAGAGGTCGTGTCCCAGACCTGGAATGTACCACTCTGAGTGGGAGGGGTACGTGGCCCACACAGGGTTCAGGAGGACACCACATGGAAGTGGTGTCAGCTGTGACCTTGGGAACTCATCACCCCCTTGCATTTTCACCACTAACATAACCTATTTCCTTGTGCTTTGAAGACTATCCAATTCTTTGCTGGTAACCAAAATTCTGTCAGGGAGAATTTGGGGCAGAGGGAGCCCCCAGTAGAGGAAAAAAGCAGAGAAGGGACAGTAAGGCAAGTGCTGGGCACAGAGGGCAGCCCCAGCAGACACACTCCTCATCCCACAAGTTGACGTTCTTGTGGGGACAGACTGACCAGACCGACAGTAGGTGGGGGATGGAAAATGTGTGGAGAGAAGTGTGAAGACAGCCAGGTTGGGGGATTTGACATAAACATGGGGGAGGCCTCACTGAGGAGGGCGCTCAGGCAGAGACCTGAAGCCATGAGGTGCCAGCGGGCCCAGAACTGGAAGAGGTGTTCCAGAGAAGGCACCGCCAGGGTGAAGGCCCTAGGTGGGTGCATCTGGAGGGTGAATGACCAGCAGGGGGGAGGTGAGAGCAGAGAAGTGACGAGGGGTGCCCACCGCTGTCGGGACCTGGGCACCTTTCTATAAGAGATGGTTGAGCAGAGGAGGAATGTGATCTGATTCAGCATTTCATGGGTCCCTGGGGTTCCAAGTGGAGGATGGGTAGACCTACAGACAGACAGACAGACATAGGGGGTGAAGACAAAAGCAGGGCGTCCAGGGAGGAGGCTGCTGCAGCGGCTGGTGAGTGAGGATGGCGTGCTGGCTGGGGAGGTCAGCAGTGTGATTAAGGGTGGGTTCTGGAGGGACAGCCAGCAGGACCTCCTGACAGAGGAGACAGACAGAGAGAGGGGAGTCCAGATATCGTCAAGAGTGAGTGCAAGGATGGAGTGGCCATCACATGAGATGAATAGAGTGTCAGGTGCCGGTGGGTCAGGGGCTTAGACCCGTTCAGTCTGAGATGCCCAGTGGTCATGCAAGAGGAGATGTGAGCCCAGTGTTCAGGAGAGAGGTCTGAAGACACAGGCTTGGGTGGTGTCTGCACAAAGATGGGGCTGAACGCCAGGGTAGGATGATGTCCGAGCAGAGTGTGGAGCAGGGGAGGCTGAGAGCAAGCCCCCATCAACCTAAAATGGTGGCTGGGAGGAGGAAGGGGGACCCCCAAGGACAGCCAAGGGCCCAGTGAAGGTGACAACCAGCTGACCTTTGATCTGGACGCACCAGGCTGCTGGTGCAAGAGCCCTCTCCAGGGACTGGTGGGGCTCAAGGGAAAGTGGGAGGGAGGGCTGGTGCCCGCAGGAGGAGAAAACACTTTTGGGGAGTTTTGTGTCAAGGTGACAGAGAAATGGAGCAAAGGCTGGGGGTGGAGGTGGGTGGGGGTGGGGGGCAAGAGGGGGCTTGTTTTGTGTTTTGTTCTTAAGGTGGGAGAAATCGAAGCATGTCTGCACACTGATGGGGGCCCAGTGGAGAAGAGACTACTGGTGCTGGGGCCTGTCAAGCAGGCAATAGGGGATGGAACACAGACCTTAAGAGAAGGGCCTGAACTCACACAGGAGCAGGGAAGTCCATTCCCAGGAAAGGGATAAAAGAGAGGACCCAGGGGCCCTGGGTGCAGGTCAGCAGTGATATGGAGGCCTAAAGAGGTCTGGAGTGCTCAGTCACCCTGCTACGAAAGGCAGATCCGCTGCCACATGAGGGACGCCTGACTCCAGCTCAGGTCATTCCTGGCTCTCAGGCTCATACCCCCTCTTCGGAGAGGGCCAGCACTTTTTGGAGCCTCTGCTTCTTCATACAGGGGGTAGTTTGTTGGAACCCCTTATTCATTCCTACAATGTTTACTGACCCTCTTCGACTATGGGTCGGACGCTAACCCGGGCACGGAAGGACTGACCAGCCATATAATGGGTGAATGAGCCTGTGCAGGCTGTTGGTGCCTGGGCTAAGCTTTGCTCTAGCAGCGGCCCGAGGTCCCTTCAGGAGCCTGAAGATGGTTCACTGTGGCCCCTGGGACCCAGCTTCAGCTACATCCAACTGGAGTCCCCCTTAAACCAGTGGCCCCAGACCCTCCCAGGCCCTGCCCAGGTCTGCACTTACGCACAGGCTCCCGGTAACTCTTTTCTCCGAGGAGTCCATCTAGAGGGTTGAGGGAGAAACACAGGGCTCCAAGTTAGGTGGGCCCCCTGCCGCCCGCCTTGGCTGGCTGTGCCAAGCTGGGCATCCCCAGAGCAGCCACTGGATACCACACCACCCTACTCAGAGCCACATGGCCTCCACTCCCAAACTGGGCACGGAGGCCAGTTCTGGTCTACAGCCCCTGGGGGAAGGCCAGGCCTGGCCAGGCCAGAGGAGGAAAAGCCTGACTCCTAGCACTCACCACCTGGCACATCCCCAAGTGGAGTTCAAAGATCAGAGTGCGTGTTAGGTGGTAAGTGGACTGTTGGGGAAAAACTGCACCCTGGGCAGACTTTACTGCAAGCCCCATGGAAGATCTGGGTCACTTTGTCCATTCTATCTTGTGGCTTTTCCTGATTTACAAAAGTAACTTCCTTCCCTTAGCATTTCTAACATATACCTGTGTATATGTTATGGGTGAATGCATATGTGTGTATATACATGTGTGTGTGTGTATAAATCATATATTCAGCAGTTACTACGTGCAAGCTTCACGCTAGATGTTCTACATACAACATCTTATTTAACTTTCACAGCTTGGGATGGTGGGCATAATATTATCACCCATTTTACAGATGAAGAAACTAAGGCTCGGTTTCTTCATGAACTGGCCAAAGGTAACACTACTGAGTCAAAGGTGAAGCCAGGGATAAGGTCAGTGGTTCAGCCACTCCACCCTGACAGCGCTGCCCAGCTGTCCTCGGTATAGCTTACCTGGCCTTGGCTTCTGCCTTAGCCCATGGCCTCCCCACTTTGGCCCAACACTCACCCATCCAGCTGCCCAGGATGGTGGAGAAGATGCGCTTCTTGCTGACCTCGTCCATCTCAGCAAAGGACAGGTAGTTGAAGTGGCGAGTCAGCCGTGGGGTGATGGCGTTCCTGCCTCCCCCTGGGGGGCCCATGGCACAGACAAAGTTGATGTCCACCAGGTTCTTGAAGGCTCCTGGAGTGGGTGGGGGGCAGGAAGTCAGAAGGCCCTGCCTGGGGCTACAGTTAAGACTTGTGTGGGCCCTGGGCAGTTCTGCCTTCATGGGCCTCCTCCTCCATAAAAAAAAAAAAAAAAAAAATATATATATATATATATATATATATATATATATATATATATTAAAAATTATGCTTTAGGAGTTCCTGCCATGGCTCAGTGGAAACGAATCTGACTAGTACCCATGAGGACATAGGTTTGATCCCTGGCCCTGCTCAGTGGCTTAAGGATCTGATATTGCCATGAGCTGTGGTGTAGGTCACAGCTGCGGGTTGGGTCTCATGTTGCTGTGGCTGTGGTGTAGGGTGGGAGCTGCAGCTCCGATTCAACCCTTAGCCTGGGAACCTCCATATGCTGTGGAGGCAGCCCTAAAAAGACAAAAAAAAAAAATTAGTACAAAGACAAATACATTAATATTATACATTTTAAATGTTCTTTGATCTCAAAGTTCATCCCCCACCCCGATCTGAAAAGAAATCAAAACATTTCTGTGAACTTCCCATGAGTCCTGTAAGCCCTGTACCTATTATGCCTAATGGATGAGGCACCCGGCCCTGCCCAGCACACCCTGCCTGGCCCTCTGGCCCAGGCCAGTCAGCACTCACCGATGATCTTGCGGTCATACCAGCCACCATGGTCCATCCACTGGCGCAACAGTTCAATGGGCGGCTGGGCACCATATGTCTCCAGGGCCGGCATGTTCAGGTCATCAATGAAGAAGATGAAGTTGCGCCCCAGGGGTGGCCCAAATACACCCTTCCGCCTGCGGGGAGGGGCTGTGTGAGCCCAGCAGCCACGGGCACCAGGTCCTCAGGGAATTCTGGGGTGGCAGGATGGCGGCTCCACCTCCAGGAAGCCATCACTAATTTCAGCCTCCCCTGAATTGCTTTTGAGTGGCTCCCTGTCCCATTCTGAGCATCCTAGGACATGACACCTGGTCGCCCAAGGCAGCCAACAACTGAGTGCCCAGTCCAGTGAGAGCACCCACACAAGAGCTCAGCAGGAATTCCCGAGAGAAAAAGGCCCCAGAGCAGTCTGCAAGGCAGCCCAGGGCCCACCTGGGAGGGGAGGGGAGACAGCAGCTGGCTGAGTCAGGCTGGGGGACATGGGGACCCAGGAAGGAACAAGAACGCCTGCCTCTTGTCCAGTTTGCCGTCAATGAGGTCCTGGGTTTGGTTGGCTGAGGTGCGGGCAGAAAAGGTGAGGAAGTGACTGATGTATTCCAGTGGCAGGTTCTTGAGGAGCTTGTTGGAGATGGTGAGGGTCTTCCCCGTGCCCGTCGGCCCGATGCACAGCACCTAGGAGAGCGAGGGTCCCGGGTCAGAGCACTCTCAGACCCAGTGTGCAGTAGGAGCCGCCACCCTGTCTATGTGGGAGGCCTGCCTTGGTGTAGGGCGAGGCAGGCCATGGCAGGGGCACTCACGGGCTTGTGGTTGGTGAGGAGCATGCCTAGCAGGTAGGACATTTGCACGGTGTCCATGGTCGGCACGATGATGTGGCAGTAGTTGGTATCTGGCATCATGGTGAACGAAGTGGAGGAGTCCATCCATTTCACCCAGGAGACCTGGAACCACAGGTGGCACAGGGGTGAGCCTGGAACTCCTCCCTGCCCCACCTCTTGCCAAGTGCACCCGGAGGGCAAGGAGATGCACTGCAGGGCCTTAGCAAGAGGGTCCAAGCAAGGGACTGCTTCTGACAGAAATAGGAAGCCCCATGCCCCATGCTCTGCACAGGCTGGGTCAGTCCCAGAACAAACCACTGGGAAGAGGGGGCTCTCTGCACACGGATGCCAAAGTGAAGGCTTCTCTGCATCCAGCTGCCTCCAGTGGGGGCCAGTCCTTGGGCCTCTGCATGAGGGAAGCGCTCTGGGAACAGGACAACCCTATTTGCCCAGGAGCTCCCCGGGCATGGCATCAGTATGGGGGAGGCAGTGCTCTGGGTTGGGAACAGAGGCACTGTGACATCTCCCAGTCCCAGGTTCAAGTCCAGCTCTGCCACTGACTAGCTGGGTATTAATGTTCTGAGCCTCAGTTTCCTCATTTGGGAAATGGGTCTGTGAGGATTCGTGAGATGATACACATAACCCCAGCCTGCGACCTGTGGCCTCCTCTCTGTAGTCAATCATCAAGGACAGCCACTACCCAGAGAGCCCTCCCTGGCCTGTCCCCAGGGCAGGCCTGCAGTCACCTGCTTGCCCTCCTCATCGTCCTCCTCATCGTCGTCTGTGCTGCTGATGCCGCCATCCTCCAGTCTATAATCAAACACTAGCCCCTCTTCTGGAAAGGGCAAGGTCAGCTGCGAGGGACCAGGGGGAGAACAAGGCAGTGAGGCCCTATAGCTTGTGTGGCTACCTGTCCCTGGGGGCCTGGGCCTGGGGGAGGCCCAGAACACCCAGTATTCAGCACACACATCCCAGATCTTGGAGCCCAGCCCGGGGGCTGCTGCCTCTCACATTTTCTAGCTTCATCTTGACTCTGAGCCAGTGACTGAAGCTCATACGACTGGCGCTGTCCCCAGTGGCGCCCACACTCCAGATCAGGGAGAAGATGAACCAGGGCTCGATCAGCTCTGGGATGCGACTCAGCTTTTCAGGAGGTATTTTCTTGAGGCCCTGGGGAAGAACCCAAACAGAACAGAGTGGCTTGAGGAAGCTGGGGGTGGGGGCATCCCTTGGCCTCTGCCTCCCAGTTTTGCATCTGCAGCAGACGGGATGGGGCGTCCATGTGAGCCAATTCACGTCTTCCTTCCAGGAAGCTGGACTTGGGATTCAGGGCCCTCGGGTGGCCTAGGCGAGGAGAGAGGGACTGGAAGGAGCAGGCCCCCAGCCTACGGCTCAGAACTGCACCTCTTTAGGCAGAAAGGGCTTGAAGAAGCAGTCCAGCAGCTTGAAGAGACTCATGGTCAGGTTGCTATTGGTTGAAGTGATCACCTCCTTCACCGAGGACCGGACGAAAGCAATGGATTCCTGGAGGGCAGGACAACCTGTAGCTCTTGTGGCTGGTGGCCATAGCACCCCGCTGCCTGCCCAGGCCGGCAAAATGTGGCCTCACTCACCTCCAAGAAGCTGACAAAGAGGGCCTTGAGTTGCTCCTCAAAGGGCTTGAGTAAAGCAGGGAGACGCCTCAGCCAGCACTCGACAAAGGGCATGAGCCCCAGGATGCTGGGCTCCAGGTACACCATGCCACAGCGGGACACTGTGGCTGGGGAAGCCACCGCCAGGTCCTGCACCTCAAACATCATGGTCATCACCTGGCACCAAGATGAACTGCCTGAGCGGGCCAGCTGCCAGTGCTCAGGACCAGGAAAAGGGCATAGGGCCGTGGGGAGGGGCTGCCCATCCTGCAACAGTGGGCAGGTCACAGGGCAAGTGACGGGTCAAGAAGAGTGCTGGGAAGGGGGTGAAACCAGGAACCTCTTGACGCTCAGCTGATAACGTAGCCCTCGCCGGAGCCCTGAGGAGGGGTCTAAGTCAGGAGATTCCTGGGAGCCCTCTGGCCAGTCTGGGGTCAGGGCATTTTGGGGTCCTTGGAGCCCTGGGGAAATCTGACGGGAGCTGTGTGCTCTGCTCCAAGGCCTTGCAACTGTATACATGGACACAGGATTGCATTGGCCTCTAGGTGTTCTCAGGAGGACTCAAGAGATTGGCTGCTCATATGCCCAGGCAATACCCCTCTTTCTCTGAGAACCTTCCCTCATACCAGGCAGGTGTTCCCACAGCCAGGTCTGTACCACCTGTCCCCCAGGCTCCAGCCATGCTGCCAGGATGCCTGACCCAGACTGGTCCGATGCGGCTGCAGGTGGGCCTGGGAGGCACAGGCAGCATCGAGCAGGAGCTGTGAGGTGGTGGTCCTCATGGCCCTGGGCTCAGAGCATCACAGACAGTGGGGCTGCCGGAGGGGCGGCACAAGCGGCTGTGCAGGACTGGCCTGAGGTCCAGGGGCCTGGGGGCAGGGAGGTTGCTGGCAGCCAGCTCTTGGGCGGGTCGTGGTAACTGCCCGAGAGGCAGTGGGGCCCTGAGCGGGAAGGGTGGAGGGGGACAAGGCTTGGCCTCTGGGCCCACCCAGCTGCGGAGGCGAGCAGCGCTAGTGGACAGGTGGACACACCTCTGTGAGCTTGATGATCTCCCCAGAGCTGAGGCACAGCTTCTTGTTGTCGTCCAGCACCGTGTTCATGTTCTCAATCCAGACGGCGTCCACTGGCCCGTCGAACATGTACCACTTCTTGTTGGTGTCAGAGGCGATGGCCCCCGCCCGGATGAGGGAGGAGAAGATCCCATCTGTCCTGCAGCCACCAGGGAGGAGAGGGCTCAGGCGCCGGGGAGGCAGCGGGGTGAGCACAACTGGCTCCCAGGGACACCTGGATCCAGGCGGGCCCTGCTCTGCTTTTTTTTTTTTTTTTCCTATTCCATATCTTCATTCATTCAAAAATTATAGCAGGGAAAACCAGACTTTTTGGTGTAATATGATATAATGAAAATGTGTGCTTATATTCTCTCCCTGCGGATTCCTCATTAAATTACACTAAAGGAAGATGAAAAATAGTATCTGCAAAAGAAAAGGAAGATGAGAGAGGAGACAACACAGAAAGAGAGGTCCAACGGTCCCAGAAGACGAACAGAAGTGGAGAAGGCACAAGTGACCTCACAGAGAAAGCAGGGTCGTGAGATGTATCTAGTTCCTGCCGTAGAACCCAGGAAGGCTCAGACTTCAGAGGCTCTAAATGCCAGGGAACGGGCTGGGTGGGTGGGGGGCATTTTTCTGGCCTGATCCCCAGGCTCCCATCCACCCACACAAGAGCCTGGAGTGGGTGTGAGTGAGACCCTTCTCCAGAAATGGGGGAGGCAGGACAGGCCTAGATCCAGAAAGGTGAGTGATGGCCCGTCTCCAGTGCTCATCCCCCACTGGGTTTCCAAGACACTGGGACCAAGCAGACACCTCAGCAGGAGACTAGACACTTCTCTGGAGAGACAGGACAGCCCTGAAGAAAGTCCTCAGGTGCTGATGTGTGTGTGTGTGGTGGGCAGTCTACCCTGCTGCCTTCTCCCAGCTCAGTGCACTTCCCCTAAAATGCACACCTCAGCCCAGGAACAGAGGCCTAGAGAGGGCGGCCAGACTCTCGTGGGGTACTGTCAACAGTCAACATTCACTAGGTGTTTGGCAGGTGCCACACTGTCCCGGGCATCTTCCACGTGTTAAGTTCGTTTTCTTCTTACCATTACAATGGTGTCGATTTTATACCCACTTTGCAGATGAGGCCCCAGGGGTGAGGTGGGTCACTCCGTGACGAGGGTTGTGGTGGGCAGAGTCCCAGGTATTTGGGCTCCAGAGCCAGAGCTCCCCATCTTCCACTCAGCTAGGGGAGGAAAGGGGCCCATGGCCCACAGCCTGCAGAGGTCTGGGAGCATGGCGGTCCCTGGAGGGCTCTGGGGCCACTCACCACTCATGAGTGAGCAGGTCAAACTCCCCATACAGCTGGCCCATGGTGATGGCCTTGGGGTTGAGCACGTAGTAGTTGACAGCCTCGTACACACCGCCACTGATGGAAGGCTGCCCTTTAAGCGATGTCAAGGCAGCTGCCAGGACCCTGTAACACTAGAGAGACATGCCAGAGTGAGCCTCCCAGCTCCCCAGAGAGCAGGGCTGGAGTGGACTGTGGGCCACGAGAGGGCAGGAGGGATATTCTAAAGGCCGAGGAGGTACAATGGGGGCCAAGTCCTCTATTCAGACCACAGTGCCCTCAGCCCACCGTCTGGGCCCTGGGCTGCCCAGCTTGGCTCCACTTACATTACTCTTGCCGGAGCCTGTGGGCCCGACGAGCATGAGGCTGTGCCGCACCACCGTGGTCTCATAGAGCTGGATACACTTGGTCAGAAAGCCTGGAGGGACACGGCAGGAGGACCCAGGGGTTAGGCCCTGGCTCTGCCACCAGCTTGCTGTGTGACATCGGGTGGATTAACTAACTCCCTAACCACGGTCTCCTCATCTGCAAAATGGGGATGGCAGGAGTACCCACCGCACAGGGAGAGACAGGTGAAGCCCTGAGCACAGAGCCTGGCACAGAGTAGGAATTCTCTGCTAAAGGCATGACTTCCACTGTGACAATTATTCCCTAACACACTTTGACCCAAAAAGTGGAGGTCAGGGGAGCTATGCAGGTGTGGGGGTCCCTGCCAAGGGACAAGATCCAGTTACTTGGTAATGGCAAAAATGACCCAAGGCCATGAGAAAGAAAGAGTTTGAGACTTCATTCAACACACCTGCTGGGGCCCGGGGGCCAGGGTGGCCTTAGAGCTGCATGTGGAAAGAAGAATAGTGGAAGGGAGATTGGATTAAGATGGCGGAATAGAAGGACTGGAGCTAAACTTCTCTCCCGAAAAACAGCAAAACTACAAACAAATGCCGAGCAGCCTGCAACCAACTGGACTGTAAACTTCCAAAAAAGATACTCTGCTCCAGAAGACAAAGAGGAGACCACATCAAGAGGTAGGAGGGGCGATTACGCGATAGAAGCAACCCCATACCTCCCGGGTGGGAAGCCCCACACACTGGAAAGTAACTGCATCACAGAGACTCAGCTACAGGACTGAGAGTTCTGAGCCCAACGTCAAAACCCCACGCCTGGGGATCGGGCACAGGGAGAAAGAGCCCCCGGAGCATCTGGCATTGAAGGCCAGCGGGGCTTGTGTGCAGGAGCTCCACAGGACTGGGGGAAACAGAGACCCCATCCTTGAAAGGCACACACA
>PVHT021183699.1:35285501-35357690 GCA_004024745.2 Catagonus wagneri | reverse complement strand
GGAGAGAGCAGCTAGGCCTGGGCTGTGGGCACAAGAGTTCAAGCTGCACGGCTGGCCATGCAATGGCTGGGCGGAGACCCCACCTTTTATCAGAGAGAGACTGTCAGAAGGTGGCAACCTTCTGTGTGGCGCAGAACCCCTCTATCTGTGTGGCGCCTCTGTAACAAGCCTGTTCTAAGAGGGCCCAGACGTTCCTTCACACAATAATGCCAGGGCTGTGGCTCTCCAAGGTGGGGGAACAGATCCCCAGGCAGGAGCAACGTGCTTTGCATGTGGGTGGAGCCCTTCCTCCAGAAGAGTCGGGAGGGTTGCCTGGGATGAGGTGGGGCTGTCCCAAATCAAGACAGCAAACATCATGCAGGTGAGGATGGGGAAAAGGAAAGCCTGTCAGGGAGGAGCAAGGCCAAGGGTGTGGTCCAAGCTGTGACAGCTCCTTACACGAGGAGGAGGGGCTATAGCAAAAGGCCTGGGGGAGGGGCAGCACCTGGTCGCCACTGTGAAAGCACAAGCGACATACACATTGCCTCCATCCCCGGTTCCTGACGCAGAGCTCCTCAAACTCTTGTAAACAGGGACGCTAGAAGAAACTTCTTTTCCAATTTCCAGTCTTCCTGACACAGAACTTGTAACTGTAATCTCCTGGGTGTTAGGAACGTTGTGTTCTAATGACACCAGCTCTTGGTGGGGAACTCCTAGGAGGGGGCTGGTCACCACAAAGACCAATGATGAGAAGCCTGGATCTTTCAGGCCCATTCTCACTCTCTGGAGATGGGAGAGGGGCTGGAAGTGAAGTGAACCAATCATGTCTGCATGATGGATCCTCCCAAAAAGTCTCAAAAGTTTAAGGGTTTGTAGAGCTTCCAGACTTGGGAACATATCCATGTGTTAGAGGGGGCTCAGACCAACTCCATGGGGATAGATCTCTCTCTATGTATCTCTTCATCTGGATGTTTATCTGTACCCTTGATCACATCCTTTATTATACAATAAATCAACAAATGCACGTTTCTCCCTGAGTTCTGTGAGCCGTCTTAGAAAATGATCTAGCCTTGGGAGGGAGTAATGGGAACCTCTAATTTGCAGCCAATAAGGATAGAAGCTGAGGGTAAACTGGGGCCCCAGTACTTGTGCCTGGTGTCTGAAGTGGGAACAGTCTTGTGGGACTGAGCCCTTAGCCTGCAGGTTCTGTGCTAACCCTGATGAACGTCAGAACTGTTGAACAGTAGGACACCCAGCTGTGTCCGAGAATTGGTGAGTGTGGGGCAAAAACCCACACGGCTGATGTTATAAGTGTTGAATGTGAGAATGAAGGAAAAAGGGTTTTCTCCTAGACTCCCATCACCTGACGGGTCCCAGTGGGTACGGGCTGGGGCACCTGCACTGCCTGCGGAGAGCTTGGCAGAGAGGCCCAGCCTGCAGCACACTTGCCAGGCATGAGGGAACCTAAGGCTGGACTGCAAGCCCCTGGGGGTAGGGCAGGGGCTCACCGTCCACGTCCTTGAGGTTGTACTTTTCGCAGGTCCTGCGGATGGCCTTGTCCAGGATGCCATAGTCAGTCTCATCCTTTTTGATGGTGGGGAACAGGTCGGACACGATCCCAGAGAAGAGCTTGAGGTCCTCCTGCAGGAACTTGGGCACATTCACATCTCGGATGGCCCGGAGGCAAATCAGCTCCTGCAGCAGAGGCCCAGCTCAGATGCCCCTGCAGCTGCTCCCAAGGCCCCCCGCCCCCAGAGCCCCGCTCCCCGGGCACCTCTCTGGCTGCAGCTCACCTCATTCATGCTGGGGTTTTCTCGTTTCAGGTTCCCAGCAGCTGAGATCACAGTCTTCACAGCTCTCATCCCGAAGTCATAGTGATCCTGTCACCACCATGCAGGAGGAGGGTTGGGTGGGCACTGTCTCTTTCAGAGTTTCTTTCTGTAACACTCTGCCTCCCACCTGGCACCTGGCCGTGCCTCACGGCCTAGCTCGAGGATGAAAGTGTCACTTCCCCTGCAGGCCATCTACACCCACCTGCCTGCCCCAGCCTGGGCCGGGCGCCCCTGCAGGCTCCCCTGCTGCCCTCTACTCCACCACCCCAGAAGCCCTGCCTTTACCAGGTTACTCATCCTGCATCCCCATCTGACTCTTGGCCCCTGAGGGTGAGAAGCCTGCCTCAGCCATGGCTCAGTCCCTGTAGTCCCAGCACGGTGCCAAGGGCAGAGCGGCACTCGATTTTTTCTTTTTCTTTTTTTTTCCAAATAGGGAATGAAGGAGTTTCCCCTCTGAGCTTCATTCTAACATTAATCACATCTCTCCAGACCCACGCTTTTGGCTATGCCATCATGGCCTTTCCCACTTTTGCTGCTGGCTCTGTTTTTCTCTGTTACAGAGCAGGTGTGCTGGAAATAGTTAAACTTATCATTTTGTCCCATGGTGCCAGGTTATGAAAGCTACATCTGGACCCGACTCACAGACCAGCACACTTCCCAGAAATCTTGGACTTAGAGCTGGATGAAGAGACTGGGCTTGGCTTTGGGTCATCAGCCCTTGAGAAGGGGTGAGCGCATTCCTGAACCACGTGGGGCCAGTTACTCTAAAGGGTGAGGGGGCATTTTTGACAGTGGATGGTTGGAAAGGAGGGTGTGTGGAGGTGAGGACACCCATGGTGCGCTGTGGTGGACAGCTGCTGTTTTTCCCAGTAACTGACTGCTCCTCTAGCTGATGGGCTTCGGTGGGCCCCACTTGGCCAAAGGCAGTATGGTCCCCCAGGCCACAGTGATGGGTGTTCATGTGTGAGCAGGTCACCTAGAGAGGGCCCATTAGAGCAACACCAGGGACTTTTTATGGAACCATTAAACTAAGCTGGTAGCATGCAAACCCAAAGGTGGGATTCATCTCTGCCACTGCAAAGAGGGGGCCTGCCTGAGAATGGAGCCAAACAGGAAAGCTCATCCAGCAGTGCCTGTACCAATAGCATCCCCTAGAACCTGGGCTCAGCTTGCTGAGGGAAGGCTGTGTTGGGAGGTTGGCGGAGAGGGCTGGCTGCCCCACTCTGGTCCCACAAGACCTAGGTGTACTTGCTCCACAGCCTTGGGTGGTGTGGCTCTTGGTCGCTTGCTGGTTGACAGTCTCTTGCAGCTGAACTAACCTGGCTAGGCATCTGTGCCAGGCTCCTGCTCCAGCTCCCCTGTGCACTGCAGGAGCCTGGCCAGGCTCTGAGCTGCTAGGACCTCAGTGTCCTCAGCTGAGAAATGGGGATGTAATTACTATCTCCTAGGGTTGCTGGGGGCAGGCAGCAGCTCCCAAGCCCTGGAACCTGGCTGGGGCAGGACCTCACCTGGGAACTGAGCTGCTCGGAGGACAGCTTGAAGGTGGTTGTGATCTTCTTGGCCAGCACACTGGCCTCGTTGAAGCCAAAGGAATAGAGGGAGATCTCGGCAATCATGGCGTAATCCGGAACCATCATGGCCACGGGCCGGAAGAGTGCCTGGGCATGAGGTATACGTGTGAACAGGGGGGCCAACCTCCCTTCCCAGAGCACCACCTGCTCTCTGGGCTGGCTGGCCCTCTGAAGGCAGCTCCACTGCCCTCCTCTGGCTGAAGCTTGGCTCCTCTTTGTGCTATGCCTGCCATGGCTAATTAGGGCTTATACTTCCCTGTAAGCAGACCTCTCAGTCTAATAGAAACTAGTCCTTTGTATTGACTTGAAACTGCCCCTTACCTTCTCCCCAGCCCTGAGGACAAGAGTGCAGCCTCCTCTCCATGGCTGGGGATGGGCCTCAGGACCCCTGGGCAGGTGGGCTAACTTGGGGCATCCCAGTCCCTGATGTCCAGCAGCTATATGTCTTGGCCTGAGTGCTTTAGCATCTCTGAGCCCAGGCCACAGCTCTGGTGCTTCCCAGTGCCCTCAACAGCCCCCTGGAGCAACTGGGCCTAAACGCACCTTCAGGTTATCAGGCAGCTCAGTGCGGCCGGCATATCCCGGGTTCATGGTGATAAACACGGCACAGGACGGCACGAGTGGGATTTCGACGCCTTCAAACATGAAGCGGTCCACCTACATGGGTGGGGAAGTGCTTAGCTCACCGCCACATCCTCTGGATGGTCCCCCTCATCTGCCTTCAGATGCTATAGCTGGTCAGCCTAGACTGGACCCCTGAGCACAGGCTGGTCCCTCTCTCAGGATCTGGCCTAAGACCTCTGGTTCCAGAGGCTTCCTGTGGCCTCCCAGGTCCCAGGTCCCTGAAGCCTTCACACATCTCCTGCTTTCCTCTCCTTCCACCCCCACTTCCCAACACTGATTCTCCCCAGACCTGGGCAAGCTCAGCTCTGACTTGGACCCACAGGGGAGGGGGGTGTTGGGGCACCTGCCAGTCTCCCAGCTCTTGTCCCCAGAAGACCTCTGGCCACCGAACAAAACTAAAAGCACAAATGGCTGAGGCTTTCCATCAGGGTCAGGGTGTGGGGAGGGACCATTTTACCCACTGCAGCTTGGCCTGGGAGCTGTACCCAGAGTGGAGTAAGGACACGGGGTTCCCCGACTGGCTACAAAAGTGCCCCAAGGCAGCTCTGCTAGGGGGAGGGGTGCCCAGTCCCCTGGGAAATGAGAGAGGCCGGGCGGGGAGTTGCAGAGCGGCATGGGCAGGGTGGGTATGGCTGAAGTGGAAAGGTGCTAAGATGCAGGAGGTGTGGAGGGGTTGGCACCCCCAGAGGCTTACCCGCTGTTGCTGCGCCTTCTGGATGGTGGTGATCTGCTGTGCCACCACAGATAGTACCTCGATATCAATGCGATTGAACTCATCGAAGCAGGCCCACGCCCCAGCACTAAGCGAGGGGAGAACATGGGGGATATGAGCCTCCTGGGACCTCCCAGGCCCCCTTCTGACTCTGCCAGAGGAAGCCCTCAACGGCATCAGCCACAATCCCGCTGCCCAACACCCTATCCCAGCACCCTCCAGGGGCCTAGCTTTTGACTCCCGTTATCCCATCCCATCCCCTCCACCATACCGCGAGGCTCCTCCAGAACAATGTCCCCAGGAGAGCTCAGCTTTCCTGCCCTTCCTGGGCCACCCGTACACCTAGCCTCACCTGGCCAGGCCCTTGAAGAACTTGCCCATGGCCATGAAGTCAAGCTGGTCAGAGCAGTTGAACACAACGGTCTGGATGGCCAAGGCCTTGCCCAGGTCTTTGGTGGTCTCAGTTTTCCCTGTGCCAGCTGGGCCAGCTGGGGCACCCCCAAATTTGAGGTGCAGGGCCCCGGTCAGGGTCAGGTAGCACCTGCGGGAGTGACAGGAGGTGGGCATGGGCCGTGCGCCTTCCTCGGGAGCCCCACAGACATGAGGGGAGCCCTGTGGAAATGCAGTTCCTGTTCCTCCCCATTCTCTGGGCCCCAGGTGTGCCCAGCCCTGGCTTCTGAGGTCAGAACTAGGGCCATTGGGCACCTGACCAGTGCTCTCCTATCCTATTCCATGGCCTGCAGTGCATGGCTCAGGGACCTGCCAGGATGCCAACCTGTGGCCACACTTCCCTTCCTTTCCTCAAAACCCAATTTGAAAATCCAGCTGCTACTAAATACAGGTGAAAGACAGGAGAAAGACATTGCTTCAGAAAAGGAGTGGTCACTTTTAAAAGGGATTTGCCCATTGTTTCTCTCAAGATCAATTCCTCTGGCAGGTTGAAAGGAGGATCTGACTGAAAAAATCAGTAGAGCCCACATCCGTTAGATTAAGCACCACATACATGCTAAGAGCTTTACACATCAGCTCACGAAACTCCCATAACCCCCTTGAGGCTGCAGAGGAAACTTGAGGCACAGAGACATTGAGCCACTTGCTCAGGGTCACTCAGCCCATGATGGGGGGAGCCAGTTTTAAACCCCAAGCCCAGACTCCTAGGCTTTGATGGACTGGTTAGTCATGGACTGACTGTGCCCTGTGAGCCCCGGAGTTCTGAGGCAGCCAGAGCTGGAGGGAGGGCCCCGGTGTGGGAGGGCGTGTGTGGGGGGCTCACCTGTCCGTGAGGGGTGTGATCACCAGCCTCCCACTGTTGCCTAGGTACTCGTAGCCATAGACAAACTCGGCATTCACGGCCCGGATGTACAGGTGGCTATTCGTCCAGTAGTACCTGGCATTGAGGGAGATGGGTTCCCAAGCCATGAGGACCACCGGGCAGAGTATGTGGTCAAGGAGAGGCAGCTCCTTTGAGGAATGAGGGCACCAAGGCACCCTGCCCAGGCTGCCCCAGGGCCTCAAGGGCAGGGATCAGCCTATTGTCGTTGACTCCCTCCCCTCCCCCAGCCCTTCCTGCTGCTGCTGCTCTGGCCCTGGACGTGGCCGGATCAGGGGCGCCTGTGTCCTCACCTCAGCTGTGAGATCCACTCAAAGTCATTCACACTGACCACATTCTCATGGATAAGCTTGTTCACCACATCCTTGGCGTGGACCTCGATGACGATTAGCGCAGACAGCACGGCTCGCTGCATACGGGACAGCTTCCCCCGCACCAGCGCCACCAGGTCACCGAGCTGCGGGAGTCAGGGGACACTGTCAGGAAGAGGCAGGGCCATTCTGCTGGTTTCCCCTATCTTGCATAGAGGGTAGGCTTCCGCCAGGAACAACCCCTCTATCCTGGGCGCTTCTGATGGCCTGGGTGGGGTGCAGGAACTGGACGGGGGTGGGGGGACATTTGTCATGTGGGAAGTCTGGCAGGAAAGTGAATAAAAATGGAGGCACACACATGGCATCTGCTTCCCGGCCATGTAGTATCAAGGGCCAGGTGGTTGGGCCTGGCGAGCGCTTGAGGATGGTGTGTGGTGAAGAGCTGGCAAAGGTGGGCTGAGGAATAGCCCAGGAGGGCTCCAGGTATGAGGCCCCCACCCTGACCTTTGTGAGAGGGCATCTAACTGGCCTTAGAGCGCCTCTCAAAGCCCCCTCCCTCCCACTGGTAGCTGGTCAAGAGACATTCATTTCAGGGGTATGTGACCTTCTAGTCTGGCTCCAACCCCAGGCCTCTCCCAGGATCAGTAAAGGACAAAGCTCCTGGAGGGACTGGGCTCTCCCAGGTGTGGGGTGTTCATGAGGAGCAGATGATGACCCCCTTGAAGTCCCACCTGCCGGGAGAGCTGGGGAAACAGCTGGGTACTGAGGTCACTGGCCTCCAGGGCTTCTTCCACCTCCATGGTCCAGTAGGTCTGGCACCCAGCGATGGTCACCTGGCCAGGCCAGTTCAGAACCCACTGAGTCCTGAGCATCTGGGGAGATAACACAGGCAGAGCTGACCCAGGCAGCTGCCAGCCCTGACCTTTACACCTTATCCCCCTTAAATGCGTTTCTGGGCTTAAGTTGTTAATTCCACTTCAAAAGCAGAGAAGCAGAGTTCTCGTTGTGACATGGTGGAAACAAATCCAACTAGGAATTGTGAGGATGCGGGTTTGATCGCTGGCCTCGCTCAGTGGGTTAAGGATCTGGTGTTGCCATGAGCTGTGGTGTAGGTCACAGACGCAGCTTGGATCCAGCGTTGCTGTGGCTGTGGTGTAGGCTGGCAGCTATAGTTCTGATTTGACCCCTAGCCTGGGAACCTCCATATGCTGCGGGTATGGCCCTAAGAAGACAAAGGACCAAAAAAAAAAAAAAAAAAGCAGAGAAGCCATTAAGCTCTGGGCCTCTGGGGATTGGACAGAGTCATCACTTCCTCAGCAGAGGAAATGAGGAAGCAGAGGGGTGAGTGCCCAGGACTGGAGAACATACAGTCCTGGGTTCAAATCCTGACAGCCATCTGTGAATCACATGACCTTTGGGCAGGAAACATCTCTCAGCTGACCTTGTAGGATAAGGCTTAACCCCCAGAACAGTTACTGATTATGGGGCTGAAAAGTAATGGAGGTGAAGTCCCGGCCCAGGGCCTGGCACACAATGAGTGCCTGAAACATAACAGCAGCAACTCATTATCACCAGGAGCAAGTCTCACTTTTTGGAGGATATTCTCTAACTCTTTCCTGAGCAGACCCCCAAGGAGCACTGTCCCCAGAGACCGTCTGGTGGACTGAGAGCAGGAGCAGTCAAGGCTGTAGCCTGAGGAGGAGGCAGGCAGGCAGGCAGCCCAGCCCCCGGGATGGAGGGGAGGCACTGAGAAAGGAGCACATGAAAAGGTGACCAGGTTCAGAGACTGTGCTGGGGTGTGGGGGCGTGGCTCACCGTGGGGTAGGCCTTGATGGCCCTCTCAATGATGTCCCGCACGCTGGCCTTCATGCTGTGCTCTACCTCCCGCAGCCAGTCCTCCACGTTGCTGGACGGGTAGATGGAACAGGACAGCTGCACCTCCTCACCCTCCGCCGAGTACATATGTGTGATCTGCAGGTCCTCCTGGAACAGCAGCTGTGGGCAGGGGGCGGCGAGAGGGGAGTGACCTTGGGTGTACCTGAGGGCCCTGCCCACTGCAGCCCTGACCCTGACCGGGGCCCTGCACCTCAAATTTGGGGGTGCCCCAGAACTCACCTTTTTTTTTTTTTTTTTTTTTTTTTTTTTTGCTTTTTACGGCTGCACCTGAGGCATATAGAAGTTCCCAGGTTAGGGCTCAATCGGAGCTGCAGCTGCTGCCGGCCACAGCCACAGTCACACTAGATCTGAGCCGTGTCTGCGACATACATCACAGCTCATGGCAATGCCAGATCCTTAACCCACTGAGCAAGGCCAGGGATCGACCCTCATCATCATGGATACTAGTCGGGTTCGTTACTGCTGAGCCACAAGGGGGGCTCCTGCCCTCCACCTTTGGAAGACAGTGCTGCCTGGCTAGGCCTTCCTGACTGTTCACGGGCAGGATGGGGCTGCCTTGTCTCCAACTGTGGCCCAGCCCACTTGGGGAAGGAAGCAAAGTCGGCTCTGCCTGCCCTCATATTGTGCAGGCCTCTGTGGCCCCCGCTGCAGGTGAAGACAAGGAGACTTAGGAGCCTCTGGCCTCAAGGGTTTTTCAGCCTAGCTAGCATCTCTGTGTACTGGGGGACAGGGCTCCCCTGCATGAGTTCAGGGCCAAGGGCCCCCAACCCTAACTCAAGGATTCTACAGCTGACTTTCTTCCCATGGGCCCAAAATATGTCTCTGAGGCCCAGAAATCTTACTTGTGACCTCATTTCCTGCTAAAAAGACTTAGGGTAAGAGAGGAGAGGTGCTGCTGGCCCTGAGTCCCTGGCCCAGTTACCTACCTGAGCAATGTTCTCGAAGCACTTGCGCAGGTGGGGCTGCACAGCTGTGGGGTCTTTTGTCTGAGACAAGATCTCAAGCAGCTCATCATCAGATAAGAAGTAGAACCTGCCAGGGGGACATTAGTGAGGCAGCGCGTCAGGTGGCCCCCAGGTCCCAGCCACCCCAGTACCACTGGCATCCCTGCACTCCAGCCCTGTGGGCAGGCACCAACAGAGTGGGCATGGGCCCAGTGGTGCCCACCTGGGGAAGGCACTCCGCTTGGTCTCCAAGTACTCGCTGAGGCCCTTCTGCACCATGTCCAGCAGCTTGTTGCAGTCCCGCAGGCTATCCAGCAGCCTCTGGTCAGAGCACACATTGATCACCTGTGTGGCCAGGTCAGAGAGAAACTGGAAGTGAGCACGGTCTGACTGGGAGCTGGCAAGGTGGGCTCAGTGAGCACCCATGCCACCTAGAGACACTTAGTGGGGCCTGGGAAGGGATGGGGGCAGGAAAATGGCCCCAAGCCAGGGGCGACACGCATCACTCCCATCAGCCCCACAGGAAAAAAAACCTATGGTCAAAAAATCTAGAGTTGGAGTTCCCATGGTGGCTCAACAGCAATGAACCTGACTAGTATCTATGAGGATGTAGGGTTTTTTGTTTTGTTTTGTTTTGTTTTGTTTTTCTTTTTAGGGCCACAGCTGTGGCATATGGAGGTTCCCAGGCTAGGGGTCCAATCGAAGCTACAGCTGCCAGCCTACACCACAGCCACAGCAACACCAGATCTGAGCGCGTCTGCAACCTACATAGCAGCTCATGGCAATGCTAGATCCTTAACCTGCTGAGCAAGACCAGGAATTGAACTTGCATCCTCAAGGATAGTAGTCAGATTCGTAACCACTGAGCCACAAAGGGAACTCCTTATGAGGACGTAGGTTTGATCCCTGGCCCTACTCAGTGGGTTAAGGATCCCATTTTGCTGTGGCTGTGGTGTAGGCCAGCAGCTGCAGCTCCAATTCGACCTCTAGCCTGGGAACTTCCATATACTATGAGTGTAGCCCTAAAAAGGACAAAACAAAACAAAAAAACAAAAACAAACAAAAAAACAGGGTTAATCAAAGTCAAGGAATTTGATTTGCTATAGGACCTGTCAGGGCCTTTAAAATACTATAAATCTCCAAAAGGAAAACCATCAAGTCTTATGTTTCTAAGGAGTATCGTTCAAGACTGGAGAGCCCACTCAGGGGCACAAAGGCCAAGATCAAAGCCTTGGACTTGTCCTCCAGTCTTTCTGTCCAAGGAGAGATGAGACAAGGAGGCTCCCTGGTAGCCCGAGCTGCCCCTCCCATCCTGGTGTGAGCTTACCTCCCGGTTCTCATAGGCATTCTTCATGATCTTCCTCCAGATCCGCTCCATTGTCTGGTAGCGTTTGCTCTCCACTGGCAACTGCCGGTTGATGTCTTCAGAGCTGAAGATGGGCTCCAGGTAGAGCCAAGCCCGCTGACAGTTCAGCCACTCCTCCAGCACCTCCTGGACAGGGCATGGACTATCAGGGCCTGGGGTCCAAGTTGGGTTCTGTCCCCCACGACCTAGACATTTTACCTCAACAGAGTTCTGTGCAGAGCACTTGGCATCAGAGCCAATGTATGTGGGGAAATTTCTAGATGGCACTCTCAGCCACAGTACTCCAGGGAACAAAGAGGCTGCATGGATGCCTGCCCTCTGAGAAACCCCAAATCCCCCACAGGATGCCCAAGCTTCCTACAGAGCAAGGGAGCTACTCTTTCCTAGGAGGGAACAATGCCCAAACCAGCAAACCCTGAAATAACAAGGTTAAAGCCCAGTGCATGGAAGACAGAACCAGGCTCTTTTCCTGGGAGGACTCTAGGTCTCTGACCCCAGGATTCTTTGAGGTGTACTGGAACTTGAGCTTGAGATCCCTAAAATACTCTGAAACATCAGTCCAAGAGTGAGACCTCTTCAAAACAAGGTACTTTCCCTTCTGCCTCCAAATTCCCCTTTCCAAATTTATCTCTTGCTTTTCCTATCAGTGCAAACTCATTCATTCATTTGTCCATTCTCTTCTTCACGAGATGTGTGCTGTGGCCAGCTCTGTGTCAGACCCAGGTCAGGACCATGTGGGCACCAGGAGAAACAGAACAGGGTGTGGTCCCTGCCTTTGAGGAGCCCACACTCCACAAAACAGCCAGTTGTGCCTCTGAATCACCAAGGGCCCACCATGTGTGATGGGCTCTGTAAGAGGCATTAACAAGGGCCTCAATGAGAACAGCTTGCAGGCAGGTTTGGGTGAATGAATGAGGGCTGCTTAATGCTGAGCCCTGCAGGAGATGGAACTCCAGGTAGAGAGGACACAGTGAGCGAAGGACGGAGACGGAGACACAGGGGCAAAGCTGACAACTTCAGCCATCTATGAATGACCCAAGGAACATAGGCAAGCCCTCCTCATTCAGCTTCCAGCCTTTGGCGGAAGTTGCTAAAGAGCAGCCAGGAAGGCCCAGGAAAGGGGCTCCTGGAATCATACCAGAAGGCCTGGCCCTGAGAATAACCTCCAGGGATCTGGCTTCAGATAGCCCCAGCCACTGGTCTTGAAGGCTCTGAAGAGCCACAGTCCCCAGTGCCCTCACCCCAAGCCAGCTTCAGATGAGACAGAGTGGTAGGCTCAGGACAGAGTGCAAGGGAATGTTGAGGGCCTCATGGTCCCCAGCCCACAAAGTCCTGAGTTTGGAAGTCCTGGTTGCCCCAAGGCCAGGCAGCACTTCAGGGGTCTACGGGCAGCTCTCATGCATCCCTCTTCAGCCTCAGCTTTGAACCAAACACTGGCCCCACCCCCATGTCCTAAACTGCCTCCTCCAGCAGCTAAACCTCAGAGCCATTCTAGTCCCCCGCCCCTAAGTGAGGGGCCTGTCAGAGAGCCAAGAGCCACGCACACCTGGGCAAGGCACTCCACTGCTTCCAGCCCATCCAGACACCATGAAGAGCAACTCTGGGACAGGGTGCTGTAAGGGTGGGGGAAGGAGGAGGACAGCAAGGGCCCACCTGGGTCAGCTTTAGCTTGTTCTCCCAGGAGTTGATGCATTGCTCAAAGGGCTTCTTGTAGGGTGAGAAGGACATGCTCTGGGTCATGACGATGTGGTCATCCAGCAACTGGGAGGCCTCATCTGGGCTCTTGAGGATGTAGGTCTCTGTCTCTTTGTAGGGCATCACGTTGAACAGGATGGTGGACCACTCCTTCTCCATCTTGTCCAGTGCCTGGGGTGGTAAAGAGCCAAAGCTGGGTCCAGGAAGGAGCTGGTCCACACTGTCTGAGTAGCACTGGGCAGGGAAGGGCAGGTTCTGCCTGGCCATGACCTTCACTCAAGCCACCTCTGCAAACACTCAGCTTCTCTCATCAACAAAACCCTCACGGGCCCTCGTCAGAATCCAAGGCTAACTCATTCTCACACGTAGTGCATGTGTAAGGCAAGCATGCACACACACACACGGTAGTAGGCAGCCACGGTGCTGGTGAGGAGCCCTGGTCCCAGTTCCCGGCTATGTTACCCTGGTCAGTTGCTGAACCTCTCTGAACCTTAATTTGCACATCTGTTAAATGAGGCTAATGCTCTCAGCACCTTCCTGAGAGAGGAAGCAACTGGAGAGGAATAAGTGTGTAAGAACAGGGATGGTGGACACTGCCAAGCACCTCACATACATTGTTAACCCACTTAAGAGGATGCACCTCAAGCTCTGGGCCTGGTGAATGACCCCAGGGACGGGCTTTCCTCTCCCCACACCACTGGGCAGCTTGTGGATGGGGCGGCTGGGCCTGCTAGTGGCTGCCCACCTGTTCAATGGCGTACTCCTTGCCGGCCACCTCGGCCACCTTGCTGATGCTCTCAATGTGGTCCTGCAGGTTCATCTCGAGGCAGCGGGCGAAGGTCAGATTGGTCTTGGGCCTGACATTAATGTTGATCTCATTGGACAGCACGTCCCAGTGCCGGTTCCTCATGCCAGGGTTGCGCAGCCCCTGGATCAGCGGGATGTATGGCTTGAACTCTTCAATACGTGCCCGGATGTCTAAGGCCACTTCCTGGCAGGCTGCGGGCAGGGCAGGTGAGGGTGAGAGTCTGCTGGCGCAGGCAGGGCAGGAGGGCACGGGCTGGCTGGGCTGCCTACCTGGGATGTCCTTGAACTGCTTCACGCACTTGTGCATGGTCTTAAAGGACTCGATGACATTCTTTTCCAGCTGCTCAGCATCGATGGCTGACAGGGGGTCATTCATCCAGCTCTCGGACCAGCGCAGCCAGTCAGAGGTGGTGGTCCAGAGGTCCAGATAGGGCTGGAACTCCTTTACCATCCTGGAGAGATTGTCGTACTGCAAGGGCAGAAGAACCGCAGCTGTGCTGGGGTGCACCCCAGCATCTCTCCATCCTGCTCCTTCTTGGGCTCCCTCCCTGCTTCTGAATGCTCTCCCCGATCCTGTCCCCATGGACTTGAGCCTGGCCTCCCTTCTTCCTTTCCCCAATGGGCTCTGGGCTCTGACTGACTGAGCAAGGCCTGCACCGAGCCTCTTTCCTTGTGCCTGGGTCCAGCCAGCCTCCTTGCCCTGAGGGCCAGGGACGGGTCAGCCCCCCTCTGCAGCCTGCTCAGTCCTGCCGCCCAGATGCCAGGGCCCTGCCACCTGGTCGCTGGCTTCAAATGTGGCTTCAAATGCCACGGGATCCTCCTTAAGCCCTTCTCAGGGCTGGGGGCCAGCATGCCAGGGGGAAGCCTACACTGGTGATGGGTGAGCCAAAGATGCGCTCGCGGTTGTTGTAGAGCATCGCCAGGTGCTGGCAGTCCTTCAGTTGCTTCTTAACCCGCCGCACTTCATTGGCAATTTCGTGTGCGCGTGCAATCTCCACGTGGACGGAGAAGCCAGCTACCACCAGCTGTGGACCAAAAAGCAAGGGCTCAGAGGCCTCTGCGGCCCCACCTATGCCCACACAACGCCCCCCACCCCCACCGCCCCGTACATCTCCCAAGATCCACAGGGTATCAACATCTCCCAGTTCAGAGAGGACTTTCTTATTCCGCAGTGAGTGGTTCCTGTCATAGGCAGCTGACCGCCCGGGTAACACAGTAAGGTTAGAGGGAGACCCAGTGCCCTGAACGCTGTGCCCATTACCACTGGAGCACAAGGACATCACAGAAGAGTTGAGGCTCTTTGCTGTTCCTAATGTTCCCTGGAACTTGCTGCCCATGCGCCTCTCTTGTCTTTCAGTTCATTCTTTAGTCACTTGTTCATTTGTCAAACAACTGAATGTTGACACAGAACCTCCTCCTAGTCCTGTGTGTGTGTCTGTCTGTGTCTGTGTTCTGTGAAGCTGGTCCCGGCAGAACCTCAGCTCAGCCCTACCTGCAGCCCTTCCAGCTTCTCCTGGAAGTTGTTCTGGTCCATGATCTGGATTTTGCGGAACTTCTCCTCGTCTTCAGCGTGTTGCTGCCTTACCATCTCTATCTGCCCGAGGATCTTAGTGGGCCAGTTGCTGGCAGCCCATCTGGATGGGGGATGGGTGGGGAAGCGGGGAAGGTCACACTGAAATCAGGGGGCGGGCAGACCAGAGTGAAGGGGAGAATGAGGGACCTGGGCAGCAGCTGCAGGAGCTGGGACTGGGCAACTGGGAAGCAAAGGTGAGTCAGGAGGCAGCCACTGCCACTGCCACAGTGTGGGGCTGCCTGGCAGGAGGAACGTGCCCACCCTGAGATTGTGGGCAGCATCCAGGGAGATGCATACCCAATGAACCCAGTGCAGTGACAGGACAGGGAAGGAATGGTGTCCAAAACAAGAGAAATGATCTTGAGTTCCCCAGGTCTGGAGGGGGCCTCAACTGAGATGAGGCAAAGTGACAGCTTCTAGCCTGCATTTCCTTGGTGCCCAGCCAGGGCCACCAGACCAGCTTCCTCCATGTCAGACCAGCACCCTTTTGCCTGGCCGACAGAGGGGTCTTGTGTGCTTCAGGGATTCTGCCTAGAGCTGGCCTAGGGCTACAGATCCTGGGGGCCACCAACCTGAGCACCAGGATGTCCCATAAAGAAGGTACCTCGGGACTCCTGGGCAGGGCTTCCAGAGGACAGCACCCACCTCTCAGCCCTGGTGACCCCCAGTCTGTAAGATGGGCTGGGCAAGGCATCGCTGGGCCTCAGGCAGGCAGTCCCAACCTGAGTCTGTTTCCCATGAGGCTCTTGAGCTGGGTAGGGACAAGTACTCCCCCAGGGACCACCCACCAGGCTGGGCTTTGCCTTCTCTCCACACTCCCAAGGACCCCCAAAGGCCCCAACCACAAACAAGGGGATCTTAGGCCTGGTGAACGTGTGCATGTCATGTTGATGATCAGACAGAGAACAGAGATGGGGTAGGGGGCACCAGGTTCCCTAGACCAAGAGGCCCAGATGATTTCCTTCTGCCCCACTGGCTACCTGGCCTACGTGGAGCTGAGGCCTCAGGCACCTCGGTAGGACATTTCTGCTGTGACCACAGAGCCTGCAGCCACTTTGGCTCAGCATGTCCACCCCACCCCATCTCCTGTTATCCATCCCACTCACTTGTTGTTGAAGTCATCTGTGCTGAGGTTGTAAAAGAACTCATCCATGACCTGGTAGTCATCCATGACCTTGACAATCCGCTCCTGCAGGTAAAAGCAGTGAGGAGAACTATGTGTGCCTGGGAGGTGGGAGGATAACTAGGACCAGGCTCCCCAAAGGGGTAGGGTGCTAGGGAGAGGCTGCTCTCTTACAAAGAGGGGAGGCCTGGGCGGGCAGAGGAGGTGCTGGGTATAAAGTCAGCATTGGGCTCAGGGCTCCAAAGGCCATGGCCGACACATCCCTAACCTCCAGCCCCTCTGTCCTCTCGACCGCCCAGACAGCATAGCTCTGAATCTCCCTCATGCACCCGACCTTATAATCCTGCCAGCCCACCAGTCTTCTATGTGTCTACCTCACTCCCAGCCTTCAGGACCCTGCCTGTCCCCAGCCCTGCAGCCCCTATGTGCCTGCCTCACCTCCAGCCCCACCAGCTTCTCGGGGATGCCCTTCATCCACTCGCGAAGCTCCGCCAGCTCTTCGATGCTGTTGGGCTTCTCGTAGATCTTGCGGCTGATGCTGCGGAACTCTTCACAGATCTGGCAGGAGGAAGAGGGCGCTGGGGAGTCTGTAAGCCCCTGCCTTGCCTTCCCTGGGGCCTGCTCATCGTTCTTGGTCCCAGTGTCCCCCCACTGGGGGGGGATCTGTCCCCACTGCACTCCAACTTCAGTGCATTCCAAGAAGAGGTGCAATCAGCCAAATCACTGAGGAGTTGAGAGTCACCCAGTGCATTTCCACCTCCCCAGCCTCCTGCACCTGCACACCCTCAGCTCCGCAAAATGATCCATCTCAAGGTGACCTTCGTGAGGGGCTCCTAGGTCTTTAAGAGTCCAGGTAAAAAGATAGCAGCCCCCACTTCCTGGGACCTCCCATAAGACTCCAGGCAAGATGACTTCCAGACCTTTCCACAGGCCTGACTGCCTGTAGACACCCCTGAGCCTTGCTCGTGGGAGCTCACTGTGTGTGCACTGGTGTGAGCTGGTGCAGTCACTGGGGCCAAGCAGATGGGCACTTACATCATCCACCTCCTTGTGCAGGTTCTTGGCCAGGATGTCCAACATGGAAGTGGCCAGGGCCTTGCGCTTCTTGGACAGGCTCTGCTTGACGTTGTCGACGTTGATGTAGAAGGGCCCGATGATGATGCTGCTGGGCAGCGAGCTGTCCAGGATTTCTTTCTCCTGCAGGTGGGAGAGCACCACCTCCCGCACCTCTTCAGTCGACGGGCACTGCGTCTGGAAGGCCCTGTAGACAGCGGGTACCCATGAGGAGCAGAGAGTGGTGAGAGGGTGGGTGGGGGTCACAGAGACACACAGACACACTCAAACACATACGTACTTGAGGAAGGAGGCGATATCGTTGTTGTTCAGCTCCAGGTACCTTCTATACTCCTTGGCGTAGGCCTGGAGCGGGATCATGGCCTTGCGCAGAGCGTTGGCGATGACGGCCCGCAGCTCCTCCACCAGCGGCTCATGAAGCCCCACTGACTCCAGCAGGGGGTCACCACTGATGAAGATATCCTCCATCACCAGCTGCAGAGCAACGAGAGGGGCGCAGAACTGGATGAGCCACGGAGCAAGCAGACAGAGCGGTTGGAGTGTGGTCTGAAGACTGAGCAGGCAGCAGTGTGGCCGAGCACACAGAGTGCATGGTGGGGCCAAGGGGAGAGGGTTTGCTGCCATGTCTCTTAGACGGAACAATAGACTAATATATGGAGGAAGTCCCATGAGGCCCACCAAGCAGCGTCTTCCTGCGCCTTGCCTGGCTCAGCCCAGTGCCAGTGGGGCAACCAGGTCGCTGATGACTCTGATTGACCAGCAAGGGAAACAGAGGTCACTGGGGTTACAGAGGGTCATGGGCCTGGGGTAGTGAGCTGTGCTGTGGTGATGAATAAGGACTATTGAGAAAGAGTTCTGCGAAAGGAGGTTGGTCTGTATCTACGTCTTGAGTAGAACAGAGACATCAGGAGCTGGGATCAAGTTAGGCCAGACCTGGCCGTGGCAGGGGAGAGTGAGCAAGCCTAGCTAAACCCATAAGTGTGACCCTTAGCAGCTATGTGACCTCGGGCTAAACTTCTCGAAGCCTCCTCTATATCCCGTTAACTGGGATGTTAATGGCTCCCAGTTCCGTTTATAGTGAGGATGAAATGAGCTGTTCAGGAATGAAAGGGCTGAGCACACTGCTGGCCTGGTGGGAGGCCTGTGATGAAGTTGAACTGCTCTGACACTGAGCCAGCACCTGGCACGAGTGCCCCTGCCTCAAGTTGCCGCTGTACCTTTTCCAGCTGGGGCACGGCATGTGTGGCCAGGATGCCCTTGTCAAAGAGGTTGAGCAGAGAAGTCTCAAACTGCTCCAGCGGCGTACTGTAGTGCACCCCCGCGCTGTCCAGCACCAGGTCCACAATGAACAGGGGGTTCTTGCGGGGCCTGTGGGGGCAGTGGCCAGGCGCACAGTGGGCGAGGGCCTGAAGAGGCCTGCATACAGTAGGCCCAGCCCCTGCCCTGGCCGCCAGGAGGATGGCTCTCAAGCTTCTCTACACATGAAACTTGCCTCTGCTGCCCTCCCAGAAAACTTCAAGTTACCCAGACCAGCCAAACAGGCTCCTCCATTCCTGCCACTTGCCCAGAGGCCTGTGGGCACCAGGTAGGAGGAGAACCTCCGCATGGTCCTGAGGTCATCAGACAGGCTGCCCAGACCCCGGGCACTTGCGGCGCCCACCGTCTCCCTGGAAGCCCACCATCCTTGGCTCCATGCAACGACCGCCAAGGCTGGATCCCAGCCGAGCCTCCCCAAACCACACTCTGGATTGCCAGTCACCCACCACCCTAACCTCGAATGGACATCTCAGACGTTCTGTGTCCCCTGACTCCCACCAGCCTCCCCACCAGGGCTTGGTCAACTCCAGAAGTCAGCCGTGTCTCCTCCTCTGCCCTTCTCCCACTAGATGCCCCCTGCAGCCAAAGCCCCCAGCACTGCCCCAGGTCTGCCCATCCAGACTCGGCCCTGTCACCTCTTGTCTTGAAAATGACCAAGAGCCTTGGTCTGACTTCTATTCTGCCTCACTTGCCCCCACAAATTCAGAGTTTTGAAATGTAATTCGGATTGTTTCTCCCTGCTGATGACCGAGGACGACCCTTAGAATATATCCAGCCCCCAACCAAGACCCCAGGAAGCTCTGCACAATCTGGCCTGGTCCCTGCAACCTCTCCCACGGCGTCCTGGGCAGCCCTCCCTGCCCTCCTCACTCCAGCCGCGGCTGCCAGCCTTTCCTTCCTTGATGGCCCCAAGTCCTCTCTCCCCTCTGAGCCATGCATCAGTCCCTCCACCTGGTGCCTCTGGCGCAGCACCTCCTCATGGCTAGTTTCCTCTCGGGCTCAGTTCTTGGCTCAGATGCCACTTCCTCCCTGACCCCCTAGCAATGCACCCCACCCCCGTCTGTCACAGGCCTTGCCGAGATCAGCAACGACTGCGTCTATTTATTTGCTTGCCGTCTGTGCCCATGTGAGGGCAAGGGCCGTGCCCCTCTTGTTCCTCTAGAACCCTGCTTGGTTCATGGCGAGCACGAAAAAAACATTTCTCAAATGAGGAACTCAGAGACTGACTGAGAAACAGAGGTCACCAGAAGACATGCCAGTCAGAGTGGGTGGAACATTCCCCAGCAAATGGGGCAGGGGCCAAGCTCCCCCTGACATCCAGGACCCCACAGTGCTGAGCCCCTGACCCTGGCTGCCCTGGTTCCCCCCACCCTGCACTGCCCTAGCCACCGGCGCCTGGTAAGGAATAGTTCTGATGCCTTCTGCCTAGCTGGTCCCCACCTGTAGAGGCTGTTGATGAAGTCCTTGCCCCAGACCATGTCATTGGTGCAGTCGAGCACGCTGCAGCAGGCATCGCTGATGAACTGGGAGAAGCTGGTGAGAGAGTCCTGCACCAGGAAGCGCAGCGTGTCCTGCAGCATGTACTTGAGCAGCTCCATCAGCTTGCGCAGCTTCGACATGAGGTACACCTCCCAGTTGGTCTCGTAGAGGTTGTACCAGCCCTTGCTCATGTCGCGCAGGCTGCTGCGCATGGCCACCTTGAGCGTGCTGATCCAGGTGTCCTTGAGGAACATCTGTACCTGCAGAGGCCACAAGGGGGGGGGTTGTCCCACTGCCCTCAGTCCCCTCACTTGGGGACTCTCTAGACTCAGACGACCGTGGAGGGATCTTCTCCAACCTCAGCTTACTGCTAAGTCCTGCCAACCAATACCTCCCCCAGACCAGAGCTGCTGGGGGAGGGAGGGACAGAGGGGCTGCAAAAGCAGGGCTTTCCTCCAGCCAAGGAAGAGACACAGAGGCACAGAGAGAGAGGCAGAAAGAGAGACCAAGGCACAGAGCGGAGCAGAGAGGAGGCGCTCTCCTCCTAGGCCGGATGGCTCCTGGCTTCCATGAGGCTGCACCCCTTCCCCTCACACTCCCATCCTCAGGTAGATACAGGGTGCACAGCGTTCCTGCTCCCCTTTCCAAGACCGGGAGTCTGCTTCAGAGACCACCAGAGTCGGCACAGCAAGTGACTCCAAGATGAACCATCCCCCTTGGCTCCTGCCCAGACTCCCACAAGGTCTAAAAAGAGGCAAGGCCTGGTTTTAAAGAAAGGGCCCACTAGCGGCCAATCGACCCCAGGCCTCCCGGGGCCGCTGCTGTGGAGCTGGGCCCCGAGGCCACGGCCCGCTGCCGTCCCCTCCGTGCCCTGGATGCCCACGCACCTGGGAGAAGGTCTGTGACTGGATCTGCTCAAACTCTTCCAGACGGCTGTACTTGGAGAGGCTTGAGTGGAAGAGGGACATGGCAGTCACCTTGTTGCACTCGGCCCGCACCTTGCTGAGGGCCATGATGACCTCCGACCGTGTGAGCAGGGACACGAAGGTGAAGTCCGCCTTCTGTTCCCGGAAGGGGTATTTGGGGACACTCACCAGCCCTGCGGGGGCAGGGGCCGAGGGCCAAGGTCAGGTCGGCCTTGGAGGAACCAGGGGTCAGGGAGGATCTATGGGGGGTGATGGAGGGAACAACTCCTGCCTCCTCCCCAGAAGAGACGCCCATGTCCCTGGAACCCCTCCTTCCCCACGGCCTACCTGGGGACCCCAAGGCCCTACAGTGAGGTGCCCACCCTGGGGTGGATAAACGAACTCCCTCCAGGTTCCTCTGAGTCACAGGGCCCTTCAAGGTAGGTGAAACCTTGGATACACAACCCTAGGGCCCATCTGGGGCCTGCCGTGGAGCACCAAGAAAGGAAGGTGCCCTGGAAGCGCCCATGACCTCACCTCACCCCACCCCAGCTTCCTGGGCACCTCACACATGTGGAAGCTGGGGCAGGGTTCAGGGAGCTTAAAGAAAGGAGCTCTGAGACTTGGTCTTCCACATGTCCAACGGGGCTGCAGCAATGGCAACCTGCTCCTGCTACTGGAAGAAGAAAGGACTCCATGTCTCCAGGCCAGAGAATCAGAGCTCTTTTCATCCACTTCTGGACAAATGCTTTCCTCATCCACACTTACTCTGCCACTTGCGCACCACTCACACTACTTCTTTTTTTGGCTGCGCCTGAGACATATGGAAGTTCCCAGGCTGGGGTGGAATCTGGACCTATGCCACAGTTGCTGTAACGCCATATTTTTAACACACTGTGCCACAGTGGGAACTCCCAGACGACTACTATTTTAAAAAGAGCCTTAAAATAAAAACCAAAAAAGACCTTTCTTGCACCCCGGCCCACCCACACCTCCTGCTCTCCAGGCAGTTGGGAAAGGGGGATGAATGCTGGGGACAAGGGGCTGCGTGACAGTTTACAGGTCCCCGAGGGAGAGGCCACGGGCCCGCCTTTGTCCAGCCACCACCACCTTGTGTGGGCGCCTCCTCCTCCTCCTTCTTAGGCAGGGTCACGTAGAAGAATGTCTGAGGCTTAGAGGAGACGATTTTGTCGAAGTTGATCTTGTTCATGCTGCGCTCGTAGTCCAGGTTCACCTCTCTGCAGAGGCTGCTGAGGTGCTCCAGGACACTGCCCATGGGGACAGGAGAGGGTGGGGTCAGGGGGCTCCACGCGTCCTGCCACCCCCGCGCTACAGGCTGCCCGGGTCCCAGGCTCTGCTGTGCCGGAGACCCGAGGACATGAGTTCGGGGCATCCACTCTGCATTCATGTGCACACCTCCTCCTGGCCCCTATCATGCCTCTCTCACACCAGCCTCACCCATGTCACATCTGTCCCCAAGTCTGCCCATTTTGCTTCTTACTCCTTAATGTTGGCCTCTCAGCATGGCCTAGAAGTCCCTCTCATCCCTCAAACCTGGAAAAGGCTGTTTCTCACCTTCTGTGTAAACCTACGACACTCCTTCGGCTCCAGACGGATAACTAACTGCCTCAGCTCACCCAGCAAGCCAGAAGCTACCAGACAGGGGTCTCATCTCCCTCAGAAGCCACAGGCCCATTTTCTGGAGGCTCCTTCCCCCGCAGTAGCAGATTTGCCCATCAAAGCCTCCCTGGAGTTGAGCCCTACCCGCTTTGCCTTGTTTCAGCCACCTCTGTCCTCGCTCCTTCCTGCCAGGTACCTCCCAGTGGCCCACACACACTCCAGTGTCTCCCACCATTAGAAACTGTCCCCAGGCTGCACTTCTTCCTATGGTTTTTCCATCCCTTCTTGTCCCTTATGGCAAAGCGGCTGCTCTCCTCCCCCTCACCTCCTCTCCTCTCCTCCCCTACCTCCAAGGCACTTCATCCAGTCCAGTGGTCACCGCCATCCTCTGCTCAGAGGGCACCCAGAGCTTTGACTTGGTGGCTCTCCCTCCTCCCTGAAGCTGTCTTCGCAGAACTCCTAGGATACCTTTTGCTGGTTCTTCCCTGCCTCCCTGACTTCTACATGCTGGTCTGTCCCAGGACTCAGTCCTGAAGTCCCTTCTCTGCTCTAGCCCTTCCCCTTCTCTTCAGGGGGGGTCTACCCGGTCTGTTGATTCCCTGCGAACCAGCAAGTCTCCCCTGGAATATCCACTGCCCACACAGCATCGCTCTGGGGGGTCTCACCACATGCCAGGCCCAGCCTCCCTCTCTGCCCCTGCCCCTGCTCCCTCCCCAGCCTCCGTCACTGCAGTCAGCAGCATCGGGCGCCCAAGCTAACCTGGGTGAGCCCCACTGCCTCCTCCTCTGCTGCTGGTGCATTTGGCACACTTGACCACAAGCAGGTCTTACTGGCTCCACCTCCAAGGAAACTCCAAATGTATCTGCTTCTTCCCTGCTCCTCAGCCACCGCCCTGGCCCCAGCCTCCACCATCGTCTCCAGCCTAGATGATACCATCAATCTCCTCACTGATCACCCTGCCCTCACCCCTTACAACCCATTCTCCACTTGACAGGAACACAGAAGCTATCTGAAACGTGTATGAGAGTTCCCTGGTGCATTAGTGGTTAGGATTTGGTGCTCTCACTGCTGTGGCCCAGACTCAATCCCTGGTCCAGGAAATGAAATCCCACATCAAGCCACTGCACACTGAGGCCAAAATTAATTAAACACACAAATGGTCAGGCCTGTCCTCTGCTCAAAGCCCTCCATGGAGTGCGCTCTTTGTCACCAACTGCATGATGCTGTCCGGCCTCCCTCTGCAACGTCTCCCAGGCTACGTTGCCCTTTCTGCTCCACTCCAGCCACACTGACCCTCTACTGCTCCTCATGACCCCCAAACATGTCCTCACCTCCCAGATTCAGCACCGTTGTTCCCTCATCCAGAACCCTCTTCTCCCCTTACCTCGTAGGCCTCAACTCAAAGGTTCACCTCAGCGAGGCCACGTGATATAAAGCAGCTTCTCCAAGATACATACACTCCCTTCGCTCACCCTGCTGTGACAGTACCCATCAGAACCCCAGCCACCCAGACTTTCACTGCCTGTCTTCCTGGCTGGCTCAAGAGCCAGGAGTGGGCCCTTTGTTGGGGGCGTTCGCCGCTGTGGCCCAGTCCTGGTATAAGACGTGTACCTGCCACACGGATGGCTAGCTGCTTGTTGGATGTCCACTGCCTCCTAACTGCACCTCACTTTTTGTTGCAGAATTTTCTCCTTTCTCACTTGACCCAGGAGAAGATGAAGCATCCCCAGCTGCAGGGTATACCGTCTCAGCTAGTCTATGCCCATCCTGGTGGGTCTTGTCCCAACTGTATTTATTTAGGACGGATGACAGCCAGCTATGACTGACCAATGACTGATGCAGAGCTAAAGAATCAAGCCTCTTGTCCTGTCTCCCTCAGGACAAACTCTGTGGTATCACTCACGCTCCAGAGTTCCCCATGGGGTTGCAGAGGCTACACTTCTCCTGAAACTCCAATTCCGCCTGAACCCCTACTCCATCACATCCTGCCCCCTTCACTCCCTTATAGACCCTCCTGGGAGGACCACATCCAAAACCACACGTACACGAACCTCCCCGACAGGCTCTGCTTCTAGGGACTCCAATCCACGGAGGACTTGATGTGCTGTGGACCATGCACTTCTGAAACTGCTGCTGCCATCCTCCTTGAAGACAAAGCCAGCACACACCAGAGACAGAGAGAGCCCTGAGGTCCAAGCTGGGACGTCCTGCCTTGGGTTTCTTCTTATAGGTAAGTAAAGAATTTCCCTGTTTTCTAAACCAATCTAAACCCAGGATCTTTGTAACTTAGAGCCAAAGATATACTAAGAGATATAAAACTTAAGAAATAGAATTCTGGACAACCTAGACAACGGAGACTACATCAATCCAACTCTCCCAGTATATTCTTAAAATGAAAGGAAAAGAAAGAAAATCAAGAACAAAGAACATTACCCACACACATACCTTTAGCATAACTAGAATAAAGAGAATGCCCAAATTCACATTATCTTTAAGTAGAAAAACAAACATCAACTCCCAGTACACTCCCTCTCCCACTACAGCTGCAAGACTTCATGGAGAACAAGGGCAGTATGAGAAAAACTGTGCATAAGAGGGGATTATGGTGGGCCCAAGGTTGCTCTAAAATCCTTCCAGAAAGAGACGGTCTCTCCTATCTGTAAAAATATTGAACAACAGTCCTGGTAAATGAGAGCACTTGCTACAGGCAAGGGACTTAGCTGCATGCATTCAAGGTAGCACTCTTGGAATGGCATGACTTATGAGGGAGAAGTAAAAGGAAGTAAGAGCCCTCTGGAGATTGGAGGGTAAAGGAGAAAGAAGCAAAAATGAAAATTAGAGTCCTGCAAGATAAGAGGACACGCAACCCGTCCCCACAATACACACACACACAGCCATTTATCTTTTTGAAAAATAAAGTTCATTACACTAACAGAAGAGGGCGCCCTGGAACTAGAAAAGTAGATTATATTTACATAAAGATACTATAAGAAAAAGAGAGAAAAACTGATGAAAATTCTTACCTACCCTTAAAAAAAAGACAAAGCAGAAGAAAACTAACACAATACTTAAAACTGAACTAAATATCTTCAAGGTATTTGGGCATATGAAAAAATAAAACAGAAATAAGCAAATAACAGGGAGAAAAGAAAAAAACATTGAATTGGACTCAGGGAGACAAAAAAATGGAAATTATCTCATGAGGGAAAGCTAAATTGCAAAGTGTCCAAGGAAGAATAAATTCAAATAAAAAAGATAATAAAATACACTGAAAAAAGTTAAGAATATAAGCAAGAGAATGAAAATGAGAAAAAGAACAGAAAAGGATCAGAAAGTAGTTGAGCTGGAAATAGGCAAAGAAGGAATTCCTTGATAGCTCACAAGGTTAAGGATCCAGTGTCGTAACTGCAATGGCTTGGGTCACTGCTGTGGCACACGTCCAGTCCCTGGCCCCAGAACTCCTGCATGCTGCAGGCTGGCCAAATTTAAAAAAAAGAAATAGGCAAAGAAGCAGAAACATGATAGATAGGTAGATAGACAGGGACTGACAAATACAAACAATGTAATCTCTAATGAAGAGAAACAAAATAATAGATATTTAAAACTACAATTCAAGAGTATATTGCAGAAATAAAAGAATATCTGAATCTATGTATTTAAAAGGGCCACTGTGGGGGTACCCATCATGGCTCAGCGGTATCGAACCCAATTAGTATCCATGAAGACATCATTTGAGCCTGGCCTCGCTCAGTGGGTAAACGGATCCAGCATTACTGTGGCTGTGGTGCAGGCCAGCAGCTGTAGCTCAGATTCAACCCCTAGCCTGGGAACTTCATATGCTGTGGGTGAGTCCCTAAAAAGCCAAAAAAAAAAAAAAAAGCTTCAAAGCCTCCAAGTCAAAAAAAAAAAAAAATCATCAGATGTCTCCAAAGCAACATAAAAAAGCTGGGCAACAAGAGAATAGCTTTTTAAAAAAAAAAAAGCCCAAGGAATAAGAGTATAAACTAAGAATTGTATGTCCAGTCATGTTATACTTCAAATTTTAAACACACAAGAAATCTAGGAACATTATATCCTTAAGCCCTTTATGAGGAATCTACTAGAAGAGGAGCTCCAACCAACCAAGAGATTGATGGGGTTCAGGATAGAATACCCAAATCTGGTACCTTGGCAGAGAATGTTCTAAGCTGAAGGAATCAGAAAAAGGACAGGTGCAGGAAGGATTCTCTGGCCTTCCCCTGAAGCAGGTCATAGGACTGTGTGAGGAAAGTGACAGCCCTGGCTCCCAGAGGGAGGGAGGCCAGGAGGAACCAGAATGAACAGGCCTTGCTCAGGTTCCCCCATGATACTCACTTAGGTCAGAATCTTTTCTATCACATTTCCCATTCTTTCCATTCTTCATCAAACCTAGCATAAAATGCTCAGACCTCTTTGGGTCTTCATTTTCTTATGAATGCTCCCATGTCACATGAAACTTATATTAAATACATTTGTATGCTTTTCTCTTGTTTATCTGTCTTCTGCCACAGAGCCCCAGCTGAAAACCTAGGACAGAAGGAAAAAGGATTTCTGCCCTCTCCTATAAAATGAGAGAGGGGACTTCAGGAAAAAGGTTCATACACGTACTATTGTAGACTTAATATTAACGATAAGATAGAGAAAAATATTATGTTAAAATATTAAGTAGAGGAGTTCCCTGGTGACTCAGCGGGTTAAGGATCTGGCACTTTCACTGCTGCGGCCTGGGTCACTACTATGGCCCAGGTTCAATCCCCGGCCCCAGAACTCCACATGTCACAGACATGGCAATAACAAAAACCAAAAAACAAAAAAACTAAGTAGAAAGAAGCAACTAAAAATGGGAGGAAAAAGAATGAGGAATATAAAATAGGATCAAGTACCTTTGCATAGGAAATAGGAAGAGGTTAGAGGACACATTAAAAAACAGACAAAGTGGATAGTCAAAGGTTAAGTAAGGAAGCGGGGGATTAAGAGCACTACAAAACAAACAAAAAAGCACAAAAGATACCACAAAAATCCGTTGTGGCTCAGCAGGTTACAAATCCAACTAGTATCCATGAGGATGCAGGTTCCAGCCCTGGTCTCGTTCAGTGGCTTAAGGATCCGGAGTTGCTGTGAGCTGTGGTGTAGGTCACAGATGTGGTCTGGATCCCATGCTGCTGTGGCTGTGGCGTAGGACAGTAGCTGCAGCTCTGATTCGACCCCTAGCCTGGGAGCTTCCATATGCCGCAGGTGCGGCCTTAAATAACAAATAAAATAAAATAAAATATAACAAAATAAAATAAAGATATAGATTGTCCTAAATACTGTCAATCAAAAAAATGTTGCCTGCCATATCGGTAAATAAAGGATGTTCCAGACATCAAGCCATCACATCACAGTGGTGACCCCTGAGGGAACTCTGAATGACAACAGGATGCTCGCCATCTACTGGTCAGCTGCTGCAAACAACCCGCGACCATACATTCGGAAGAGACCCAAGAAGAGAAAGCCAAGGATACAGGCCCCAGACAGCTGAGGTGCATATCAAACAAAGGATTTTAGTGAGCCCAGACTCCTGCAACTTCTGATACATAGAAAAGTGCTAAATTCCTTAACTTCAGTTGTTTGGTTTTCTTTCTTTTGACATTCTGACTACCTAGTCCTTGTTGCAAAAACTAATGTATACCCTTTACCTCTTTGGAACAGACACTTAGATCTAGCTGAGAAGCTACGTGCCGGGCTTAAGTCCTCAGTTTTGTCCCCCGATAAAACTCAACTTCTAAGCTGTGCATTTTTTTCAGTTGACAATACCAAAAGAAACTTAAAAAGTAAAAAAAAAAAAGAAAACACTTTATAGAGAAATACAGAATTGTACTGTAACACTCATAATGCTATTAATATGAAATAATATGACAGGACTGAGATTAAACATCAGTCATGTCAATAAAAATGAATTAGCTTACCTCTCACAGGAAAAAGTTTTTTTTCTTTTATGTCCACACCCGAGGCATACAGAAGTTCCGGGGCCAGGGATAAAACCCATGCCACAGCAGTGACCTGAGCCGCTGCAGTAACAAAGCCGGATCCTTAACCCACTGAGCCACAAGGGAACGCCAAGAAAAACATTTTAAATTTGACTCACAAAGTAAAACTGCTGATAACAAGAGATCTATCTAAAATAAACTACTTTAGTATGACTGGGTCACTTTGTTCTATACCAGAATCCATCACAGCCTTGTAAATTAACTATACTTCAATAATTTTTTTTGTCTTTTAGGGCAGCACCCATAGCATGTGGAGGTTCCCAGGCTAGGGGACAAATTGGAAATGTATGCCAGAGCCACAGCAATGTGGGATCTGAGCCGCGTCTATGACCTACACCACAGCTCACGGCAATGCCAAATCCTTAACCCACTGACTGAGGCCAAGGATCGAACCTGCATCCTCATGGATGCTAGTCAGGTTCATTAACCGCTGAGCCACGATGGGAACTCCCAATAAACTTTTTTTTTTTTTTTTTGCCTTTTGTCATTCTAGGGCCACACCCGCGGCATGTGGAGGTTCCCAGGCTAAGGGTCTAATAGGAGCTGTAGCCACTGGCCTATGCCGCAGCCACAGCAACGCAGGATCCGAGCCACGTCTGCGATCTACACCACAGCTCACGGCAACACCGGATCGTTAACCCACTGAGCAAGGCCAGGGATCGAACCCACAACCTCATGGTTCCTAGTTGGATTCGTTAACCACTGCGCCACAACGGCAACTCCAAACTTTTTTTTAATAAATAAATAAAACAAAGTACTTTAGAAGGGCTAAAAAAAGAGATGGATGGGTAAAGATATATCAGGAAAATGAAAACAACAAAAAAGCCAGGTTATAATTCTGATATCAAACAAAGTAAATTCGGATCAAAAAAGCAATGGGAAGATGGCGGAGGAGTAAGACATGGCGCTCACCTTCTCCCACAAACATATCAAAAAAAAACCATCCACATGTAGAATGATTCGCACAGAATATCTACTGAACGCTGGCATAAGACCTTAAACATCCAAAAAGGGCAAGAAACACTTCACATAACTGGGAAAAAGAAAAGGGGGAAAAAAGAGAGAAGAGGAGAAAAGGAAGCAGGACAGGAGCAGCACTCCTGAGAGGGTGCTGTGAAAGCGCTCACCCACTCCCTGGGAAGCCACCTAACTGACGGGGAGATGAGCCAAGAAGGAGGGACCTCAAACCCTCAGAAAAAAGCGCAGCAGCTGGATCGAGGATGGCAAAGCAGAGAGAGAACGGCACAGACCATCAGTACCACAGCCCCAGGCACCGCCGCCTGAGACACGGCGCGGGGGGTTGGGCGCCCTAGGTCAGTTCCAGGGCAAGTACTAGGACTGTCTGAGAGGACTAGGGTTGGCTGTGTGGAGACAGCCTAAGGAGCTAGGGAGCGGTGATCCATGGGCTGGGAATCAGAGTGCCTCAGCCAAGGGAATCGGGGAGGAACCTGGGCCCACAGAAGCAAGGCACCACAGTTGCCGAGGGCGGGAAGAGGAAGGGTGCGCCGCCATGGGAATACCTTTCTCTGCGCATGCGCGGGCGGGGAATTCCCACTGTTGGTGGGACTGTAAATCCATACGACTACTATGAAAAACGGTATGAAAGTACCTCAGAAAACTAAATATAGAACTATCATATGGCCCAGCAACCCCATTCCTGGGCACATATTCTCACACTAATTAAAGAAAGTTAGAGAAAGACAAATACCATATATCACCTATTTGGAATCTAATATATGGCACAAATGAACTTATCTGCAGAAAAGAAACAAATTCATGGACATGGAGAACAGACTTGTGGTTGCCAAGGTGGGGGGTGTCAGTGGGACGGACAGGGAGTTTAGGGGTTAGTAGATGCAAACTATTTTATTTGGAGTGGATAAGCAATGAGGTCCTGCTGGATAGCACAGGGAACTATATCCAGTCATTTGTGATAGAAGATGATGGAGGAAAAAGTGAGGAAAAAAAAATTGTATATATATATATATGTAATCAACTATATATATATTTTAAAAGCATTAGATCTGGAGTACCCTTGTGGCACAGCAGGTTAAGGATCTGGCGTCACTGCAGCGGCTCTGGCCACTGCTGTGGTGCAGGTTTGACCCTTGGCCTGGTATTGCAAGTGCAGCCAAAAACGAAAAACCATTACATCTGATCAAGCATACTTTTTAATGCTAAACCACAGTTCATTATAATATTACACACTACTCTCAGTGGACAAGAGTAAGTAGGGATATACAAAATGCAAATAACATAATCAGGAGTTCCCATCGTGGCACAGTGGAAACAAATCCAACTAGGAACCATGAGGTTGCAGGTTCGATCCCTGGCCTTGCTCAATGGGTTAAGGATTCAGAGTTGCCATAAGCTGTGGTAGAGGTTACAGACGTGGCTCAGATCTGGCATTGCTGTGACTGTGGTATAGGCTGGTGACTACAGCTCCAATTCAACCCCTAGCCTGGGAACCTCCATAGGGCTGCAGGTGTGGCCCTAAAAGACAAAAATAAATAAATACATAAAATAACAATCAACAACTTTGCTATACATGTCTATATAAAACTTTTGCACCTTAATAACAAGAATACATAGAGTTCCTGCCTTGGCACAGTGGGCTAAGAATCTGACTGCAGTGGCTCAAGTTGCTGCAGAGGTGTGGGTTTGATCCTAGGCCTGGGTGCAGCAGGTTAAAAGAGCCAGCATTAGGTCACAGCTGTGGCTCAGATTCAATCCCTGGCCCGCGAACTTTGACATGCCACTGTAAAATTAAAAAAAATAAATAAACAAATAAAAATAAATAATAGGAATACACCTCTTCTCAAGTGCAAATGGAACAGTCACAGCATGTGATTATATACTGTCACAAAGAAAACATCAGCAAGTTCTATATAGCAGAAATATTATAAATAACACTCTCTGATCTCAATACAACAAAACTAGAAATCCTTTTTTTTTTTTTTTGGCCGTGCCTGCAGCGTGCAGAAGTTCCACTGCACTACCAGAGGACTTCCAACCAGATTTTTTTTTTTTTTAGCTTTTTAGGGCCATACCCATGGCATATGGAGGTTCCCTACACCATAGCCACAGCAACACAGGATCTGAGCCGTGTCTGCAACCTACATCACAGCTCACGGCAATGCTGGATCCTTAACCCACTGAGCAAGGCCAGGGATCGAACCTGCAACCTCATTGTTCCTAGTTGGATTCGTTTCTGTTGTGCCATGACAGGAACTCTAGCCAACCAGAAATTATTAACAAAACATTTTAACAAGTCCTTTCCATATGGAAAGTTTTAAAACTTTATATTAAACAACTCTTTAACGAAATGGGAAATAAAAAAACAAATTCTTGGAATTAAAAAATGAAATACTACATATCAGAATCTGTAGACTACTGTACTTGTGTGTGTGTGTGTGTGTGTGTGTGTGTGTGTGTGTGTGTGTGTGTGTGAGTCTTTTTAGGGTTGCACTCACAGCATATGTAGGTTCCCAGGCTAGGGGTCTAACTAGAGCTGTAGGTGCTGGCCTATTCCACAGCCACAGCAACACTAGATCCAAGCTGCGTCTGCGATCTATACCACAGCTCATGCTAACTCCAGATCCTTAACCCACTGAGTGAGGCCAGAGATTGAACCTGCGTCCTCGTAGCTACTAGTCAGATTCATTTCCACTGAGCCACGACAGGAACTCTTAGACTACTGTATTTTTAAAGCAGTTATTTGAAGAAAATTCATAGCCTTAAACACATTTATCAACAAGAATGTAAATAAATGAATTAAATTCCGAGCAAATTAAAAAAAAAACCCTGAAAACATAACAAAACATAAGCCAAAAGAAGGTATAAGGAAGAAAATAATAAAAATAAAAATAGAGGAGTTCCCATAGTGGCTTAGCAGTATGAACCCGACTAGCATCCATGAGGATGTAGGTTTGATCCCTGGCCTCGCTCAGTGGATTAAGGATCTGCTGTTGTAGTGAGCTGTGGTGTAGGTTGCAGACATGGCTCAGATGCTATGTTGCTGTGGCTGTGGTGTAGACCAGCAGCTACTAACCCCTCTGGACCCCTGGCCTGAGATCCTCCATATGTTGCGGGTGCGGCCCTAGAAAGACAAAAAGACAAAAAAAAAAAAGAAAGAAAGACATTAATAAGGTAAATTTTGAAACAATCGAATTATTATTATTATTATTTTTTTTTTAGGGCTGTACCTGTGACAAATGGAAGTCCCAGGCTAGGGGTCCAATCGGAGATACATCTGCCAGCCTACGCCACAGTCACAACAACGTGGGATCTGAGCTGTGTCTGCAGCCTACACCACAGCTCACGTCAACTCTGGATCCTTAACCCACTGAGCAAGGCCAGGGATTGAACCTGCATCCTCATGGATCCGGGTTCATTAACTGCTGAGCCACGAAGGGAACTCCAAATTCCTATATTTTTTAAATCAACAAACCAAACAAATCACATGTTTCTTAATAAAATGAGAGAGAGAAAGCATAACTCAACAAAATAAGAACAAGGGGAAGACAATGTTAACATGAGTAAAATTTTAAATCGTATTTCAAATTTTTATGCAAATCTACTTTAAAATCTAGGTAACATGGATAATTTTTAGAGAAATAATGTATATTAAAGTTGACCTTCTTAGATTAAATAGACCAATTTCTATAGAAAAGTAGATGAAGTTGTAGAAAAACCAAAAAAACACCATGTTCAAATGGTTTTACAAGAGAAAGATCTGATAGCCTCAGTGCAACATAAATTGTTCCAGAGTATTGAAAATGATGGAAAATGTCAAAATTCTCTATATGAAGCAAGTATAACTTTGCTTAAAACCTTAAGACAGTATCCAGAAAAATTACAGACCAACATCACCCATCAATGTCAAAGTTCTAAATAGCATATTAACCAACAGAATCTAATACCACATTAAAAAATGATATGCCCATGGACAAGTGGGATTTATTAAAGTATTGCAAGACTGTTTCAATATTAGGAAATCAGTTAACATAATTCAGCATGATAAGAGGTGTGAGGAGACAAACATATGATTATCGCCATTGGTAAAAAGGCTGTAACCAAAAAATTTAAGAAAATAGATATCAATGGATACATTCTTAAATAAAGTTCTAAAGCTAGCATTTTCTTAAGGGGGAAACACTAGAGGTATTTCCACTAACATTAGGAACACAGTAAGGATGGTTACCGTCTCCACTGCTAGTCAATATAGTACTGGAAGTATTAGAAAATGCAATAAGAGGAGTTCCCGTCGTGGTGCAGCAGTTAATGAAACTGACTAGGAACCATGAGGATGCAGGTTCAATCCCTGGCCTTGCTCAGTGGGTTAAGGATCCTGCGTTGTCGTGAGCTGTGGTATAGGTTGCAGACGCGGCTCGGACCCTGTGTTGATGTGGCTGTGGCGTAGGCCGGCGGCTGCAGCTCTGATTGGAGCCCTAGCCTGGGAACCTCCATATGCCGTGAGTGTGGCCCTAAAAAAAAGGAAAAAAATGCAATAAGAGAAAGTAATTGGAGGAATAAGAGTAGGAAGATAATAAATAAAACCACCTCTATTTACAGGTGGTGTTCACTTACAAAGCTCCAGAGAACCAGCAATAAACTCAAACATTAATTTTAATAAGGTAACAGGATATAAATTAGCATAAAAAAATCAAGAGACATTATAGTGGAGAAAGCCTATTTATAATAACAACAAAAAATAAAATACTTAATGAGGAGCATGAGAAATCTATATGAAAAAAGGTTTAAAGAACTTCTGAAAGACACACAGACTTAAACAATTGGATGACCATTCCTTGTCCTTGGATAGGAAAATTCAGGATCCTAAAAGATGTCAGCTATACCTAAGGTAATTAAAAATATAAGGCAATACCAAGTATTTTAAAAATAGAGCTATACAAGTTGATACTAAAGCTCACAAAGGGAAAGAAGTATGCTAATTTCTATCAACATCCCAACTTTTAGAAGTTCCCGTTGTGGCTCAGTGGAAACAAGTCCAACTAGGAACTATGAGGTTGCGGGTTCAATCCCTGGCCTCGCTCAGTGGGTTAAGGATCCGGCGTTGCTGTGAGCTGTGGTGTAGGTTGCAGATGTGGCTCGGATTTGGCGTTACTGTGGTTGTGGTGTAGGCCAGCAGCTGTTGCTCTGATTAGACCCCTAGCCTGGGAACCTCCACATGCTGTGGGTACGGCCCTAAAAACAACAAAAAACAAAAAGACAAAAAACCCAACTTTTAGCGTTCCCATCATAGCTCATCAGTAACAAATCTGACTAGTATCCATGAGGATGTGGGTTCAATCCCTGGCCTACCTCAGTGGGTTAAAGATCTGACATTGCTATAAGCTGTGGTGTAGATCACAGACATGACTCAGATCCTACGTTGCTGTGGCTGTGGTGTAGGCTGGCAGCTACAGCTCCAATTTGACCCCTAGCCTGAGAACTTCACATATGCTGCAAGTGCGGCCCTAAAAAAAAAAAAAATCCCAACCCTATTTTGGGTTTTTCTGGCTTTTTTTTTTTTTGGCAGGAATAGAAAAATCCATCTTAAATTTCAAATGGACTCTCAAAGGACCCCAATAGCCAAAAACACTCAAAAAAAAAAAAAAAAAAAAAAAAAAAAAAAAAAAAAAAAAAAAAAAAAAAAAAAAAAAAAAAAAAAAACAACAAAGTAGGAAGACACACTACACAAATCCAAAATCTGCTACAAAGCTATAGTCATCAAAACAGTATGGTACTGGCATAAAGAAAGACTGACAGACCAATGGAAAAGAACAGAGAGCCCAGAAATAAACCCTTGCACATATAGTCAAATGATTTTCAACAAGAGGCCAAAACCATTCAATGGGGGAAAAGACAACCTTTTCAACACATCATGCTAGAAAAACTGGATATTCACCTGCAAAAGAATGAAGCTGGATTCTTATTTAAGACTATATACAAAAGTTAACTCAGAATGGATCCAAGATCTGAACATAAGAGCTTAAATTGTAAAATTCTTAAAAGAACACCTGGGAGAAAGCTCCATGACATTGGATTTGGTGGACTTCTTATACATGACTCCAAAGGCACAGGCAATAAGAAAAAGTAGAGGAGTTCCCATTGTGGCCCAGCAGAAATGAATCTGACTAGCATCCATGAGGACACAGGTTCAATCCCTGGCCTCACTCAGTGGGTTAAGGATCTGGCATTGCCATGAGCTGTGGTGTAGTTCACAGATGTGGCTCAGATCCCACACTGCTGTGACTGTGGTGTAGGCCGGTGGCTGTAGCTCTGATTCGACCCCTAGTCTGGGAACCTCCATATACTGCAGATGCAGCCCTAAAAAGACCAAAAAAGGAGCTCCTCTTGTGGCTCAGCAGTTAACGAACCCGATTAGCATCCATGAGGACACAGGTTCATCCCTGGGCTCGCTCAGTGAATCAAAGATCTGGCATTGCCGTGAGCTGTGGTGTAGGTCACAGATGCAACTCGGATCCCACATTGCTGTGGGTCTGGCATAGGCCGGCGGCTACAGCTCCAATTGGACCCCTAGCCTGCGAAACTCCGTATGCCTTGGGTATGGTCCCAAAGGAAAAGAAAAGAGTAGAGTAGAGAAGAGAAAAGAGAACAAAAGAAAAGAGGGAAGGAAAGACAAATTGGACTTTACCAAAATGAAAAACTCTGTGTCCTAGTTACATTTTTACAAGAATAGAAAGGCAACCCGTGGAATGGGAGAAATATTTGCTAATCATATATCTGATGAGGGATTAATATCCAGAATACATAAAGACTCCTAAAACTCAACAAGAAAAAACAAACAACTGGATTCAAATATAGGCAAAGAATGTGACTAAACACTACCCCAAAGAAGAATATACAAATAGTCAATAAGACTATAAAAAAGGCTCAACATTACTAATCACTAGGAAAATGCAAATAAGAATCACAATGAGATACCACTTCATATCACTAGGATGGCTATTATAAAGAAAAAAACCCTAGAAAATAACAAGTGTCAATGAGGATATGGAGAAATTTGAACGCTTGTGCCTTGCTTGTGGGGATATAAAATGGTGCAGCTGCTATGGAAAACAGGATGGTGTTTCCCAAAAAAATTAAAAACAGGGCTTTTCTGGAGCTCCCCTGGTGGTCATCTACAAGGAGAAATTTGATGATAAGCATCATCAAGCATCTGGATACTAGCATCTTGCACATGGCAAATTCTGAACCCACATAAACAGTTCCCAGTTTTTCATCTACACTACCAAGACTGAGTGGTTGGGTGGCAAGAACGTTGTTTTTGGCAAAGTAAAGGGCACGAATAGTGTGCAAACCATGGCGTGTCTTGGGTCCGGGAAGAGCAAGACAAGAAGCAGCTCATAATTGCTGACTGTGGGTAATAAATTTGACTAGTATTTTATCTTTGTGTGTGTGTGTGTGTCTTTTGTCCATTTTTTAGGGCCACACCCGTGGCATATGGAGGTTCCCAGGCTAGGGGTCTAACAGGAGCTGTAGCCACCAGCCTACGCCATAGCCACAGCAATGCAGAATCCAAGCCACGCCTGCAATCTACACCACAGCTCACGGCAACGCCGGATCCTTAACCCACTGAGCAAGGCCAGGGATCGAACCCGCAACCTCATGGTTCCTAGCTGGATTCGTTAACCACTGAGCCACGACGGAAACTGCTTGACTAGTATTTTATCTTAACCAACAGACCATTCCTTCTTCCATCTGCTCATAAGAGCCTATAATTTTTGTGTTCTCACTGCAGTTTTTTTGGGCTCCATGCTTTCCTTATCCTCCTCCAAGTCCAGGGGGATTACAAAGTTTATGACAATGAAATAAAAAGTAAAAAAATACAATAACCATATGATCTAGTTATTCCATTTGTGAGTTTATATCCAAAAGAATAGAAAGCAGGGACATGACGAGGTCTTTGTTCACCCGTGTTCACAGCAGCATATTCGCAATATCTGAAAGATGGACGCAATCAAGTGTCCATCAATAGATAGGTAGATAGGAGGTCCTGTTGTGGTTCAGTGGGTTATGAACTTGACTAGCATCCAGGAGGACATGAGTTCGATCCCTGGCCTTGCTCAGTGGGTTAAGGATTTAGCATTGCCATGACCTGTGTGGTGTAGGGTCACAGACGCGGCTTGGATCTCACGTTGCTGTGATTCTGGTGTAGGCCAGCGGTTACAGCTCTGATTTGACCCCTAGCCTGGGAACCTCCATACGCTATGGGTGCAACCCTAAAAAGACAAAAGACAAAAAAAAAAAGAAAGAAAAAAAGAGAAAAAAGCAGATGAATGATAAACAAAATGTGGTATACACATACAATGGAATATTATTCAACATGGATGATACTAGAAGACATTAGCTAAGTGAAAGAAGTTGCAAAAGAACAAGTACTGTATGATTCTATGAATATGAGCTAATCAGCATAGTCAAATTTATAGAGACACAAAGCAGAATGGTGACTACCAGGGGCTGGGGGAGAGGGGAATGGGGTTTTATAATTTAATGGGTAAAGAGTTTCACTTTGGGATGATGAACCTTCTGTGCAGTGAATGGTAGTGATAGCTGGACAGCAATGTGGATGAACTTAATGTCACTGAGCTGTACACCTAGAAAAGGGTAAAATGGCGAATTTTATATTATGTATATTTTACCACAATTTTTAAAAGTAAATAATTAAAACAAACAAAAAACATGCAAGAATTGCCAGGAAAATACTGAAAGGGAAAAGCTACAAAGGGGGACTGACCCTACGAGACATTACAACACACTGTAAAACATCTATAATTAAAACTGTAGTACCAGACAAAGATATCACAAAAAAAGGAAAATTACAGGCCAACCTCACTGATGAACATAGATGCAAAAATTCTCAACAAAATACTAGCCAACCGAATTCAACAATACATTAAAAGGATTGTACATCATGATCAAGTGGGATTTATCCCAGGGATGCAAGGATTCTTCAGTATCCACAAATCAATCAGTGTGATACACCACGTTAACACACTGAAGAATAAAAACCATATGATCCCCTCCATAGGTGCAGAAAAAGCCTTTGACAAAATCCAACACCCATTTCGGATAAAAATCCCTTCAGAAAGTGGGCATACGGGGAACCTACCTCAACATAATCAAGGCCATCTATGACAAACCCAGAGCTCACATCATTCTCAATGGTGAAAAGCTGAAAGAATTCCCACTGAGATCAGGAACAAGACAGGAATGTCCACTCTGGCCACTACTATTAAACATAGTTCTGGAAGTCCTAGCTATAGCAATCAGAGAAGAAAAATAAATAAAAGGAATCTAAATTGGAAAGGAAGAGGTAAAACTATCACTTTTTGCAGATGACATGATACTATACCTAGAGAATCCTAAAGACTCTACCAGAAAACTGTTAGAGCTCATCAATGAATCTGGCAAAGTTGCAGCATACAAAATTAATACACGAAAATCAACTGCATTTCTACATACTAACAATGAAAGATCAGAAAGACAAATTAGGGAAGCAATCCCATTTACCATCGTGTCAAAAAGAATCAAACACTTAGGAATAAACCTGCCTAAAGAGACAGAAGACCTGTACTCTGAAAATTATAAGGCGCTGATGAAAGAAATCAAAGATGACATGAACAGGTGGAAAGACATACCTTGGTCTTGGATTGGAAGAGTCAATATTATCAAGATGACTATACTACCCAAGGCAATCTACACATTCAATGCAATCCCTATCAAATAACCAAGGACCTTTTTCACAGAACTAGAACAAAATAGTTTAAAGTTTGTTTGGAAACACAAAAAACCCAGAATAGCCAAAGACAGCCTGAAAAAGAAAAATGGAGCTGGAGGAATCAGGCTCCCTGACTTCAGACTCTACTACAAAGCTACAGTCATCAAAACTATATGGTACTGGCACAAAGACAGAAATATAGATCAGTGGAACAGGATAGAAAGCCCAGAATTAAATCCATGCATCTATAGTCAACTAATCTATGACAAAGGAACCAAGAATATACACTGGAGAAAAGACAGCCTCTTCAATAAGTGGTGCTGGGAAAACTGTAAAAACATGTAAAACGTGTAAAAACATGAAACTAGAACACCTCCTAACACCATGCACAAAAATAAACTCAAAATGGATTAAAGATCTAGATACTAGATACTAGAAAACTCTTAGAGGAAAACATAGGCCAAACACTCTCCGACATAAATGATAGCAACATCTTCTCAGTTCCATGTGTCAGAGTAAGGACAATAAAAAGAGAAATAAACAAATGAGACTTAATTAAACTTCAAAGTTTCTGCACAGCTAAGGAAACCCTAAACAAAAAGAAAAGACAACCCACAGAATGGGAGAAAATATTTGAAAATGGATCAACTGACAAGGGATTAATCTCCAAAATTTACAAACACCTCCTACAGCTCAATACCAAAGAAACAAACAACCCCATCCAAAAATGGGCAGAGGATCTAGGCAGACAGTTCTCCAAAGAAGACATGCAGATGGCAAATAAACACATGAAAAGATGTTCAGCATTGCTCCTCATTAGAGAAATGCAAATCAAAACCATTATGAGGTACCACCTTACACCGGCCAGAATGGCCATCATCACAAAGTCTACAAACAATAAGTGCTGGAGAGGGTGTGGAGAAAAAGGATCCCTATTACACTGTTGGTGGGAATGCAAATTGGTGCAACCACTGTAGAAAACAGCATGGAGATTCCTCAGATAACTCAAAATAGAATTACCATTTGATCCAGAAATCCCACTCCTGGGCATCTATCCAGAGGAAACCATGACCCGAAAAGACACGTGTACTCCAGTGTTCATGGCAGCACTCTATGCAATAGCCGGGTCATGGAAAAAACCTAAATGCCCATCGACAGAGGAGTGGATAGGGAAGATATGGTACGTACACACAATGGACTATTACTCAGCCATTAAAAGGCACGAGTTACCAACATTTATAGCAACATCGATGGACCTAGAAATTATCATGCAAAGTGAAACCAGTCAGACAATTAGATAGCAACACCCAATGCTACTGCTTTCATGTGGAAACTAAAAAGACACAATGAACCTCTTTGCAGAACAGACAATGACTCACAGACTTTGGAAAACCTTGGTTTTTCAAATAAGACGATCTGGGGGCTGGGGGGATGCACCGTGGGTTTCGGACACAAAATCTGTCAAATTGACTTGTGATGATCTATGTACACCTATAATTGAAATAAAATCCATTAAGTTAAAAAAAAAAGCACAAAAAAAATAAAACTGTAGTAAAAGCGCATAAACAGACAAACAGAACAATGGAATAGGACAAAGACTCCAGGATCCCTCAAGTACATTTGGAAATTATCACACAGGAACGGTGGCATCTCAAATCACTAGATCAAAGATGGAGGTTTCAATAAATGCTGATGGGTATTAATAAATCATTTAATAAATGCTAGTTAGTCATTTGGAAAAAGATAAAATTGGATCTGGGGTTGTCACTGAAGTGGATTGGGTCACTGCTATGGTGCAGGTTTGATCCCGGGCCCAGGAATTTCCACATGCAACAAGCGTGGCCGAAAAAAAAAGGCAGAATGCACAAGAATATCTACAGTGTGATACTCTTCATGTAAGAAGGTGGATAGGAAAATATACATGAAAATATCATTTGTGCAAAGAAATAAAGGATAAACCAGAAACTAATGGTACTGGTTACATAAGGGCATATGGTGGGAACAAGGTGGAAAAGATAGGGAGCTGTGGACAGGATAGAATGAATGGGGGTGAAAAGTGACAAATCTCTGAGTGTGCCTTTTTTGAGTAATACACATTGGTGAGTATATTTTATATGTGTTTATATATGTACCACATAGAGAAATACATACATATGTATACTCTCTATATTAAATATATAATATATACATGTAACATTATATGTATTATAATATACATATATATACTATACATATATTTTCCATATATTCTTACGTAAATTTATAAAGCAAATGGACCAAGCTACAGTTCATCAAATGAGCATGTCCCACTAAACTGGGTGCGAAGAACTAAACCAAGTAACTTTTTTTTTAAGGGCCTCACACACAGTATATGCAAGTTCCCAGGTTAGGGGTCAAATCGGAGCTGTAGCCACTGGTCTACGCCACAGCCATAGCAATGCCAGATCTGAGCCATGTCTGTGACCTACATCACAGCTCACTGCAACACCAGATCCTTAACCCATGGAGCGAGGCCAGGGATCAAACTCATATCCTCATGGATCCTGGTAGGGTTTGCTACTGCTGAGCAGCCACAATGGGAACTCCCTAAGAAATTCCGAACATAGTATTTAGACTATAGTCTCCTAGGCTAAAGAAATACCAAGTCTATTTAGTAGAGTTTTTCTTCTATATGCCATGGGGCGGCCAAAAAGAAAAACAAAAGGACACAGGAATCACCTCGAAGAGGATCCCACTGGCCCAATTTGGGACAATTTGAGCATCAAAGTTAAAAAGTGGTAGTAACAGATTACAACATCTGAATAAATTAAGAATCCATGAGTCAGAGTTCCCACCATATCACAGGAATAGCCAGACATCCGCTGTGGCTGGAGAGGAATGAGTGGGGTGGGGGTGGGGGCAGTGGCAGGAGGTGAGCTGGAGAAGCAGACAAAGCCCTCAGCCCAGGGAGTTGGTGGGAGGCTCATCTTGACCAAACAAGCCCTGATGCCCACTTTGAGGCCTTGGCAGGGAAGCAGTCTTCTGCGGTAACAAACCTAACTAGCATCCACGAGGATGCGGGCTTGATCCCTGACCTCACTCAGTGGGTTAAGGATCTGGTGTTGCTGTGAGCTGCGGTATAGGTCACAGATGTGGCTTGGATCCCACGTTGCTGCGGCTGTGGCGTAGGCCGGCAGCTACAGCTCTGATTCGACCCCTAGCCTGGGAACTTCCATATGCTGCTACTGCGGCCCTAAAGAGAGAGAGAGAAAGAGAGAGAGAGGAGAATCCATGAGTCTATACTGATAATGAGAGATGTGGGGATGAACAAGAAATTATTTAGGGCCCAAGAGTCCAAAGTGAATGACAAGACAGCCCCAAACAGATGAGCATGGAGGGAGCACTCCCTTCCCTGGGCAGCATTATTTCCCCACTGGACAGCACCCTAAAGGAGGTACTGCTTGGGCGTGGGGAAGGGTCTGGGGGGTACTCACGAGGGCCCTTTGCGCATGCGAGGCGTGCTCATGGCCCACTGCTTGATCTTGCTCAGGCTCTGCTCACTGATGAGCCGCTGGCCCTCGGAGGGCATGCAATCCACATAGAGGTTGTACAGAAGCAGCGCCTCCGTGTTCTTGCGCAGGGCATTGGCCTGGACCACACGTTGCGTGAACACACGTGGGTCCTCAGCACAAAAGAGAAGCTGGATCCTTGGCACCCAGTACTGGCAGATCAGGAGAGGTGGCCTTCCTGGGGTTGGATGGGAGGGATAAAGAGCATGCAGTGAGGCCCTCTGGGCGGGAGCACCTGATTCCAGCCTGGCTCTGCCACTGATGCATGGTAGCCTGAGCAAGTGACCCCATCACGTCTGTGAAATGGGTGTGACAAGACTCCCTTACCTGCCCATGTCGTGGGTTGTCATGGATGGATATAAAAGTCCTTTGTAAACTCTAAAAAACCGCGCAGAGAGAGAAGGATTTACACAGGGGTAGCTATTCAAGTGCCCATTCCTGGATGCCACACCCAGGGCAGACATCACTAATTGATGGGCCTTAGGGTCCCTCTCAACATGACACTGAAAGCAGCACTACCAGCTGCTCAGAGGTAGTGCCTATCAAATAATGCCCAATTGCCCTTCCTGGGGTCTCTGAGCGATGGGTCTTCTGGTTCTCACTGGTTGAGGGACAGTTATAGGACAAACACAGCAAGGCAAATTCACTTGAGCTGGCTCTGCCCTGAGCAGGGGTTGGCCTCAGTCACAGGCCAAGCCAGGGCCTGAGCTGGGGGTTCTGCCTAAAACCACCAGGGCAGAGAGCTCATACCTTCAGCCGTGACTCCTCCATTCAGAATAGGCTTCCCCATCTCATCTCGCACCAAACCATCCTCGTCTGTCTTGTGCACCAGATACAGCTTCTTCTCCTTGTCATAGTCCAGGACGCCAACATTGCACCATGTGTATATCAGCTTCTGACTCTTGGGGTCCTCTGAAACAGGAGGGGAGCCCACCAGTGATCCCTGCCAAGGGGCAGGGACAGGCCTCTACATGTGGGCAGCGGGTGCTAGGAAAAGTCTCAGTGGTCACTAGTCTGACCCCTCTCCCACCAGGCTGATCCCTGGCCCCGGCTCTAGTAAAACTGGGGGCCTGCTTCCTCTCAGCTGAGCTGGTCTCTGCAGAAGCCCTGACACCAGGAGAAGCCAGAAGAACCAGGCCTGCCTGCGCTGATGCTCTGCATGACTCCATCAAGGCAGAGAAAGACACAGGCCAACGGGGCTGGGACAGGAGTTAGCAAAGCCCCAAGCAAAGAGAGTCCTGTTGAGGCCCCAGGTATAAAACTCATCGTGTCAGAGCTGGACCCCTTCAAGGTGATCAAGGCTGAGAGAAGCCCATAGGCTGCATGAGGCCACTGAGCCCCCGGGCCCCTCACTTTAGGGCAGGACAGGGCAGGGCAGGGCAGAAGACTGCTTCCCTGCCAAGGCCTCAAAGTGGGCATCAGGGCTTGTTTGGTCAAGATGAGCCTCCCACCCACTCCCTGGGCTGAGGGCTTTGTCTGCTTCTCCAGCTCACCTCCTGCCACTGCCCCCACCCCCACCCCACTCATTCCTCTCCAGCCACAGCGGATGTCTGGCTATTCCTGTGATGTTGGAGCTGGCTCCTGCCTCAAGGCCTTAGCTTTGGCTGTGCTCTCCACCTGGAAGAGTCTTCGCCCAGGTCACCTGGATGCTGGCTTGTTCCCGGCTCAAGTGACTTCTCTGTGGAGAAGCATCTCTGCCTAAGACAGCACCTTTGCCCCAGGCACTCTCTGACCTGTTAACCTGTTTGTGCCTCTCACAGAGCCTAAAGTCATAATACTCCTCACCGGGAATGCTGAGTAAACGCTCCCATGACTGATGCTGGATAGATGAGCAAAGGCAGTTGCTATGGTATATGCCTCACTGGCTTTGGTTCTCTTTTGCTTTTCCCTTTTCTTCCTAATTAGTTTCCTCTTTTGAAAATGTTTACCTTATCTTGACTCAACTTAGAGGAAAAGATGGCACAAGAAGCCCCCAGCAGAAAACAGAAGTCTCTGGCAGAAATGCTCCCAGCCAGCCCCTCCTCCCACTGGCGCTACGACCCAGGGCCAAGGATGTGAAGAGGTAAACAACAGAAGTGCTTCCAGGACACTGCAATATGGTGCCTTTAAGGTTAATGCAGCCCAAGCCTTCTGGTTTTATCACCAGGAATTAGAGACCTGGGAACAATTGAGTTAAATTATTTTTGTAATTAAACCCAAAGTAAAGGGGACATTCTAGGTTTCTTGTCTAGTTCAGAGAAATTGATTCCAGCATTAACATGTTTTTAAGTCGAAACACAAACTTACAGCTTGCACAACGGACTCACTGTGAGCCCCCTGGAGGCTGCGCAGTCTGAAGACCAGCAAGGTTCTCACAATGCCATCTCCTGCCTGGGCTCCGGCCCTGCTGGGCCCACTCCCCACTCCACAGCGGCATAGCCACGCAAATGCAGGCAGCAGAGTGGCCCTCAGCCCTGCACAGGAGGACAGCCACCTCCAGCCTCCTGATCCTGACCTTCCCAGGATGCCTACACAGAGACGAGGCACGCAGACCAGGGTGGCGGCTGTGGAAAGTCAGCCTGGCACTGCTCCCAACAGCAGCAAACTGGAGAGAGCTTCCATGACCCCCAGGGCAAAGCTGGAGCCAAAGGAGAGGCAGACGCAGGCAACGGCAAGATGGGGCAAATCTGTGTGACATCGGTGAGAGGGTATCCGTGTGGGTACGACAGTGGTTGTGAATGGGTAACGGCAGGCGTGGGTTTGGTGAAAATGTGCAACTGTATTTGTGTGTGAGGGCTGGTGGGTGAGTGTGGCAGAGTGCTTGTGAACGTGTGAGTTTGCGGGCAAGTGTGTGAGTGTGAGTGTGTGACAGTGTATGTGTTGTCCATACAGCGGAAAAAGCCAGTTACAGCTGGAGCAGTGCTGATTTCGGGGTGATGGGATGCAAGGGCTTGAACTGGGCTCCTCATGCACATTTGAACATGTCTAATTAGCTTGCATATTTTTATTACCAATAAATCAAAGCCTTTTTTTTTTTTAACATTAGACACCATCCAGCTAACCATCCCTGGGCGTCCCTTCCCCATCCTAACCATCCCTGCCGTCCCTGGTCCTTGCATGTCCTTCTATGCGGCCAGCCTGTTGGCCTGTATCCCAGCTGGGAGGCCTCCAAAAGGTGAGGCTCCACCTCCCAAGGCTGAGGCCCCAGGGCAGCCTAAGAGTTCACGGCTGGGCTGCTGCCAGGACAGGATAGGACCGACCAAGGTCCTGTCCCCCCACCCTCACCAGCCCTGCTCACCATGCCCCAGGAAGTCATCAGTGGGCAGGAGGGCTTTTCCAGGGACAGGTTTCCTGTTCTGAGATCCTGGCTCCAAACCCATGTTGATCCACTCACTGGGGGTCCGGCAATCAAACTCTTCATTGTCAAATACCTGGAAGAAAGTAGCAGATGCTGGGAGGAGGCAGCCCGCCCCAGGTAGGCCCCAGTAGGCTGGCACGCCAGAGGCTCTTCCCAGATACAAGAGCTGAAGATTGTCTGGGGGGCTAAGCGCCTCCTCTGCTGCTCACAGGGAGTCTGTGGGTTCTGGCTCTGTGAAACTCTGTCCACCCAAACGTGAGGTTCAGGCAGAGGGCCATCTGGGGACTCCGAACAGGTTAGAGGTCCTCTCCCACTAGCCAGGATCGTCCAGCTCAGGTCAAAGGGAAGAGGTGGCCCTTGCACTTCCCTGAGCCCCAACCCAGACTCGGAAACGATGGAGACCCAGGCTGTCAGGACGCCATCCTTAGTGTGACGCGCATCTGGATTCAACTCTGCCTCCCCACAGGGACTACCAGGCGAGAGATACTTAGGGCAGGGAGGGAGGGAAAACCGGAGCAGGTTATGCTCTCTTGCCTTCCTCCCTGCACTCGCTCTCCCCGCTGGTACCCCAAAGGAGCTACAGTGGCGCCCTCCTCCACCCCAGGTCTCCCCATCCCAGTGACCCCAGAGCCCAAGTCAGGAAGGCCTGCACACTGCTCCACAGACCCAATGGGCTGCTTCTTGGTGCCATGGGTGGGGTGGGGACAGAGCCCACGTACACAGGCTTCCCAGGCTCCCAGGGAAGAAGCCAAGAATTAGCATACCAAGGGTCCCGGGCTCCTCCTGCCCCAGCCTAGGATGCTCACAACCGCAGGAGCAGGGGCAGCACTGGGATTACGACGCGGTTGTCCTGTTTGACAAGTGAGTGCTTGTGATTGCCATGGGATCCCCTTTTGAGCCTGACCCCTCAGCTGGGGTCCGTGACCGCCAGCCCTCCATGGAAGCTGGACTCACCTTCAGTGGGAGATAGACGGGGAAGAGCGGGTCATGACCCTGCTCGATGGTCTGCGGGTGGTGGGGGTCCGGGTGCCTGGGCATGAGCTTGTCGGAGTTGATGCCCTCACTGGCCAGCAACTGCTCAACGTCCAGGCTCAGGTACAGCCGCTTCCTCCTGGCCGAGCGAGACAAGGAGATCTCATGACAGCTCGGCTCATGCGAGGTGGCTTCATGGGTGTTAGCAAGGGCCCACAGAGTTGAGGCAGTAGCAGTGTGGCCCAGGGACCCCTCCAGAGCCTGCCACTCCTCCGGGACTTATCAGGAAATGGTATGGTGGCTGAGGCTGGTGTCCTGCACCCCAACTGCCCTTCTATTCTCCCTGGCAGCTCTACCACGTGGCCTTAAATGCCACCCGACCCAACTGCATGGCAAGGAAACCATTTTGTTTCTATTAAGAAACTAAAGGGCTAGGAGTTTGCTTGTGGCACAGCAGGTTCAGGATCTGGCATCATCACTGTGGCAGCTCGGGTCACTGCTGTGGCATGAGCTTGATCCCTGGCCTGGGAACTTCCACATGCCATGAGTGTGGCCAAAAAGAAAGAGGAGCTCCCGTCGCGGCTCAGTGGGTTAAGAATCCAACTAGTATCCATGAGGATGTAGGTTCAATCCCTGGCCTTGCTCAGTGGATTAAAAGATCTGATGTTGCCACAAGCTGTGGTGTGGGTCACAGATGCAGCTTCAGATCTGGCAGCTGCCGCTCCCATTTGACCCCTAGCCTGCGAACTTCCATAAGCCATGGGTGTGGCCCTAAAAAGCCAAAAAAAAAAGAAAAGAAACAAAAAACAAACCAAAAGTCTAGAAGATTTCATTTGAATGCTTGCACAAGACCCAGCTTAGTAACCTCTGCCATGAGACCGGTCACCAGTTTCCTACTGTCCCTCACTCCCCAAGCTGGGACGGACACCACCCCCCAGAGGACAGGCCCTCCCACAGCACCCCAGACGTACCTCTCGATCTCAGTCTTGCGAGGGCACTGGCCCGGCAGCACCATGAAGGGCACCTGCACCTTCGGCTCATAGGCCTGCAGCGGGAAGTCAGTCTGGGTGAGCAGCTTGGTGGTGGACCCAAAGCGCTGATGCTCCAGGAGCTCCTCAAAGTCCTCAGGAATCTCAAAGGTTCTCACTGCAGGCAGGAGCAGGGGCAGGAGCTGCAGGGGCTCAGACTGGGGCCCAACACCCCCCAGACACAGGACTAGGCAGTTACCAGGTGTGCACGCTTTAGGGCATGGGAAGCTCAGGGTTGGCCTGTGGCGGGGCAGTGACAGGAGAAGCCAGGTATGCACTAGGCACCCAAGGGATCTCGAGTCTGGAGAACAATGGCCTCTGGAAGGTCTGTTTGGGTCCTGCTCTCCCTGTCCAGAGCCAGCATGCTCAGCCATTCCCCTCTACACTGCCCACAGCCCTGGCACCAGCAGCCTTTGCTCAAGCCAGATGCTGAATCCAGCTACCATTGAGGACGATAGCTGGACAGGAAGGCAAAGCAGTAGCTCCCTGCACGTCTGGGATGGGTTCTTGCCACCCCTACCCCAGAGGCTCTCCCAAGCATCTCAGAGTCTGAATGCCACTCATTCGCTGGGATCGATTCCAGACTCAAGGCATTCTGGATACTACAGGAATGGGTGGCATTGCCACCCTGCCCCCACGGGGCCCTCAAGTCACAAAAGGGCCACCCCTCAAACAGGCTTCCATTCCAGGTCTGAGGACAGAGGAGATGTGGGGAAAGACCTCCTGACAGGGGGACATTCCAGCTTCCTAGGGCTCAGGAGAGTCCCAGGCAAACCAAGACCATAGAGGCAGGAAGGGGGTGCAGGAAAATGCTTTAGGAGATGAGCCACTTTTCCCAGAGCCTGGGCGGGCTCTAAACAACTCAGTGACAGCCCCCAACCCCTCCCCTGGGAGGCCCTAGTGACCGCCTCCACAGGCCTCACATCTCTGGGGTCAAGATGCAGTCACACTGCAGGACAGCCCACTTTAGGGGTACCCACTTGGGACTCTACAGAAACTTCCAGAAGTTCAGCAGTAGCCATCCACCTTCAGCTAAGCCAGCTCTCTTACTAGAGCTGTGAGGTTCTACCAGAAAGGCCTGACGCAGAAGGCAGTTTTCAGATCATTAATCATCCATCTGCCCTTGAGCTTCTGGGTCCTTAACACATTCCACACTTGGGACTATGAAATTCTGGGCCTGGTCCTGCATTTCAGGAGCCAAGAAGGAACGAGAATGAGGACAGCAAAGCAGGGCTCGCACCCCTGCTGGTCCGTGAGCCCAGGCCTCTGCTTAGCTTTCTGCCAAGAACCCTGACTGTCACCGCCCTGTGGCCCTTCAGGGCTACTTTTGCTCACACAGGACCATCCCTACCCGACCCCGCCCTCCAGAGTGGGGGCCCCATTCCCAGCTCCAACACAGTCCTTGATCTCTGGCTTGTAACCACACATCTTCTGAGCTACAAATATTTGTGAAACTGTTGCCCACAACAGGCTGGCTCCTAAGATCACTGCACAAATACACATACATGTGAGGTTTCCTGTGCCACTTTTAGGGATCCACACACCCCCAAGAGGCACACAGGCACTAATCCGGACAATGCCAGCACAGGGCCAGGCCTCTCCCAGGGGTAGAGTGGAAGAGCAGACAGCTGGGACCGTGGTGCACCTGCACCCCATGGAAGGGGGCAATCCTGCCTGCTGGCCAGCCAGGATGGCCCCATCCAGCTCACCGCCTCTCCTGGAGCCACTCCTCCCTCTCCTCTGTCACTGCAGACGGCCCCACGCCCTGAAGACCTGCCCAGACCTTATAAGATTCATCACAGAGCCTGGGAGGTGCTGCTCCTTCCCCCTTCTGCAAAGATCTCCAGGATACCCAGGTCTAGGTGCTGCAGCCCGAGCTGGGTAACAACTCAGATACTGTCCTGGCCTCCTCCAGGCCCACACTCCAGGGGAGGCGCAAAACACACACATCAGTGCCCCACTGTGCCCAGTCAGGCAGAAGGAACTGGGGCCCTTCAGTCTCAGAGCACCACACTGCCCTTGTCACACGTGGCTCTGCCAAGAGGAACAATCAGGCAGCTGTGCTTCACTGAGCACTCACAGTGAGCTGGGCCCTTGCACAGCACCTTGTCCGCTGCTCTCCCTACTCTACAGCTGAGGAAACTGAGACCCTCAGCTTAGAGAAGGCAATCTCCCTGAAGCCAGAGGCCCTGCTTCTAAAGGCTCCCACCCACCCAGCCCTCCTGGGTACTGACCTTTTGGGGTGAACTTGTCAAGGTCAGCCTGCCGCAGGAGGTCCTGGGTCATGCAGGGGCCACGACACACTTCCTGAAAGCAAACCCCAGAGTTCTGAGGAAACATAAACATCCCAAGGACAGGCAGGACCTGGAACGGCCCCCAGGGTCACCAGGAAGCATCACAGGGGCACAGGGACAAGGAAGGATGGGGGAAGAGGAATTTGCGCAATTCCTCATTCAGAGGCCACAGCAGGTGACGAATTGTGGCCACCTGGGACGACCTTGGCCTGACCCCATTCTAGTCATGCACAGCTCCCTTCCTCACTCTGAGAACAACCTTGGTGTGTGTCCAGGGGCTGAGCCACAAGACAGGTACTGTAAGGCCAGCAAGTGTCTCTGTGTCTTCCTCCACTGCCAGGGGCACTTGGGCACCCCCAATGCAGTGGGCATCAGTGGATCCTCACCCTTTCTCTTGGCCCCTCCCAGACTAAAACCTTCCTAAGGCTGTCGAGGACCTATGGGACTCTTTGAATTCTCCCCTATTTTTATCCCTTCTCCATCCTCTCCCACCCTCCATCTCTCCCCTCATATTTCTGCCCTCTTCCTCCACATGGGCCATGACCTCTGTCAGGGGCCTCAAGTCTTTGTACCTTCTGTTCTCCCTGCTCAGAACACTCCCTCCAGCCCCAGTCTCACCCAGAAAATTCACAGCTACCTCGCAGATCTCAGCAGTACACCCCCTTGTCCAAGGACTCCTTCCCCATTCAGAGCTGGGGGAGGGGGGAATTCCCCACCAAAGTCATTGCCCCTTAACAATAGGGATATGTATGTCTCATCCTCACTGTCACCAGGCTTAGTCCAGGGCCCATCACACAGCAGGTGCTCAGTAGTAAATTGCTGAATGAATGGACACAGATGGATAGTCAGAAGAATGGGCAGATGGAAAAATGCTAGAATTGACGGACAGATGGATGGATGAAGGGATAAGTGAACATGGATGGATGGATGGATGGACACTGTTGGACAGATGGAAGGAAATTCAAATGGAATCCACAAGGAAGGCTCAGGCTTGCTAGGGTATGGCTGTCACACTCACCCCAAGTTTATCCAAGCTTCCAGGGCTGAGGATGTCGGAGTAGAACCCACGCTGCTTCATCACGGGGTACTTCTTATCAGTGCCTGTCAAGTGCAACTTCCGGAGCTGCCCCAAGTCTGAGGGCATGGGTGGGGCCACAGGCAGGGGTAAAGGTGGGGTCTTGGGATCAGGGCTTAGAGGAAGCTTCCCCGACCCAGAATCCGGTCCCAGAAAGATCTTCCCCAGTTTATGCTCTAGGTCTCTCAGATTGCCTGCAGGAGTACCGCTGCACTCTGGGCCCTGAGGGGTCCTTCCTGGGTCATAGCCGTCTCTGTTAGGCCAATCCATGCTGCTTCTCAGAGAGATGTCCGAGCCAGAGGTCCTGGGAGAAGATTCTGGTGTCACTGGGGTCTTGCCAGCCTCTGCTCAGTCCCCAGGGCCACCAGGACTCAGGGATGCCGAGTCTGCCACCCCACAAGCTCCAGCCCCACACGTAGATAACGGAGGGAGGGAGTGCTCTCCTAGTCTAGACAGACACACAGTGCCAGGAATGTTCCTCCCAGGAGAATACAGGTCCTTCCCTGGATGCTGCATGTGAGCAATGAGCCCCCAGAGTCAGGGCTGAATGCTCTACAGATGCCCCCACTCGCGTGCATCCTCTGCACTCTGTTTCCGAGCCCTCTCCCCCACGTTAGACAGCAAGGCCTGGCTTCTCACAAAGGGAGTAAGGAGGGAGGCCCAGAGCTCGCTCACTCAGTGAAGGGCCCTGTTTGGTTTTCTCCGAAATAACTTTCAGCCAGAGGCAGCCTCAGTGCCCCACTCAGTCGTGCCAGACTGCCCCGACTCCGCAGTGCAGGGCCCTGCATTCCCCCACCCATGCCCATCTCCCCTACCCACCCCAAGACCTAGAGGACTAAGTTGACTCCCCAGAGGACTAAGTCGACTCCCCAGAGGGACCCTGACCTTCTGTTGGCCCACGGATCCCTCTGCCAGCAAGAGAGAGATATTCATCCACCCTGGCCCTCTTAGGCAGACCAGCTGATGAAACTACACTCCCCAGTCTCCCCAAAGGGAACAGCAGATGCACCACTGGATTGCATGCACCTCCCGAGGACAAGGGTTTGCAGGGTCATTATTGCAACGCAAGTAATCCCTTGCCAAACCGCTGCTGTTTTGACTACCTCCAAATGCATCACTGGGGGAAATCTTTGGTCAGGGGAGCATTATAAGAAATTGGACAAGGTTATGAGGAAGAAGAGATTTGCATGTAATGCTGGTGCAAAAATTAAAAGGCAGTCAGTCTGGAGTTCCCGTTGTGGCTCAGCAGGTTGAGAACCTGACTAGTATCCATGAGGATGTGAGCTCAGTCCCTGGCCTCGCTCAGTGGGTTAAGGATCCAGCATTGCCACAACTGTGTCATGGGACTCTGATGTGGCTCAGATCCACTGTTGCCGTGGCTGTGGCATAGGCCAGCAGGTGCAGCTCCAATTCAACCCCAGGCTGGAAACTTCCATATATCACAGGTGGAGCCCTAAAAAGAAAGTGGGGTGGGGAGTCAGTCTAAAATTACCTCAATAAAATGTCAATAAAGAGGGGATACATCTTACTTAATAAAAGGAAATAGAGGCCTAGCCCAAAAAGGCCCCCTCTCACTGCTCTGTCCCATCCCCTCCCCACCCCCACTTCCCCATCCCACAGGTACACACTGGGACAAAGGAGCCAGAAGCTGTGGTACACGCTGCTCTTTTATTTGGGTGTTCTGTTCTCTGTTATCTCCATTTTAGCCACATGGTGGGACTGGCCAGAGCAGGCTCTGCTGGATCCCAGCAGGAAAATCTTGCCTGGTCTAACCTGAAGGGTGGGTAGGCAGTGGGACTGCCTGGGGCAAAGCTACACAAGCAGCGCTAAAGCAGCCTGCAGCTGCTGAGTCCATTTCTAAGAAGGGGGTAGTGAGCTGGAAAGACTGCTTGAGAGTGTGAAGTGCAGATGGGATCTGTCAGGAAGTCCCACACTTTCAGGCCAAAGGCTGACCAGCTTCCAGCCAGTCAAGCACATTCCACCAGAACTCTGCTCCTTGAATCTACCCCCTAGTGGCCATCTGCCTCCCAGGGCAGGCGCTGAAAATGATTCTGAATCTGGCCCACCTATGTGACAGTCACCAGCACTTCCCAGAGCACACTAAAAGACAAAGGACCCACTGGGGCTCGGCCCCATCGTTGCAGCAAGCCCACAGATGTCTGCTTCATCTTTGAAGAAAATCACCAAAGAGAAAGAGCAGGTCTTGGAGAGGCCAAGCCCTAGCCCCATAAGAAGCCATTCCATCCCCTGGTCTTCAGGGCTCTCAGATGGGCTTGAATATGCTTGGCTATTTCCTGGGATGTTATAAGACTGGCAGAGATTACAGATGGAGAAATGTTCAGGAAACTGCAGTGTTGCTGGGGGCAAAAGGCACCGGGCTGGATGGACACAGATGACTAGGAGTATGTGATCCTCAAAACTGGTACTACTAGAATCAGCAATCCACAAACAAGGAAACTAAAGTCCAGAAGTCAAGAAACTTGGAAAAGACACACAGCCAAGAACTGGCAGAACCAGAATGGAAACTGAGGTCTCCACCTCTGGCTGACCCAAAGGTCCATGTCCTTAGCACCACAACAGTAATTCTCAGCAGTGTGCCAAGGATCCCTGAGGTTCTGCAAGGTGAGTGTCCACCCCTGATTCAATAAGGACCCTGAACCTTTACCTATTTCACACACAGGTTCTGTGTAAGGTCTCATTTGACAAATAGATCTGTGGCTTAAGGGATTTTGGAGGTCTCTGCCCTCGTTGGGGCTATGTGGCAAACAATACTGCCGGTGACAATAACCCCCACAGACTTGGGGTTCTCTCCACATTTTTGGAGCACTCACCTGATGTCACCTCCTCTGTGTTCCCACAGCCGTCTGAGCATGTTCCCATGCTCCCTCCAGAGAGCATCTCCCCACAGTATATGTGCACATCATGCACAAGTGGGCACAGAGACTGCAAATGCAGCAATTTTCAAGTAACAATGATCTCTGGAACCTCAACACCTAGCAGGGGACAGGCATGGGCTTGGCAATGGTACATGCCTAGAAAGCATTTGCAAATGATTGTGTGAGTGTGTGAATGAGATAAGTAAAAAAAAGGGAAGTCGATCTCTGTAACCCCTGTGAGACAGGTGCAGCAGTACTCTGCCAATTTACAGATGGGGAAGAAAGAAGGATCAAGATGGCGGAACAGATGGGGACTTCCAGGCTGATGAGGACAAGAATCATGGTTCTCTCCCTGCTTGGGCCTCCCACAGGCAGCGGAAAAGGCTACATTCTCAGTGTAGGGGTGGGGCAAAAACAAAAAAAGTCAGGACATATCTGCAAGGTTATTTAAAAGTACACTCCACTCCCTTCCCACCTGTCAAGGCAGAGAAAGGGCACGAAGGCTTGTGGACAGGGATATGGACCCTGGGCCAGGAGGGCGTCCTCCTTTCTGTGCACTCAGTCTCTGAGCCTTATCAACGTCCACCCGAAGGCGTTCGCCCCGCCATCCCTCGGGCTCACCCACTTACCGACTCAGCCCTACCGACTTACCGGCTCCACCGCAAGGTGTGGGTCTGGAGGCCCGTCTCTAGGGAGAGACGCTGGGCCGGTTGCTAAGGGGCGGGACCATCCGGCAAGGCTGGAGGGAGCTTCCGAGAGTGAACCTCTACAGTTCCTCGCTGGCCTCCCCTACACAAGCCCAGACTTGGTTCCTCCCGCCCCACTCAAGGCTTCCAGGACCGGGGTTGGGCTACTTCCCGGGGCGGGTTGAGGGAGGGCGGGGATAGTGTGAACCTTCTAGGCTCTCAAATCCGAGCTCCATTAACCATCTCCCCTCCTGGGCTATTTTAGAGACTGAGACAAAAGAGCCAAATGCTGTTTTCAAAGTGCGGCAACTTTGATTGAATTCTAGTTAAAAAAAAAAAAAAGAGAGATAGAGAGATAAGACGATGTAGATAATACGGGGAGAATAACTGGAGCAATTTACGAACTGGAAGTTTGTATTTAAGTCCCAGCTACTGGATCGATGGTCAGGTCACTGTGGAAAGGGTCACTTCTGTTCCCCAGGAGACACACACACAGCTACAGCTCCACCTCGGCCCTCCTGGCCCTCCTCCGGATGGGCAGTGGACGGCCTGCGTGCCCATCTGCTCTAAAACCTGGCATGGGATCAGGCTTGGAGCCTCCTTCCTTTCCTGGATACTGAATTCTTGTTAATTTTCTCAGACGTGATAATGGTATTATGGTTATGTAGGAGACTGTTTTTGTCTTAGCTGATGTGAGCTGAAGAACTTAAGGACAAAAGACAAGATGTCTGCTGCTGAGACCTCCTATCACATAATTCAGCAAAATTTATAAATAGATAACTATATAGAGAGAAGAAATAAAGCCAAAGTGGTCTGATACCAACAATTAGGAAACCTAAAGGTTTACAGATGCCCACTGTATTTATTAGTCTTTCCATTTTTCTATAAGGAAAGGTTACAAACCAAAAGAAAATGTAAAAAACACCCTCACCTCACTCTGAGAACCCATTCTGAGAATTAGCCCCATTTCATAGATGGGAAAACTGAGGACTAATAAGACAGCCTTGTGTTGGGGGGCTAGGGGGGATGGTAGGACCTGATGCTCATTATGTCAATGCCCAATTTTTTTTTTTTCTTTCTAGGGCTGCACCTGAGGCATATGGAAGTTCCCAGGCTAGGGGTCAAACTGGAGCTGTAACTACTGGCCTACACCACAGTTCATGGCAACACTGGCTCCTTAGCCCACTAAGCAAAGCCAGGGATCAAACCTGTATCCTCAGGGATACTAGTCATAACCCCCTGAACCACAATGGGAACCCTGCAAATGCCCAATTTTATTTGACATTTTAGTAATGTGGGCTTGGTGCCCTGCCTGTGCTGGGGACTAAGTGTCCAGATTTGAACTGGATCCTGTCCCTACTATAAAACGTCCACTAAGAGGGAGAGAACCAGAGAGACCAGGCCACAAAGAACCCAGAGGCAGAATACAAACTGTGACCAGAGACAGCAATTCAGTTTTTGCACTGGCTTCTGCTTCCTCTGTCCAAAACATCTCTCTCCACCAATTCCTATGCCTGGACAACTCTTATTCATCCTTCAAGACCCAATGCTGATGCAACCTTTCCTGAGCCTGAACCATGGTTTACTTTGCTTTCCTTGTTGGCATTCACACAGTAGTTACTTGGTGGAGTATGAGAGGCATTGAAGGTAAGGGTGGCCACAGCTCTCCAATGGGACAGAGACACCTAAAACCCTGTTTTGGGCAGCCTGGCTCCTCTGAAGGCCTGGGGATAGGCTGTGTAGCCTGGTCAGCCTGCGGATAGGCACCTGCTTCCTCAATTTTGTCTGGCATCTCCTACACTGGGTACAGCTGTCCAAAAAGCTGCAGTACCCATCCGGTTGCCGAGGCAACATCAGCCCATGGTGGGACGTCAAGGATGACAGAGATAGAGCCCTAATCTTGGAAAGTTACCAAGCAACACAGTGGGTTGGTGACATCATAGGGGCCGTGACTTCTGGACAGATGGACAGGCCACTGTGGAAAGGGTCCACTCTCAGGAAATCTAGCTCACAGAGTCACTCACCCTCTACTACGCAATAGCTGCTGCTGTGTTTCTCAACTGGAGGTGGGCCTGAGTGGCAGGGACCGGGGAGGGGGCCAGCTGCTGCTTTTCCCAGCAGCCCCACCAGCCCCACCTTGTGCCCGTACAGGTATGGGCAGTGGGTGTGACTGTCTCCCTCCACAGCAGGAACGGTGGATCAGTCCTTGCTCTCCTGGGTCTGCAGGGCCCAGCCTCAATGCCATCTTTTCCAGTGGTTGGGCATGAGTTCAGGCTCTGATCTTCCTGCCCTGCATTAGAGGTCACCAAGTCTACCTGTTCCCTGGGAGAGGAACAAGGAGCTGAGCCAGGACCCCTCCTGTGGCAAGAGAGCAGTCTTTTGCCCTATATGTGCTGGAAGGAAGCTCAGCCTCGCTCTTGTTGAAATGGGGAGAGACTGGGTTCCTGAAAGAATTTGAGGGTGGGTGGGTGAGACTCTCTATCCATCTCTGGTGGCCTGGAAGCTCAGGGCTTGCACAGATGGGCTGCTAAGTGTGCCCTGGCCCAGGCCCACGCCTTTGGGCAAGGGGTCTGAGGGGCATGGCAGGCCTGGGCCCCCTCCCCTGTGCTTCCTGCTGGCAGCACTGAGGCTGGGAGGAGGGCTTCCCTAGCTGCAGAGACGAATGCCCTGTGTGAATGGGTGGCAGAATAGGCCAGCCAGCCAGCCAGAACGAAGGACAACAGGCATCCAGACCAGGTGGCTGGAGCTCCCCGCTCTCCACCCGCCCCCGCCAGCCTCTTGGGTCCCAGGAGCTCCCTGTGGTTTGTTAGGCCAGTAGCTCTGAGCTGCTGCCAAGAGAAAGCAAGTCACAGGCATGGAGGGTATCGGAGGGAAGGCTGGGCCAGCACTGAGGCTCGCCTTCCGCCTTGGCCCCCGGACCCTCTCCCTCTCTGCCTCAGCAGCTCTGACCAATATTTTCTCTGATGAATAAAAATGGAGACGAATTAATTCTCCTTTCAACCACATGGTCAGTTTGAAAGACAAGACCCTGAAAGCCCAGAGCTCAGGAAGGAGTGGAAAGGAGTTCCTGGGGGAGCTGGAGGATTGAGGACCAGTCAGCCATGAATGCTCAGCCCTCATCCCAGCCCCCAGTCCAAATTCACTCCCACATGTATTCATATGGAGCTTCTCAGGTGGATTCTCCTCCCTCTTTTGGTTTTTTGGCCACTTTTCTTCTCATCTCAGGATACACCTCCTCAAGAAGTCCTCCCTGATTGCCTCAGCCCACAGAACACACTCACAGTCTCCTTAGAAGACCAGAGCCAGTACCACCTAGTAGGTAACCACGTAATGGACACCATTATATCTCCCAATTGAAAGGTGGGCTTGAGTGGTGGGGACCAGGGGTGCTGCTTTTCCCAGCAATCCTGCCAGCTCCATCTGTCCTGGAAGGACCCAAGGAAATGACTAGGAGACAGAACAACCTACATCAGGCCACTACCCTGAAGACAGTAGCCAACTGTCACCCAGCTGCACGTGACCACACCTCACACCCTCTTCCCCAGCCTCCCTGCTCCCTCTGACCTGTAATTCCAGACCGCGCCAGGGTCCAGGATGCTGGGGTTCTGCTCACCAGGAGCAGTGGCCAGGAGGGGTCTCTGTCAGTTCCTATCTGCCTGGCCCAAAACTCCAGGCCCTAAGGGGCCCAAGGAGATGTAGAGAGCCGGTTATCATAATTAGGCTCTGTGTGCCTCTGTTTTCCCCTCAGGCCCAAGTGGCTCAGTCAGCATTGACTGAGTGATTTCATGGCAGTGAGTGGCCTCATCATCTCAGCCCTGTGACCCACCAAGTATTTCCACCCCACCCTTCTGGGTAGCCTGAGTTTGCTGATTCTGGGGACCAGACTGCCATTCTTGTTTGTTTGTTTGTTTGTTTTTGCCTTTTCTAGGGTCACACTCGCGGCATATGGAGGTTCACAGGCTAGGGGTCTAATCAGAGCTACAGCAGCTGGCCTACGCCACAGCCACAGCAATGCCAGATCTGAACCGTGTCTGCAACCTACACCACAGCTCACAGCAACACCAGATCCTTAACCCACTGAGCAAGGCCAGGAATCGAACCCGCAACCTCATGGTTCCTAGTCGGATGCATTAACCATTAAGCCATGACAGAAACTCCTCAGACTGCCATTCTGACCTGTAGTCCACCTCTAGAAACATCTATGAAAGACCAGGGGGCCTGGGTTCTGCTGCTAACTCACTGGGCAAGTCTCTTCCCTTGCCAGCCCTCGGTTTTCCCATCTGCACATTGGGAGGCACAAACCTGGCCCAGCCCTGTACCTGGGCCATCTGAACAAAATGGTCTGAGGGACACCAAACTGCTACCCTACCCTAAACAATTCCATTCTTGGCAAAAGCTTTGCCCTTGCCAGACGTTGGGACGAAGTGTGTAAGCAACTGAACAGGTCAGCAAGGATGGTCTGCTCCAGATGGGGAGTTCCTCATTATCAGAGAGGTGGGGCCCTGTAGTTAGTGGCAATGGCCTGGGTGGGGTTCAAACAGCCAGGGTGGCAGCTGGAGCTGGCAGTCTCCTTAGCAACCTGCTCCCACACTCCAGGTCAGCAAACCAGCAAACCAAAGTAACAAGAGGGAAGCGGCCTCACTCAGGGCCTCGGCAGAGCAAGATGGGAGCCCGGGGAGTCCTGCAGGATGTAGGGAGCCTGGAATGTGGGCCACAAGACAAAGACCAGTGGCCGCAGGCACCCCCTCCCCGCCACCCGGTGGTAGGGGGTGATAGGGTATCAGAGAGCCAGGCGCTGAGAGTTCCTAGGACCTCTGTGTTCCCACCTGAACTGACTGTGGGAGCACCTGGGACCCGCGGACCATTCTCTGGCAGCATTCGCTCTGCTGTGTCCCTGCCCCCGAGTCCTCCTTCCCTGATACTCCTGACAGGCTGCTTAAGAACCTGGCGCTGATAGGTCCCCTGCCCGGCTCCCCTGTACCCGTGAGGGGTCTCTGGAAATGTCATCTCCACCTCTAAACAGTGACTCTGACATGTGCAGGGAGCGTTCAGGGCTCCATGTGGTCTAACAGAGGTGGCCCTGAGAGTGTGACTCGGGACAGCCCACTTCCCTCTCTGACCTAGCTGTCCACCCTGACCCGGTTCTGGGGACATCCTGGCCTCAGATTTCCTTCCAAGCAGAAGGAAACTTACTCTTGGAGGCTCTGAGGGCAGGAATGATTGCTCCCATTTTATAGGTGAGGAGACTGAAGTCCTGGAGGGGCGGCCTAGTCATGGGCCTGATGAGGCAGAGCTTGCTGGGCAGCATGCCCAGGGCCCTCCCTGCCACCCCTCCTGGTTCCACAGCCCCTCCTGGCTGGCCCTCAGAGCAGGCAGCTGGGCCTGGGAATTGGGCAGGGAGTGCCTTGGGGAGGGAGTCCGGGCTAAGGAGCAGGTGTGGTGGGAGGGCAGCAGGTGCAGGATAATGGGGCCACCAGGGGAGGCCTGGGGAGCAGGTGCTGCCATGGGGGTGGGGGTGAGGCTGTCATTGTTCACCGGCTCTGGTGGGCCCCGAGCGGGAGGGGCATCCCTGTGAGCCCCTGGGCCACCCTGGCTCATGCTCAGAGGTCGTCCAGATGCCTGGGCTCAGGCACATGGCCAAGCCCCTCCCCTGGGTCCCAGCAACCCGCTAGGTTGCCATGACAACCAGCACTTTCATCCCTGTCCCTTTGTCTGGTCACGGTCCAGCTTTTGTGACCAAGCCATAAATGGGGGGTGGGGAGAAGGGGGCCTCGCCTCCGGACACACTCAGCTGGGGTGGAGTGGTGAACCCGAGGCAGAGGGAGCTGGAGGACAGGTCAAAGAAAATGGGAAAAGCTGAGCTTTGCCAGCCATCAGTCCCTCCAGTCTCCTCTCAGGGCTGCTGACTGTATCCTCAGAGCAGGGTCTGCAGGCCTGGGAGTGGCCAGGGCCCCAGACTCTCCTGTTCCCTCCTTGTGCCTCATCTCCCCACCTGTGAATGGGCCACTTTTCTCTCCTGGTGCGATGTGGCTGTGGGAGGCAAAGGACCGTGGCTGAGCCAGGTTGATAACTTCCCCGTACAGTTAGGGAAACTGAGGCACAGCACCGAGCTCTGGGTCACGCCGCAGCACCCTGCAGAGAGCAAGAGGCAGAGTCAGGTCTACTGGGGACCCAGGACCTCAAACCATCAGGCTCCTAAACCCAATGGCAAATTGAGCCCACAGTTGCCCCTCCTCCTGACAGCCCCATGGGGAGGAGCAGAGCCACCAGGACTTGGCAGGGACAGGAGCAGGCTGTGGTGGCCCCGGCCCCACCTGTGTGACCGTGAGTAAGTCCCTCCCCCTCCTAGAGCCCCAGTCTATAAAATAAAGGGGTGGGGGGTGCTAGAGTAACAGGGAGCCCTCCCAACCAGAGTTGGGGTGAAAATAAAGGAAGATATCCTCTGCACAAAGCCAGGTCCTTGCCAACCTCACAAACACTTCACATCCTCTGCTTCCAGCATCTCCCCGGCCCGCCCGGAGGACCTGGCATTCCTATGTGTCCACCCTGCTGCCCTGCTCTGGGCCTTTGCACCTGTGGTCCCTCCCCTGCGGCACTCTCCCCCTTCGCATAGGAATCTGGAAGTCACCAGGAGTTACAGAGCATGACTGCTGCTTCAATCTAAAGGAATCCCCTAGAGACAAGCTCGGATGTTCAACAGGGAGCCCTGCGCAGGAGCTGAGCATGTTCCTAGGATGCGGACATGGCTCTGGGACAGCCCACACGGGAGGAGGATAGCAGGATAGCTTTAGAGACTAGGCTGTAGCGACATTTGTCCTTCCTTCCTGGGCTGGCTCTTTTGATCTCTGAGGGGCTCCTGCAAGTCCCCTGGCCCAGTCTCATGGGAGGAGTCTGAGCACCCTGACAATAAACAGCACAACCCTGAAGGTTTGGAGTGAGCTTCTCTTGGGTCTGCCACCTTCCATGGGATCCAGGTCTCCCTCTGCAGGACCCTCGGGCTCAGGACAGGCTCCTGCCACCAGGGCAGCCCCACAGGTATGACAGGGTCTGGTGATGTGCCCCAGAGACACCTCCAGGCAGACACCTCAGTCAGGGTGGGTCAGCTACCCCTAGTCCCCTGTATGAGAGACTTGGCCTCTCCTGCAGCCAGAGAGAACACGGAGCAGAGAACTGATTCAAAACAGCAGGGCCCCAGCCCCACAACTCAACACGGCTCAGACATCTCAAGAAAATGTCACTTCCTCTTGCTGTGAACATCTTCCTCTGGGATTAGCTCTGCATCTGTGCTGGATGTGAGACAGGGCAGCAGCAGCGTCTTCTACCTGAGGCCGTTAGGTGGGTGCTGGGGCCCAGGCTGAGGCTGCAGCAGCGGGCTTTCCAGGCCAGGAGGAGGACAGTGCCCATCTCTGTAATTAGTCATTGATGCTATGGGTTAAGAACCCATTATTGAGGAACTATATGTGTCATGAGGGTCACACATCATGTCATTTAAACCTTGCACCAGCCCTAGAAGGTGGTGGCTAGTACTGTTTCCCTTTTTACAGGTGGGGGACATGGAAGTTCAGAGATGTTAAGCTTAGGAAAGGGGACAGTAGACCCACCTGAGGGGTGGGGTAGGGGAGGAGGGCATAGCTGAGGCCACTGTTAGGTAGAAGACGGTGCAAGGTAAATTTGGGCTCAGGGTCAAATATTTTCTGTAATGGTCCAAGCCAGAGGACTGGGCTATTCAGGTGGCAGGGAACGCCGTCATGAGAGGCTTGCAAGGAGAAGCCAGATAGGGTACGTGTCATTCGGGCATCAGGATGCAAACAGAGTCCATAGCCAAAGCACATGAGACACTAAGGTATCGATCGCAGCCCCAGCCCAGCCCTCGAGGGTGCAGACGAGGCAGCACCTTCCAGGTAGGGGGTGAAGAATGGGGGGGGGACACACTGCCCAGCCCCCCCCCCATTGCCCCATCTCCAGGAACGGCTTCTACTTTCCAAGGTATGTTTCAGTGAGAAGTTTCAGAGGACCACAGACAGGGAGAAACACAAGATGCCAGGGAGTACCCCACATTTTGTATCCCAGGCACTTCACCTGCCTCCTCCGAATCCCAGCCCTGTGGGGACGGTTCAGAGCTCAGTCCCACTCCCAGGGCCTCTCCCGAGGGAACTGACAGCTTTTCTTTCCCCAGCCCTCACATCCAACCAGTGCGCCAAGCCCTGTCTGTTCTGCTCCTCAACAGCCCTCAGCTCCATCCCCTCCTCTCCACATCCAAGGCCATGACCCTGGCCTCCCAGCCACCAGTCAGCAGCTAGTTCCTCCTATCCAGCAGCCCTGCTTCATTTCTTCCGTGGCCCCCTTGGTACACCCAGACCCGGCCCCCCTTCTCCCCTTGTGCTGCCCTCTGGCCAGAGAGGTGTGCTTTAGCTCCGGGCACACACCAGGTGCCTGCCCGCTCCTCACCTGGATCATATTCACTGAAGCTCAGGCATCTTCCCTCCCAGGTCTGGGTTAAGCACCCCTGTGTTCCCATAGCCATTTCAAAACTGTGGCCATGGCTATTAAGAGGTCCACCTCCTCAGAGAGGCCAAAGGCGCCATGTGGCAGGATCTAATCTGTCTCACCTAGCTTTGCATCCACAGCCCCAGCTCCGATGCTTAGCACAGAGAAGACACTCAGTAAGCGACAGCCAAAGTGATGCATGAAAGAGTGTGGCCAGGGCTGGAAGGGCCACCCTACAGGGGCACGTCCTCGGGATCAGCTAGGTATAGAAGCTCTGGCAAGAAGTGGGCTCAGGGATAGAGTTCCCATTGTGGCTCAGCGGTAACGAATCCAACTAGTGTCCATGAGGATGCGGATTTGATCCCTGGCCTCGCTGAGTGGGTTAAGGATCCAGCGTTGCCGTGAGCTGTGGTTTAGGCCAGCAGCTGTAGCTCTGATTTGACCCCTAGCCTGGGAACTTCCATATGCTGTGGGTTCGACCCTAAGAAGCAAAAAAAAAAAAAAGGAAGTGGGCTCCAGGAGATGTCTGGGGCAGAAGACCAAGGCAGCAGTTCCTTGGCAGGGGTCCCCAGTCTTGTATGGTCCCTCTCCTGTCCTGAACTGCAAAGAGGGGGCATCTCAAAGAAACACACATCTGCCAGAAAAGGACAGGAATTGGAAATTCAAGCCAAAGGAAGGAGGCGACGTAGGTGGACTCCTAGAGGTCTCACCCACTGCCTCGGAGCCACATCTTCCCTTTCAGCAAAGCCATTTGACAGCCTTCCTGGGGACCACCATGGGTGTGAGGGAATTCAAAGGATCCAGCACAGTGCCCCCACCCCACTCAGAGGGAGGAGAGGATAACTGTTGGTGGCTCTGTACAACCCCCAGTCCCAACCCTCTAGCCCCTGTGCAGAGAGTGAGCAAGTCTGAGAGAAGGTTTGAGAGGAAGGTATCTCTGGGTTTGGCTGACCTTGAACCTCCAGCTTCTGCTCTCTGCGGGTGGTCCTGGGCCAGCCTGGCTGCTTCACACCACTCCCAGCTCAGTGGCTGCCTCCCGGACTCCCTGGCAGGTTTCCAGGCCTCAGAGGAAGCCACCTTCTCTGACGCCACCATTACTGCTGCTACCACTGCTGCTGTGAAAATGCAATTACAGCAAACAGCCGCTGCCTCACTTGAGCCTCGCTATCCACACCTGGAACTAATTAACTTAATTAGGCCTTAATGAGCTACACTGGTCGGAAGGCCTATTTTTACTTAATTATCCCCTAATGTGCTTGGCATGGAGGAGCAGGACCAGGAGGACGGCTTTGGCAGTGGCAGCCACCTCCTCTTGCTGCAAAAGGGATGCCCAGGAGTCACGCCTGCTGGCCAGGAGTGAACACTGAAGAGCTGAGAGTCTGGGAGTCTGGAGAGGCAGGGACCGCGGGCCACACCTGTGGGAACAGCGCCCTTCCCCCAGCTCATCATGCTGGCTGCCCCACCTCAGCTGAGGCTGAAGCCACATGGGAGGGGGCTGGTCCTCAGCCCAAGCATATCATACAGTTAGGATCTTCTGCATTGCACTTCTGCATGACACTGTCCTCATTTTCTTGTCTCCCATTAGAGTATAGGTTCCACAAAGGCAAGGATTTCATCTATCTTGGTCCCTACTGAATCCGCAGCCTAGAACACCATATGCCTGGCATACAGTATGGACTTTTTGTTAAAGATGTTGAAAGAATGCCTTGACCTTCCCCTAAACAGCCAGAGTCCCCAGCCCCTTCCTCGAGTTCCCCAGAGCCCACTCAGACACCTCACACCCAAGAATGACATCCCCAGATTCTTCCAGCCTCTGCTCGCACTGGTCCTACCACCTGAAGGCCATCCTCTGTGGGCTGAAATCCTTGCCTGCCCCAGGCCCTGAAGGTGCTGTGTCTCTGACCAGTGAGGGAGAGGGTCGAGACCTCTACCTGTTTGAACTTGGCTCTTCCTGGCACTTATCTCTGCCTACCCTTTAGAGGACACTCCCTGGGGCTGGGCCTGTTCGAACCCTGAGGCCATAAGCCCCTGGAAATGGTGACCATCATCTCCGCCTGCCCATCATTCCCCATTTAACCCCAGTAGCCAGGCCCAAGGTGGGTGGCCCACAGTCAGCAACTAATAAATAAGTTGTCCTCACTTTGAGCATATGGCTCAAGACTCAGGGAAGGGCTTGGAAGACAGCAAAGTCCAGCAAGCGAGGGGTCTTGCCTATAAGACAGGGCACCACGAGTGGAACATACGGGATGGCCCCCAGAGCCCAAGCCTCCCTGACAGGATTCCTCAGCTCAGAAGGGCAGAGGGCCCAGCCTGGGGCAATTGGAATTGCCAGTCAGAACCGTCTTCAAAGGGACCCTGACCCCCAGCAGGGCACAGGTGGAACAAAGGGGAGGGACAACTATGATTAATGTAATTTGGAGGGAGGGAAGACAGATGTCATGTTCCTTGGGTCCCGCCTCCCCGGGGACTCTAGAAAATCCCAGGATGTCTGAGACCATGGACTCTCCATTCAAATAGGGAAACTGAGGCCTAAGAGAAAGGATCTCCCCTTCAATAAGTGGTGCCAGGAAAACTGGACATATCACATGCAAAAGAATGAAATCAGAAAACTTCCTAACACCATACACAAAAATAAACTTAAAATGGATTAAAGACCTAAATAGAAGACCAGATACTATAAAACTCCTAGAGGAAAACATAAGCTAAACACTCTCCGACATAAATGATAGCAACATCTCAGATCCACCTCCTAGAGTAATGACAATAAAAACAAAAATAAACAAATGGGACTTAATTAAACTTAAAAGGTTCTGCACAGCAAAGGAGACCCTAAACAAAACAAAAAGACAGCCCACAGAATGGGAGAAAATATTTGCAAATGAAGTGACTGACAAGGGATTAACCTCCAAAATTTATAAATACCTCCTGCAGCTCAATACCAAAAAAGCAAACAACCCTATCAAAAATGAAGAGAAGATCTAAACAGACAATTCTCCAAAGAAGACAGACAGATGGCCAAAAAACACATCAAAATATGTTCAACATCACTAATTATTAGAGAAATGCAAATAAAAACCCCCATGAGGTACTACCTTACACCAGCCAGAATGGCCATCATCAAAAAGTCTACTAAAAATAAATGCTGCAGAGGGTGTGGAGAAAAGGGAATCTTATTGCCCTGTTGGTAGGAATGTAAAGTGGTGCAACTACTGTGGAAAACAGTATGGAGATTCCTCAGAAAACTAAAAATAGAATTACCATTTGCTCCAGCAATCCCACTCCTGGGCACTTACCCAGAGAAAATCATGACTCGAAAAGACACATGTACTTCAATGTTCATTGCGGCACTCTATACAATAGCCAAGACATGGAAACAACCTAAATGCCCATCGACAGGAGTGGATAAAGAAGATGGGTACATATGCACAATGGAATATTACTCAGCCATTAAAAAGGAAAGAACTAACGGCATTTGCAGCAACATGGATGGACCTAAAAATTATCATGCGAAGTGAAGTCAGTCAGACAATGAGACACCAACATCAAATGCTGTCACTTACATGTGGAATTTTAAAAAAGAACACAATGAACTTCTTTGCAGAACAGATACTGACTCACAGACTTTGAAAAACTTACAATTTCCACATGAAACAGGTTGGGGGGTGGGGGAATATGCTGGGGATTTGAGATGGAAATGCTATAAAATTTGGTTGTGATGACTGTTGTGCAATGAAATGTAATTGAGTAATAAAAAATGCTATAAGAATAAAAAATTTAAAGAAGAGAGAAAGAGAGGATCTGCTCAGGTGGCCCAGCCAGGCAGAGAGTAGAGTTGCTGGGGCCTGATTTTGGTTCTCGGAGCACGTCTTTTTTTTTTTTTAGGGCCACACCCACAATATATGGAAGTTCCCAGGCTAGGGGTCGAATTGGAGACATAGCCCCTGGCCTTCACCACACCTACAGCCAGAGCCATGATACATCTGAGCCACACCTGCAACCTACACCATAGCTTGTGGCAATGCCAGATGCTTAACCCACTGAGTGAGGCCAGGGATCAAACATGAATCCTCATGGATGCTAGTTGGGTTCTTAACCCAATGAGCAGCAATGGGAACTTCCCTAACAGCACTCCTCGGAGGCCCTGGAGCCTCAGGTTTCCTATCTGCACAATGGCACTGGCTCCCATCTTCTCTCACTTCCCTGTCCCCTGCCCAGGAAAGCTGTGAGGCTCACTGAGGGGAAGACTGTGGATGGCCCGGAGAGGATCAGGGCCCTGCCTCCTGGCCTCTTGGAAGGCAGGAGGTAGGGAGGGCAGAAGAGCCTGAGAGGATGGGACCCTGGGCACCGCCCAGTGATTCCCTGCCACCGCTCCTAGGAAAAGCACCATGGGGCGGGAGACCTCCCTGAAGCTGAGGGTGAGGCTTGAGGAGTGTCCAGCCACGTTGGGCTGCCTCTTGGGCCAGCACTGCCACAATTGGTTCAACACTGCCATTGCCCAGAGCCTCAGTTTCCCCACAAAAGCAATGAGGATAATAGTAATCAATCCAGGATTTCCTGCTGTGGCGCAACAGGATCGGCAGCGTCTTGGGAGTTCTGGGACGTGGGTTCGATCCCCAGCCTGGCACAGAGAGTTAAGGACCCAGCGTTGCCACGGTTGTGGCTTAGGTTGCAACTGCGGCTCAGATCTGATCCCTAGCGCAGAAACACCGTATGTTGCAGGGCAGCCAAAATGGGAAAAAAAAAAAAAAAAAAAATGTAATCGATCCAATTCTTCCAGCCTGTGGCCTCAAAAAGCTACCGTGGGGGCCCAAAAGGCTAGTGGCTCTTATGAGCAGCAAAGCCCTGGAGCGAGAAAAGACAGCCTGCTAATGGTGGCATTTCAGGCAGAGAACCTGGGGGCACAGGGGCCTAGACTGCCCATCACCCCATTCTCTGCCATCCCAGACTAGCAGAGCCCTGGCTGTCAGGGGCGGCAACGCCCATCTGTGATGGGAAAGACTGGGTCAGGGATGCCCACAGACCTGGAAACTGCCTCTCTGCCCCCACCAACTCTCTTGTCCCAGACTATCCCTCAGCTGCTGGCAGTCACTGCCCCTGCCCCCCGCCCACACACACACACACAGCAGTTTCTGCCCGCCTCCTTCCCAAGCAGAGGCAGCTGCTGCAGCCTCCATGCTGGAACCAAAATTGAATGAGCATTTTCACAATGTCGCTTCCCGCTGATGGCTCCTAATTGCATGTTGAAGCCATGCGATGGAGCCCAACTTACACTAATTATGGCATTACCCTAATTAAGTAAATACTGTATGTGCTAATTGGCTGAAATCTCTTTGGGGGGATGGGTGGGGGGAGAAGGCCTATGTCCCCTGGGCTTTCACAAGGATGGATGGGATGGGGCTAATGGATTCGTGGGAGGGGGGCATTCCTCCCTCAGTTTGGCAGGCCCTATGGTCACCCAAGTGGGACTCAGGGAGGACCCTCGGCCACAGTCCTGGACAAGCCCACCCATGCTTGAGGAGAGGAAGCAGAAGGTGCTGGACAGGTGGTCCAAGACCCAGGCTTTGACTTGCCTTTGCCCTGATGGGTTGGTGGTCTTTAACAACCTTCGTCCTCTCTCCGCTGGGTGACCCTGCCCGGCCCCCGCTTCATCCAGTCCAGAGCCTGTGGAACCTCAGACAAACTGAGCACAGGGCCATTAGAGGGACTCAATGACCATGAAGGACTAGCCAAGCCACCATCATCCATCTATGGGACATCAGTTACATGCCCGGCCTGGGGCAGCCAGAAGGGAGAAAGGACTAGGCCCTGGGGACAGCACCAGTGTGAGCCAGCAAAGGAATAAACCCAGGGCTGGCATGTGAAATGGAAGATAGTCTGAAAGGCTTCCTGGAGGAGGAGGAATTCACCTATGAGAGAAAGACAGAGGGGGAGGGAGAGAGAGAGAGAGAGAGGGAGGGAGGGACGGAGTGAAATTGGGACCTCAGAGCTCAGATCATCTTTCAAGGTGTGATTTTTTTTTCCTAATGCCAAACTTTCTTTTTTTTCTTTTCATGGCTGCACCCGCGGCATATGGAAGTTCCCAGGCTCGGGGCTAAATCAGAGCTGCAGATCCCTAATCCACTGAGCAAGGCCAAGGATCAAACCCGCATCCTCATGGACACTAATCAGGTTCTTAACCCACTGGGCCACAACGGGAAATCCCTATGCCAAACTTTTTAACCATAACTTTCAGGTGGGGTTGGAGGAATAAGAGAGCAGCCCTCTGAAGGAGAGCCCCAAGATGGAACGCCAATGCATTTGGGGGCTCTGGAGGACCAGAAGGAATGCCAGCCTTGTGTCAGACAGTCATGTAAGCCCCAGTCTGACCAGAGCCCTCAGCCTGCACTCTCTAAGCTGATCACCATGGACCAGCTATCAAGCAGGGGCCCCCATCCCTACTCTGTCTCTCATGAGGCTGTGGGGAGGGTCCCAAAGGCAAGAGCTTGAGGCCTTAGCACTGGAACTGGGGCCACTATCAGCTGGGTCTTCTAAAGCCCAGTGCCCAGTTGGCGAGCGTGTCCAGGTGCTGCAGTGTGGGCTTCCCTGTTCTCCCAGCTCCATGCCACCCGTCTGCTGCCACCTCCGTAAGCATATGCTGCAGCTCCACACCGAACAAACACCACATGCTCACTTTGGTGGGCAACAGCTCCCTGCCTTCCAGGCTGGAGGAAAGGAAAAATGAGAGGGATGAGGAGCCTAACTCTGGACCAGCACAATTACCAAGGTGGCCTTGGCCAAGCCCCTCCAGCACCCAGGCCTCAGACTGTCAATGGATGATGTCCACTCATGCATTGCCTGTCCCAGGCCTTCACTCACCACACAACATGGTCTGGGCTCCCTACACTGGCTCTAAGACAGAAACAAATAAGAAACCATCTTTTTAGCCATAACATCTGCAACTTACTCTCAAATGGCTCAGGAAAAAATTATGTATAACTAGGAGTTCCCATTGTGGCTCAGTGGGTTAAGAATCCCACTAGTATCCATAAAGATGTGGGTTCAATCCCTGGCCTTGCTAAGTGGGTTAAGAATCCAGCATTGCCTCAAGCTGCGCTGAAGGCTGCAGATGGGGCTTAGATTTCGCATTGCTGTGGCTGTGGTATAGGCTGGCAGCTGCAGCTCTGATTCAGCCCCTAGCCCAGGAACTTCCACGTGTGGCCCTAAAAAGAGAAACTATTACATATAACTACACACACACATACAGAGCAAATATATACATAGGGAGGGAAGCAAGTGAGGCAAAATATTAACAATAGTTGGAGTTCCTACTGTGGCGCAATGGGATCAGTGGCATCTTGGGAGCACTGGGATGCAGGTTCAATCCCTGGCCCAGCACAGTGAGTTAAGGATCCAGCGTTGCTGCACTGCAACTTAGGTTGCAACTGTGAGCCCTGGCCTAAGAATTCCATATGCTGCTGGGTGGGAAAAAAAAAAATTAACTATAGTTGAAATGGCAAAAGGGAGTCTTACACTATTCTTATTCTGAAAACTCTTCTGTAAATTTATTTATTCCTAAATAAAAAGTAGAAGGAAGCAAGGGAGGAAGGAAGGTCCTTTCCTTTTAGGGTATCCCAGGCTCCTGGAGGATGCATGCAGACCAGCAGCAGCCAGGTGGATATGGCCCTCTTTTGTGGGGCCAGGAGGGCTTTCCTGAGGTGGTGGAGGGAGTTGGGCTAAGCAGAGTCTCGGGACACCCAGTTCTTACCCTTCCATACAGCGGGGGATGGAGGCTGACTCCCTCCCTGTCACAGATTTAGGCAAGCCCATGGCTTTCTCCTCTTGCCCTTCTCTCCAGAGAAAAATGATATGCAGGACTTTGTTTTTGATCTTTTGGCCACACCTGCGGTATGTGGAAGTTCCTGGGCCAGGAATGGAACCGGCACCTCAGCAGTGACCAAAGCTACGGCAATGACGATGCCAGATCCTTTACCTGCTGTGCCACAAGGGAACTCCTGCTGGACTTTCTATAAGGAGTCTCCAGTGGGACAAGAAGGGGAACTTCCCTTGGTCAGAAGGTTTAGGAGGGCCTCCTGGGCCTCTCAGCATGAGAGTACACTGAAACAGCCCAGGGCGCCATGCCTGGGACTAGAGAGGGATAGGATGGCTCTGGTCAAGGCCACCCTACCTCCCTTACCCGCCACAGCACTAACAGAGGCTTGTCCCCAGCAACCCAAGCTGACTTCCCTAGTGCCCTTGCCTGTCACAGCAGCCCTTGGAAGCAGGACAGCGGCAGCAGGGAAGTGGTTCATTATTCCATCCTTCATTAGGTCTGCATTAGGCAGCCCAAGAATCGTGGGGCGTGCAGAAGGAGGTCTCTGCTTTAGATGGGCCTGTAAAGCGGCTGCAGCTCTGGACCCACCCCCTGCAGCCTCCTTCCCAACTCACCCCCCCACCCCTGCTTCCCAACTCCCTTCATTCTCACTCCTCCCCTTCCCCATTGTGCCTACCATCCTCCCCTCCTCCCTTGGGGCCCCAAATGCTCTTCCCTAAAAGGGGACTTCCCCTACCAAGTTCTCAGTCCAGGCTTTGGACCCCACCAACCGCCCCCTCCCCCAAAGAGACAATGACACCAGCATCCTGATGTGTGGTCAGTCAGGGCCGAATGAAGGGGACCCCTGCCTGCTCCCATTGCCCATCCCCTCTCCTCAACCTCGGGCTGCCACCTCAGAGCCTGGACTGCCCAGAGTGGACCTGCCTCCATTCAGGAGACTCTGTCCCAGACACTCCAGACTGCGGCACCCAGAGGTCAGCAGGGGCCGGTTCCTCCATTCGGACACCTTTGTTCTCTCGCCTTTGTCCCTGGCCCGTCCTCCCAGCCAGCCCACAGCCCAGCGCCTTAGCCCTCCCCTGGCGGGCTCCCCTCTCCCTCCCATTCCCTTCTGTGGCCTTTTGCCC
>PVHT021183699.1:35273647-35285401 GCA_004024745.2 Catagonus wagneri | reverse complement strand
CCTCGGGACAGTTCCCACACTGCAGTGCCTCTGGTGAGGAGACAGCGCCACCGAGGTGAGCTGGGGGATCGGGCACCGCCAGGCAGGCACCGCCAGGCGGGCAGCCGGAGCTCCGGGGGGCGGGCAGGTGGGGAGACCAGGCAGTCCAGTCCGCTTCACTGCCCAGGGCGGTAGGAGCAGCAGTTGGAGTGCCGGCTTCAGATTCTCCTGTGATCAGCTGGAGCCGAGGACAGAGGGGCAACCAGTTGGCTGCGGGGTCAAAGCTAGGCAGGAGCTGGCAGGCTCTGTCCCTGCCCTGGAACCTGGCTTCTGTGAGGGGCCCCTGGCTAAGGGAGACTCTCAGAGGAACCTGACTGGGTGAGCGGGAGCTGGGCTGTCCAGAACTGCCATCCCTGAGGGTCTAAGTGAATGCCCAGTCCTAGAGTCTAGGGCTCTGGACACTGCCTCTGGCTGGGCTGTGCCTTTGAGGTTGCTGAGTAGCAGCGGCTGAGCTATCCGTGAGGCTGTGACCCCAACAAGTGCCTGTTCCTGGGGGGGAGGGGTTGATGGTCCGGGAGGTGCTGGACTGCTCCCACTGCCCAGGTGGGGTGCTATAGGCAGAGAAGGAGCGCTCTGCCCTGTCCTACATGCTGGCTGCCTTCACCCCAAGCTACTGACCGCCAGGCCCACAGAACCACATGGAAGAGGGACACTCCCTCCCCTAGGGGGCTCTGACCAGCTCCCTCCAGGCAGGGTCCCCAGGACAGCTTTAACCAGAGTTGCAAGGGAGGAATTCATGTCGGAGCCCAGATGTCCCCGCGGTCAGCTTTCTGGGGTGAACTGAGCAGGAAAGGGAGGAATGCCTTGGGGTGTGGGAGCAGCTGGGAGCGGACAGGTGGAGACAGAGCCCTGGCTTTTGAGTGAGGCTACAAGTGTGATTACTGGAGACAACCCAGGGCTACTCGGAAAACCAGAGACCTGATGCTGGGCAGGTAGGTGAGAGTGGACAGAAGGGGGCAAGCCAGTGTCGGGGGGGGGCGCCCCCTTCTCAGCTAGAGCTGGAGGTGTAGAGACAGGGCTGGATGAGGAAGAGTGTGCTACTCACACTTCCCCAGAGAGGCGAGCAGGGAGGCTCTGCAGGCTGCCAGAGGAGGGGCAGGAAAGGCCCTGTGTGGGGGAAGGGTTGGGGGATTAACAGTAGGGTGCATCTTAGGAGCCAGCCCCTGGTTATCTGTAAGGCAGGGCCAGATTCTACGGCTCTGTAAACCCCCAGGAGCCAGCAGTGGACAAGATCATGATGGGTGGTGATCCCATGAGGCAGAGCTGCTAGGGCCATTTGTCCGCCTAGGACTGGGCAGATGGGGCACTTGTTTCTGGGGGCCAGCTCTCCCTGGCGCCCTTCCCTGGCCAGAGCCTCCTCCTGTGAGCTAGCTTCACCACCTTCTAGATGGAGCAACATGTCTGGGGTGGGGGGTAGGGGGATCAGAGCTCTCCAGGCCAGGGCAGCCTGAGCTGGGAAAAGGGGAGACCAAAGCCTCAACTGGCCCCCTGGTTGCCCAATGAAGGGCTGACCCTCAGACATCCCAGCCTGGGCAGAGCTCACCTCAGCTCTGTGGCCCTCTCAAGAGGCAGCCTGCTTGGGCCACTGGCTTCCCCACCACTCAGGGTGTGTCGGTGTCGCCCCTACCCCCACCCCTTCCCCGGCACACCAGAATCCTCTCACCCGGCTAGGGACTGCTGGTCTGGAGACAGGCCAGGCCTCCCCCTCCATCACCCCCCAGCCTGATGAGGCCCCTCACACATGATCCAGATCCAGAGGAACTGGGCTCAATACTCATTCTTCTGAGCCCTGAGGGGGCTCCCTCCCAGGCTAAATCAGCTTCCTCTAGATCCAACTGACCCCACCACTGGCTCAGTGACCTCCCAGGGCACTGTGCACCCCAGCAGCCATTAAAGACCCAAATACTACCCCCAGCTAGTGCTAGTCCAGTGCCAGAGAGCATCAGTCACTCGCTCTGCCTCACTGAGCATCAAGGCCTCGCCAGCTCAACGCTGGCCCTGCCTGGAAGAAGGGGGCCTCCCTAGGCCAAGAACTCCCTGAGTGTCTCCTTGGACAAGGCCAATACCTCTCCCTTTGTTCCCTCTGTCCCTGAGCCCCCTTCCACAGAGCTTTCCTACCCACATCCATCTCTTGCCTGCACTCCCCAGGGAGGTGAGCAGGACAAGGATGTTGTCCCCATTAGACAGGGGGGAAAGCCAAGGCCTGGACAAAGGAAGGTGGCATGGCCAGGACAAGGTCCTGGGACTTGACTCCCACTCCAGTGCTCCTTTCAGGTCTTTTAACTGCCACCCTGGTGAGAGCCTGCAGGAGGGTGAGGTGCCTGTGCTCACCAAAGTCGACCAGCTGCCCAGCCTCTCTCCCCCCAAATCCCCAGGCCCTGATGGCATTCCCAGTGACAGAGGGGCTAGGTTACTGCCAGGGGTGTTTGAGCCAGAGCTTCCAGCCTTGGTTCCAAAGTGGGCAACCAAAGAGTGCCTGGGCTGGCCAAAGCCTACCAGGGTGGGGCTGCAGAGGAGCAGGCAGAGGGGTTTCCAAGCCTGGTGATGCACACTCTCCCACCTGCAGCAACTCCCCCCCCCCTGTCCTAAGACAGCCTCCTGGTATCATCACTTGCCTCATGGGGACTGCCACCACTGTCAGTGTGTAGTGCAAACCCTTCAGCTAGGCACACAAGGCCCTTTGCAAGCTGGCTTCTGCCAAGCCTTTATGGTCTCCCTACTGAACTTGTATCACCATCTCACCCCTACATTCTAATCACAACCCCACCCCTGGATGGAGCAGAGCATGGCTCAGAGGCCCACTCAGTGACTGGCTGTGGGTTGAACTGGATACACACATGCCCACACGTGTCCCTGAGTACACACACACAGATGTGCACGCGGATGCAGACACACACCCTTGTGCAGAAACCTGCCTCACAACCAAGAGTAGCTTTCTGTCAAATCACACACACAACAAAGCCATGAAATCTAAGCCAAGGACAGACAAAGCTGTTCCAAGCATCCCTAGAGAGGCCAAGTGTGGTTATGTCACCATCCCCAAGTTCTTGGTGAGGCTGCGGGGAGGCAGGAGTGGGTCCCTGGATCTGGCTGAACCCTGGCCAGGCTGCAGGGTCTCTGAGCCCCAGAGATTAGGCAGAGGATGGTCAGGCAGATCCTAATCAGGTTCTTGTGCTGGTTCTGTGGCACCCTTGCTGTGCAGCCCCAGAGAAGCTACCGTCCCTCTCTGTTTCACCAGCTATAAAACAAAGGGATTTGGATTAGCAGACACCTAACGGCAGGCCAGGACCATTGCCCAGCTGCTCTCAGTTCATGCTAAGTGCAGAAAACAGAAGGATCTATGAAGGCAGCAGCCAGGGGAAGCTTCTGAGGATGGAGATGAGGTGGGCACCAAGGCAGCAGGAATCCAAGCAAGGGGAGACAGAAGCCAAGAGCCACAGAATGGGAGCAGTTATTATGACCCATAATTGCCATTTATGGAGCAAAGTCCTACTGAACACTCACCATGTAGGCTTTATCTCATATTTTCATCTAGATAGCAGCCAAATATAACCTTTCTTATCTTGGAGTTACCAAATGGGCAAGTCTAATGAGTTAGGCCGAATCTACCCTCTGGCCTCCCAGCTCCCATGAACACATGCACAGGTCAGGGACCAAGGTGCCACAAATGCAGCCTCTGGCAACACCTCACTCACCTCCAAACCCATCAGCAGACACATAAGCAGCCCGGTGCACAGGGAGCAGCAGAGCCCCTGTGCTGAGGAGCTTCGTGTGCACACACAGATGCATTCCCGCTCCTGGATGCCAATGCCAACACTGGCATGCTCACATGCCACCACGTGTACACATGCACACACCGGGGACATGGCACACAGGTCCTCTGCCACAGCCACAGCCCTCCTTTCCTATTCTTGCTGGGAACTTGACACCCAGTACTAACACTCAGGCCCTCGAGGGCAAGGACGGAAGCATGGACAGGGCACATCTAGAGATGAGCAAAGGGCACAGGCAGGGCCACATGGGGACTGCCAAGTCTATGACCCCCAAGACTTGGTACCCCCAAGTCTATGACTGGCCCCCGCCACCATCTCACATCGGTAGAAAACCCCTGCCAGGACAGAAGGAAAGGAAGGGAAGTGGAGCCCCTGCATCACAGAGGGGTGGGAATTCCCTTCTTCCCTAAATCTCCTGGCCCCCAGGGCCCTGCTCACCTCCCTTCCCATCCCCAGCCCACCAGGAACCATCTGCAAGCTGCACTGTCCAGAGCTCAAGAGGGGAAGGGGGGTCTTCCCAGGGGCAGGGCATGCCAGCCCGGGTTCAGAGCCCCTCACACCCTCAGAGAAGAGGGCACAGCTAGGGTGGAGGAGGGGGCCAGCAGGAGCAGCCCCAGGCCTCGCTGTTCTCTATGGCTTTTTATTCCTATGTGATTCTACTGCTCATTCATATAGGGATTGGAGCCGTGGCGCACGGCGGGGGCGGCCAGCGGAGGGCTGCAACACCGAGCAAGGGGTCCCAAGGAGCGCCAGGACAGCAGCCCCTCCCTCTCCCAGTGCAGGCTGCTAGCCTGGTCAAGGGAGCCCCTCACCTCTTGCTCCCCTCCCCAATGGCCTCTTGCCCGTCAGGTGTAGGAGGAGTAGGGGCAAGGGGATACTGGACCCCATCACTGCTCTGACCCGCCACCACAGCACTGGAGACCCCACTGGACTGTGTCCCCAGAATGGCTAAAGAACTGGACTGTGTCCCCAGAACGGCTAAAGGACCTGAAGGTGTTCAGTCTGGGAACATGGGCCCGGCACAAGGAAACAAGGCCCAGTGTCCTGAGTGGCCAAGGGTGGCCCCTGGATATTCAGGAGGTAGCCCAACCAAAGTGAGTACAGTCCGACGACAGAAAAGAGGGATGCCCCTGGTAGCAGGCAGTAAGCATGCGCCCAGCGAGGCATACAGCAGAGGGTGGATAGACCTGGCAGGGATGCCAAAGGGGAGAGTGACAGCTGGACAGGTAGCCTGTCCCTCTTGGACCCCAGGGACTGATGTCCTTAGGCTGTCCTCCTGGGAGTCTCTGCTCACCAACATCAAGCTCGTTGGGAGCCAGGTTTAAGCCTCCCAGGCTGCTATTTAAGTGAAACAAATGCCCTACAGAGTGGGATATGGGGAACTGCTGCAGGGCCTGGCACTGCGGCTGCTGCCCGACATCGCTCCCCTTCTCAGCCGCTCCCTGCTAGGCTTTGCTCTGCGGGAAGATGAACTGAGAACCCACAGCATGGTCCTTTTTATTTTCAGTCCTCCTTGCTTTACGCCACATAAGAAACAGGCGCAGGAGCCGAGCAGGGGGCTGCCTGGGAGAGAAGACTGGGAACAGTGAACTGGCCCAGGGTTCATCCTGGTCCTCAGGGACACCTGCTGCCATGGCTGAGAGGAGGAGTGGACGAGAGCCCCCATCTGCCTTCTGGTTGGGAAATCAGACACACAGGCCCTGGGTGGGGGTGGGGGCAACCAAGCAGCCGGGACCAAGGTGAAAAGAAGCCCTAAAAACTTGGTGAGGCCCTGAGGACCAACCCTGGTCTGCTCCAGGACGCCGCCCCGCAGACCTCCTCTAGGTTCCTAAAATGTGACCTATGCCTCACTGAGGTTGCAGGAACAGGAGGTGGGCGTCCATGACATTGGTGCCCGTCAGCCCTGTGCGCAGCAGGTGTGCCCCACCTTGGAAGCGGCAGAAGAAGGTATGTGAGTCACTGCAGGCTAGGAAGGCAGCCACATCCAGACCCTCGGCGGCGGCCTGGCTGGCAAGCTCAGACCTGACCCAGGCCCCGGCTGCCTCTGTGGGCCCATCCTGCCCATCAGTGCCACCACTCAAAAACAGCACGTCAATAGGTTCCAATGGCCACTGTCCCAGCTCCACTCCAACACGCAGGGCCAGTTCCTGGTTCCGGCCACCCTTGCCTGAGCCCTGCAACTGCACTGTGGGCTCGCCACCAGCCAGCAAGCAAACCGGGCCCTGAGCACCCACCACGGCTTCCAGAGCTTCCTTCAGCTGCACATCTGGGAGCTGGATCTGGGCTGCCAGTTCATAGAGTTGTTCATCCTCCTCCACAGAGGTTCTGCCTGCAGGCATGGTGAGGCGGGCTCCAGCCACTTGGGCCAGCAGCCCATAGAACCGGGCCACATTTTTCACATCACCCTGTATGGCTGTGCTCAGCACCACAGCCTTATAACCCAGCGCCTCAGCCTGCTTCTGAGCCTCAGCCAGTGCCAGTGCATTGGAGCCAATGATCACATTGAGGACGTGACCACAGGCGTGTGGTCCATGGGGGTCAGAGTCGGCCCGAGCCAGCACAGTTTTCACAGAACGTGGCAGGGCAGCACGAAGGCCGTAACGATTGAGGATGTGCAGGCAATCTTGCACGCTGTGGATGCTGGCCACAGTGGGGCCGCTGGCAATCACCTCCACAGGGTCTCCTACCACATCTGACAGAATCAAGCTCACCACCTGGGGAGGGGTCGCAGAGGCAAGGCTCAGTCCCACCTGGTCCTTGCCCCAAAGCCCATGAGGATAAACCGCCTCCATCCATCCACATGCCCTCACACCACCCAGTGCATCTCCCTGCCCGCTTCTCACCCCTCTCAAGCAAGTATACAGAACACTTGGCCTTGTGAACTCCCACACCAGGCCTCTGCCTTACATCTCCCTGGCAAGTGTGGGCCTGGCTTCACCAGCCCAGGCCGCCTGGGGAAGAAGGGACCCACACACCTGGGCAGGGTAGGCAGCCTGAGCCAGCCCCCCACCCTTGAGCTGGGACAGGGCCTTCCGGATGGTGTTCAGCTCCTGGATGTTGGCTCCACGGGCTGCCAGCAGCTTGGTTAGCATCTGCTTCTCCTCCAGTGTGACAGGTGGGATGGGGGCGGGCAGCAGGGACGACCCCCCACCTGCAGAGACAGTGAAGACCTCAGGCAGAGGGGGTGGATGGCAAAGGGACTTCTCCACCAGGAGACCAGGCCAGCAGTGCCTATCTTAGGGAAGTGGAGCCTAGAAAGGTGGGATTAGTGTGCCCCCATGTGGGCATATAGGGAATGTGTGCACAGTCACTATACCCTGGGCACCTGAGAGTGAACCCTGCCTTGTGGTAGCCCAAGTCCCAGCAGACACTGGAAGAACTATTGTTTTAGAGCTTGGAAAGGGAGCAGACCTGGAGGGGACAGCGGAGGACCACAAAGGGGGCTCTGAGGGAGGTGGAGACTGAAGTTCTAGCCCCGGGTGGCAATGGTACAGACAGCAGCAACAAGAGAGACATTTTCCCCACAAGGCCCTGAGTGAGATGCTCTCTGGGTGCCCTCTCATGATTCCCCGACAAGATCAGTTGAGAGGAAGACCCCAAGGCTCAGGGGAGACCAAGGAATCAGCCATCCAGGCTCTTAACTGCCTCCCTTGCTCTGTGACCTTGGTTCAGACCAAGGGTCCCTTGAAGACCTGATACTTGGAACCCATCTCCCTAAACTGTCCAGAGCCAATCTAGCACCCACACCTGAGATGAGTACGAGCAGCAGGTCATCAGCTGTGAGGCCTTCGGCCAGCTGCCGGATGGCCAGTGCGGCCCGCAGCGCATCCCGGTCCGGCAGGTTGTCCTCTGCACCCTCGAATACCTGGACACGGCTGTGGGGCTTCAGCAGCATCTCTCTGAAGGGAGAGAGAATGGACAGCAAGAGACGGGGTGGGTCCCTCTTCCCACCTGAATTTCCAGATGCAAAGACATGAAGAAGGGTGCCCTCTGACAACCACCTGCAGCCAGGCCAGACCCAGAAGAAGACGGAAGCTGGTGAAGGAAGGAGGCCCCGATTCGGCCTGAGTCCTGGCCCAGGTTCCTCCCCAGATGGACAGTGGGTAACAACCCCCGCAAGGCTCCTTACTGTTTGCCAGCACGCTCCATGGCAGCACGGATCCCCCTGGGCACGCTGATCACGCCCTGCACAAGATGCTGGCCCAGTAGCTCCTCAGCTGCAGCTGCCATGCCCAGCACAGCCTTGCCAAAGCCCACTAGGTAGAGGTTCTGCCGTAGTTGAAAGCTCCGGTCCCGCACTTTCAGCTGCCCACTGTCAGGATCCAAGGACAGTGCCCGCTGCAGCATAGGACCTGGCAGCACAGCACCCACAGTGCTCTCAAATAGCTGCCGCGCCTGCTCTGCCAGGGCCATGCTACTGGCCAGCCGGGTCAGTGGGAGCCCCCAGAGGAGTGGGCGCAAGGGGGCTCGGGCGAAGTGACGCAGGACCTGCAGGGCTATAGCCATGCCCCACTGCTCTCAGCACCACCTGGCACCCATGGCTGCCTAGGAAAAAGAAAATACTAGTGAGACCGTTGCAAGGCCAGAGACAGGAGGCTGCCCCCAGCCACTGCTCTGAGGGCTCAGACCCAATAGACCCCACAGCTGCTGCTGCAAGAATGGGTCATATGCCAGTCCAAGGAGACTTCCTAAGGCCTTCAGTGGCCTGATCACACTCCAGTCTTCAGGGCCCAGGTCTGCCACCCAACCATGTCCTCCTCTTCTGCAGGCCACACGCCAGCCCTCTAGACACTCTGCCCCAAGTCCAACGGTCCTGTTAGCTGAGCCCTCCTCCAGGATCGCCCTCTTGGGCTGAGAGTTAATCATTCACAGAGTGAGCAATTTCTTAACAGTGGGCTCCCGAGGCTCCCCTTTTCCACCTCCTGCACTTCTGAGCCTCACCCAGGGTCATGCCCCTTTCTGGCACTCCTTCCTTGCCGCTTTACTGCTTCTATTGCTATGAGGCTGCTGGCTGTCCCACTAAGTGACCTCAAGCCTAGTGACCTCCAGCCTGCTCTATTTCATTAGTTCATGGGTCTGGGTAGGGAACCTGGTAAAGCCAGATCTATGTAAGGATGCTATAGGTTTGCCAGGACACTGACAGGCACGACTAGGATGCATCCTCAGGGCACCAGGCAGGCACAGAGGCACATAGACTGAAGAATCCTAGCACTCGGGGCCAGCCAGCAAGAGGTTCAGGTTCAAATCGGAAGTCACAGAAAAGTCTAGCTCACTGTAAAACCTTAAGAAGTCCTTAGACACCACATGGCACCAGGTACCATGGGGCCCAATCTGCTGGACAGAAAAGGACGCCCTTCCACCTACGTGACCAGACCCACCACTGCCAAAAAGATGCCTTTTGGCTCTGACAACCAGTCTTGGGTCATACCACCCATAGGGGTGAGAGCCATGTGGCTGGGGCAGGCGAAGGCCAGGCTCCCACAGCTGAGGCCAAGTAGTCATCTTCCCCACCTGGCACAGTAAAGGCTAAAGAAGTCTTGAGGTGAAGGTCAAGAGGCTGCAGAGGAGTTTAGGGACAATAAAGCCCCAAAGAGCTCATCTCAAATGCCCCAAAGAGGCATTACTGGAATTTGTGTTGTGGCTCAGTAGTTTAAGAACCCAATATAGTGTCCGTGACGATGAGGGTTTCATCCCCGGCCTCACTCAGTGGGCTAAGTATCCAGCATTGCTGCAAACTGTGGTATAGGTCGCAGATGCAGCTTAGATTCGGTGTTGCTGTGACTGTGGCGTGGCTGTAGCTCCAATTTGACCGCTAACCCAGAAACTTCCATATGCTGCAGGTGTGGCCGTAAAAGGGGGGGGGGTGGTAAAGGTATTAGTGGAGTTCCAGCTGTGGTGCAGCAGGTTAAAGATCCTGTGTTGACAGAGGCACAGGTCACAGCAGTGGCTCGGATTCGATCCCTAGCCTGGAAACTTCCATATGCTGCAGGTGCAACAGAAAAAGAAAAAGGCATTACTTTAATAAATGCCCACCATAAATACTGACAGCTGACTGTAGCAGCAAGTGTGGACAGAGCAAGACAAAAAGGCTGGAAATCAGGCTCCAGATCCACCACAAGGACAGTTCCATTTCTCTCATGGGGCCTCATGTGTAAAAAGAAAAGAAGGATGAGATTAAGACTAATAGTCTCCCCTGCACATCTTTGGGCTCTCTGAAGCTGTCCACTGTTAACAATGGACCCCAAGCATCATCTTATCCCACACTCAAAAAACCTGGCAGGAGTTCCTGCCATGGCTCTAAGGAAACGAATCTGACGCTAGCATCCATGAAGACACAGGTTCGATCCCTGGCCTCGCTCAGTAGGTTAAGGATCTGGCATCGCTGTGAGCTGTGGTGTAGGTCACAGACACACAGGACTTGTATCTGGTGTTGCTGTGGCTGTGGTGTGAGCTGGCGGCTACAGCCCCGATTTGACCCCTCACCTGGGATCCTCAGGTATGTTAACACTGAGACACCATGAGCACTCCTTTTTTTTTTCTTTTTTGCCACAACCGCTGCATGAGGAAATTCCTGGGACAAAAATGGAACCCACGCCATAGCAGTGACTAGAGCCCCTGCAAGTGGCAACACCTGGATCCTTAACCCGCTGAATCTGACTGCAGGGCTCGGGTTGCTGCGGAGGTGCAGGTTCTATCCCAGCCTGATGCAGTAAAGGATCCTGCATCACCACAGCTGTAGCATATTCAGTCTCTAGCCAGAGAAGGAGAGAGTGGAGGAAGGAAGGAAGCAAAAAAAACACAACTTCTAGCCTTCAGCCACTTAGCCTACATGAAGCTCAGCTTTCCCAGAAGAGAACAAACCATGCCCCAGATCAGCTGTGAAAGGGAACACAGAGGGCTCCAAAATGGACCCAGTTGTTGCCTAGGACCCCTGGGGCTGGGCCATTAGGGTCAGAGGTAAAAGAGGCTTAGTATGTGGCAAAAGCTGATTTTTCAGCCTGGGCGAACTTTGTACCAGTTTCTCTGATGGATACCTGCCTAGAGGATCCCAGCCCAGGGCAGGGGGCGCCCAAGACTAAGGTAGCCAGATAAAAGTACAAGACATTCAGTTAAATTTGAATTTCAGATAAACGAGTAATTTGTTAAATATAAGTACCTCCGTACATACTGGGGACATACGCATACTAAAAAGATATTTATTTTCTTTTTAGGGCTGCACCCACCGCGTACCGAAGTTCCCAGGCTAGGGGTCCAATCGGAGCCGTAGCTGCCACCCTACACCAACAGTCCCAACAATGCCAAATCCGAGCTGCGTCTGCAACCTTTGCCGCAGCTCCCGTAGCTGCCACCCTACACCAACAGTCCCAACAATGCCAAATCCGAGCTGCGTCTGCAACCTTTGCCGCAGCTCCCGGCAACTCGGGATCCTTAACCCACTGAGCGAGGCCAGGGATCCAACATGCGTCCTCGTGGATACTAGCTGAGCCACCACCGGAACTCCCTTTTTTCTTTTTCTTTTTTGGCCGCAACAGCAGCATGTGGAAATTCCCGGGCCAGGGATGGAACCCACGACACAGCAGCAACTAGAGCCGCTACAAGAGGCAACACCCGGATCCTTAACCCGCTAAGCCAAAAAGGAACTCTTAAAAACTTATCTGTTGTTTATCTGAAATTCAAATTTAATTGCACGTCCTGCCTTTTTGTTTGCTCAACCCAGCAACTCAACCTGTGACAACGCCTCTCCTTGAAAGACTCCCAGAGGGTGTCTTTCGTCGGGGAGACCCTCCTCCAAGGACCCGTCGAGACCACCGGTGCGGATGCAATCAGCAAGAGGCTTTATTCGAATACACGGGTACCCGGGGCGACAAGTCTTTCGGTGGACTTGCGCGCCCAACCTGGGTGAAAAAGGGGTTTATATAGGGCCGAAAAGCAGAAGCGAGAG
>PVHT021183699.1:35213645-35264260 GCA_004024745.2 Catagonus wagneri | reverse complement strand
TTTTTTTTTTTTTTTTGCTTTTGTCTTTTTAGGGCTGCACCTGTGGCATATGGAGGTTCCCAGGCTAGGGGTCCAATCAGAAATACTGCTGCTGGCCTACACCACAACCACAGCAATGCTGGATCTGAGCAGCTTCTTCAACCTACACCACAGCTCACGGCAATGCCGGATCCTTAACTCACTGAACAAGGCCAGGGATCGAACCTGCAACTTCATGGTTCTTAGTCAGATTCACTTCCACTAAGAACCATGAAGCTGTGCCACGATGGAAATTCCCTGTCTTGCAATTCATAACTTATTTGAAGAGGAGTCCATATTTTTATTTTGTACTGGGTCTGCAAATTATGTAGTCCGTCCTGCTACCAGGCGAAGGAGGCCATCCTTTTGAAACCGAGCAGGACCCTGAGGGCTCCCAAGTACAGATCCTTTCTGTGTCCCCCATTTCTTGCTTACAGAATAGATTTTGGCCTCCCTGATCTCTGCATTCCAAAGGGCAGGTTCAAATAGTTACTAATCAGAAGAATGGAGGGGATGCAGAAAAGGGGAGAAGCAGGAGTTCCCGCGTGGCTCAGTGGTTAACAAATCCGACTAGGAACCATGAGGTTGTGGGTTCGATCCCTGGCCTTGCTCAGTGGGTTAAGGATCTGGCGTTGCCGTGAGCTGTGGTGTAGGTTGCAAACGCGGCTCGGATCCCGCGTTGCTGTGGCTGTGGCGAAGGCCGGCGGCTACAGCTCCTGTTAGACCCCTAGCCTGGGAACCTCCATATGCCGCCCTAGATAAGGCAAAAAAAAAAAAGAAAGAAAGAAAGAAAGAAAGAAAAAGAAAGGGGGAGGAGCAGACTAGAACTAATAATGTAGCCTGAGGGCAGGGTCCTGGTTCCAGCCTCGAGGGATTCACAAAATCATATCTTTGAGCTCTTCTGGAGAGCTAAAAGTCCCAACAAATAGAAGATGTTAACTTCTATTGATGAAGCATTTTTCATTCCAGAGAGGTCACAGTTTGATAACCTGGAGAATAGACCTGAAGCCAGATAAAGGAATGCAGAGCAGCCCCAACCCCACCCACCCCCCACCCCCTGATCCTTATTAGCAACCCCACCCTTGAACCAGCTATAAAACTCCTCACCAACTCTCCCTCAACCGCCACCCAGATTGAGAAACGAAGTTTTGCAAGTGGGACATGCTGTGTTCTCCTTGGCCTATCAAGACAATAAAGCTATTCTTTTCTTCTTCACCCCAGTCTCTGTCTCTGCCCTCCGTTTTGGAAAGAAGATATATTTGTTTTGGTCACTTTAAACTGCAGCGTGGGGAGTTACCGTTGTGGTGCAGCGGAAATGAACCTGACTAGCATCCATGAGGTTGCGGGTTCAATCCCTGGCCTTGCTCAGTGGGTTAAGTATCCGGAGTTACCATGAGCTGTGGTGTAGATTGCAGACGCAGCTCGACCGGATCCTGCATTGCTGTGGCTGTGGTGTAGGCTGGCAGCTGCAGCTCTGATTGGACCCCTAGCCTGGGAACCTCCTTATGCCACATGTGCAGCCGTAAAAAGCAAAAAAAAAAAAAAAATTAAATTGCAGCATGAAATGTTGAAATTTAACAAATGAGCCAGTCTCAGTTGTAGTATGGGAATCATTTCACATTTTTATGTGAGTGTATCAAGTCATCATGTTGTATACTTTAATCCTGATCCAATGTTATACGTCAATTATATCTCAGTAAAGCTCAGGCAAGAAAGAAAAGGAAGGAAGGAAGGAAGAGAGAGAGAGAGAAAGGAAGGAAGAAAGAAAGAAAGAAAAACCCTGTCCAAGGAGCTTAAACAATAAGGAAAAGTTCTTTCACATAACAAGTGATCTTAAGGTAGAATGGCTCTAATGTTGGCTAAATAGGTCACAATGGGGAGTTCCCTTCGTGGCTCAGTGGTTAACGAATCCGACTAGGAACCATGAGTTTGAGGGTTCGATCCCTGCCCTTGCTCAGTGGGTTAACGATCCGGCGTTGGCCGTGGGCTGTGGTGTAGGTTGCAGACGCGGCTCGGATCCTGCGTTGCTGTGGCTGCGTTGCTGTGGCTGCGGCGCAGGCCGGTGGCCACAGCTCCGATTAGACCCCTAGCCTGGGAACCTCCACATGCCGCGGGTGCGGCCATAAAATGACAAAAAGGCAAAAAATAAATAAATAAATAAATAAATAAATAGGTCACAATGACCTTGTGTTAGTTTCCTAGAGCTGTCATAAGAAAGCCACCCAAACTGGATGGCTTAAAACAATAGAATTTTGTTGTCTCACAGTTCTGGAGGAGAGTAGTACAAAATCAGGTTATCAGCAGTGTTAGAATACAAGAGGCCGAAGACCGAGAACCATGAAATCTCAAGCAAGTTTATTGACCAGAAGAGTGGCCAGGAGCACAGAGTTAAGAAGAGACTCAGGCTGCCGCAGTACAGAGGAAAGGGGATTTTTTTTTTTTTTTTTGGTCTTTTTGTCCTTTTATGGCCGCACCCATGGCATATGGAGTTTCCCAGGCTAGGGGTCTAGCAGGAGCTGTAGCTGCCGGCCTACGTCACAGCCACAGCAATGCGGGATCTGAGACGCATCTGCAAACTACACCACAGCTCACAGCAACACCGGATCCTTAACCCACTGAGCAAGGCCAGGGATCGAACCTGCAACCTCATGGTTCCTAGTCGGATTCGTTTCCTCTACACCACAGTGGGAACTCCAAGGGGCTTCATATGTATGTAAGGAGTAGGGTCTCAGTCATGTACTGACAAGGAAGTAGAGTATGGAATGGGGAAAACAGGAAAAGGAAGGTATAGGTCATACTCTTAAAATTTAACAGTTTCTGCACTTACATTTATCTTGAGGCTTTGAGGTTCATGAGGTTATCTTTGTTCAATGGCCATCAGCCATGGCCTGGAGACCATCTAATTATGTCTGTCCTGCATCAGGCCATCTGGTTTTGCTGTATTTCAATTAGTCTCCATTTTATAGTTACCACCTAACAAGCAGGGCCATGCTCCTTCTGAAATCTGTAGGGCAGACTTCAATCTCTGCTTCCATAGTTTTACTGAAATATAATTGATTTACAATGTTGTGATAATTTCTGCTGTACGATCAGCTTCCATTGATACATGGCCATCTTATTTCTTTGTGTCTCTTCTTATAAGGACACCAGTCATACTGGAGTTAGGGACAACCCTACTCCAATATAAACTTAACTAATTATATCTGCAACAACCCTACTTCCAAATATGGTCACATTCTGGGGTGCTGAGGGTGATGACTTCAATATATCTTTTAGAAGGCAGACACAATTCAACTCAAAACATTTCCTTTCCATCTTTCTGGTCTGCCTTTTTCAACCTGCTTAAGTATCTTCAGACTGCTCTCTCATGCTCCAACGTGGTTGCAGAAGTCCCAGGCATCACATCCAGTGCAATGAATGAATGAATGAAGATGGATCATCTCTTCCTTTTATCCCTTTCAGAAACAAAGAAACCTTTGCAAGACCCCTTCCATAGCAGACTTGCTCTCGTTTCTCATTAGCAAAAATTCCATCACAGATGCATGCCTAATGCCATCACTGGGAAGAGGAACAAGACCACTCCTCATGATTGGCTTGTGCCAGCCGTTCTCAAATTTCAACCTGTATCAGCATCACCTGGAGGGCCTATTACAAGACAGATTGCTGGGCCCCACCCCCAGAGTTTCTAGTTCTGGGGTGAGGTCTGTGAATTTTTTTTGGCCCTGCCGACAGCATGCAGAAGGGTTTTTGTTTGTTTTGTTTGTTTTCATTTTTGGCCAACCCATGGCATATGGAGTTCCCAGGCCAGGGGTCATATCCAAGCCACAGTTGCTACCTACACTGCAACAGCTGTGGCAATGCCATGTCCTTTAACCCACTGTGCGGAGCTGGGGATCAAACCTGTGTCCTGGTGCTGCAGAGATGTTTCTGATCCTGTTGCAGCACAATGGGAACTCTGCACACAGTTCTTGGGCCAGGGATTGCACAGCACCAGAGCAGTAACCAGAGTCACAGTAGTGACAACACTAGATCCTTAGCTCACTAAGCCACCAGGGAACTCCAAGTCTGAGCATTTGAATTTTTTCTTTTTCTTTTCAGGGCCGCACCTGCAGCATATGGAGGTTCACAGGCTAGAGGTCCAATCGGAGCTATAGCTGCTGGTCTACGCCACAGCCACAGCAACGCAGGATCCGAGCCGCATCTGCAAACTATACTACAGCTCACAGCAACGCAGGATCGTTAACCCACCGAGCAAGGCCAGGGATCCAACCCACAACCTCATGGTTCCTAGTCGGATTCGTTTCCGCTGCCCAAGGATAGGAACTCTGAGAATTTGAATTTTTTTTTGTCTTTTTGCCTTTTTTTCTAGGGCCACACTCACGGCATATGGAGGTTCCCAGGCTTGGGGTCTAACAGGAGCTGTAGCCACCAGCTTACGCCAGAGACACAGCAACGCGGGATCCGAGCCACGTCTGCAACCTACACCACAGCTCACGGCAACGCCGGATTCTTAACCCACTTAGTGATGCCAGGGATTGAACCCTCAACCTCATGGTTCCTAGTCAGATTCGTTAACCACTGAGCCACAACGGGAACTCCAAGAATTTGAATTTTTGATGATTAGAATTTGTCGGATGAAACGGATGCTGCTGGTCCTGGGAATGAAACCATGTACGAGACCCTAAATTTTTGTGTTTCGAAGTAAGAGTCTTTTCCTTTAGCTCCCCCCAGGTGTTCCCTCAATCTCAAAAGGCTGACTCAAGAGTTAATGATTAGAAAATATTAGCGTGGCTCTGTAGCACAACGGATAGCTCGTTGTACTTCTAGAAAATATTGTTACAGCTAAAACCCATCTAAAACAGTCTCAATTATGCTTTGTCCTGCCTTGACCCACTAACTTGCTACTATTGTAATTAGTAACTACTACTGCAATTAGAGTTATATTGCACCTAGCATCTGGCTTTTCACAAATGACCTCTTCCTTGATTGTTTTATTTTACTAATGGTTACTTTCTAGAGTTATATTGCACCTAGTGTTTTCTTTTATAATCGAAACACTCACTAATACCCCTTCTCTATAAGCAATCTTCATTCCAGAAAGTCAAGGAATGATAACCTCGAAGACAACCAGAAACAATTACGGGCCCGACTGACACCGGATTTGACGACTCTGAAAAATGATCTATGGATGAAGAATAATATAGACACCTTAATCAATAACCCTGTCTTCTAAGCTAAACCTATAAAACCCTTCCTATTCCCTCTCAAGACAGGACATAGTGAGGCAGAATATTAACTCAGGTAGTCAGTGTAGAAGCACGGGCTTCAATGCATTCTTTGATATGGTCTTTCATTAACATCTATGGTTTAAGGGCTCCAGAGAGTAATTCCCCACAGGCCTTGTTTACTATAGAAAATGTGCTTTCCCCCAAACAGACCATAATCTCTAACCCACTCCTCAAGTGATAGAAAAGGAATGAGAGAAACGGTGACTTAGTCCGAGGGAAGAGAAGGACAAAGAAGTCATCAAACTTATGGGGACATTTCCACCCCTAAGACCCTGTTGGGACAAGGACTGATATAGGTAACTGAACAAGGCCAATGGGAGGAAACCACATCTTTCTGGACCCCATGTTGGTACCCCCCATCTTTAAGAAATAAAAACCCCTATAGGACAATAGAGAAGGTGGCTCTTCTCCCTCCTCCCAGCAGCCCTGGGAGCTGTTTGCTTTCCTTTAATAAAAACTTTGCTTGGAGTTCCCGTCGTGGCACAGTGGTTAACGAATCCGTCCAGGAACCATGAGGTTGCAGGTTCAATCCCTGGCCTTGTTCAGTGGATTAACGATCTGGCATTGCCGTGAGCTGTGGTGTAGGTAGCAGACGTGGCTCGGATCTGGCGTTGCTGTGGCTGTGGCGTAGGCCGGTGGCTACAGCTCCGATTAGATCCCTAGCCTGGGAACCTCCATATGCCACTGGTGCTGCCCTAAAAATGACAAAAAAAAAAAGACCAAAAAAAAAACCTTTGCTTGCTTGCTGCCTCATGTGTTTGTGGAGTTCATTCTTCAACCGCATGAACAAGAACCCGGAATCTGGTATCATCTTTCCAGTATCAACAGTTTTGAGGCACTAGCCTGCTGTGTCCTCCTTTTGGCAAAGCAATAAATCTGTTCTTTCTCTTCCTCAAAACTCTGTCTCCAAAACTTAATTGGTGCAGGTGTACAGAGGCCACATTTTTGGCTACCGGTCCACACTTTGAGAACCAGTGGTTTAGACTAATCAGGATTTATCTCAGAGGTCTGGACTCAATTCTTGGGAAATACATTGCCATTCACTGGAGGGAGGATATCTGAACAAGAACAACAAAAAAAAGGATTCCAGCAGAAAGGAACAAGAGGAGAAAACTGTTGGATAGGCAGCCAGTAGTGTCTGCCACAGAGTGGGGAAAAAAAAGCAGGCAGGAAGAGACTAGGAGTGTGTCCAGAAAGGTGAGAAGAAAGTCAGAGCAGAATGATGTCAAGGGAACCATGGAGAAGAGATTCAGGGAGAGAACAGTCAAGACCACAGATAGGGTCAGGAAGGAAAACGCTGAAAAGTGAGCACTGGATTGGATAAACAGAAGGTCCTTATTGATCTTAGCAAGATCAATTTTATTTTCAAGACAATACATGCAATTATAAAAATACAAAGTCATTTACATATTACTATTTTGTTGTTGGTTTTTTTGTTTTTTTGTTTGTTTGCTTTTTAGGGCCGCACCCTTGGCATATGGAGGTCCAATCAGAGCTATAGCCACCAGTCTACACCACAGCCACAGTAACATCAGATCCAAGCCACTTCTGCGACCTACACCACAGCTTACAGAAACACCAGATCCTTAACTCACTGAGCGAGGCTAGGGATGGAACCCGCAACCTCATGATTCCTAGTCTGATTGTTTCCTGCTCCACGATGGGAACTCCCATTGACATATTATTATCTGCCACTGATGCCAAATGCTAGAGCTAATTTCTAGCATTGGAACCAGTTTTCCTGGACTCCAGGGAATTAGGTGAGTGACAAGAGGAGGCAATAGAGTTTTGATTTACTGCTGAATAGTGAAATAGGTTTACTGAGACAGAATCTAGTGTTTTTTTGTTTGTTTTTGTTTTTTTTTTTGTCTTTTTGCCTTATCTAGGGCCGCACCTGTGGCATATGGAGGTTCCCAGGCTAGGGGTCTAACAGGAGCTGTAGCCACCAGCTTTCGCCACAGCCACGCGGGATCCGAGCCGCGTCTGTAACGTACACTATAGCTCACGGCAATGCCGGATCCTTAACCCACTGAGCGAGGCCAGGGATTGAACCCGCAACCTCATGGTTCCTAGTCGGATTCGTTAACCACTGAGCCACAATGGGAACTCCGAACCTAGTGTTCTGAGCTCAAGTGAAACAGAGCCACATACTGAGTCCTAAGTTAGGAAAAAAAGGTCATGATCCTGGGACGAAGCTTTGCACATCCTCATCGATTTGCTGTTTCACACATGTTCCCACACATGTTCAGATATGTCTACTTACCCAGTCAATTCCCACCTACACCTCTCCATCTCTGCACATTTATTGTCTACCAATGTAAGCAGTTCTCTGCAGGAAGCAGCTCTTGGCAGAAGGCCTTTTGTCTTATCACTTTAGCAAAGCTATATATATATATTTTTTCGAATGTAATATTTCAGTTTAACAGAAATTTATAGCCTTAGAATATTGTCCTTTTAATTTTACCAAATGATTGTTTAACAGAAAATTATATCATAAACAGCCTCATAATAACATTTGCGCTTTAACTAACAACATAAAATTGCATTTCACTCTGCAATGAAATATAACATTGTGATAAAATTTAATCTCAGACTTATCAATTTAGAAAGTATGGTCATTGGGAGTTCCCGTCATGGCTCAGTGGTTAACGAATTCGACTAGGAACCATGAGGTTGCAGGTTCAATCCTTGGCCTTGCTCAGTGGGTTGAGGATCCGGCGTTGCCGTGAGCTGTGGTGTAGATTGCAGATGCGGCTCGGATTCCGCATTGCTGTGGCTGTGGCGTAGACTGGCAGCTACAGCTCCGATTAGACCCCTAGCCTGCAAACCTCCATATGCCGTGGGTGCAGCCCTAGAAATGGAAAAAAAAAAAAAAACCAAAACAACAACAACAAAAAAACTTCATGCCCAGCCTATACTAAATGACCATACTTTCTTTTTTTTGGGGGGGGGGCTTTTGCAATTTTAGGACCACACCCGTGGCATATGGAGGTTCCCAGGCTAGGGGTCTAATCAGAGCTATGGCCGCTGGCCTACATCACAGCCACAGCAATGTGGGATCTGAGCAATGTCTGCAACCTACCCCACAGCTCACAGCAATGCCAGATCCTTAACCCATTGAGCAAGGCCAGGGATTGAACCCTCAACCTCATGGTTCCTAGTCGGATTCATTAACCACTGAGCCACAACAGGAACACCCTGGGCGTGAAGTTTAAGTTATCCAACAAAGCTATGTTTTAACTAACCTTTACACCAGGTGCCCCCATGCTTAACTAACCTCAGGCCCAAGTACAACTTTCAAGACTTTTTATCACACAATGCTTTAAAGCCCAATCTATTGACTCTTTCCTTAAAGTCGAAATGAAGAATACATAATTAATAGATGATTAGATCTTTTCCCCAGCCTCCCCTTCAGCAGTTGTGTGTGCAAACTATGTGAACAAGATATGATCTAATGGAAGATCATGGGGAGTCAGCAAGTCTGCGACAGAGCGCAGCAGAAAGCGACAGAGAATCTGACCCCTACCTTAGTGATTAACTGAGATTATTTCTCCTTTTTCCCTTTAAAAACTATCATGGCCTAGCAGAATCTTTAAAGTTGGTTCTGGGACACAGATCCACCTTCTCCCCAAGTTGCTGGCCTCCTGAATAAAGCAACCTTTCCCTTTACAACCAACATTTGTCTCTGAATTGGCTTTTGAGCTGTGAGCAACCAAACAAGTTTGGTAACAGTTTCGAATATACACAAAGTTACCTATAGACAAGCTCAGGTTCTGCCGCTTGCTACTGGAATACCTCTCATGGCCTGCATTGTTGCCTCTCACAGAGTTGTTAATGAGGACCAAGTGGGATCATGTATATAAATAATGTGATGTAATAATAAATAATGTCTATGTAAGATAATTGTTATTACGGCTACACATCATTTACTTTCCCCATACGCAATGTTGCCAGCAAGAGATTGATTCCTTAGTGTTGGGATGAGCAAAATATTTATTTATTTATTTATTTATTTATTTATTTATTTATTTATTTATTTTTTAGGGCTGCACCTGTGGCATATGAAAGTTCCCAGGCCAGGGGTCAAATCCAAGCTACAGCTGCTGGCCTATGTCACAGTCACAGCAATGCCAGATCTGAGCCACATCTGTGACCCACGCCACAGCTCCTGGCAGGCAACGCCAGATCCTTAACCCACTGAGTGAGGCCAGGGATGGAGCCCAAATCCTCATGGAGACTAGTAACGTTCTTAACCTGATGAGCCACAATGGGAACTCCTATATATATATATATATTTTTTTTTTTTAATAGGAGTTCCCAGAGTTCCTGGCATAGTGCGAAGGAAACAAATCCAACTAGGAACCACGAAGTTGGGGGTTCCAACCCTGGCCTTGCTCAGTGGGTTAAGGATCTGGTGTTGCTGTGAACTGTGGTGTAGGTCACAGACGCGGCTCAGATCTGATGCGGCTGTGGCTGTGGTGTAGGCCGCCAACTGTAGTTCCGATTAGACCCCTCGCCTGGGGAACCTCCACATAAGCCGTGAGTGCAGCCCTAAGAAAAGCAAAAAAAAAAAAAAAGAGAGTTCCTGATGTGGTGCAAGGGGATCAGTTGTGTCTTGGGAGTGCTGTGCTGCAGTTTCAACCCCCAGCCTGGCAAGTGGGTTAAGGATCCAGCATTGCCACAGCTATGGCTTAGGTTGCAACCACGGCTCAGATCTGATCCCTAGCCCGGGAACGCCATATGCTGCGGGGTGGCCAAAAAAGAAAAAAAAATTTTATTGTAGTTGATTTACATTGTTCTGTCAATTTCTGAAATATCTTTAAATTTTTTGATTATAGTTGATTAATAGTGGCTACTTTTGGACACTGGTATTTTTTTGTTTTGTTTTGGCTTTTTTTTAGGGCCACACCGTGGCATACAGAGGTTCCCAGATTAGGGGTCTAATCAGAGCTGTAGCCACCGGCCTACGTCACAGTCACAGCAACGCGGGGTCCGAGCCGCATCTGCGACCTACACCACAGCCCACAGCAATGCCGGATCCTTAACCCACTGAGCAAGGCCAGGGATCAAACCTGAATCCTCATGGATCCTAGTTGGGTTCATTACCGCTAAGCCGTGGCTGGAACTCCCTGGGTCACTTTTTAAAGCCCAATCTATGTGGCACTGTTGGATTGGAAGCTAGGAGAGCCCTGCTATAAGAGGGCAGAGAGCCAGCCTTGGAATGTGAAACAGTGAGAATGTGAAACAGACTGAGCCATTTCAGGACGCTCTTAAAATATGAAAAAAATGACTTTTTTCCATTTCAAAAATAATTCAGGAATGTAAGTCTTGGGAAGAAGATTTGGTCTTAACAGTGAAATCTGGAAAAGGTGCAGGAAGCACAAAACTTAATGCTTTAAAGATATCTTTTGGTTTAGAGTTCCCGTCATGGCTCAGTGGTTAACGAATCCGACTAGAAACCATGAGATTGTGGGTTCGATCCCTGGCCTTGCTCAGTGTGTTAAGGATCTGGCGTCACTGTGAGCTGTGGTGTAGGTTGCAGGTGTGGCTAGGATCCTGCATTGCTGTGGCTGTGGTTGTAGGCCGGCAGCTACAGCTCCTGTTAGACCCCTAGCCTGGGGAACCTCCATATGCCACGGGTGCAGCCCTAGATAAGGCAAATGACAAAAAAAAAAAAAAAAAGATATCTTTTGGTTTACAACATTCACAGATTATAGTTGTTTCTTTGTAGATTAAAAGGGACAGAAAAAAATGGTATCTCAATGGTATATTCACTTCCCAACAGTTCTAGGACATGGTACCAGATTTGTTTTTGTTGCCATCTAACCATTCAAAGCAGACTACATCAGTCTTCCTAGTCTGTGAAATAAAAAAAGCAGAAATTGCAGGGAAATGTGTGCTCTGGGGCACAGAGGGCTTTTCTTCTACTGCTTTGCAGTTTGGAAAGTTGCCATCCATTTGGGTTCCACTCAAGCAGGCTTTTTCCAGATCCCAGAACAAATCGTAGCCAGAAGCTCTGCTCTTTGTCATAAGGCAATTGCAACTCAGACCTGGCCAGGATCTTACCATCTCCTCTCAGAGAACAAGTTCTCTTTATGGGCAAGGATCCTGGTTATTCTTTCACCCAGGGATGGAACACAGACCCTAGTTCTTTCCAGAAATCCCCCAAGCCCCAGCGTTTCTGTTTTGTTTTCATCATTGCCCAGGTTATATCTGATCTCTGGACATCATATCTTCCTACCATCAGTGATTAAAACGCTTCAATCTTGGGAGTTTCCGTCATGGCTCAGTGGTAACGAACCTACTAGGATCCATGAGGGTGCACGTTCCATCCTGGCTTTGCTCAGTGGGTTAAGGATCTGGTGTTGCCATGAGCTGTGGTATAGGCTGCAGATGCAGCTTGGATCCTGTGTTGCTGCGTCTGTGGCGTAGGCCAGCAGCTGCAGCTCTGATTAGACCCCTACCCTGGGAATCTCCATATGCTGCAGGTGTGGCCCTAAAAAGCAAAAAAAAAAAAAAAAAAAAGGATGTGTTGCTTTTGGCTGCACCCAGGACATGCAGAAGTTCCAGGCAGAGATGTAACCCATACCACAGCAGTAACCAGAGCCAAATCAGTGATAACACCAGATCCATAACCTGCTGAGCCAACAGGAACTCCAAAGGCTGACTTCTACTGTACATAAATTATACCTAGATTAGAACACCAACAACAATATGGTTTAAGTTAACACGGAAAATGTATAAGATGCAATATTAAAGCTGGAGGAAGAAGGAATTGTTGCATCTATAGCTTATGTGGACATATGAATAAGGATTTTGAAAGAATTTAAAACTCTTGTTGAATGAGGAGATACTTTTCTATTTTAAAAAGTTATTTGTAATTGGTGTTATGAGTTTTTGGAGCTGTAAATACATTTTAAAATATAAAGATGACTGTTTATAAAAATGTGTGTAGCTGAACACTTAAAATTAGTTCATTTTGGAGTTCCAGTCGTGGCGCAGTGGTTAACGAATGTGACTAGGCACCATGAGGTTGCAGGTTTGATTCCTGGCCTTGCTCAGTGGGTTAAGGATCCGGCGTGAGCTGTGGTGTAGGTTGCAGACACGGCTCTGATCTGGCGTTGCTGTGACTCTGACATAGGCCAGCAGCTACAGCTCCGATTAGACTCCTAGCCTGGGAACCTCCATATGCTGCGAGTGCGGCCCTAGAAAAAAAAGGCAAAAAGACAAAAAAAAAATTAGTTCATTTTTGGAGTTCCCATCATGGCGCAGAGGAAACGAGTCAGACTAGGAACCATAAGATTGAGGGGTTCGATCCCTGGCCTCGCTCAGTGAATTAAGGATCCGATGTTGCCCTGAGCTGTGATGCAACTCGAATCTGGCAATGCGGTGGCTGTGGTGTAGGCCCGCAGCTGTAGCTCCGATTCGACCCCTAGCCTGGGACCCTCCATATGCCATGGGTTCGGCCCTAAAAAGCAAAAAAAAAAAAAAAAAGTTCATTTTACGCACTTATGCCTATTTAAAGGGTGCTTTTTTTTTTTTTTTGCCTTTTTGCCTTTTCTAGGGCCGCACTCAGGGCATGTAGAGGTTCCCAGGCTAGGAATCTAATCGGAACCCCAGGCTAGGAGTCTAATCGGAGCAGTAGCCGCTGGCCTACACCACGCTACACCACAGCCACAGCCACGCGGGATCCGAGCCGCCTGTCTACAACCTACACCACAGCTCACGGCAACGCCGGATCCTTAACTCACTGAGAAAGGCCAGGGATCAAAGCTGCAACCTCACGGTTTCCAGTCGGATTCGTTTACCACTGAGCCACGACGGGAATGTCTACTTAGAGGTTTTTAAAGAAGGCTAAAAGAAAAGTTCTAGGTGATGATCACATTAATGTATACCCACATGAAAAAAAAAATTCATCCTCTTAAAATTTATGCAGTCTACCGTATAGTATACTGCAATTTAAAAAGTACAAGAGTTCCTGTTGTGGCTCAGCGGAAATGAATCTAATATCCATGAGAATGCAGGTTCGATCCCTAGACTCTCAGTGCGTTAAGGATCCTGCGATGCCCTGAGCTGTGGTGTAGGTCACCGAGTGGCTCGGATCTGGTGTTGCTGTGGCTGTGGTGCAGCCCAGCAGCTGTAGCTCTGATTCGTTCAACCTCTAGCCTGCGAACTTTCCTATGCCGCTGGTGTGCCCTAAAAAGACAAGAAAAAACAAAAACAAAAACAAAAAAAAACACAAAAAACAAGAACCAGCCTCCTGGGGCGTAGCCCACCCGGGCAGTACTCGCTCTCATTCGGCCTGTGGTGGGGGAGGCCTACAGGTGGCGCCCCAGTCTCAGCGGCGGATTGCGAGCACAAAGGCCCTTGCCTCGCGAGCACCAGCGGCCTTGGGGCTCTGGTGGGAAGGATGTGGGAGTCCCCACCGCTCCCGCCCAGTAGCAGTTCCGAGAACCGCCGCCTCTGGCCACCCAGCCACACCACTCTCCGTTGGCCGCGCTGACGTCACCGCCCCGCCTCCTCGCCTCGCGCCGCCGTTCTCGCCCCGCCCCCTTTCCCGATTTGCGCCGCGGCGAGGCTCCTCGCCCTCGGCTTCTGCCTGTCGCCCCAAGATGGCGGACACAATGAGCCGGTGCTGCGCTGGTTGGTCCTGAGGTGATTGTGAGACGGAACGGTCGGCAAAGCGCCCCAGTCCGGACAGAAGAGTGTTACACGGGAAGGCGGAGGAAGAGGAGTAGGTGGCCCGACTGTCGCCCGCTCTCCTCCTGGCTGCCAGCGCAGCGCCCGTCCTACCCCGATCGGCCCCTCGGCAGCCCGCCCGCCCGCCGGGCCCCGCCCCGGCCCTGCGCCGCCGCCTCTAGCAGCCGCCGCCATGAAGCTGACCGACAGCGTGCTGCGGAGCTTCCGCGTCGCCAAGGTGTTCCGCGAGAATTCGGACAAGATTAACTGCTTCGACTTCAGCCCCAATGGCGAGACAGTCATCTCGAGCAGCGACGACGACTCCATCGTGCTCTATGACTGCCAGGAGGGCAAGTGAGTGCGGCGGTGGCCTTGGCCTCGGGTCTGAGTCCCTCCCGCCATCCCTGTCTAGGCCCAGAGCTCGCCCTGCGGCTCGCCCTCCGCCCGGCCCCCGGCCTGTTTTGCACAAGCTCCTGCCAGGGCCGCGTCCAGTCCGAAGCCGTCCAGGAGATCTTTTTCTTTCTTTAGAAAATAAGGATAGCAATAATCATTTTTATTTTGTCTCTCTCCGGTCTCCTCAGAGAGCGCTTTTGCAGCGCTGACCGAACCCCACCTTGACCTTGACCTTTAAACGCTGGGTCCGCCCACCGCGGCCTCAGCTGGTAGCTTTTCCGCCCCTCGGACTCCCTTGAAGGTGCCCGTCGCTTGTGGCCCCCGCGCAGAACCGCAGAGGTGGCTCTGCTGCCTCATTCAGCAGCGACAGCTCGCTGGCTCTGCCCTTTGCACGGTGACCTCGATTCAGGCCTGGCACTCCGCCCATCCCCTGCCCCTCAGCTTCCCGCCGCCTTTCTGCAGGAAGGCCGCGTGGGTTGCAGTTGTTAGCTGTCAGGATTTATTTATTGTGCCTCTTTGGGCCCTCTGTCTTTTCCTTTCTGTTTCAAGTAGTTCTCTTACTCCCTCGGTGCCGATGCCCACGTTTATAGTTAACTTTTTAACAACATCTGAAACTTTTCCTTTTTGCCAGACACGTAGGAACTTGGCGGTCCCATTCTGACCTGAATGTGAACCTCCCAGTAGAACAAAGAAAGCATCGCAAAACAATTTCATGTTTCCTCTTAATACTTTCTTTTAAAGTTACACTTTATGGTCCACTTGGAGTTAGCAAACTTCCGAGGTAGACCATGATATTTGTAGGTTGTCCCAAGTCCTCCGGAGACTCGTCACACCTGTACCTCTGCAAAATCTTAAAAGCATGGCATTTTGCCTTTTTCCCTGGGCATCTGTCAGCCTTGCCTCACGCTTGTAGTCCTTGCTAAATTGTGAGTTCTTTTGGAGTAGAAACTGGTTTAGGTAGGCTAAATTTGATTTCCCTTCAACCACTTTCCCCAAGCATGCTTGCGGATGTTTGGTTTTAAAGCAGGCTACTGGTTTTCTCAGACTTCATTTTGTTATCTAGTTCTAGATCTTATTTTTTGAATTCTTGAGTTTTTCTCTGTTCCTTTTGTCTTGTTTTGTTTAAACTGATGTCTTCTATAAACTTTTGGAACTTGTCTCTTCATTTGTGAATTAACACTCTATTGGCACTGAGCTATAATTTCTCCTCCATATAATTTTCCTGCTGGGATTGTGAAAAAGTCTTAGGAAACTGGCTCAGGATCTGTCTGGAGTATGTGGAAGAGGGTCCTATAGTGGTGGTCCTGAGGGAAGAGAGTTATTGTTAGCTGGACCAATGCTGAGTGATTTGAGTCAGTGTTACTCATTTCTGTCCAGATCTGGCCACTTAAATTAGCCTGGAAGAGAAAGTAATGTATAAAGCTGGGGATTGGGGTTGCGGAATCCTGGAACTGGAAGTAATTTGAAGCTGACTTGCTTGAAATGTTTAGTGCTTATGCACAGATTAGAACTTCTTCTTGGAACCTGAGGATGGAGATGTATACCCTCATTCAAAGGAAATGAAGGTTGTGATTGCATTTTTTCAAAGTATGTCTCCAAATATGGCATAATTTCTACTGATTGGTTGTAGAAATGACATTGACTTGAAGTGTTGTCTTGTTAAAAGTAAAATGTTGATTTTATAGCTTAATACAGTTCATTCATTCAGGTAGCATTTTACATAATTACAAACTTACAGAAAAGTTACCGTATTGTTTCCAAGAACTCCTATTTGATCCAATAATTGGTTACATTTTGCCCCCTTTGCTTTGTCATTATCCATGTGAATGTTTGTTTATATGTATATATATGCATTTTTTTCTGAATCATCAGTAATTTGGAGGTATTAAGCTCCTTTATCCCTGAACACTTCAACATGAATTTCCTAAGCACAAGGACATTTTCTTATGTAACCAGAGTACAGTTATCCAAATTAGGGAATTTATACAGTAGTGTACAGTATGCTCTTTAAAAGTTGTTTGGATTAATTGTGACCTTGTTTCATCTGGTCTGTGGTAAGAGAGTGGCCGGATAAGAGACCTGGGTTCTAGTTTAGCTTTGTGACCAGGTGTTTGACATTGATTAGATCAATTCTCTGGCCCTTAGGAAGAAAAGTAATGTTTCTTTGGAAAGCATAATATCTTTATTAGATGTTATTAATGATGGGCATTTGAAAATGGCTAAAACAAGATTCTTTATGCTTAATATTTCCATGTTTACTGTTCATTAAAACTTTATGATGAAGTTCATCCATTGAATGATTTTTTTTTTTTTTTTGGTCTTTTTGTCTTTTTAGGGCCGCATCCTCGGCATTTGGAGGTTCCCAGGCTAGGAGTCTAGTCAGAGCTGTAGCTGCTGGCCTACGCCACAGCCACAGCAATGTGGGATCCGAGCCGTGTCTGCAACTACACCACAGCTCATGTCAACACAGGATCCTTAACCCACTGAGTGAGGCCAGGGATCAAACCCGCATCCTCATGGATGCTAGTCAGGTTCGTTAACTGCTGAGCCACGACAGGATCTTCGATTTATTTATTTATTTATTTATTTAAACCTGAGAGAATATGTGGAGTTCCTGCTGTGGAGCAACAAGATTGGAGGTGTATCTGCAGCACCAGGATGCAGGTTCAGTCCCTAGCCCAGCACATTTAGTTAAAGGATCTGGCATTGCTGCAGTTGCAGCGTAGATTGTAACTGTGGCTCTGATATGATTCCTGGTCCAGGCACTCCACATGCTAATGCCGTGGGGCTGCCAGAAAAGAAAAAAAAAGACTTGAAAGGATATTATTTGTGGTAGGTGATGTGAATTATTCAAAGGGAAGGCTTCAATTTTGTTTCTTCATACCTGATCTTCAGAATCATAGTTTATACAAAGAACCTTACCACAATATTTGTTAAAACACTTTGTGCCTAGACTTTGTAAGACCCTTTGAAAAGGATGCATTAGGATTTTGCTTTCAAACTAGGAAATGACATGAGGTGAAAGATTTTTGTTATTAAGAACGAAACCTAGGAATTCCTTGGTGGCGCTGTGGATTAAGGATCCAGCATTGTCACTGCTGTGGCATGGGTTCGATCCCTGGCCTGGGAACTTTCACATGTCGTTGGCACAGCCAAAACAAACAAACAAAAAAACACCACAAAACCTAAGGTTAGTATTTATGAATTTGAGACAAATAGGCCATATATAAATAACTGAAAAATTTCCTTAGACCATACCCTTTAATATTGGCTCCCCAGGGTCTGTCTTCACTATTGTAGACAGACCAAAATACTGGTATAAATAAGCTTCTCTTTCCACTAGTAGAAGAAGCAAAGTCAGCTATCTTTTGAGCACAAGCACAAGTGCACATGCTCATATGCACTCTCAATTACTCACTGGTTACCATACAGTAACCACATGGCAGGAACCAGGATGATAGATTCCACAAGGCAGCCTTTGAGCTGATCTCCCCCCACCCCCTGGGCTTCAGTTTTGGCTGCCCCGTGGCATATGGAGTTTCTGGGCCAGGGATCAAATCCTGTGGCAGTGCTAGATCCTTTAACCCACTGTAGCAGGCCAGGGATAGAACTTATGTCTGTGCCACAGTGGAAACTCCAAGAGGGTGAACTTCTTTATGTATTAAATTACTGGTAAATATTGGTATAGGATTTATGGAATCATCCTACACCTAAGTGTAGAATCTTATGAAGTTTTTGGTTAAATATTTTACTGAGATCAGCGTCAGTTTGATTTTCAAGGTTCTATAGAAAAAGGTAACATTGAAGGAGCTTCAGCAAATAGATTGGTAACTTCTAGCTTAGATTTACATAAAGAGAAAACAATGACTAGTTTTGCTAGGGAGAGTTAGGTTTGTCTTCAGAAAGGCTCAGTAAGTGCTTTGGACCTATAGGACAGAGAGGATGCAAATGTTAGGTTCTTTTAGGAAAGGCAAACTGTTTTGTATCTGGTTTCAGTTTTGATATATCATTTCTTGAAGAAGGCATCTTTCTAAGTGAATGGCTTAAGAAAATTTCTGGCCTCATTAGTCTGATATATTTCCATTTTCCTCTTTCTCGTATAAGTTATGGCTTATATGTGTCTTTCTTCCCAAATAGATGTAATTTTTCTCAGAGCTTAATTTTGAACATTCTTCCACTTCTTAACTTCATCATTTGGTATTTAGAGGTGAAAGTCTGTTGCACTTGATTGATTCTGTTTCTTTCATTCTTTTTGGAAGAAATTGTTTTTTTTCCAGCATTAGAGCTTTTTAAGAATCTTCATCCTTCCCTATCATTCAAGTGCTTTTCTTTAAATGAAGATCCTACATTTTGGTGATAGAGGATTTTGATGGTTTTCTTTCTCTGTCCATTTCTTCGTCAGACCAAAGAGAACCCTGTACAGTAAGAAATATGGCGTGGACCTCATCAGATACACTCATGCAGCAAACACAGTCGTTTACAGCTCTAACAAAATAGACGGTAAGCAAGTCTTCTTTTTAGGAAGTTATGGTCATGGTTTTAAATTAAAACCTTTGTTAAATAGTTCATGGACTCTGTGACTACTTCTGCTTTGGTTATAGTTACTTCAGATTTTCCTATGATGTTAGGTATGCTGACATTGTTATGACTGAAGGGATTCTGGATGCAAGCCATTAGTACTTTTGAAGGACTTGAAACTGAGTATGTAAGGGCCTCAGTTTAAGAGTGGAGAGTGGAAATAGGAAGCAACAAATTGTATTTATGGTTTGTGCTTCTTAAAACTTTGGGTGCAGGGGCACACCTGTGGCATGTGGAAGTTCCCTGGGCAGGGGTTGAACTTGCGCCACAGCTCGGGCGACGCCAAATCCTTAACCAGCTGCACTACAGAGGAACTTCCTGTGCTTCTTGAAACTTGAAAAAAATACTTTTAGAAGAAATAAAAGGAAAGAATACTTGATACACAGAAAGTGTTACTTGCCTTCCCACTCAAAATAAATAGATTTGAGATAAGTTTTCACAAATGTTTAAGCTGTGGTGTTTAGGGGAAGAGTTTTTGGTGTGTGCCAAACCATTTAGGGTCTATCACAAAGGTCAGCATACTGATCTTAGTTATCGTTGAAGAGTAAAGAGTTATTTTTAGAAGTTAAACTTTTAATATCTTTCTCTAATAAAGGATCTGTTTTTACCTACATTTTCCTTGGGATAACATTCTCAGTTTTCAGATTGACTTGGAATTGAGCTATGACACTTTCATATTAGGACTTTTTCTTTTTTCTTTTCCTCTTTCTTTCTTTCTTTCAAAAAACTTTTCTCACTAATGTATTGATTGTGTCATTTTAGACTGCTATTTTGGTTATGCCCAACTCAGAGCAGGTGGATAGAAGTCCTTTTTTTTTTCTCCTTTTTGAGACTTTTCTGCCTCTACTTGATTTTTAGTAAGTATATCATTTCTGCTTTTCATGCTTCTGTTTCAGAAATGGTTTTTAAAAGTAGGCAGTGCACTTGATGCTTTTGGACAAGAATATAAAACGTTAGAGTCTTGAGGAAATATACCTCTGTGATCATCTGAATGGTATGTTTATTCTGTTGGGGTGTTTTTCTGAGTGATTATGTGAGGATTCTCCAAATGTGGTACAAGATGAGGCAAATGTATGGCACTTGCAGCTTTGCTGCCAGGCCTCTGCTGTGAGGATGTTGCTTTTCCTGTCTCGAGTGAATCCTGAAGATTTCCTCCAACGCTCCGTATCCTTTTGCCTGATTCCAGGCTGAGGTAGTAGTTTGTACAGTTTGAGGGTCTATGATACCACCCGGTACAGGAGATAACTGTACAGGCCACTGCCTTGCCAGGAACAGTGCGCCAGCTACTGAGCGGGGCGGAGAGGATGGCGACGCCTTGCTCATCTCTGGGAAACCAGGTAACGGGGAGGAAGTCTTTCTCTGCTTAGGGCAGGTGAGTAGTTCCTAGCAATAGAACAACCAGGAAGATTTTATAGTTGTCACTTGAAAACTTTGAAGATGTTCTCAAGAAAAAACATGTTCAATTTGGAAACATACAAAGAGTACCCTTTTCCCCTCCCACAGTGAATGCCTTCTTAAAAGTACCCCGTGAGCCACTGGGATGACTTGGTGCTTTCATCCTCTTTGTTCCTGTTTTCTGTTTGCCTCCAGAATGTTCTTTCTATGCTTTCCTTACTGTATTTTGACATCATTACCTTTTACCTCTTTCTCAACAGTTGTTCCTTATTGTAGTCTTTTCAGAGGCATTGTGATTTCTAGTTCTTTATGGCACCTCATTCCCTTACCACCACCATCATTTTTTGTTTTAGTTTTTCAGAAGAAATTATTTGGTTTTTAAGAGTGTTTGTCTTATTTTCCCTAAGCACAAATCTCTGATTATTCTTCTTTGATATTGTCAAAATCTCGCTACTATGATTTGGTATAGTTCATAACTTTGATTTTTTTAAATGTCTTGTGATCTTTTTAACCAAAATTTCCTCACTTCTTTTGGCCACTTTATGATATATATATATACACACACTCATATATACATAAAAAATATACATGTATCTTTGGTCTCTTTTAGGGCTATACCCATGGCATATGGAAGTTCCCAGGCTAGGGGTCGAATCGGAGCTGCATCTGCTGGCCTGTACCAGAGCCACAGCAACCTGGGATGTGAACTGCATCTGCGACCTACGTGACAGCTTAGGGCAACACTGGAGCGAGGCCCTAACACTCTGAGCAAGGCCAGGGATTGAACCTGCATCTGCATGGATACTAGTCTGGTTCGTTACTGCTGAGCCACAACAGGAATTCCAATAATAGTTATTATTAATAATAATAATTTGTTTTGGTCTTGCCTGAGATGTGCGAAAGTTCCCAGGCCAGAGATGGGCCACAGTAGTAACCAGAGCCACAGCAGTGACATTGCCAGATCTTTTTTTTTTCTTTTTAGGGTCACACCCACGGCATATGGAGGTCCCCCAGCTAGGGTTCCAATCAGAGACGCAGCTGCCAGCCTATACCACAGCCACAGCAATGCCAGATCCAAGCCATATCTGCAGCCTATACCACAGCTCACAGCAGCGCTGGATCCCTAACCCACTGAGCAAGGTCAGGGATCGAACCTGCAACCTCATGGTTCCTAGTCGGATATGTTTCCACTGTGCCACAATGGGAACTCCAGTATCACCAGATCTTTAACCCACTGAGCCACAAGGGAACTCCTGTTATTATTTTTAACTCACTTCTCTGTAAAAGGGACCAGTGGATAGTTGGTTAATGACAAAAGGACTAGAACATTACTTCTCTTTCCATTTTATTTAGTTTTAATGTAAATTGTATTTAGTTGTTTTTTTGTTTTTTTGTGTGTGTGTGTTTTTGCCTTTTCTAGGGCCGCACCTGCAGCATATGGAGGTTCCCAGGCTAGGGGTCTAATCGGAGCTGTAGCCACAGCCATGCAGGATCTGAGCTGCGTCTGCCACCTACACCACAGCTTACGGCAACGCCAGATCCTTAACCCACTGAGCAGGGCCAGGGATCGAACCCGCAACCTCATGGTTCCTAGTTGGATTCGTTAACCACTGAGCCACGACGGGAACTCCAGTTGTATTTAGTTTTTAATGCAAATTGTATATCCAGTTTACATTCAGCTTACATTTGCGAGGGTTGGGTTGACATGCTTTTGGAGAACACTGGACGAAAATATTTTGCCCAAGTCCAGTCTGGTCCTCAGGTTAGCATTGCTGCTTAATTCTTTGAGTCTGTTTCCTGAGTATCCCTATGTTTTTCTTTAAGGTTTGTCATTCTGTGGGCACTAAAGCTGCTGTGAGTTTTTTTTGGGGGTGGGAATAGGTGGGGCATATTTGCAGGACAGGTTTCATTGTAACTATGCAGAAGCCAAAGATTGGTAGCAACAATGATTTTAAACATTGGTCTATATGCTGTCAACTTAAGAACTCTGCTTGCTTATTTATTTAACTTTCAAAATTAATTTTTTTATTAAAGTGTAGTTGATCTATAGTATTGTGCCAAGAACTCTGCTTTTAAATTATACAAAATCTCTAGTGCTGTGGAGAGGCGTTATTCACCATTATTTATTCATACTTTGCTTGGGTTATGGAAAACAGTGAATTCTTTGACCTGAGTTTTTGTTTTTGCTACTCCCGCAGCATGTATAAGTTTCTAGGTGAGGGACTGAGCCCGTGCCACAGCAGTGACCCAAGCCTCTGCAGTGATGCCAGATCCTTAACCCACTGTTGTACAAGGGAACTCCTGACCTTGCCTTTTCAAGATGAAAATACAAAGTAAATTCCTTTAAAAATAGTAGTAGGGGTTCCCGTTGTGGCTCAGTGGTAATGAACCCCACTAGCATCTATGAGGACACAGGTTTGATCCCTGGCCCTACTCAGTGGGATAAAGGTTCTGGCATTGCCATGAACTGTGGTGCAGGTCACAGGCGTGGCTCTGATCTGGCGTTGCTATGGCTGTGGCGTAGGCTTGCAGCTACAGCTCTGATTTGACCCCTAGCCTGGGAACTTCCATATGCCATCAGTGTAGCCATAAAAAGCAAATAAATAAATAAAATAAAAATAGTAGGATACTGGGAGTTCTGCTGTGGTAAAACTGGATCAACAGCATCTGCAGTGCTGAGATGAAGGTTCAATCCCCAGACCAGCATAGTGACTTAAAGACACAGCATAGGTCGCAGCTGTGGCTCAGATCTGATCCTTGGCCTGGGAACTCCATAAGAACCAGGGAGGCCAACAAAAAAAGTAGGATATCATCATGCTTTATTTGTGTTTTTACAGATACTATTCGTTACCTGTCTTTGCATGACAACAAATACATCAGATACTTTCCTGGACATAGCAAAAGGTAAGACTCACATGTTGCAGAAGTCGATAGTTCTTTTATTCTTGAGGTTATCAAAGGAGTGGAGAGATTTTATTAGTGAATTAGAACTAGTTCCGTACTGCTGTTTGTCATACTTTTTAATCTTCTGTTTTTAACCCTCTCTAAACAGTCAGTTCTTGGTTAATCAAGGTTGTGGAGGCAAGAGTAGGACTGCAAAGATAAACCAAAATCTCAAAACATTTCTAGGGAAGAGTTCCCCTTGTGGTTTAGTGGCAATGAATTTGACTAGTATCCATGAGGATGCAGGTTCAATCCCTGACTTCACTCAGTGGGTTAAGGATCCCACTGAGTTACTATGAGCTGTGGTGTAGGTCACAAATGTGGCTTGGATCCAGTGTGGCTGTGGCCAGCAGCTACAGCTCTCTGATTCATCCCCTAGCCTGGGAACTTCCATATGCCACAGGTGCAACCCTAAAAGGCAAAAAAAAAAAAAAAGATTATTGGGAAAAATATGGATCCAAAGATATTCATTGGAAGTCTATGTAGTAAAAATTATGTTTAACATTTAGGAATCCCAAATACCAGACATCCCTTAATGAAAGGACTGTTTACATGTGTGGGGGCCCCTGTTTCAGCAGTCCTCTGCTCTTTGTACACATGTTCCACATTAAGATCTTAATAAGAATGCAAAAAAAAAAAAAGTCCTTCGTTATTTTTTGAAAGTCAAGAAACTTGTTTCCTTATTCTATTTTATAATGCCAGGGTTTTTTGGCCACAGCTGTGGCATTTGGAAATTCCCGGGCAGAGATTGTACCTCTGCCACAGCAGTTCCCAAAGCCACTACAGTGACAACAGTGTGTCCTTAATCCTCTATGCCACAAGAGAACTATCACCCACTTCTTTTGACTGTCAAACATAAAAGAATAATCGATGTATTTCCATCTCCACCTCCTCATATTCCTTCACTGCCTAACTCACTCTATCCAGGCTAAGCCATTTACTCCCCTTTCTCTGCTGCCTCCAGGAAAAATCTGCTGCATGCGGGGTTTTTTTGGTGCTTATCCTCTCAATAAAATTTTTTTTTTCCCTTTAGGAGCTGAATTCTCCCATCTTGGTTCTGTTCTTACTATTCTTGGACTCTTTCTCCTTTTAACCCTAAAATAAACAAGTTCTACCTTTTGTCTCTTCCTGTTATTTTCTCACATATCTCCATTACTGATACCATTAACCTCTCCTCAGATGGCTTCCAAAATCAGTATTTTCAGCCCATGATTTCCAGACTTGACTTCCACCTACAGGTTTTATATACATCTGTGTAGGTGTCTCTTCTGTTCCCTCACCTGACAGGTCTGACACTCTATCCATCATTATTCTATTCCTTGGGCCAGCTCCTCTGCTTCATGTTTCTTCATCTCGGTCCCTTCTGGTTCTCCCAACTTAAAGCGTCTATTGCCTTTTCACTCCTTTTCCCCTACCTTCACATCCAGTGAGTTGATAAATCCTGTTGATGCTACCTAAAAATAACCTCGTGTGTCAGTCTGCTTTGTACTCACTTCTTTGTTTCTGTTGGGTAAATTATTGTCATATCCTAATCTCCTCACTCACCATCCTGCTTCTGCATGCTGTTTTACAGTTTTGACCACTTCATAGCCTCCATCAAAGCCTTGGAAACAGATTCTTCTCTCTCTCTGACCCATTTTCCCAGTGTTATCTCCTACCACTCCAGTTGAGGTGAACTCTGGGCTGCTGCCTGAACACTGGCCTAATGCCTTCCTATCCAGCACCTTCCAGAAAGTCCACTCCCACTGAAACTTTGTTCACTACAGATGCTGCTTCCTCCAGAATGCCTTCTCTGGCTCTCTCTTGGAGTTGTCTGGACTAGACAGTTAAACTTCCTTAGAGATAAAGTCTTGCTCCTCCTTGTATTCCCTCTACCTCTTAGCATAGAGCATTATGCCAAGATAGACTTCTCTAAGTTTTTGAACTGAATACTGTGGCGTAAAATAACAGGGATCAAACCTGAGTCCTCGTGGAACCTAGTCAGGTTTGTTAACCACTGAGCCATGAAGAGAACACCTTTAATTCTTTGTGATGGACCCCAAATCTCCTGAACCTCTTGGTGTTATCCAAAACTTGAACTTCCTCTATTTCTACATTTAAAAAAATTCATTCACAAATAAGCTATGTGGTTTGGTCACCTTTTTTGACTTCAGACTTTTCTTTGTCACAGTGAAACAGTACAGTACCAACATTTTCTCTATTCTTCACTTATGACACCAGCTCATATAGCTATGAAGTGTTCTGCAGCCTAGCCAGAATGTGGAACTACTCTTCCATAACACCCAGAAGAAAGAGGCATTTGAGTGTTCATTTTCACAAGGGCTTCCTCCAGAGGTAGTATGGTAGACTCAGGCACTGTACAGGTCATAGCCCAAGGCCCTCAAGGACTCCCTTGGTTGGGGCTGTGGCATGCTACAAGAGGCAGGTAAAGTAGAGCCATGTGCCATCCTTCTCAGCAGTGCCCAGATACGAGGGAGGTGGTGGGCATCTTCAGTGCAGGGCACGGCAGAGCAAGAACAGGAGCAGAGGAGTTTCCCTTGTGTCTCAGTGGGTTACGAACCTGACTAGTGTACGTGAGGGTGTGGGTTTGATCCCTGAACTCACTCAGTGGGTTGGGGATCTGGCATTGCTGTGAGCTGTGGTGTAGGTCGCAGACACGGCTTAGATCTGGAGTTGCTGCGGCTGTGGTGTAGGCCGGCGGCTGCAGCTTTGATTTGACCCCCTAGCCTGGGAACTTCCATATGCCTCAAGTGCGGCCCTTAAAAAAAAAAAAACGGAACATGAGCAGAGGGAGCAAGAGAGCACCTGGAGGAAACGTTTTTCATTAAGTGACTCTTAATGGTATTAACTATAAAATGGGATCCAGGAGTTCCTGTTGTGGCACAGTGAAAATGAATCTAACTAGGACCCATGAGGTTGCGGGTTCAATCTCTGGGCTCACTCAGTGTGTTAAGAATCCAGCGTTGCAGTGAACTGTTGTAGGTGGTAGACGCAGTTCGGATCTGGCGTGGCTGTGGCGTAGGCCAGAAGCTGTAGCTCCGATTGGACCCCTAGCCTGGGAACGTCCATATGCCACAGGTGTATCCCTAAAAAGCAAATAAATAAATAAATAAAATGGGATCCATATCAGAAATATAGTTGCTGGAGGAGTTCCTGCTGTGGTACAGTGGGATCAGCAGCATCTTGGGAGTTCTGGGATGCAGGTTCAATCCCTGGCCCAGCACAATGGGTTAAGGATCTGGCATCATTGCAGTTGTGGCTTAGGTCACAACTGTGGCTCAGATCTGACCCCTAGCCTGGGAACTCCATGTGCCACCAGGCAGCAAAAAAAAAGGAAGAAATACAGTTGCTGTTAGCTTAAGCCTGTGGCATTCCTTAGTGTGGTGTCCAAACCAGCAGTCTTAACCATCACCTAAGGAGCTTGTTAGAAATAGATTGTCAGACCTCACCCCAGACCTACTGGATTAGAAGTTCTGGGATGGGAGTTCTGTTGTGGCTCAGTGGGTTAAGGACCCGACGTTGTCTTTGTGAGGATGTGGCTTCAATGCCTGACCGGGCTCTAGGTCAAGGATCTGGTGTTGCTCTGGTTTGGGCACAGGCCCCCGCTGCAGCTCCTGTTCAGTGCCTGGCCCGGGAACTTCCATATGCCACAGGTACAGCTGTAGAAAGAGGTGGGGGGGAGAAATTCTAGGCATGAATCTTAGGTGTGTTTTAACCTAGCCTTCAGGTGATGCTGGTGCCACTCAAAAGTAATCCACAAACCTCCAGTTAAGGAATCATAGTTCTGGGCTTTTTGTTTTTTTGGGGTGTTTTTTTTTGTCTTTTTTTTTTTTTTTGGTCTTTTTAGGGCGGCACCTGCAGCATATGGAGGGTTCCAGGCTAGGGGTTTAATCAAAGCTGCAGCCGCCAGCCTATGCCACAGCCACAGCTATGCCAGATCTGAGCCATGTCTGCGACCTGTACCACAGCTCACCGCAGCACTGGATCCTTAACCTGCTCTGAGTGAGGCCAGGGAACAAACCTGCAACCTCATGGTGCCTAGTCGGATTTGTTTCCGCTGTGCCATTACAGGAAATCCTGAGTTTATTTTTTTTAATTGAGATAAGAGTTTGGTACCATAAAGTCACCATTATAAAGTGTACAGGTCACTGGTTTTTAATATATTCACCATCATCATTATCTAATTCTGGAACATTTTCATCACCCCAAATAGAAACCTTGTATCCATTAACACACCCCATTTCTCCTCCTCCCAGTCCCTGGCAGATGCTTTCTACTCTCTGTTTCTATGGCTTTGCCTATTCTGGATGTTTTGTATACAAGGAATCAGACCATATTTGGCCTTCTGGGCCTGACTTCTTTCACTTCATACTTGTTTTAATGTGAATCAATACTTGATTGATTGGAGTTCCCGTCGTGGCGCAGTGGTTAACGAATCCGACTAGTAACCATGAGGTTGCGGGTTCGATCCCTGCCCTTGCTCAGTGGGTTAACGATCCGGTGTTGCCATGAGCTGTAGTGTAGGTTGCAGACGCGGCTCGGATCCTGCGTTGCTGTGGCTGTGGCGCAGCCCAGTGGCCACAGCTCCGATTAGACCCCTAGCCTGGGAACCTCCACATGCCGCAGGTGCGGCCATAAAATGACAAAAGGCAAAATAAATAAATAAATAAATAAAATAAAATACTTGATTGATTGATTGATTTTTCTTTTTAGGGCCGGATCCACGGCATATGGAAGTTCCCAGGCTAGGGGTCAAATGGGAGTTATAGTTGCCAGCCTACGCCGCAGCCACAGCAGTGCTGAATCCAAGCTGCGTCTGTGACCTACACCATAGCTCACAGCAATGCCGGGTCCTTTAACCCCCTGAGCAAGGTCAGGGCTTGAACTCGTGTCCTCGTGGATACTAGGGGAGGTTCCTTACCGCTAAGCCACAATGGGAACTCCCAGTACTTCATTTCTCTCTCTCTCTTTTTTTTTTTTTTTTTTTGTCTTTTGTCATTTTAGGGCCGCATCTGCGGCATATGGAGGTTCCCAGGCTAGGGGTCGAATTGGAACTGTAGCCGCCAGCCTACACCACAGCCACAGCAATGTGGAATCCGAGCCTCATCTGCAATCTACACCACAGCTCATGGCAACACCAGATCATTAACCACTGCACCACGCAACCTCATGGTTCCTAATCGGATTCGTTAACCACTGCACCATGACGGGAACTTCCTACTTTATTTCTTTTTATTGCCAAATAATATTCCTATATGGAGTTAAGGTTTTGTTTATCCATTCTTTAGGTGTTGGACATTTGGGTTGTTTCTACTTTTGGAGATTATGAATAACGCTGTTGTGAACATGTATGGATTTTTTTTGGACATACTGTTTTCATATTTCTTGAGTGGAATGCTTGGATCATATAGTAGCTCTGTCTTTAACTTTTTGAGGAGATGTAAAACTTTTCCAGAGCAACTGTACCATTTTATATTCCCACCAGCGTTCCAGTTTCTCCTCATCCTCACAAACACTTGTTATCTCGCGCTGTTTTTTTTTTTTTTTTTTTTTTTTTCGGTCACACCCATGGCATGTAGAAGTTACCAGGTTAGGGATTGAACCCACTCTACAGCAGTGACCAAAGCCACTGCAGTGACAATGCCAGATCTTTAACCCAGTGTGCCAGGGAACTCTTCCTTTAAGTTATTCTTTAAATTATACTCATTGCTTTTGATTATTCTAGATTGTGTGTTTCTTAAAATGGCATTTTTAGGAGAAACGTATATATAAGTAGGCAGGTAAAGTGGTGTAAAGTTCATAACCAATTTTTGCGAATATTCTGCTTCAACGCCTGTTTATCTTGGTGCATTGCAGGGTGGTGGCCTTGTCTATGTCACCTGTGGATGACACTTTCATTTCTGGGTCTCTTGATAAGACCATTCGACTCTGGGATCTCCGGTCTCCTAACTGCCAGGTAATGTTCCCTCACAGTTACTATGGTAGGCACTCTCCCTCTCAGGGAAGGGGAAAGCAGTGATTACATTCTGGGATCCCAGAGTGATAGGTAGCTGGTAATTAAGCTAGTACCTTAATCCAGTGCATGTTCATTATGATGTGTGGCTTATTGCTTTAAAAAGTTAGAAGCCTTAGAGCTATTGATTTTAGGTTCCAGGGATTTGTTTTTTTTTTCCTCCTTCCGTTCCTTCCTTCCTTTCTCTCTGTCTTTGTCTGTCTTTCCCTCCCTCCCTCCCTTTCTTCCTTTCTTTTCTTCCCACCTCGTGGCATATGGAGTTCCTGGCCAGGGATCATGAGATCCAAGCTATAGTTGCATCCTATGCTGATGCTGAGGCAACGCTGATTCTTAACCCACTGTGTTGGGCCAGGGATTGAACCTGTGTTCCAGTGCTCCAAAGATGCCATCGATCCATTGTGTCACAGTGGAAACTCTGACACCTGTTTTTTAAAAACTTCATTTTAGGAGTTCCCGTTTGTGGCTCATCGGTTAACGAATCCGACTAGGAACCATGAGGTTGCGGGTTCGATCCCTGGCATCGCTTAGTGGGTTAAGGATCCGGCATTGCCGTGAGCTGTGGTGTAGGTTACAGAAGTGGCTCGGATCCCACATTGCTGTGGCTGTGGTGAAGGCCGGCAGCTACAGCTCCTGTTAGACCCCTAGCCTGGGACCCTCCATATGCCACGGGTGCGGCCCTAGATGAGACAAAAGTCTTGTATTTGTTCTTTCTGTTCTGTAGATAGACTGGTATGTGTTTGTGTCCCCTTCTTAGTTTTCATTGGGAAAAGTAGATTATATAGTGGTAGGATCCTGGGTTCATTAATGTTTTTTAACTTCTTTTCTTAGGGTCTCATGCATCTACAAGGCAAGCCAGTTTGTTCTTTTGATCCAGAAGGATTAATTTTTGCTGCAGGTGTCAATTCTGAAATGGTTAAACTTTATGATCTTCGCTCTTTTGATAAGGTAAATTTTTTTTTTTTACTTTTTTAGGGCCACACCTGTGGCATATGGAGGTTCCCAGTCTAGGGGTCGAATTGGAGATTCAGCTGTTGGCCTATACCACAGCCACAGCAATGCGGGACCTACATCACAGCTTATGGCAACGCCAGATCCTTAACCTACTGAGCAAGGCCAAGGATCGAACCCACAACTTCATGGTTCCTAGTTGGATTCGTTTCTGCTGTGCCACGACGGGAACTCCTGATAAGGTAAATCTTTAAATCTTTGAACTATCTTAATGTTATGGAAGTTTCGAAGGGCAAGATGGACATTTAAGAGCCTTTCTTTACAGTAGAGGAGGTATGTGATCAATATGAGAGAGGACCAGAGTAGTGTTTCATTCTCTGTTTTCCCTAGTCAAAAAAGAAATCTAAAGGGATTGGTTCTGGTATAAGGCTGCTGTTTTTATCTTTTGCAGGGGCCATTTGCGACATTTAAAATGCAGTATGATCGGACTTGTGAATGGACGGGACTTAAGTTCAGCAATGATGGCAAACTCATCCTCATCTCCACCAATGGCAGCTTCATCCGTCTCATTGATGCATTCAAGGGAGTGGTGATGCATACATTTGGGGTGAGCTGACACTTTTGAGCATGGCTTTTTCCATGTTCATACCTTTTTGCTATGCTCATCCCTTCTGAGAATTGTGTTAGCTAGTTGGTGGAGACCAGCAGTTGTCCTTGGCTCACTGATAGAGGCATGGACTTCCATTTTCTTCCTGCATATGACCTTATTTCTTTTGGATTCCGAGACACTTCTTACCCATTTGATATTTAGGTATATAATAATTCCTGACCATAAACATTTTCTTGCCTCCTTGGATACGTAGTTGAGGATAAGAGGGAGATTTGTAGAGGTTTGGAATCTTGGTGGCACTGTGCATAAAGAAGAGACGATTTCACAGAAAGGAAGGTGATGGGTATGCTGGGTCTGTATTTATAGGCACTTCTTTTTTGTTAATGGCACTGTAATGAAAATTGTTCTGCTTTTTTTTTTTTAGGGTTATGCTAACAGCAAAGCTGTCACACTGGAGGCCTCATTTACTCCAGATTCCCAGTTTATTATGATTGGTAGGCTTCCTTTATCTCCCTTGGGGGTTATTTCTCTGGTACTCTTATTATTTTTGTTTTAACTAATTTTTTTTTTTAATTTTTATTTTTGGTCTTTTTAGGACCGACTCAACAGCATATGAAGGTTTCCAGGCTAGGGTTCGAATCATAGCTGTAGCCACTGGCCTGTGCCACAGCCATAGCAACGCCAGATCCAAGCTGCATCTGCAACCTATACCACAGCTCATGGCAATGCCTGATCCTTAACCCCCTGAGCAAGGCCAGGGATAGAACCTGTATCCTCATGGTTCCAAGTCGGATTTGTTTCTGCTGAGCCATGACAGGAACTCCTAATTAAGACATTATTTATTATCCTTTTGATATTCTCAGATTTCTGAATAGTATATTATATCAAAGGTACAGTGTTTTTAAACTGTCCTGACTTTGCATTTCTTTACTGGGAACTAGCATTAATGTTGGTCTTCCCTGGACCAGCGTAGAGTTAGCGTCTACAAGCACTATTTATTTATTTGTTTGTTTGTTTGTCTTTTGTCATTTTAGGGCTGCGCCCGCAGCATGTGAAAGTTCCTAGGCTAGGGGTCTAATCGGAGCTGTAGCTGCCAGCCTACTCCAGAGCCACAGCAATGCCAGATCTGAGCTGTGTTTGTGACCTACACCACAGCTCATGGCAACACTGGATCGTTAACCCACTGAGCGATGCCAGGGATCGAACCCACGGCCTCATGGTTCCTAGTTGGATTCGTTAACCACTGTGCCACAACGGGAACTCACAACAAGCACTATTTTATTGAGAGTACAAACTTCCTGGTGTAATCTTGCATTCAGTCATCTTACTGTAGATGTTTGTAGGGTGATTGTATTGAGCCCCCCTTTAAAAACATTTTTAAAATTTTTTTATTTTTTGTTTTTTTAGGGCTGCACTCACGGCATATGGAAGTTCCCAGGCCAGGGATCGAATTGGAACTGCAGCTGCTGGCCTGCACCACAGCCACATCAAGACCGGATCTGAGCCATGTCTGTGACCTACACCACCACTCATGGAAATGCTGGAACCTTTAACCCACTGAGTGAGACCAGGGATTGAACCTGCATCCTCATGGATACTAGTCAGATTTGTTTCTCCTGAGACATGACAGGAACTCCCCAGCCCCGTTTTTAAATGAGAAAACTGAATTTAGAGGGTGAGTGACTTGCACAGGAACAAATAACTAGGGTTAAGGTTAACTCCTGAAGTGCCTTTTCGTCACTGCCTTTCCTCCCTCTCAATTTCTTCCGAGGACCGGGTCCTATAGCTTGCCCTTTCTCCAGATGACTTTTTCCCACTTGTCTTTGTATTGTGCCTTGAGCTGTTTATTCTTTGATCATTCTCTTTAGGTTCAGAGGATGGCAAGATCCATGTCTGGAATGGAGAAAGTGGTATAAAAGTAGCTGTGTTGGATGGCAAACACACAGGCCCCATTACCTGTTTGCAGTTCAACCCCAAGTTCATGACCTTTGCCAGCGCATGTTCTAACATGGTATGTGAACAATGGGAGGTGTTCTGCACCAAGGGGCCCTTTCTAGTTGTGATGGATGCTTCAGCAAGCACAGCAAGCTGTGCTCTAAATAGATATAATTACAAGCACCCAAGTTCATGTTTCTAAACTGGTGGCTTCCCTGTTTCACATCATTATTTGATCTCTGGTGAGGCTGGTCTTGCATATTTACCCTTCTTTCCATCTAGGATCATCTCTGAGCCCCTGGGAGATCTTAGGCCAGTTTTTGCTCTGGCTCCTGGTTTTATACCAAACTATCTGGGACTGTGCTTCATATCTTTTTGGCTTCTTAAAATACTGTGAACCAGCCTTTTGTGGTTGCAACCCTTCAGTTTTTCCATTCCTCTCAGTTTACACTAAGTTCATCAGAAATTCTTCCAGTTGACCACAACTCACTACTTAGAATTTCCTCCAGGCCCCTGTCTCTTCCTAGACAGCACTAATTGAACAAAGTGTCAGTGAGTCTCAGCCTCCAGTTACCTCTTGGCATCTCTTAAACCTACTGGATATTTGGGTATGAGGCATTTCACTACTAGTCTACCCAGAAGACATTGTCTCCATTTCTTTTTTTTAATGTAAGAAACCAAGGTCGCAAAACAATGCAGCAAAACCATCCAATCTAGTCCCTCTGATTTTTCACAGCTCATGAATGAGAAGGCCTGTCTGAGGTCACTTGATAGATTAGCAGCGAGGCCAAGTTACCCAGAAACCTATTTCCCTGACAGTCCGTTTTTTTTTTTCTCTTAGCACTGGACCACTGTGGTGGAAGTTTAGGCAGTGTTGGAAGGGAAAAGAACCAGCTTACTTTCACGTAGATGGCAGAGTGTTTCTGTCTCCATAGATTACCAGAGTCATTTGGTCAGGGGGGAGGGCCACCAGCCATAACCCCTCCAACTTTGGGTTTTGGTACCTTAATTGTGTCAGGGAGGGGTAAGAAAAACCCTTAGCAGTGAGGAGAGAGGCTTGTCTTTTTAAATTTGACTTATATTCTCCTTCCGTCCAGGCCTTCTGGTTGCCCACCATTGATGACTGACCCTCATGCTACTCGGCTGTTTTCTGTACAGTGAGGGTGGCCAGCAGGAAAAAACTCAGAGGGGACTAAGATATTGTGGGATTGGATCATTTGACTGGGCTGGAGAGCATCCTTCCACATGGCCTCCCAAGGATGTGCTGTACATTTACTCAAAAGAAAAGAAATTACTTTGCTGAGCTTCTTCAAAAGGACTCTTGGTGCAGCAGATTCAATCGGGATTCAGATTTTCCAGCTGTCACTGCATCAAGCTCCAGAGGAGTGACCAGACTCGTGATTAGAGTATAGTGGGGCCCTCAAGACGCCTTCAGTTTTGAATGTATTTGCTGTTAAGGAGTCAGTGAAGTTGTTAATTCTGCACATCCCTTCTCCCACCCCCATAAATGCATGGGAAGCCGCAGTTCTGGTTTTGAGATGCTAGGGCAGCTCAGTACCCCTTCCCCTCATCCTGCATGTCTTGTTACTGGGTCTCCCTGTGTCATTGTGGCATTTTCCACAACCATCATGTTATTTAGGTGCCAAACATATACAGAAATAAGTCTCCATGTATCTTAGGGTCAGAAAGGGACAGATTCAGAAGGACCTTGCTTGCCAGGAAGCCTTGCAAGTTGGTCATGTGAGGGCATGCTTCGAGCTCTGGGTGTTAGGTGGGAAAAGGGCCAAGAGCCTGGAAAGGAGGGAGGAGAGGTAGAAGTGAGTTCGTAGGGCTTGGATGGTTAGCAGCAGCCTAGTGTGGTGCCCCGTCATCAGAACAACCCATGGTCCTTCTGGGTGCCTGCCAAGCTTGGGTGTGTACAAAAGCAAGGTGGGTATCTATTTTTGTACATGAACTACATCACGCTTTCCTGTGGGCCAGTATTGTGGAGTGAGTCTGAGCTGTTTACATTGATGCCTTCCCTGCCCACCACAAATTGTGTACATAGTCTCCAGATTATAACCACCCTTTTCCCAGCTCCCAACCAAGAGCTGGCTTTAGGCCTGTGTTATATGTTATATTTAGCCTTTTTATATATGACTTTGGATTCTGTTGTTTGTATTTTAGCACAGTGTGTGTATGCCTTCATTTAAATATATCGTGTGTGTGCATACATATATACATATATGTATGTATGCATATATATATATAAATATATTTAAAAAGTATCAGAGTTCAGTTAAAGGAGATGGAGTCCTGTGCCCCAGGAGAAAGACCACATCCTTGCTAATGGTGTTTGCCACAAGTGTTCGTGAGTCTTCCCTATTACCTTTTTCCCTTCGGGAGACTGAACAAAGCAAAGCTTTCAAGTGTTTGCTGTCCCCATGGCAGCTAAGTGAGGGTCTTAGAATGACTCCCTTGTGTTCTCAAGCCGCACTTTGGGGCTTTCTCTGCAGTATTAGCCCCCTTTTTGCCCAGTGATGCTCTGTCTGCGCCTATATGTGTGTGACAGTCAGTTTTGCATGCCTTTTGTATCTGGCTCCCAGCGTTTGGGGACAGGATGCTGGAACCAGAGCATTTCAGCTTGTCTGAGGCTTCTTTGCCAATTACAGGTCACTCTTGTTTACCTGGTATGTCTGCTTTCTTGCTTTTCTTTGCCTTCTCTTGGGAGAGGGAGGGTTCTGGATTGCAGTTGAGGTGAGCTGCTGCTAGCTCATAGCCTTTCCCCTGCATGGCCTTCTTAGAGCAGGACAAGTGGCATGTTATTTTACTAAGTTCCCAAACATCCAAGAAGCTAAACGTTCCCTGCAGATCCAGAAACAGGCTTAACAAGGTTACGTATGAGTTGCCCAGGAGTATCTAGCCACTAGGAGGGAAAGCAAGCCATCATTGCCTCTGTAAAGCAGCATCAGGAATCAGCTACGAATCGCTAGCAATTAAGTGTTTTAAAAGTTGCTATTTTAGCTATTGCTTTTTGGCTTGCTTGTTCCTCAAACTTAAGGGCAAGGGGGCATACATCTTCCCCAGACGTAGACTGGAATCTGCAGCTTTTGCAGTGCCACACACTGTATAGCTCTGCTTTCTTGAAGTGCAGGGACTTTCAGAAACCAAGTGGTCTGAGCTATTACTGCCCACCCCTGGCTTTCTAGGGGAGAAAATTCATGGTAGGAATAAATTCAAAGGGTACTTGGAACTGTGGGTTAACAAGAAAGGTAGCATTACCTTTATGCGTAATTAATGCATACTAACATCTGCAACCAGAGCAGCCACCAAGCATGACTTGTCTGTGGTTTATATTGCGCTCCTGTGTGTCCAAAGCTAAGGCACCACATCCTTGGAAAATATAAACTGCATAGCTTCTATTTATGGGGACCTATGCTACAGAGCTGGCTCCTGAGTTGGGAAGAAAAAGGAAAAATGCACCTGGAAGTGTCAGAGATGATGTGGTGGTGGGAATAGGGCAGAATTAAGGGAGAAGAGAGTATGTGGGTCATAGAGGCTGAGGAGGACTGGGGCTGCAAGGACACTCTCAGTGGGAACCAGAGGTGCTTAAGCTCTCCTGGGGGTGGGGGTGCACCATGCTCCCAAGAGTCAGGGCTAAAGCCACTGATTTATATATGACAGTCACTGGGCTGCTCAACCACCAGCCAGTGGGATATTTTTTTAGAAAAAAACTTGCCCCCTTGCAATCATAATTAATGCTTATTAAGGAAAAATCTGGGAATTTTACAAAGAATCAGTTTGCCACCCAAATGTTACCACTGTTAATCTTTCGGTGTTAAATGTTCCTCTAGACATTTCTGTGCATAGATTTTTGGTGTGTTTACATAGTTGTTATTCTACTGTATATACAATTTTATGTCCCTTTTGTACTTAACATATAAACGTTTTTTTCCACGTTATCTGTCTTAAACAGAATTTTATGGCTACAGCCTCTTCCACTGAGTTTTCATAGCATTGTTTGCCTCATTCTAGAGTTGGAGGGAGGGAAGAGGGTTGTCTCCTACTAGTCCTCCTGGCTCACACTGCGACTCATTGTACTACTGTGTGGATGGGTTGTTGGGCTCCTTCAGACTGCCCCTGGTGACTAAGGCCTGTGGACTGGTGGGAGGAAGCCCTGGACCCAGCTCTCAGTGCATAGCAGCTTGGGTCTAAACCTCCGGTTCTAATAAGCAACCATAGGGCCAGAAATGACTGACTGTGTGAGCCCAGCCAGAGCCAACATTGAGATCCTCAAAGACCACATCTGGCATGTACGTTAGGCTGCTTTTCATCTCCCCACTCTTACGTCAACCCTTGATCAGATTGGCAGCCTCCAGCTGGGATAAGGTTTATCCTGCTAGGCCCTGGCTTATTAGGGTCAAGGATATCCTCTTCTTTGGGGCTCCTGCACCAGTTCTGGCAGAACGCCTGGCCAGTTGCTTCATAACCCATTGCTTGGTGGGTGAATTGGTATCAGCAGTAGCTCAGCATCCTCAGCATCCTTGGGGCTGCCACCTTGTCGATGGTCATTAGAGGTTGGCTAAGGGCTTCTAGAGGACAGCAGAGGGTGCATCCTAGCTTGTGAGTGGTAAGCCACGTATAGGCTTTTGACATGACTGCTCAGGAAGGAAGAGGCCTCAGCCTGATAGGAGGGCTATGCAGCATTTGGCTCTGCTGAGAGACATGAACATGTAGTCAGTATGTCTGACCCTGCAGCAGTTGGTCCTGTAGGTTTGGCTTGCTTGCAGTTGAGAGACCCATTGTTGCCCACTCCCTGGGCTTCAGCCTTGTGTTGGTGAGGAGCAAGAGCAGATAATGGGTTGAATCAGAAGACTGTGGGGCAACTGGCTCAGTAGTTGATGTGGGTGATTGATTGATTGGTACTGCCCATGCTTTGCTAGGGGGTGGGGGATGGGAACTGCTGAGGAAAGAGGAAGTAAAACTCCTGCAGGTTGGTAGGGGCACGCTCCTATGCTTGCCAGCTGCCTAACTAGAGGAATCCTGGGGAGGCAGCCCAAGGCTCTGGGGGCCAACCACATTTGTCCAAACTCAGCTAGGGACAGATGTAGGCCCAAAAGTGCTGGCTCTGGAATATGACTGAAAAATGAGTGATTTCATAGTTTTTTCTGTCTCTTCCCCAGAGAACAGGCAGGAAATAGTCTAAAATCGGTTAATGGGTAGGAAAGGAGGTCTGAGAGCCTCCCCAGGGTGTGTGTGTGTGTGTGTGTGTGGTTTGTTTTTTGTTTTTTTTTAATTGTCTTTTCGTCTTTTCCAGGGCCACACCTGAGGCATATGGAGGTTCCCAGGCTAGGCGTTGAATCTGAGCTGTAGCTGCCAGCCTACACCACAGCGACAGCAACGTGGGATCCTAGCTGCATCTGCGACCTACACCACAGCACACAGCAACGCTGGATCCTTAACCCGCTGAGCGAGGCTAGGGATTGAACCCGCAACCTCTTGGTTCCTAGTTGGATTCATTACTTGCTGAGCCACGACGGGAACTCTGTCCCGAGTGTGTTAAGTACACAAGTTTAATCATCAGTTCTTGGGGCCTTACTGGCCCTCGTCCTTTTTAGTTGCAGTCTAGGGCTGGGAGTTACCTAGCAAGAATTAATCTCAATTGTAGACTAAAGTGGGAGTAGATTAGGCAAGAATTAGGTAAGGCTGAGGTCATGAAATTCAACAAATAATTCAACAAATACTTCCTGAGCATTTGTGATTTGTCAAGTGCTGGATGATAAAAATGGGTTGTGGGTAAGATGAAGAACTAAGCTACTCATCAAACAGCAAGCCCTGGAGCCCCAATGCACTTGTCTCCAATCAGTAAGTCTAGATTTACTATAAGTTTACCACATGTTAAGATTAATTTACATTAAAAGCAAAGGTATCACTTCTGGTACCTCAAGTCTGGAGCTCACAGATGGAGTGGAGACTGCCTTTTTCTGTTCCCTGGGCAACAGTTCTTTGGGGCTCACCCCAAGTGGGGAACTAGGGAGGCCAAAGAGAAAACATAGTACTGAATATAGGCAAATATGTAAGGTGGAGCTAAGGCTAAGACTGATTTTTTTAGAAGGGAATAACAAAGCAAAAGTATACTGTAATGCTGAACTTTACAGTAATTCACGAATCACAAAGGTTCTTCACAAAAACATTTAATAGGGAGGTGATGGGAGCAACAAAATGGCATTGTTGGCATCAGTGTAGGGCAGCACTAAGGCCAGAGTGGAGAAATCAGGAAACTAGGCTAGAGGCTGGAGCAGCAATCAGAGGGCATTCGCTCCACCAGCTCGAGGGCCCCCTTGTCTCTTTGTTCTCCCCCAGCTACCCTCCAACCCCGTGCCTCTCCAGACCAGAGGGCATGAGGGTAGGACCTGAGCTGGTCTCCCCATGGGCTGCTTCAACATGGCTGTTCAAAAGATATGAGGCAGCTGTCACTGGCTTTGGGGATTTTGTAGTAGTTAAGCTAACATTCATGTGTTAGAGACCTGGATCCAAACAGGTTGTTTGCCCTTCCTGGCATTCTTAGCCAGTGCCCCTCGTCCAGCTGTCCTCATCTGGGAATAATGTATTGGGCTGTTAAGAATCCTGTCTGAGGAGCCTCATATTGATTCTCTAAGTTGTAAATCCTTGCCAGACATAATCACTGACATTAGTACTCTTTCCCCTGCCTGCTACGGGGGGACTTGGGGAGCCAGACTCTCCACGTTTCTTCCAGTTCTGACTGCCTGGTGGAAATGTTCCCCTTGAAATAGGTTGGGATTGGGGCTGTATCTAGGGGCAGAGCAGGCAGACTTGCTTTTGACCATGGAGGAGGGATGCCCATGCTGCCTCTGGCCCTTAAGTCATCTGGGATGCAGTGTCTGAATCCTCAGTGGCTACTGCGCCTTTGGTCCTGGTTGTGCAAGGGAATCACGAACACAGAAACGTCGTCATAGGACACCTGCCCTTCCTGTGTAGGACTGTCATCCTTCCCCTGCGTCCTGTGTATCAGCATTTGGGCCAGCTCCGAGAACCTGGGGGGACCATCCTGTAGATGTACTTTGGGGCCAGAGAGGCAGGGCCACCCTGCTGCTGATGTTGCTGCTGGCACCAACCCAGGCCCTGGCAGATCCCCAGCAGCTACAGTACCTGTGTGGGTCCTCTCTGTTGTCAGAGAGGAAGCTCCGCACCAGCCATGCCACCTGCTCATTGGACAGGACATCCCAGAGCCCATCAGTTGCCATGACAACCACGTCCCGCTCTTCTGGCTCCAGCTGATCCACATCCAGCACAGTCACCTGCAAGTTAAGCCTGAAGTTTTCTCATTGCTCCCTTCCCAGTTCCCATCAGCCAGCCTCACCGTCTGACTTTCTGGGCAGGTAGAAACTGGTGTAGACTGTTGTCCCCTCACCTGTGGGACAGAGAGCAAGAAGGGCTTGAGCTGAATGTTTGTGTCCAGGACTCTGAGCTGATGGTCTCCTAGGCCCCTGGAGACAGCCAGTGTTCCCAGTAACCGAGCCTGGAGACAAGGGAGGTGTGAGATGACAAACAGCCCCAGCAAATGTGCAAGTAGAACACGCAGAGGCGATCTGCAGCCCATGGGCACTTAAGCTAAGGGAGAAACATTCCTATGACTTTGGAGCAGATTCAGGACCCCAGTCACAGCCCCCAACAAGGGACAAAGGAGCTCTCACTTCTACAGGGAACAATTTAAGGGGGTTGGAAGGGCTATTCACTGACCTGCTTACCCTGTCCATGGATCAGTGGGTACTTGAGATCCGACTTCTCCACGCACTTGTAGCTCCTACCAGGAGCAGACCCAGCATCAACCCAGACCCTGCTTCCCATTTCATCACCCCAACACAGGGCCAACCCTGCCCAGGTGAAAGGGGACTGCCCTAGGCCACACTGGGTCTGGACCCCAGGGTTCTCCCTACTGTGTCTCCCAGCCCTACTTCACTCACCAGCCGCTCATGTGGTGATCCCTGAACAAAACCTTCTGCCCCAAGTCATCCCCCTTCAGTCGCCGAGGGAACTCCAGTCGGGTGAACTCACCAGCCAAAAGCTCAGGATAGACAAAGGCCTGGGATAAGAAGGCAATGTTCAGATCAGGCTCCCTCTGGTAGCCCTGGAGCCAGGAGTTGGGGTTCCACAGCCTCCCTCAGCCGAGGGCACCTACCAGCTGCTGGATCCGCTGCCGCTCGGTCTCGGGGGTGAACTCAGAGCTCAGGGGCCGCACCTCATCCCTCCGCACCAAGATGGCCCTGGATGTGATTTTGAAGGAGAGGGATAGGTCTGTGGGTCAGCCTCCATCCTTACTCATGGCCTCCTTCCTGCTGGCCCCTCCCCCAATCACCAAGTGCCAGCTCTGCCCATGTCAATCCCTTGCTCAGCCCCCCATAACCCCCTAAGGCCTACAAGGTAAAGGCTCAGCCCTTTGCCCTGGCATCTGAGGTCCCTGCCCTCCCTGGTATCTGCTGTCCACTCTCACACTTGATACATGCCAGGTATACAACTCGGCCAATCTCTCCCATTTCTGTCTCTCCATTTCTTGCCTCCGTTCACTGTTCTCACTGCCTCTGCTGCCTGCCCCACCCTGCTCACCCTCCAGGGCCCACTCACCTGCTATCCCCAGCATTGGCCACATACAGCTTTCCCTGCAGGGACACAGCCACCAAGGCAGTGCAGCCGCCCACCTGGCCTGAGGCCTCCAGCTCCCGCCCGATCACCTCATCCTGGGGCAAACCAAGGCTGCTTTAGCCACTGCTTGTACTGTCACTTTATCACTGCCCCCAACCCCCACCCTACAGTTCACTTCCACACCAGCAAGTGTGGCAGTCGCAGTCCAAAGCCTAGCTGTGACTCCAAGATCCCTGTGGTTAAGAGATCGAGACATGTCTTGGGAGGGAGGGAAGTCCTATCAAAACAGTGAGGAAGAGAAACCAACAGGGTATGCAACGAGATGATGCAGGTAAAAGCACCTAGCACATAACAGGCAATAGGTAAACAGGAGATATTATGATGACAATGATGGTCATTTAGCAGCAAACCAACCAACCCAATCTTTTTTCTTTTTCTTGGCCACCCCGCAGCATATGGGGTTCCCAGACCAGGGATCAGATCTGAGCAGAAGCTGTGGATATGGCAGGTTCTTAACCCACTGTGCTGGGCCAGGGATCAAATATGAGTCATGGCACTGTACCAACCCCATTTCACCACAGTGGAACTCCCCAATCAACCCAACTTAGCCTTCTAGTCCAAAGGTCTAGGGTAATCATCATCATACAAAGAGATGCCCCACAACCCAGAGTTCCTCAGGTCCCTGAGGGTAAAACTTTCCCTCCTTGCCCAGGCAAATGCCACACTTACACATTCCTGGAAGGCACTCTCCAGAGCCCCAATCACCAGGTCTTCTGTCCTAATGCCCTTTTCCTCCACAAACTGGGGGTCACTGGGGCAGACGCAGCACCCACTGAGATGCATGGGGGGCTGAGTGGTCATCATGCCATCTACCACAGCCTCCAGCTGCCGGCGCAGGCAGGAGTGCAGGGTGTTGGCAGCCAGGATAGCTGCAGCTGGACCGCCATGCCCATCAAACAGTGCCCAGTAATGACCTGTCAGGACCTGTACAGGAAGGGCTTGGAGTCAGGCTCTGCCTGGTTTCCCCAGTTGTCCCCTGGCCCAAGGCTGGGCACTAAGATAAGAACCTCTGCCTGTAGTCTTGGCCCCAAATCTTGGCCCCAGCCTGTAAGAGGGGCTCAGGCCCAATTGCACTCACCTCCTCTGGACACAAGGTCAGCCACTCTTGGTCCTCTTCAACCCCAAACTCACATCTCCGGATGCACAGCTTCCCACAAGCTGCCTGATCCTCATTGAACTCAGATTTCTCTGCATTGATGATCCTGAGGCCAGGAAGTTATCAGTGACCCTTTAGGGACACACCTATGCCCCCATGGGCATAGAGAACAGAACCGGAACACAGAGAGGAGCCATCCCTCTGGGGCAACAGGCCCCGTGCTGTCCCTGACACACACCTGGAGAAGCAAATGCTGGAAGTTCGCTGTTTAGTGAGGCAAAAACTCCTGAGGCTAGCCTACCTGCTCACGTGGGCTGGGAGGTAAGAGCCAGGCTGCCTGGGGAGATATGCAGCTTCTTTGCCTATCGCCTGCCCCATCTCAGCCAGAATCCCAGTCCCATGCAGCACAGGCCATAACCTGAGATGGAGGGGTGTGTGTGGGGGGGTCTCCAAAGCCCAGAACCCTGTAACTCTACCCAATGTCCCTACTTCTTTTGGGAGTTCCCGTCGTGGCACAGCAGAAACGAATCTGACTAGGGTTTGATCCCTGGCCTTGCTCAGTGGGTTAAGGATCTGGCGTTGCCCTGAGCTGTGGCGTAGGTCCCAGACGCCTGGATCCTGCGTTGTTGTGGCTGTGGTGTAGGCTGGCAGCTACAGCTCCGACTGGACCCCTTGTCTGGGAACTTCCACATGGGGGTGCGGCTCTAAAAAGCAAAACAAACAAACAAACAAATGTCCCTCCCTCTTTTGGAAGCCCCAGGGGTTCAGGTCCTTCTCAACCACAGGTCGATAAGGGAGGTTGTCAAGAGTCCGGAAATGCGGACAAGAGGGAGTTAACCACAAGGTTGAGACGGCCAGGATCCCTCCCTCAGTTTGGCCTGTTTTCTCTGACAGCACGGGACCCCAGGCGGGATCACAGAGGTGGGGGTCGGGGCCTCAGAGTAGGAGGGACGGGAGTATTCGGCGGGGACCGCCTGGGGCTGGGCACTCACTCGGCGTAGCCTGCGTTCCAGGGCAGAGCGCGGCCCCGCACCGGGCTGCGCACGGGCCGGGGCCGGGAGTCCGGGCGGCGCGAGGCGTCGGCGGTGCTGGTGCTGGAGCCCGAGCCGCGCAGGAAGCGGGGCCGCCGGTAAGGCACGGGGCTGGCACGGGGTCGAGGCGGCCGCGGCGCAGAGACGGGACCCCCAGGCAGGAAGCGGCGCCGGAACCAGTCGGCCGACATGGCGCGGCGGCAGGGGCTGGCTGCCAGCGGGGCGCCGGGCGAGGAGGCTGGGGTGTCGGCATCCGCCCTCTCGCCCCGGGAGGAGGAAGCGGGGCGGGGCGGGGCCAGCTGGGCGGTGACGCCCCCAAATCCCAACCTCCCGCCGCCGCGGGGGGGGTGGTGGTCCCGTATGCAACCTGATGCCATCGGCTCCTCAGGCCACCTTAACAAGCCAACGCTATGAAAAGCCCCATTTTACAGGCAAGAACATTGAGGCTTAGGGAGGCGAAGTCGCTGGCCCGGGTCACACAGGAACCGGAGGAGGCTGACTTTCACCCACTCCTGTGGGGCAGGAGACTTTGAGAGGGAAAAGTTCCTCCTCCCTGACCAGTGAGGCCGGAGGGGGTGACCCGAGCACACCCGGGCCTCCAGGCTGCATCAGTGTTCATGGCAGAGCCTCGGGCCTCCTTCTGCCTGGCCCAGAACTTACGAAAGAGCAAGATAGGAACAAGATGTCCTTGCAGGTGTCAGACGGACACATTGAGTAACAGTCTCAGAGCAGAGTGTTCCTTCAAGCAACCATGCCTCACCCACTCCACTTGGCACCCTCCACTCCTCCACTGGGCTTGGTGGTCCACCTGGCCTTCCTTATCTTATGATTCCGCTCCCGCCCTCAGGGCCAAGTCTGCTATACCCTTGCCCCTCTAATCAAAGTGTCCTCTCTGGACAGACTAGACACGGGCCTCACTAGAGTGTAAGTGACTGAAGGACAAAAGGAATCCATGGTCCCCAAAAGACTCCACTGGTTAGAGTTCAGACTAACCACTAAGGGAAGTGAAAGTCTTTTCATCTGGGCTGGAGGCAGAATGTTGCAGCCTCTTAACCCCTGGCAAGCTGCCACCACAGGTGGCACAGATATGTTCCCCTTCACATCTGCATGTTAATAGAGTGCATTGTCACCCTCTGTCACATAAGCCCATTCCCTGCACAGGACTGTTACTTCCATTTCATAACGAGCACTCTGAGACCCACAGAGGGGAAGTGTCCTGACGCCCAGGGCTGTGCTGTTTCCATTATGACAGTGCAGCTGACTCAGAACCCCCTTGGGGGATTTTTCTTCCCCTTTCCTCCTCCAGGAAGGCAGGCATGCTAACTCAAACCCCTGAGGCCTCATGGCTCAAGGCCCCCAGGGAAGGCTCTAGGAGTCCCTACTTTCCCCTCCATGCCCAAGTCCGACTCATGTTCGCTAGGCCTTACTTCCTCCAGAAGGCCAGCCTTAACCCACTGGGAGTTCCCCTCACCCAAAGAGAAAGGTACCTGGGGTAGGGAGCTGTGCCCAACACCCCTCCCCTCAAATGACTCAGTTCCAGGGTAGCCTGGAGTTAATTTACTGACCCCCATGTGTTCCAGGTCCCCCATGCTGGGCTTGGCAGAACAGCACTACTGGAAATGAGCTACCCTGCAGTCATGGTGGAAGTCCTGGTGGGTGTTGTTTGATCCGGCTGGCAAAGGGGACAGGGGAGAAATCAGAGAAAACTTTGCAAAGGATACCTGACCTGTCATTAGGAAAGAAACGAGGTTGCAGACGCGGCTTGGATCTGGTGTTGCTGTGGCTCTGCCATAGGCCGGCAGCAACAGCTCCGATTGGACCCCTAGCCTGGGAACCTCCATATGCCACAGGTGAGGCCCTAAAAAGACAAAAAGACAAAAAAAAAATTTTTTTTTTGGAGTTCCCATCGTGGCTCAGTGGTTAACAAATCCGACTAGGAACCATGAGGTTGCAGGTTCAATCCCTGGCCTTGCTCAGTGGGTTAAGGATCTCGTGTTGCCCTGAGCTGTGTGTAGGTCACAAACACGGCTCGGATCCCGCGTTGCTGTGGCTGTGATGTAGGCCAGCAGCTACAGCTCCTATTAGACCCCTAGCCTGGGAACCTCCATATGCCATGAGTGTAGCCCTAGAAAAGGCAAAAAGAAAAAAAAAAAGAAAACAAAAGGAAGGGAAAGAAACAGACTAGGGACTCAGGGTGATACAGACCCAGTTCTGTCAGTGGGGTAACCTCCTCATTCCACAAGCCAATGGCTCAGAGGCTTTTAAGATGTAAAATTAGAAGAAACGATGCAAACAGTCTATTCCCCCAACCCACCTTCCTGGACTCCCTTGGGAGAATGAAGGTCCTATCCTCTAGGTGTATGCAGAGAAGTTCCTGGCAGCTAGATGTTGCCCAGCTTAGCCATTTTAAGTTTTCAGAGCCATGTGGAGTCTTATGGTAATCCCATCCTCCCACCTCCAGTGGCCTGAGTAACACTATAGTTCCTTTGGCTCCCTAGGCTCCTAGGAGCCTCTGCTCTTCCCTGATCCTAAGCCTCAGTCTCTTGATTTAATCCTTCATTTTGCTGAAGCACATCCTCTAGTAACTTTCCAAGAAAGGATGGTAATTTTCCAAGAAAGGATGGTCCTGGTAATTTTCTGGGTCCTTGCAAGTCTAAAAGTGTTTGTATTCTGCCTTTGTTCTTGATTTATATTTTGGCTCAGAGGTCTTTCTGACTGCTGTTTTCACTTTTTAAAATTAATCAATCAATCAATTAACTAATTAATTAATTTGGGAGGGGAGGGCTGTTGCTGCTGCTGAAATCCAGTGCATCTGTCATTCTCAGACCTTTGAATTGGCTAGTTTGCCCTTTTTCTCTCTCCAGAAGCCTCCAGGCTCTTCTGTTTCCAGAAGAAATTGTAGGTGAAGTTCCTTGGGGTGAGACATTCATTCCTTTACTGAGTCCTCCCTGGAGGCCATGCAACTGCTCACTCACTCTCCAGGGACACTTTTCCTGACACCCTTCTCCCAGCTGCTCAGATGAATCCAAGCCTGCCTCCTCTGGGGTGGAGACCTCTCCTTGGCTAACTCAGTCAGCATGTGAGGGATGGAGGAGGATGGGGAAGGAGCAAGCTAAGAAAAAGGGAAAAAAATTGTATGCCACATTTTCCTCACTCACATTGACAGTAGCTATTTTGAGCCTCATATCTGTTCATAACAAGATTTCTTTTTTCTTTCCCCTTCCTTCCTTCCTTCTTTCCTTCCTTCCTTCTTTCCTTCCTTCCTCTCTTCCTCCCTTCCTCTCTTTCTTTCTTTCTTTCTTTCTGTCTGTCTTTCTTTCTTTCTTTCACTATTTAGAGCCAGACCCACAGCATGTGGAAGTTCCCAGGCTAGGGGCCGAATCAGAGCTGTAGCTACAGCTGCCGGCCTACACCACAGCCACAGCCACAGCAACTCGGGATCCAAGCCGTGTCTGTGACCTACACCACAGCTCACAGCAACACCGGATCCTTAACCCACTGAGGGAGACAATGGATTAAACCCATGACCTCATGGATATTAGTTCAGTTCATTACCACAAGTCACAATGGGAACTCTACAAAATTTATTTCAGATTTAATTTTTAAAAAGTGTAAAAGTGTTTTTAGAAACAAATTTCCCCCACAACCCCATCCCCTGGCCACTCAGTTCCTCTCTCTGAAGATAACCAATATTACTAGTTTTTTGTGGATCCTTCCACAGATGTCAGGGGAATTCTGTGCAAGTTAAAAAAAAGTTACATATAAGACAAGCGCTGGTGAGGATCTGGAGAAAAGGGAACACTCACATGTTGCGCTGGGAATGTAAGCTGGAACAATCACTGTAGAGAACAGTGCTGAGGTTCCTCAAAAAATTAAAAATAGAACTACTATATGATCCAGCAATTCCACTTTTGGGTATTTATCTAGAGAAAACAAAATCACTATCTCAAAAAGATATTTCTGCTTCTTACAGAGCAGACAATGACTCACAGACTTTGGAAAACCTTGGTTTTTCAAATAAGACAGTCTGGGGGGGTGGGGGGATGCACTGGGGGTTTGGGATACAAAATCTGTAAAATTGACTTGTGATGATTTATGCACACCTATAAGTGAAATAAAATCCATTAAGAGTAAAAAAAAAAAGATATTTGTGGAGTTCCCATCATGGCCCAGTGGAAACTAATCCAACTAGGAACCATGAGGTTGCGGGTTCAAGCCTCACTTAGTGGGTTAAGGATTCTGGCATTGCTGGGAACTGTGGTGTAGGTCACAGACATGACTCAGATCTTGCGTTGCTGTGGCTGTGGCCGGCAGCTCTAGGTCCGATTTGACCCCTAGCCTGGGAATCTCCATATGCCGTGGGTACGGCCCTAAGAAGCAAAAAAAAAAAAAGGAAAAAAATGAGAAAAGATATTTGCACCACGATGTTCATTGCAGCATTATTTAAAATAGCCAAGACAGGGAAACAACCTGTGTCTATCAATCAATGAATGGATAAAGTTTTATATATAGAATATTATTCAGCCATAAAAAAGAAAGAAATTCTGCTATTTGTGAACATATGGAAGGACTTTGAGGGCATTATGCCAAGTGAATTAAATCGGACAGAGAAAGGTAAATGTCGAATGATCTCACTTATGTGTAGTATCTACAAAACAAAAAACAGGGGTTCCCGTCGTGGTGCAGCGGTTAACGAATCTGACTAGGAACCATGAGGTTGCAGGTTCGATCCCTGCCCTTGCTCAGTGGGTTAAGGATATGGCATTGCCGTGAGCTGTGGTGTAGGTCACAGACGCGGCTCGGATCCTGCGTTGCTGTGGTTGCGGTATAGGCCAGTGGCTAACAGCTCTGATTAGACCCCTAACCTGGGAACCTCCACATGCCGCAAGTGCGGCCCTAAAATGACAAAACAAAACAAAAAACAAAACCCAAAGTCATAGATCAGAGAACAGACTGGTGGTTGCCAGAGGTGGAGGTGTAGGCAAAATGAACAAAGGTGGTCAAAAGATATAAACACCCAGTTACAAAATAAGTAAGTCCTGGAGACGCGGTGTACAGCATGGTAATTATAGTTAACAATACTGTATTGTATGTTTGAGAGTTGCTGTGAGAGTAGATCTTAAAGTTTAAATTACATGGAAAAAAGCATAACTCTGCAGTAATGGATGTTAACTAAATTTATTTTGGTAATCATTTCACAATATATACATATAACAAATCATGTATACCTTGGACTAATAATACAGTGTCAAATATCTGATTTTAAATAAATAAATGGATAAGTAAAAATTATATATGTTTTTTTACCTTAACGATAGTGTACTCTGCACTGCATCCTGCACCTGAAGTACCTCTACCTTTTTTTCTTTTTTTTTAAATCAGTCCTTGTTGCCTTGTTCTTGTGAGGGCTGCAGAGCAGTCTCTGCAAATATGATATGCGGACTCTTTGTAGCTAGTGCCCTGGTGATGAACACTTAGATTGTTTATAATTTTTTGCTGTACAATTTTTTGTGTGGGCATATTGGTAGGGTCAGTTGCTAGTAATAGAATTGTTGTATCAAAGGCATTCATTGTTCACAACAACAATATTCATAATAGCCAAAAGGTGGAAGCAACCCAAATATCCATCAGCTGGATGGATAAACAAATTGCCATACTTATATACAATGAAATGCTATTCGATTATGAAAAGGAATGAAGTGCTGATACAAGCTGCAACACGGCTGAAACTCTGAAATGTTAAGCCAGACACAAAAGGTCACACATTTTATGTTTCCATTTATGTGAAATACCCAGAATAAGTAAATCCATAGAAAAATCAGACTGGTTGTTGCCAGGGCCTGAGGGTGGGAAAGAATTGGAAGTAACTGCTTAATGAATACAGTTTTATTTTGGAGTGATAAAAATGTTTTGGAACTAGGAGTTCCCGTCGTGGCACAGCAGTTAACGAGTCCAACTAGGAACCATGAGGTTGCAGGTTCGATCCCTGGCATCGCTCAGTGGATTAACAATCCAGCGTTGCCGTGAGCTGTGGTGTAGGTCGCAGACGCGGCTTGGATCTGGAGTTGCTGTGGTTCAGGCGTAGGCAGTCAGCAACAGCTCTGATTAGACCCCTAGCCTGGGAACCTTCATATGCCACGGGCGCGGCCTTAAAAAACGACAAAAAGACAAAAAAAAAACATTTTGGAACTAGATAGAGGTGGTAGTTGTACAACCTGGTGAGTGTACTGAATTGTTCTTTTTAAAATTGTTAGTTTTATGTTATGTAAATTTCACTTCAATTTAAAATAAAAGTAGGTGGAGTTCCCATTGTGGCGCAGTGGTTAACGAATCCGACTAGGAACCATGAGGTTGCGGGTTCGATCCCTGCCCTTACTCACTGGGTTAACGATCCGGCGTTGCCATGAGCTGTGGTGTAGGTTGCAGACGCGGCTCAGATCCTCCGTTGCTGTGGCTGCGGCGAAGGCCGGTGGCTACAGCTCGGATTAGACCCCTAGCCTGGGAAGCTCCACATGCCGCGAGTGCAGCCCTAAACTGACAAAAGGCAAAAAATAAAATAAAAGTAGGGGAGGGATAACAAACTAATAATTTTTTGTAGATATTGTCCTACATGAAGTTTTCACCCATCAGCCTATTTCCCCATCTTTTGACCATTACAGTTTTTTATTAAAGTTTTTAATCTTTATCTAGAAGTAAAAAAAAGATCAAGTCTAGTTTGAATTCCATTTATCTTTTTTTCCTTTTTTTTTTTGCCTTTTGTCATTTTAGGGCCGCACCTGCGGCATGTGGAGATTCCCAGGCTAGGGGTCTTATCGGAGCTGTAGCCACTGGCCTACGCCGCAGCCACAGCAACGCAGGATCCGAGCCGCGTCTGCGACCTACACCACAGCTCACGGCAACGCCGGATCGTTAACCCACTGAGCAAGGCCAGGGACCAAACCCGCAACCTCATGGTTCCTAGTCGGATTCGTTAACCACTGCACCACGA
>PVHT021183699.1:35147495-35212645 GCA_004024745.2 Catagonus wagneri | reverse complement strand
AGATTCCCAGGCTAGGGGTCTTATCGGAGCTGTAGCCACTGGCCTACGCCGCAGCCACAGCAACGCAGGATCCGAGCCGCGTCTGCGACCTACACCACAGCTCACGGCAACGCCGGATCGTTAACCCACTGAGCAAGGCCAGGGACCAAACCCGCAACCTCATGGTTCCTAGTCGGATTCGTTAACCACTGCACCACGACGGGAACTCCTTTTTTCCCTTTTTTTTAAACTTAATGGAGTTCCCGTCGTGGCTCAGTGGTTAACGAATCCAACTAAGAACCATGAGGTTGCAGGTTCGATCCCTGGCCTTGCTCAGTGGGTTAAGGATCCGGCGTTGCCGTGAGCTGTGGTGTAGGTTGCAGACGCGGCTTGGATCCCACGTTGCTGTGGCTGTGGTGTAGGCCGGCAGCTGCAGCTCCTGTTAGACCCCTAGCCTGGGAACCTCCACATGCCGCAGGTGCGGCCCTAGAAAAGGCAAAAAGACAAAAAAAATAAAATAAATAAATAAACTTAATGGATTTTATTTCAATTATAGGTGTACATAGATCATCACAAGTTAATTTCACAGATTTTGCGCCCCAAACCCACAGTGTATCCCCCCACCCCCCAGATTGTCTTATTTGAAAAACCAAGGTATTCCAAAGTCTGTGAGTCATTGTCTGTTCTGCAGAGGTTCATTGCGTCTTTTTAGTTTCCACATGTAAGCGGTAGCATTGGGTGTTGCTGTCTAATTGTCTGACTGGTTTCACTTCGCATGATAATTTCTAGGTCCATCCATGTTGCTATAAATGTTGGTAATTCGTTCCTTTTAATGGCTGAGTAATATTCCATTGTGTGTATGTACCATATCTTCTGTATCCACTCCTCTGTCGATGGGCATTTAGGTTGTTTCCATGACCCGGCTATTGCATAGAGTGCTGCAGTGAACACTGGAGTACATGTGTCTTTTCGACTCATGGTTTCCTCTGGATAGTCCCTTCTTTTTCTTTTTAGGGCCATACCTGCTGTATATGGAAGTTCCCAGGCTGGGGGTCAAATCCAAGCCACATCTGTGACCTACTCCACAGCTTGCAGCAACGCTGGATCCTTAACCCACTGAGCAGGCCAGGGATCAAACCCTCAACCTCACAGATGCTAGTCAGGTTCTTAACCCACTAGGCCACAATAGGAACTCCTCCATTTATCTTAAAAGGAGAGGATAACCAACTTTTCATGGGTTGAGAGGCATTGCTTATATTTCCTTTTCTTCTGTTTGTCTGTTTCTATCCTTTGCCCATAGAAGTGACCAGAACCATAGCAGTGACAACACTGGATCCTTAACCTGCTGCACCATGATGGAATTCCTGTGTTTTGGTTTTGATGGTGGGTTTTTCCTTATACACTTATTTATTTTTCAGTTTTTGTCTTTTTAGGGACATACCCGCAGTATATGGAGGTTCCCAGGCTAGGGGTCACATCGAAGCTGTAGCCTCCGACCTACACCACAGCCACAGCAATGCCAGATCTGAGCCACATCTGAGACCTACACCACAGCTCATGACAATGCTGGATCCTTAACCCACGGAGCGAGGCCAGGGATCGAACCCATGTCCTTAGATACTAGTCGGGTTCGATAACCACTGAGCCATGATAGGAACTAGAAGACTTTTAATTTTTAATGTAAATTAATTTGTTGGTTTCTTTTTTTGAATGGTTTTTGGGTTTGGTGACATACTCAGAGGGACTTCTCCAAGACTTTACAATCTTCTCCCTTTGTTTCTTCGGTATTTTTTACAGCTCACTTTATAAAATAAGCACATTTAAATCCTTGATTCGCCTGAAAAAAAAAAAATAAAACTGTTTCAGCAGCTAACTTTGTGTTGGGAAATATCAGCAAGAAAGGAGCAAACTTTCCACTTGTTCCTGGACACTCTGATCATCCCTGGACTCATCTGAGGAGCCGCACGCAGCTTTCTCATCTTTCTGCCTGAAACCAGATCTCAGCCAGAGGTGGAGTCTGCTGGCCCTTGAGCGCCTCACTGCATCCTTGGCTTTGAAGCTGAGCTGGACTGGGTTCCAACCCCAGCTTCCAGGAAGTTCCTTTATTTGGTTAAACCCTCATCACTGAGGTGTGAGATAGTGTTGGAGGCAATGAGGGCCCCTGACCAGCAGGACTTCTCATCCTTTGTTCCTTTTTCTCTTTCTCTCCCTCCCTTCCTTCCTCCCTCCTTCCCTCTCTCTCCCTTTCCTTCTTCCTTCCTTCTTTTCTTCTCTTTTCTTTTTCTTTTCCTTCCTTCCTTTCTTCCTTTTTCATTAAAGTATAGTTGATTTACAATGTTGTTCCAATTTCTGCTGTAGAGCTTTTCCAGTTCCTTAAGTTGAGGAAACTAAGGTTCTTGGGGACACTCACTACCTTGTGATTTTGATCAAATCACTTTATCTTTCTGAACCTCAGATTTCTTCTGTAAGGAGACAGTAACAAAACATACATTATAGGGCTTTCGTAAGGACTGAATAAATGTGCCCAGCTGTAGTAAGTGTGTAATACAAAGACTCTAATAGTTCATTCAGACTTTTTTTTGTCTTTTTAGGACCGCACCCGTGGCATATGGAGGTTCCCAGGCCATGGGTCTAATCAGAGCTGTAGCCGCCGGCCTATGCCACAGCCACAGCCACGCCAGATCCGAGCCACGTCTGTGACCTACACCACAGCTCACGGCAATGCCAGAGCCTTGACTCACTGAGCTAGGCCAGGGATCGAACCTGCAACCTCATGGTTCCTAGTCGGATTCGTTTCTGCTGTGCCATGACGGGAACACCCCATTCAGACATTTTTTAATTTGGCAAATATTACTGAACACCTACTAATCCTGGGAACTGTTCTAGGTGTTGGAGATACAGCAGGGGCAAAAACTTAACTATGGGTGGAGGGAAGACAATAAACAAATAAGCAAGTAGATACATGTGCCAGGCAGTGATAAAAACAAAGAGAATGATGCAGAGTGGGGCCAACCAGGTAGCAGGGGAGACCTTGCAATTAAGGTAGTCATGTAGTTCATCCAGTGATGGACATTAGAATAGGGAACATGCCCTTATTAATTTTCGTTAATCTGTTTTCTTGGTTAATTCCTGTTTTGAAGAGGTTGAGATTCCATGGAATTGCCAGTGTTCCCGTGGAGGTGGCCAGGTCTGAGAGCTGATGGCTCTATGTTGCTGACCTCCTCTGGGTCTCAGTCTCAGAAATGGGGGCACTTGTCTATGCACATGGTTTTCATGTTCTCCTGTGAGTCCTGGGGTAGCCATGGTGAGCCCACTGCACAGGCCTAGTCCTCGGGGAGATGAACAAGAAAAACTTTCAATTTTGTGTGGGTTGGACTCTCAGGAGACAAGAAACAGGGTCTGGGGCACACAGAGGAGGGCTCGATACTGCCTAATTATGGTGGGGTAGAGGGACAGAGAACTCAAGCTGCGGCCAGATACCAGGCAAGCCATTTTCCATCAGCAACGCTTAGCAACCCCAGCTCCAAAAGGCCGCCTCCTTTCTAATCTTTTGAAAAATTTATTTTCTTTTATTTTATTTTTCTCTTTTTCTTTTTAGGGCTGCACCTGAGGCATGTGGAAGTTCCTGGGCCAAGAGTCCAATCGGAGCTGCAACTGCCGACCTATGCCACAGGCATGGCAAGACCACATCAAGCTGCATCTGTGACCTACCTGCAGTTTGATGCAACCGCTGAGCGAGGCCAGAGATTGAACCCGAATCCTCATGGACACTATGTTGGGTTCTTAAGCCACTGAGCCACAATGGGAATTCCCACATTATGTTGATTGGTAACAGCAGGAAGGGGCTGATGCCAGAGAAGGCAAGGCTGCTGGATATATGGAGCCAAAAGTTGATTAGGAGTCCGAAAGTTCCTCAGACTCAAGATGTGACCCTTTCGACCTCCGGGCCTTTGAACATGCAGTTTCCTCTTTTCAGAAAACTTTTCCCTCCACTCTGCCAGGCTTTCCTCCAGGTTTCCACTCAAATTTCATCGCCTCCTAGCGGCCCCTTACCCTCTTTGCACAGGGCACTCGCCACCACAGGCTGTTCATTTGCGGACTGTCTAGGAGAAAGTCAGTTTGGGCTCCCACCATTAGGACTGGGCCTGCAAGCGGGTCGCCTCGAGGTGCCCAGGGCCACAGAAGCCACCCAAGAAACGTCTCCAAGGAAAAGGGATGCCACACAAACACACGCACGCCCATCCACACACAGACAAACCCTTTCCCCGCTTCAAGGCCACGCCAGGATCCCACCTACCTGCAAAGCCACCTGGCCTCTGGCCAGGGCTCAGGCTTGCGCGCGCTCATGCATGGCCACGCCCCAGCCACAGACCACTGGGATCAGGGTGTACGGACACACACGCGCGTGCGCCCACACACGCTCGACCGTATGCAGATCGTATTCTCGGCCATAAACAAGGCAAGCGCAAGCGCGCGGACACACCACTCAGCTCTCCTCCCTGGGCCCACCTGGAGCCAGGCGCCTACTGCACGCACGCGCGGCCCCGAGTCCCGGCCTCGCCCGTCGGGGGCGGGGCGCTCTGGGGGCGGGTCCTGCGGCACCGCCCGGGAAGCTGCGCGAGGCTGGGCGGCCGCCGCCACATCCTCCTCCTCATTCTCCTCCTCCGGATCCAGGCAAGCCGAGCTGGGCCGGGGCCGAGCCGAGGGCTCTGAGGGCACAAGCGGAGCGGGGCACGGAGCCATGGCGCACCAGACCGGCATCCACGGTGAGGGCAGATGGCGGACGGACAGGGGCCGAGGGAGAGTCTGCGGCTGCGCCCCCTCCTGGGCTCCCGGCCCCTGCTTCCTCTCCGGCAACCGCCTAGGGGAGCTTCCTGTTCTCTTGCAGCCGCCGGTCGCTTGGGGTGGGCAAATCTTGGTGGGGTGAGGACTTACTGGGCAAAGTTGGGGGTGGAGGTATCTCTGTTCCCATCTGGGGGTGGATGTGCCTGTGTGTGCCCATCTGTGTATTTTTGTCCTTTTCTGGGAGTGGGTGTACCCGGATGTGCACATTTGAGGGAGTGAGCACGCATGTGCATTTGTATGTACGGACCTGTGTGCACATCTGGATATGAGTGCTTGTGTACATCTAGGGTCATTCGTGCACATACACTGATGGCTTGATTGGACACTGTTGCATGGAACCATCTTTAGGCATCAGTGTTTCGTGACTGACTATATGCATATATCTGTGGGAGTCTGTGTGTGTGTGTGTGTGTGTGTGTGTGCGCGCGCACTCGCGCGCACACAATTTGGATGCATCTCAGTGTTCATTTGTTACCATGGATGCGTTTATGGCTGGTACTGCTTTATGTCTGTGTGAGGAGGGAGCCCCGACCTTTGGTTTCCCCAGGACCCTTACAAATTAGGCTGGGAAAAACCTGGGACAGGGTCCTCTAAGTGGGATCTGGAGAGTCACCAATCTGACCTTGACCTCTGATCTGCCTGGCATTTTCCACTCTGATCTGCTGAGTCTGCCCCAGCTGGTAATGGAAGGTCCCAGCTCCAGACTGGAGGTAGGAAAGAAGGTCCTGACCCTAGAGATTCCAGGCCAGGTCCCCCATCCCAAGCTCCTTCAGCCCAGAGCATCAGCCTCCTCTCCCAAGGGCTCGGTTTCCTCCTTACACGGGATGGGAAAGAAGCAGTGGCTGGGTGTTCAGACCCTACCCAGGCCTCAGTGTCCCCCTGTGCCACTGACCTGGGAGGGCTACCTGGCCTGTGGGCAAGGGCCAGGCTGCTTGCCCAGGTAGCCCAGTGGTTTGGCCGTCAGCCACTCCTCCTGCCACGCCAGGATCCCCTGCCTGGGGCCGTCATCATCGACCAGCCTGACCACCTGGTCTGCTTGCGGTTGTGGCCGCTTGGTGGCTGGCCCTGAGAGGGTTTCCCTGGCCCCGCCCCACAGGACCAGAAAAGGCAGAGGCCTGGGTCAGGGCCAGCTACACTCCAAGAAGAGCTGGAGGGGCAGCTTCATGACTCAGCCCTACAGAAGGGAACAGCCCCTCACCGGACCCGCCCCTTCCTTCCCCTTTGTCTGGTCATTGCTGTCGCCTCTGACTAGGAGGGGATCAGAAGTTAGGGCTCCTCCTCCCCGCTCTGGGCTGAGCAGTCCTGTGGCCTGGGCCGTCCCTCACCCCCTCCTTTCCCCTATGCCGAGATGGGCCTGCCTAGGGGAATCTGGGGCTGAGCCCCCTTTCCCAGCCCCCCTTCTGCCTGAGAGCAGCCCACTCCTTCCCATTTCTGGTCTGGGGAGGTGGCGGGAGAGATCACCCTGGATGCCCAGGTGCCAGCCCTGACCTGGCCATAGTGCGGATCTGCTGACCTCAGAGCAGGGTAGGGAAGGGACCTGTAACCCGAGGCTTACTGGGTGTGTGGGGGGGTGGGAGGTAAGGCAGCAGACGGGTGAGGGTAGGGGGCATGAATCTTTGATGACTGAGGCTCAGGTGTCCCAGGCCTGGCCTCTGGATTATTGATAGTGGCCAAGGAGGCATGGAGGGGGATGTCTCTCCCACTACTGGGGTGTCACTTTGTCCTGGTAACAATAGAAGCGGGAGGTCTGAGCAGGTGGAAGGGAGAGCGCAGCCCAGCCTGCCCCGTGTCATTATGGTAATACAAGTTAATGGTTATTATTAGGAGAGGCCCCCATTGCAGAGCACTTTCTCCCATTTACTCCTCACCATTTGGGGCATATTAGCCCCACGTTATAGATGTGTTTGAGGTTCAGTGAGGTCAAAGTTCACATACAGCTACCAGAAAGGTGGAGCCCCAGAAGCCAGGCTCTTCATCGGGGACCTGCTTGGGGTCCACAGAGGGGCAGCTGTGTCCTGGCCCAGCGGGGCTGTGTCTATGCCATGCTGCTCTGAGCCCCAAGGGCCTGCTGAGCTTAGCTGGGACCCTGCACTCCCAGCGGCCTTGGAGGCTGGTATACAGCCTGAGGTCTCAGGCTCAGGGTCGCCCTGCATGAGGGGCACCTGAGGACAGGACCAGGGTTTGTTTTCCTAAAGGTACCCCCCCACCACCACACCCAAGCCGCCCAGTCTGGGCCCTATAAATATTCTCTGACCTCAGCCCTCTAGCTGTGTTCCTGCAGAATTCTCCTGACCCCTGGGCAGCCCCAAGGTCATGCTGGCCTGGTCCTGTGCACGCAGAGGCCCAAGCAGGTCCCTTCCCAACTTAGACCTTGGTTTCCCCATCTGAACCATCAGTGGATCTGTGACTTCCGTGGTTGCCTAGTTCTGACCACGATCCTCACCTCTGCACTTGGGTCCTTGTTCATTGGCTGTCACCTTCCAGCTCTGTAGCTCAGGGACCAAGACAGCAACTGTTTTGGAGAGTCTTCGAGAGCCATTCCTCTTCCCAGCTGCTGGGGCTGGGGGCTTATCACCCCCTGGTGGGGCTGTGCCAGGGCTGGCCTGGCTCCTCAGGGCCTCTCGGCTGCCTAAGCAGCCTGGCTGGTGGGCTGGGGCTGGGTGTGCGTGCATGTGTGTGTCAGTGTGTGCATCTGTTTTTCTGGGTACATTTTGTACAGCTTCCTGCTTGCACACATACATTAGTCACACTCTGCATTTGCCTGTCTGTGAATTTCTTAGCACCCTGGGGACTGTATCTGTGTGTGTGTGTATGTGTATGTTGTACATCTAAATGTGTGTGTCCATTTATGTTTGACCAGCTGAGTGTGTTCACATTTCTATTCCTTTCTGTCACATAGTGTGTTTATGTGTTACGTTCACACATGCTGGACTGGTGTGTACCCACTGACACATGCAACGTGCAGTGCATGTGTGCATGTGTGTTTGCATGCGCATGTGTGAACAGACACAGTAATCAGTGCACAGTGGGGGCAGTTGTTCATATATTTCTGTCTCTGGATATGAGAGTCTTGGGAAGGTCCCAGGCCAGCTCAGTGCTGGGCTTTCCTGTGGGGCAGGGGATAGGTGGGGGCCATTCACTCTGGCTGGCTTGGCCTGTCCCAGAGCCCGCCCCATTCTCTAGTGGGCTGTCCCATCCCTGCACGCCCTGTCAACAGAGCTCTCCCAGCCAGCAGGCCGCCCTTCTGCCACCTCTGTTGGCTAAATTTGGGAGCTTGTGTTCAGCGGCTGTCTCGGGTTCCCAGTCACATGGGGGGCTGTATTTAACCCGGCTCACAGCTCTGCCACCAGACCCCCAGGACGGCTCAGGCCCTGAGTGTTTGTGTCCACGCTGTTCCCTCTGCCTGCTCCTCCCCCACCATGTTTCTTGTTCTCGTAGCCACCGAGGAGCTGAAGGAGTTCTTTGCCAAGGCGCGGGCTGGCTCTGTGCGGCTCATCAAAGTCGTCATCGAGGACGGTGAGTGCCTCCTCCGGACGAGGGCACAGGCTGGTGGCTGGGCGCAGCTGCTTCTCTGGGAGGTGGGGGGACGTTGGCCTCCAGTCCCCTCAGGACCTCAGTTTCCCATCTGGGAACAGGAGGTGCCTTGTAGCAGAGTGGCAGAGGCGGGCGCCGTCGTTATGCCTGTCATACAGAGCAGAAAGCCAAAGCTAGGGAGCGGGCACGGAGAGCCCTGCCCGGGGTCCTCCCCGCCTCACGGAGGCTCTGTAGGTATCAGACGGGTCTGCTGGGAGGCTGGGCTGGGTGGGGCAGGGGGCAGGGGATGACTTAGGACAGGCACTGCCCCATGTGGCTGGTGCCACTCACCTTCCTCTGTGGTCGGCAGGCCTGCCTGGCTTGGCTACGGCCCCGGGGGCATCCTAAGGAGAAGCCGGGGCCCTGCCCTTGGGACGTGCCCTCATAATGGGGAGAAGGGACACCTGTCAGCCTCTTTGAGAACGGGACCGGGGGATTCCAGCTTTGGCTGGGCTTTGACCTGGACTCTGGGGACCTGGGGAGGTGCTGGGGGTATAGGGCTTGTGGGGTGGGTGAGCTTGAGCTGAGGCTGAAATGGGGAGGGGCTTAGGGGGGGCAGAGGATTAGACTGAGTCCTGCGGGGGCTGGGGGTCGAGGAGTCCTCGGATAGAAGACAGCTGAGGGGCTGTCCCTGGAGGTGAGGGGTACAGACTTCAGGACCAGGGGTGGGAGTTCCCATTGTGACTCAGCAGCTTAAGAACCCAACTAGTATCCATACGGGTTTGATCCCTGGCCCCGCTCAGTGGGTTAAAGTTCCAGCATTGCCACCAGCTGCGGTTTAGGTCACAAATGCAGCTCGGATCCGGTGTGGCTGTGGTGTAGGGCAGCAGCTGCGTCTCTGATTCGACCCCCAGCCTGGGAACTTCCATATGCCACAGGTGCAGCCCTAAAAAAAAAAAAAAAGGACTGGGGGTGGGCCATTCCCCCCACGAATCCTTCCAGCCCTTCATGGTAGCCATGCCGTACTGGGCCCTTCTAGGGGCTCCCCAAATGAGCCTGGTGCCCAGCTGACTGTTCGCACATTGAGTTGGGTCAAAGCAGAGTCTGCTCAGTCCCAGAATTCACCCCAGGCTTAGGGCCAGTGCTGTGCTGGGCTTTGTCCTGGGTCCCCAGATTCAGATATCCTCAGAGGCTGGGTTGGGGGGTTGGGGTAGGTCAGGAGTGAAGGCTCTTTGGGGTGGCAGCCACAGAGCCCCCCCGGCCCCTCCAGGGAGGTTCATGGACCCCAGTTCTCAGCCTTCCCTGTCACCTTCCAAACAGGACATGCCTGTAGATGTTTAGTAGGAGCCTCTCAATGGGCCCTTATCTCCATTCTGCATTACGGCTGTTTGGGTACCTGGGAGTGCCCGGGAGGGTCCGGGCCGCCTGACAGGCAGCCGCTGCCCATAACCAACTGAGTGTAGCTTGAGCTCTTGATTTTTCTAGAGAAGCCATGAATTCCATTTCTTTAGTGGGAGTTCCACTAAAACTTCCCAGCTTGAAAAACGTTAGCAACAAATTAAACAACTTCGACAGTGTCGTCGGGGCCCAGCCGGCCTGTGATTGCTAGTCTTCAGCCTTGATCCCATTTGAGTTCTGGGAGGACAGGTGAGGAGGCCAAGGCCGGAGGCAGGTGGCTGGGGTGGGCCTGGCTCGTTGGGGCTCCCAGACAGTCAGGCCTCTCGCCCCCATCAGGAGGGCCTGGTGGTCAAGTGCAGGCGCCCCCTGGCCAGGTGGCGATTGTCCCCTTACCCCAGTTCTTCCTCCAGCCTGGATCTGTGCACCCCCGGGCTGGTGTTGGTGCCACACTAAGGCCCTGTGGGCTAATAGGTAAAGTGTATGTCCAGCCTCGATACCCGCTTCAGCCACTCTGCACCAGCCAGGGAGGTGGCGGGCCTGGTATGCCCCAGGCATTAAGAGGTTGGTTTCTTTTGATTTGTTACTTTTAGGGAAGGGGCCTGCAGCTCGTGGGTGGCAGCAGGGTGCCTGTTTATACAACGTCTGGCAGCAGTCCTTGTCTCCCTCCTTCCCATGTGTTTTTACTCCTGCAGCTCCTTGTGGCCTCCGGCTGTGACTCCACTGCCCACAGCACGTTCGCTCTGAGAAGGGGGTGCTGGGGGTTCCGCTGGAGCCCCAGGCTGAGAAAGGAGGGGGCAGGAGGGGGTGCGGGGGCCTGTGTGCTGAGCAGCTCTGCAGGGGGGGTGGGGTCTGAGAGTGTAGGTGTCTCTGAGGGGCCGCACTCTTGGTGGCTTTGGGCACACGTTCTGTGTCTTGGTGTGTTTGTCTGTGTTAGGTCATCTGTGGGCATATTCTCGAGGCCATTTCTGTGCACATGCGTGTGTACTTGTAGAGGCAGCAGTGCGTGTTCATTCATTCACTCAGGCACTGGTTCAGTCACACGGACATCCTTCAGGGTCTTGAGGGCTCCAGGGGAAGGGGAAGTGGGTAGTCGGGGAGTCTAAGCCACAGCTGGAAGCTGAGGCCGACTGGCTAAGGTGGGTGGGTATGGAAGATGGCTACTCCTTGGCTCACCTGGCCTCTGCCCCCAGAGCAGCTTGTGCTGGGTGCCTCACGGGAACTGGTGGGCTGCTGGGACCAGGACTATGACAGGGCTGTGCTGCCGCTGCTGGATGCCCAGCAGCCCTGCTACCTGCTCTACCGCCTGGACACGCAGAACGCCCAGGGCTTTGAATGGCTCTTCCTCGCCTGGTCACCTGATAATTCCCCCGTAAGTCCTATGGGCAGGGCCCAGCCCCACCATCGGAGGAGGGGGGAAGCTGGGTCTGGTCAAGTTAACACGGCCCTGGAGGTCCTGCCGTGGCTCAGTGGTTAGCGAGCCAGACTAGTATCCATGAGGATGCGGGCTCGATCCCTGGCCTCGCTCAGTGGGTTAAGGATCCGGCATTGCCATGAGCTGTGGTGTAGGTTGCAGATGCGGCTTGGATCTGGTGTTGCTGTGGCTGTGGTGTAGGCCGGCGGCTACAGCTCCGATTCGACCCCTAGCCTGGGAACCTCCATATGCCGCGGGTGCGGCCCTAAAGTGACAGAAAACAACAACAACAGCAACAAAAAAACATGGCCCTGCCCCGGGGAGTCTGAATGGGGGACATCAGATCTTGCTCCAGGGTATGAGCAAGGGAGGAGGCTCTGTTCTTAGAATCTGGGGTCTCCTAGCGCCTCCCAGCCTTGTCAGCCTGGCTCTGGGAGGTGGAGATTAGGCTGGGCGAGGGCTCCCCCTGCTGTCTGAGCTGCCCCACTGCATCCTCGCCTCTATGCTGCGCCCTCTGCTGGGTGCGTGGGCCCAATGAAGTAACCACCCAGAGGCTCCTGGACAGTCAGCCCTGCCCGGAAGGGTCTCATGGTTTGCCCCCTGCCCCGTCAGGTGCGGTTGAAGATGCTGTATGCAGCTACACGGGCCACAGTGAAGAAGGAGTTTGGGGGCGGCCACATCAAGGATGAGCTCTTTGGGACTGTGAAGGTAGGGCCCCAACCCCCCACCCTGGGGCTGGAACTCACCAGGCTGGGCTGTGGACCCACCCAGGAAGTAGGTGCCCGGTTTGGGGATGAGTGGGGAGGTCTGGAAGAGTCTGTGGTCTGCAAGCTGGGGTGCTCAGTGCGCTTCTGCCAGTGCACCCCAAGGTGCTCACTTATGCCTTTGCATCCGCTGGCCAGGACGACCTCTCCTTTGCTGGGTACCAGAAGCACCTGTCATCCTGTGCGGCGCCCGCCCCGCTGACCTCGGCCGAGAGAGAGCTTCAGCAGATCCGTATTAATGAGGTGGGCGTGCTGGACGGGGTGGGCAGAAGTACTGGCCTTGGCTCTGGATGTGACATCAGGCCCCTCTGGCTGAGTCTGTGCTCCCCGGGTGGGCTACACCTTGCTTTGGGTGGGCGAGGGCCTTGCTCACTGTGCTCCTGTCCCCAGGTGAAGACAGAGATCAGTGTGGAGAGCAAACACCAGACCCTGCAGGGCCTCGCCTTCCCTCTGCAGCCTCAGGCCCAGCGGGCACTTCAGCAGCTCAGACAGAAGACGATCAACTACATCCAGCTGGTGGGTGCCAGTCCCTGCCCCAGGATCACACGCGGGGTGTGCTGCACCCACACCCTGCTCCTCACCCGCATGTACGAATGTGCTCCCCTCCCTGCCCTGTTCACTTTAGCTCACCCGTGTACTTGTGGGAACACACAGCCCCCCGTGCCTGCCTGTCCCCCTCAGCCACCGTAGGTGGTGGACGCACTGTCTCCCCTTGCCCTGCACAGCGTCTGCTCATATGCAGGGATGCCTGGGAGACGCTGTCCCTCATCCTGCCCTCCATACCATGTACATACGTCACCCCTGGGTGCACCCCTCAGCTCTGAGCCGCTTCCTGCCCCAGACTCTCTCATCAGCCCCCGAACACCCCCTTTCCCCAGCCAGGGTCTCTCTGCCCAGTGGTCCAGCATGTCCCCTTTCAAGCAGAATGGCCCCTCCCTTCCAAGGCGTGTCCCCCCCCAGGAGACCTCTCGGAGGATGGGCCGGCCCAAGGCTGGTGCCTCTGAGGTCAGAGCCCCCCCTGCTGTCCTCTGCAGTGTCCTTGGCGGGACCTGCTCTGCTAGCAGAATGTTCAGCGGGGCAGAGTTAGCGCTGGGCCCAGTACTGGCCTCTTTACAGGGACCCCCATCTTGGGAGGGCGCCTGGGAAGGGGTCCCAGGCAAGAGAGTTCACATAGATTTCCAACAGCTCGGAGGGTTCTCGATGGGGAATGAGGGCCTGGGCCCTCCCCCGTGCGGGGTCCTCATGTCCCCCCTGCCTCTTGGCAGAAGCTGGACCTGGAGCGAGAGACCATCGAGCTGGTGCACACCGATCCCACGGATGTGGCCCAGCTGCCATCTCGAGTGCCCCGCGACGCTGCCCGCTACCACTTCTTCCTGTACAAGCACACCCACGAGGGCGACCCCTTGGAGTCTGTGGGTGAGTGGACCCGGCGAGATCCCCGTGCCTGGGCTTGGGCATGAGCAGCGCTGGCCCACCGCTGGGCGGGCCTCCTGCAGGGGCCGTGGGGCAGCGGGAGTCCCAGGCCTGCCCGTCACCTCCCCGTCCCCCCACAGTGTTCATCTACTCGATGCCGGGCTACAAGTGCAGCATCAAGGAGCGCATGCTCTACTCCAGCTGCAAGAGCCGCCTCCTCGACTCCGTGGAGCAGGACTTCCAGCTGGAGATTGCCAAGAAGGTGGGCGCCCATTCCCTCGGGCCCTGTCCCCTCCACATGGGGTCAGCAGGGGCCCGAGACAACGGCAGATGGACGGGGAAACTGAGGCCCATGGGGTAATGTGCATAATCCAGGGCCACCCAGCTAACTGCTGGCTGGGACAGGCCCCAGCTGTGACCCCATGTCTCGTCTTTCCCCGGCCTTGGAAGGCAGGTGGGGGATGACAGAGCATGCGAGGCACAGGCCCTGGGCTCTGTGCTCCTGGAGGTGGCGTTTCAGATGGGGGTCTGGGAGGACACCCCAGGGCTGAGAGATCAAGGGGTGCCCCAACAGTGGGGGTGACCAAAGGTAGGGAGTGTCAGGCCCCCCCCAACCCGTAGCGTGACCGGCCGCTGCCTTGCCCCACACAGATTGAGATTGGCGATGGGGCGGAGCTGACGGCTGAGTTCCTCTACGACGAGGTGCACCCCAAGCAACACGCCTTCAAGCAGGCCTTCGCCAAGCCCAAGGGCCCCGGAGGGAAACGGGGCCACAAGCGCCTCATCCGTGGCCCTGGCGAGAATGGGGATGACAGCTAGGTGACGGGACCCGAGCCCCACCGGCGTGTGGGCTGTGGGGCCGCCCCTGCCCCACCCCTACTTCCCTCCCCTGCGGCCACCTCCCTCCTTCCCAGCCTGGGCTCCGGGTGCGGGTTGGCTCCTGTGGGGCAGGAGAGCCGGTGACTGAACGTTCTTGCAGCTTCCGAGGGCCACTGGGCTGGCATTTTGTGACTCTCGCCCTCTGTTGTCCCTGCCTCTCATCTGTGTGCCCAGGGTGTCTGGGTGCCCTGCCCAGCTGGCTCAAGGGGCTGGCTGGGGGGCCTGGCATGAACCCGGCCCCCAGGGAACGGAGACCAGGGTCCCAGCACAGCCCAGAAGCCTTTGGCCACTAGGGGTGAGGTCATATGGGGCTGAGGCAGGGGGTCACTGCAGGACGAGATGGTTGAATGCTGTATTTTTTAAAGAATAAAATATTTTTAAATCAACAGCGAGTCTGGCCCTGAGGGACCACCTCTGGCACTAGGGCTGTGGAGGCCCTTGGCAGAGAACTGCCCCTTCCAAATGCTCAAGGGGCCTGTTGCCTGCTAGGTGGGGCTCCAGCCCTCCCGGCTGCAGGTGTATCAGGGAGCCCGTGTGTGTGTGTGTGTGTGTGTGCGTGCGCGTGCGTGTGTGCACAGCCTTGGAGAGGCCCCCTCATGATGGGAGCCCGGTGCCAGAGGCAGGCCCACCTCTGTCGTGACCTGGGGGATCTGGGTGGATTCACTTTCTGTGGCCGCTGCAACAAGGTAGCACAAACTTAGTGGCTTAAAACCACACATGTTTATTCTCTTACAGTTCTTGTTAAGTCTGAAATGAGCCTTACAAGGCCAGCATCAAGGCGTTGGCAGGTCTGTTTTCTTCTAGAGGCCCCAGGGGAATCTGTTTCCTTGCCTTTTCCAGCTCTAGAGGCTGCTTGCATTCCTTGGTTTGTGGTTCCTCCCTGCATCTTCAGTGCCGGGGGCATAGCGTTTCCTCTCTGATTCTGCTTCTGGGTCACAGAGCCGTCAGCGGTCAAATCTCCTCGGCCTCTGTCTTATACGGACACTTGTGATCATATTCAGATAACCCAGGACACTCCGCATCTCAGATCCTTAACTTAATCCCACCCGCAAAGTCCCTACCGTGTAAGGGGATGTGTTCACAGGTTCTGGGGATCAGGACGTGAGCCTCCTTGGGGACCCGCCACACTGGGTGAGCTCTGCCTACGAGCTGTGGTCGCCATGGCGCTGAGGCGTGGTGGTGGCTCTTTGTGGACACTGGATCTCGGTGCCTCCAGCCCGTGTGTGTACCTGCAGACGTCTGTACCTCTCCTAGGTACTTGCGTTCCTGCCTTGAAGGGCCTGGGTCCCTGGTCCCAAGGACTCTGGGAGCACCTCCCACAGGCTGGGGGTTCAGTAGGAGCTTCATTCTGGGTCTCTGAGGAGTGGGTCGGAGACCCCTCCCATCCCAGGTGGGAGGTGTGCAGGGCTGGGGACGTGGGGGGCCAATGGTTGATTCAGCTGTTGGGTGGGCACTCTCCTTTTTCTTTTTTTCTTTTTCGTTTTTGTGTCTTTTTGCCTTTATGTAGAGCCGCACCCGCGGTATATGGAGGTTCCCAGGCTAGGGGTCTAACAGGAGTTGTAGCTGCCGGCCTTCGCCACAGCCACAGCAACAGCAACGCGGGATCCGAGCCGCGTCTGCAACCTTCACCACAGCTCACGGCAACGCCGGATCCTTAACCCACTGAGCAAGGCCAGGGATCGAACCTGCAACCTCATGGTTCTTAGTCGGATTCGTTAACCTCTGAGCCACGAAGGGAACTCTGGCCCTCTCCTTTTTCTTGCGAGCGTATCTTGGACTGGGACTCAGGGCAGTGTCCCATCCTGGGGCCTTTCTCAGCTGCTACCAAAGCCCTTAGAATTGTAGGAGGACTGGGTCCCTAGCCAGGATCCAGAGAAGGAGGGCTGTCCTTTCCCACCCCAAACCCTGGACCCCGGGTGGGCAGGAAGACGGTGCCATCGCCCCCACGCTGCTGCATCATCTGGGCCCGTGCACCAGCTGGATGCCTGGCAGCTTGGAGTCTGACTGCGTGATACCCACTCAGAAGCCTGCCCTGGCCACCTCCCGCCCAGCAGAAGCCCTATTCGTTTGTTCATTTATTCAGGCATCATTCAGAGTCTCTTGATGCCTGCCGGGGCCGAGTGCTGGAGACCCATTGACTCAGCAAATATTGAACACCTACTGTGTGCTGGGTACTGTGCTGGGCCCTGGGGACAGAGACAAAAGATTCTTGCCCTCAAGTAACTGACATTCCAGCAGAGGAATGAGAATATACAAGGAAAACGTGAAAAATCGATGTGGTATGTGAGCAGGTGGCGACTATGAAGACAAAGTAGGTAAAAGTTCAGGAGGGGTTCCTGCCATTGCCCAGTGGTTAACGAACCTGACTAGTATCCATGAAGGACGCGGGTTCGATCCCTGGTCTCTCAGTGGGTTAAGGATCCGGCATTGCTATGAGCTGTGGAGTAGGTCACAGATGTGGCTTGGATCCTGTGTTGCTGTGGCTGTGGTGTAGGCCGACGGCTATACCTCTGATTCGACCCCTAGCCTGGGAACCTCCATATGCTGCTGTGCACAGCCCTAAAAAGACAAAAAAATGAAAAGAGCTCGGGAGTATCCAGTCTGGGGTAGGGTTTATGAGAAGGTCGGAGAAGGCCTCACTGTGAGGGTAACTGTGAGCCAAAACATAAAGGAGGGGAGGGAGCTCTTCTTGTGGCTCCGTGGAAACGGAATCTGACTAGTGTCCATGAGGACACAGGTTCGATCCCTGGCCTCGCTCGCTGGGTTAAGGATCCAGAGTTACCATGAGCTGTGGTGTAGGTCACAGATGTGGCTGGGATCTGGTGTTGTGACTATGCTGTAGGCCAGCGGCTATAGTTCTGATTCGACCACTAGCCTGGGAACCTCCATATGCCGCGGGTGTGACCCTAAAAAGACAAAAAATGGGGGGTGAGGGATGCGCCCTGTGAGTATCTGACAAAAGAGCTTTGAGGCAGAGAGAAGAGGCCCTGGGCCAGGCGAGTATATGCGTGTGTTCAAGCCACAGCAAAGGGGCCAGCGTGGCTGGAGACTAGTCAGGGAGGCACTGGGAGGGCAGATCCCATGGGATCTTGCTGGCTACTATGTGGACTGTGGCTTTGACCCTGGAAAGGGCCATGGAGGGGTCTGAGCAGAGGAGGGACCCAGTGTGACTTAGGAGCCGAATGAGGATAAACTGTGGGCCCTGAGAGCAGAACAACCTGAGGACTTGCTGAGGGTCCCGGGTCCCCTCGAGGCTTTGGGTCTGAGTGGTCTGTTCCGATCACCTGGGTCAGAAGTGCATCTGGGGAGGATGAGGCAAGAGGTGCCAGCCAGCCCAGCTCTGGTGTCTGTGCTCTGCCGGTGCTCTGGGAATGCGGGGAGAGGGCCGTGCTGGGGGCAGGCGAGCCTGGGCGGGCCGGTGCTGCCTCCACCCCACACCCCATGTGTCAGGCTCCACATGGCACACAGAGCTCTGGGGATGGGGCTGCAGGGGCAGGAGAGGGCAGTGGGGGAGCCTCTGGCCTGCCTGCTGCCTGGAGGCAGAGGCTGAGAGGACTGAGCCATGAGGGTGAGAGATTCCTCTTGGGACCTGCTGTGGGCCCCGTTGTGGGTGTCAGCATGCCCACCCAGTCTGGTATGGCCCCTAATTCCCATCTCTCATTGACCTTAGACTGGGCTCTGGGCCTTCATTGCTGCCAGAGGACAGGTGTGAAGCCCTTGCCATATGGAGGACTGTTAGGCCAGGCTGAGGGTGGGGGAAGAGGGAGTGGAAAGAGGAAGGGGTGAAGTGGCCCATCTGCCACCTGACTATGCAAATGGCCTCTGACTCATTGTACTCCCCTCTCCCCCCACCATGGGCTACAGGGGAGGGGAGGGGAGGGGCCAGGCTGGGGGGAAGAAGGGGGCTACTAGGTTATTATGAAATTCTCGCTTCCTCTATTCTCTGAGCCACCACGGGAAGGGGCTGGGAGCACAAAGCATCCTTCACTGTAGCTGCCGCCCGGTCTGCCAGCCAGACCCCTTTGGAGAAGACCCCACTCCCTGTCATGGTAGGACCGCAGCCCTCAGCCCCCAGGGAAGGGGACAGTGGGAAGTGGGGGGAGAAAGTCAGGCTTGGTGGCTTAGATGATGGTGAAAGGGGCTGTACTCAGGTGGGGTGGCCCTGGGGACGATCACTGAACCTCGAAGACCTTCTCTGAGCCATTACACTGGGCTTCTAGAGAAGCGGAACCCAGGGCTGGGCCCTGTCTGCCTTCTGCTGCACAACTACCCAATCCATTCTGACCCCCAGGAGAGTGAGTGCTCGGTCTGGGGGAAGGGGGCAGAGGGGGAAAGAGCTGGGCAGGGCCCCGGCCTGGCCAGGAGCGCTGGGTGGTAAGCAGCCTGAACCCCAGCAGGAGTGCTTCATTCCCACCTCTTGGCCAGGTGGCGAGGGAGGGGTTGGGGGGAAGCCTGATAAGAGAGCAGCGGAGGCTCTTCAGGGGGCTGGAGGGAAGGGGAGATGTCCACTTGCTCAGGAGGAAAGAGAAACGGCCTCCAAGGAACGGAAGGGGAAGGGGGCGAGCCTGGGGGGCTGTTGACCACCTAGCTGGCTCTGCTGTCCAGCTGGGGTTCGGTTACCAGTGAAAGCTCTAGGTCACACATTTGGCTGGATTCCAGTTCTCAGGACCGTTCTGACACCTCGTTCGGAGTTAAAGCTGTCCCAGACCTGCGTTCAAGTTCCCCATGGGCCTTGGAGTTGGGAGGTGCACTGGGCAGAGAAACAGGAACCACCCTGGGGAGCTGGGAGGGAGGGGGCTGGAGCCCCCGCTGGGAGACACCCCCCCAAACTTTGGTGGAGGTGGAGTTATGGCTGTGCACTCACACAGCGCCCACTCCCTCAGGGCCCCCGCCGCACCCTGCACCCCCTTTCTCTCCTGGTGCAGGCGGTGGCGCTGGCTGCGGCCGTGGCCCAGGGCAGGCTGCCTGCCTTCCTGCCCTGTGAGCTCCAGCCCCACGGCCTGGTGAACTGCAACTGGCTCTTCCTGAAATCCGTGCCCCACTTTTCGGCCGCGGCGCCCCGGGCCAACGTCACCAGCCTCTCCTTGCTCTCCAACCGCATCCACCACCTGCACGACTCTGACTTCGTCCACCTGTCCAGCCTGCGGACCCTCAACCTCAAGTGGAACTGCCCGCCGGTGGGCCTCAGCCCCATGCACTTCCCCTGCCGTATGACCATCGAGCCCAACACCTTCCTGGCCGTGCCCACCCTGGAGGAGCTGAACCTGAGCTACAACGGCATCACGACTGTGCCCCCGCTGCCCGACTCCCTCGTGTCCCTGTCGCTGAGCCGCACCAACATCCTGGTGCTGGACCCCACCCACCTCACCGGCCTGCATGCCCTGCGCTACCTGTACATGGACGGCAACTGCTACTACAAGAACCCCTGCCGGCGGGCGCTGGAGGTGGCCCCGGGTGCCCTCCTCGGCCTGGGCAACCTCACACATCTGTCGCTCAAGTACAACAACCTCACGGAGGTGCCCCGCAGCCTCCCCCCGAGCCTGGAGTCCCTGCTGCTGTCCTACAACCACATTGTCACCCTGACGCCCAAGGACCTGGCCAATCTGACCGCCCTGCGCGTGCTGGACGTGGGGGGGAACTGCCGCCGCTGTGACCACGCCCACAACCCCTGCAGGGAGTGCCCGAAGGGCTTCCCCAAGCTGCACTCCGACACCTTCAGCCACCTGAGCCGCCTCGAAGGGCTGGTGTTGAAGGACAGCTCTCTCTACAGCCTGGACACCAAATGGTTCCGTGGCCTGGCCAGGCTCCAAGTGCTGGACCTGAGTGAGAACTTCCTCTACAACTGCATCACCAAGACCACGGCCTTCCAGGGCCTGGCCCGACTGCGGAGCCTCAACCTGTCCTTCAATTACCACAAGAAGGTGTCCTTCGCCCACCTGCACCTGGCGCCCTCCTTCAGGAGCCTCCTGTCCCTGAAGGAGCTGGACATGCACGGCATCTTCTTCCGCTCACTCAGCGAGACCACGCTCCAGCCCCTGGTCCACCTGCCCGTGCTCCAGACCCTGCGCCTGCAGATGAACTTCATCAACCAGGCCCAGCTCAGCATCTTCGGGGCCTTCCCAGGCCTGCTGTACGTGGACCTGTCGGACAACCGTATCAGCGGAGCTGCGAGGCCGGCGGCCACCACGGGGGAGGCGGATGGTAGGGGCCGGGTCTGGCTGCTTTCCAGGAGCCTCGTTCCACGCCCACTGGACACCCTCGGCTCTGAGGACTTCAGGCCAAACTGCAAGGCCTTCAGCTTCACCTTGGACCTGTCACGGAACAACCTGGTGACGATCCAGTCGGAGATGTTTGCTCGCCTCTCACGCCTCGAGTGCCTGCGCCTGAGCCACAACAGCATCGCCCAGGCGGTCAACGGCTCTCAGTTCGTGCCACTGACCAACCTGAGGGTGCTGGATCTGTCCCACAATAAGCTGGACCTGTACCACGGGCGCTCGTTCACGGAGCTGCCGCGCCTGGAAGCGCTGGACCTCAGCTACAACAGCCAGCCCTTCACCATGCAGGGCGTGGGCCACAACCTCAGCTTCGTGGCCCAGCTGCCCGCCCTGCGCTACCTCAGCCTGGCTCACAATGACATCCATAGCCGAGTGTCCCAGCAGCTCTGCAGTGCCTCGCTGTGCGCCCTGGACTTCAGCGGCAACGACCTGAGCCGGATGTGGGCTGAGGGAGACCTCTATCTCCGCTTCTTCCAAGGCCTAAGAAGCCTGGTCTGGCTGGACCTGTCCCAAAACCACCTGCACACCCTCCTGCCACGTGCCCTGGACAACCTCCCCAAGAGCCTGCAGCTGCTGCGTCTCCGTAACAATAACCTGGCCTTCTTCAACTGGAGCAGTCTGGCCCTGCTGCCTAAGCTGGAAACCCTGGATCTGGCCAGAAACCAGCTGAAGGCCCTAAGCAATGGCAGCCTGCCGTCTGGCACCCGGCTCCGCAGGCTGGACCTCAGCGGCAACAGCATCGGCTTCGTGACCCCTGGCTTCTTTGCCCTGGCCAAGGGGTTGGAAGAGCTCAACCTCAGCGCCAACGCCCTCAAGACAGTGGAGCCCTCCTGGTTTGGCTCCGTGGCGGGGACCCTGAAAATCTTAGACGTGAGCGCCAACCCTCTGCATTGCGCCTGTGGGGCGACCTTTGTGGGCTTCCTGCTGGAGGTAGAGGCCGCCGTGCCCGGGCTGCCCAGCCGCGTCAAGTGTGGCAGCCCGGGGCAGCTCCAGGGCCGCAGCATCTTTGCGCAGGACCTGCGCCTCTGCCTGGATGAGACCCTCTCCTGGAACTGTTTTGGCCTCTCGCTGCTGGCCATGGTCCTGGGCCTGGCTGTGCCCATGCTGCACCACCTCTGCGGCTGGGACCTCTGGTACTGCTTCCACCTGTGCCTGGCCTGGCTGCCCCGGCGAGGGCGGTGGCGGGGCGCAGACGCCCTGCTCTATGATGCCTTCGTGGTCTTTGACAAAGCGCAGAGCGCGGTGGCCGACTGGGTGTACAACGAGCTGCGGGTGCAGCTGGAGGAGCGCCGTGGGCGCCGCGCGCTGCGCCTGTGCCTGGAGGAGCGGGACTGGTTACCTGGCAAGACGCTCTTTGAGAACCTGTGGGCCTCAGTCTACAGCAGCCGCAAGACCCTGTTTGTGCTGGCCCACACGGACCGGGTCAGCGGCCTCTTGCGCGCCAGCTTCCTGCTGGCCCAGCAGCGCCTGCTGGAGGACCGCAAGGACGTCGTGGTGCTGGTGATCCTGCGCCCCGATGCCCACCGCTCCCGCTACGTGCGGCTGCGCCAGCGCCTCTGCCGCCAGAGCGTACTCCTCTGGCCCCACCAGCCCAGTGGGCAGGGCAGCTTCTGGGCTCAGCTGGGCACAGCCCTGACCAGGGACAACCGCCACTTCTACAACCGGAACTTCTGCCGGGGCCCCACGACAGCCGGATAGCACAGAGTGACAGTCCAGTTGCCCCGGCCCCCCTGGACTTGCCTCTCTGCCTGGGCTGTCCCACCCAGCCTTGCCCTGCAACGCCACTGCTCTGCTCCCCGCCGCCCCCTTGACCTGGCGTGTAACACGTGCCCTGCCCAATAAAGGCTCCCGGAGGGCCAGCGGCTAACCCTGAGCTCATTGGAGGTTTGAGTGGGAGGAAAGAAGGGAGAATTCTCCAGGCCCTCCTGAAATGAAGAGGGCAAGAGGTGATTTGGAGGTAATTGCCATGGAGAATAAGGGAGGGCCCGGAGGGCAGGGGTCTGCAGTGGAGGGAAGTTGCTAAGGGCCATTGTGTTCACTGGCATCTTTTCAGTGGAGCCTGAGGAACGTCACTGAATGTGGTCTTGGTCGTTCCCAGAGAGCAGGCTGGGTCTCCTGCCCCTTTCAACCTCTCCTCGAGTGCCTAGCCTTACTGGGCTCATCACTCCTCTCTTGTAATTGGCCTTAGGATCTGCCTCCCCAACCTGCCGGAATGAGTTTCCCTGGAGGGCAGAGAACCTGCAGGCCGGCTCCAGATTCCTGGGAGGGCGGAGCCCTGAGGAATGTTCATTCCTAAGAAGATGGGGGAAGATTTGCGGCAGGTTCAGAGGAGGTGACTGCGCCGTCTGGCGGCCACGCCTGTGCTGCACCCAGGAGGCGGGCCCAGGTTGCAGAAAGGAAGGCTCGTGGCTCTATCCTGGCAGCACCCAGCTGAAAGCCACAAAAGATTCTAACGTGAGCTCACAGGTCATCCCTTTCTGTTTCCGCCTAGAGGGCATGCTGTGTCTCTCCATTTCAACATCAAAGGGAAGCCCAGGTGAGCCGCCATCTCTCTGCAAAGGTGGGGCCCCTTTCCCTGACCCTGCCTGTTGTAGCTGATTGCACTTAAGTGAGACTTGCAGCCACATCTGACCAGGATGGAGTATGTGTGTGTTTCTAGTTTTGATAGTAGATTTCGGTGTAGATTTCAGGATACCGCCCGGAGCCTCGATGACCAAAGTTTGGAGACAGCCTGTCATTGGTTCTGTCAGGCCTGGAGCCCTCGAGGTGTTTTGCCCAGACCAGCTGTTTCATCCTTCCCACAGTTAAGCCTGCCTTTTAAGGAGCAGAGGAGTCACGTGTAGCCTCACAGTCTGAGCTGGGAACTGGGGCCTGGGGCAGCAGGAGTGTGGAGACCGCTTAGCTGGCCCCGGCCAGTTTCCGGCAGCTCTAGCGGCTCAGGGCCTCTGGGCTGGAAAGCTGGAGCTCCTGCAGACTTGACTAATCTTGCAACCTGATTGTGGGAAGCCCTGGTGGGGGCAGGGGCTGCTTTTGCCTCCCTATGGGCCACAGCTGGGAGAGAACTATAGTCCTTCTTCCCTTTTCTGACCTGGGTACAGGGTCGCCTGCAGGGGGCTGGCATCCTGTCTTAGCCGTCTGCCTGAAAGAAAGGCAGAGGAGAGTCTCTGACCCACTGGGCAGAAGCCCCACGAGGGCCCTGACCTGCTCTGGCTTCTGGAGGAGCAGGTTGAAGACAGAGCCTGGTCCTGCGCACTTCCTTGGCCCATGCCTGGGGAGGAAAGGAAACAAGAACCATCGTATCCCCAGGCTGGAGTCCCGGGGAAAGCCCCTGCTGAGTGTCTCTGAGGCTGCTCTGGCCACATCCAGAGCAGGAGCAGGAGGCAGGGCCCTGTCCCAGCCACCACATTTTGCACGCGGGAACCACAGTTTGCCAGTCTCAGACCAACACAGTCTGCCTTTGGGCAACTCCCGGCCAGAACCTCTGTAAACGCATCCACTCACTTATGCTCACAGTCCTGGTTCTTGTGGGCCTGCAGATTTAGAAGAAGAGCATTTTGGAGATGAAGCATGGGGGCTACGGTAGGAAGACCGCTGGGCTCAGTTTAAGTGTGTCTCAGGGTCCATGACACTTGGTTGAGCCTGCAGGGAAAAGCTCTGCTCTTCTCTATGGGGTCAGGGGGCAGAGCCACTACCCAGGCCCTGCAAGAGGCTCTAGGAGCCGGGCTCCAGTGGGGCTGGGTGGGAGGAAGGGTGCTCCGGCCCCCTCCCCGCCCCCTCTTCCACACGGCTGGACATGCCCACCTGTTACCACCACCTGCAGCACAGCTCTGCAAGGCTGGGCAGGAGATGGGGCTCAGGTCAGGTTCTCTCGGGGTGATCACCAGCTCTGCCATTTGGGTTATCCTGGGCAGGGGACCTCCCCTGTGGAGCCTCAGTTTGTTCATCCGCAGGTGGGCATGGCCAGAGTTGCTGTGCCGGCTGTGTAAGGATCTGTGGATTACACGCGTGTGAGGTCTGGGAAACCTTGTAGGTCCTGGGTGGTCGTTATTAGGGAAGGGGCGTATGCTGAGGACAATCAGCATATGTGACTTTGAGAGGTTCTCTCTCCACCCGGAGGTTGATCCTCCTGAGCCAGGGACCGTCCCAGAGCCCTGAACGGGCCTCAGAGGCACAGAATCTGGGAGCAGGTGCCCGCAGACCCCAATGTTGCCTCCTTGTGCTTTCTGCCATTAGGGCGTGAGTGCCGGACAAGCAGAGGTCTGGGCACAAGACTCAGGAAAACTTGTTGGGAAAAAATGTACATCTGAGGAAATTCTACCTGCTGGCATTTTAAGCTGCAGCTCTCCTTTTCTCCACCAGGACACTTTATTTAATGCCTTAGGCTTCTAAATATTCTTGGGAAACTTCTGTGACATCATGTATTTTCACAGTTGAATTCTTATTAGAAGCCAAGCTACTCATTTGTGAGCAGTTCATAAATCCCATCCACTTCCTGCGGAACATTCCATCATCTTTTGTTCTCAGCCTCCAGCAGCAGTGAGAAGCGGAGCTGATGACCTTGTTGACCCCGTGGGAAAGAAGGTGGATCTTGCTAAGCATTCAGAGGGAAGAAACTGGATCCAAAGTAGAGGGGAAATCGCGCCCGGTGGAAAGGAGGTGGAGGGCGTTCCAGGCGTGGGAACGTGAGGGACAATGGAAAGGTCCTGAAAGCTCTCATGAGGGAGCTGGGAAAGCTGAGTGAGGCGCGTTTCCTGAGCAGAAAGGAACCGCGTGGTGGTTCCAAGGGGACGTGACTTCCATCATGCCCAGCGGCTGCCTGGGTGTGTGGCTGGATCTGATGGGAGCTGGACTTGGCGAGCTCTCTCAGTGCCCGGCCCGATAAGGGGTGTGTGCCCACTCCAGCCTCTCAGCCCAGGTCTGTCTGGAGAGAAGCCAGCATCTGCCTCTCTAGAGCTGAGAGACAATGAGGCCAGGAGGCTGGTCCTCCAGCTGTTTGGTGTTTCTTCAGCTCAGCTACTCTTTCTGACACAGTAGCCTTGGGTGTCCTCTGTGGTCCTAGTGTCTTGTTTTTTGCTTTTCAGGACCACACCCATGGCATATGGAAGTTCCCAGACTGGGGGTCAAATCGGGGCTACAACTGCCGGCCTACACCACAGCCACAGCAACTCAGGATCCAAGCCGCATCTGTGGCCTATACCGACAACGCCAGATCCCTAACCCGCTGAGTGAGACCAGGGATTGAATCCACATCCTCATGGACATTAGTTGGGTTTGTTACCACTGAGCCACATGGCTCCTGTTATGCGCTGAATGTGTCCGGCCATCAGTTGAAGCCCTAGCCCCCAGGTGATAGTGTTTGGAGGCTGGGCCTTTGGAAAGTAATTAGATTTAGATTAAGGCACGGGACACAGCCCTCATGGTGGGATTAGTGGTCTTTTAAGAAGAGGTAGGGGGAGGAGTTCCCTTCGTGACGCAGCGGAAGCGAATCTGACCAGCATCCATGAGGACACAGGTTCAACCCCTGGCCTTGCTCAGTGGGTTAAGGATCTGGCGTTGCCGTGAGCTGTGCTGTAGGTCGCAGACACTGCTCAGATCTGATGTTGCTGTGGCTGTGGTGTAGGCCGGCGGCTACAGCTCCGATTCAACCCCTAGCCTGGGAACCTCCATATGCCATGGGTGTGGCCCTAAAAAAAAAAAGAAGACAAAAAAAGAGGAAGAGGGAAAAGACGTGCATTCAGTAAGTGGGCAACCATCTGCAAGCCAGGAAGAGCGCTCCCACCAGGAACCGAAGCTGTCGGCACCTTGACCTCCAGCCTGCAGCACGGTGAGGACATGTCTCTTGTTTAAGCCCTGTGGTCTGTGGTGTTGAGTTACAGCAGCTGAGTTGAGACAGCCCCCTTTCTTTCACTCAACACATTTGCTCAGCATCCACAGTATATCAGGTACTGTGCCCGGTGTTGAGGAGACAGGATTGAGAACAACAGGGAAACTGTCAACAAGGAAGGCGACCAGGGCTTTGAAGGGCAGCCGGGGGTGGGGGCGGGGGCGGTCTAGCGATGGTGAGAACACAGGAGGGGCTGCGTTGGCCCGGGGTCTCGGGAGAAGTCTCTCGGACCCCTGTCCTGTGTGAAGAGAGGCAGCCACACCACAGTCCAGGGAGGGGAATCCAGGAGAGACACCAGGGCCAACATCAAGGCCCGGAAGTTCCTCCGGCCTTTGAGGCCCAGGCGCATGTGCCCACACGTGAGGCAGAGTGAACAGGCGAGGGTGGGGTGGGGATGAGTCTGGAGAGCTGGATGGGGTCCTGACCGCCGAGGACGCTGTCGGCTCCTGTGACCATCTAAAATTTAATGAGTGGGGTGGGGGAGGGAATGGGATGGTAGGGGGTTCTGGGGTTAATAGCTGTAGATTGTTGCCTCCGGGCTGGAAAAGCAAGAAGATACCACTGTATAGCACTGGGAACTATGCCTAACCACTTGTGATGTGTAACCCTGTCACCACGCTGTACAGCTGGGTATAATGTAAAAAAAAATAATAATAAAAAAAAAAAATAAAATTTAATGAGTGCCATCGGAAGACCTCAAAAAGTTTTCTGCAGGGGAGGGAATTTATATTCCTTCTGGGTTTTTTTTTTTTGTCTTTTTGCCTTATCTAAGGCAGCACCTGAAAGACAAAAAGAAAAAAAAAGGAGTTCCCATCGTGGCTCAGTGGTTAACGAATCCGACTAAGAACCATGAGGTTGCAGGTTCGATCCCTGGCCTTGCTCAGTGGGTTAAGGATCTGGCTTTGCTGTGAGCTGTGGTGTAGGTGGCAGACGCGGCTTGGATCTGGTGTTGCTGTGGCTGTGGTGTAGGCCAGCAGCTGTAGCTCCGATTCGACCCCTAGCCTGGGAACCTCCATACGCCGCGGGTGCACCCTCCCCCCAAAAAACAACAACAACAAAATAGCTCTCCCAAGTTGCTATGCGGGGTTGAGGCCGGGGCTGATGCCAGGGTGATGGTAGCAGTGGAAGTGACGGGAAGTGCCCTGGCCTGAGGTGGCTGTGTCTTTGAAGTAGAACCGACAGGACCTGCTAACGGTGTCACGTGAAGGGAAGACAGCTGACTTCCGCACTTCAGGCTGGAGTAACTGGGTAGACGATGAGGGGACCATGAGGGGAAGGGCAGTGGCAGGGGAGTGAGCAGACCCAGGGACCCTCGGGAGCTGCGTGGTGCCCGTGCTTGTTTGCGGGCAGGCAGCGACCTGCAGCTGGAACTGAAGGCCTGGGGTGGGGAGATGGGAAGGGCTGAGTGCAGTTATGTAGGAACCCAGTGGATGCTCAACATTCAGAGCAGCACCAGCTCAGGAAGGGGCAAGAAAATCAGGAAAGGTGAGTTGCATGGAAGCTTAAAGCTGCAAAAAGGCCAAGGACAACCACCTCAAATACCACTGGGCAATCCAATGATGGAAAACAGGACGGGCCACTGGCTTTGGCAGGACAAGGCAAGATGCAGCCAAAAAAAGGTCTCCACAAGGAACAGCAGAAAGGACCAAGTGGGGAGCACCAAGCAGAAGGTGGGCAGAACAGGAAGTTCCCGTCGTGGTGCAGCAATTAATGAATCTGACTAGGAACCATGAGGTTGCGGGTTCGATCCCTGGCTTTGCTCAGTGGGTTAAAAATCCAGCATTGCTGTGAGCTGTGGTGTAGGCCATAGATGAGGCTCTGATCTGGCGTTGCTGTGGTGTAGGCTGGTGGCTACAGCTCCGATTAGATCCTTAGCCTGGGAACCTCCATATGCCGCGGGTGTGGCCATAAAAGGCGCAAAAAAAGGGGGGGGGCAGAACAGAGGGATGTGGCAGAAGCTAGAAGAGGGTGGTGGAGACTAAGGGAGAGCTTGTTTGTTCTTAGGATGGGTGAGCGCCTGCTGCAGGCCAATAGGGAGAAATTCAAGACAAGGAAGACGAGATGGTTGCAGGAACACGCCTGAAGCAATGAGACCCAGAACACAAGCAGCAGCAGCAGCAGCCAAGGTAAGAAGCACCAAGGCCTCCACTGCCACTGGAGGGGATGCGATTATAGGTGCAGGACATATGCCTGGGGACCTGCTGGTGACAGACAAGCCCGACTTTCAAAGGCACGTGTGAGGTGAGGCAGTGGCTGGGAAGGAAAAGAGGAAGGGACGCAGTCACAGCGGGATGGCTGGGCAGCACTGACTGCCCTGGCTGCTGCCTTGGGTTTGAGGGGGAGACTCAGAATTAAATAGTGGCTGCTCAGGGACGCTGGAGTGCAGCTGGGCGGCCTTAGGCAGCCATGCATGTGCATGCCAGCTGCTGGCTTCTCATGGACTGGGAGGTCCTGCCACCCCAGTGGGCTCTGAAGCCACACCTAGGAGACCAGGATATTTTTACACATTTGATACAACTCAACCATATAGACCAAATTTAAAGGGATGAAGAAAATGATTTAATAAAAAAAAAACAAAAAACGATTTTTTGATTCAGGAGCCAATAACAGGAGGTCCCATGACTTAGACAAGAGTTTATTTTCAGGACTATGTGATTACCATAGATTAAAATTTAATATAATTTAATTCACATACAAAGACAACTCTGGAGAGACTATGTGGATGCAACATGGCCCGGCCTGGGCTCAGGAGGAGTCACCGAGGCTGTGGCACACTCAGGCCTGAGCAGACACCAGCTTGCTCATACCCGAAAAGTAGGATCTCTCTCTTTCGCTCATCACTTCAAAATGCAGTGGCCTCCTGCAGAAGTTGCACTCGGCTGAGGAATGTGGCTTGAGTTCCAGCCCAACTTGCTTCCATGCAACCAGCAGATTATCTGTGAAGAGAAACAGGTTTTAAAAATTCAAGGGAATACATACCCAAGAGAAACGGAAATATATCCCCCAACAAAACCTTGCACACACCAGTGTTCACAGCAGCAGCATTTTCACAATAATCACAAAGTGGACACAACCCAAACGTCCATAAATGTTTTTTGGCCGCAGCCGTGACATACAGAAGCCAGCGATCAAATCCCAACTACAGCTGCGGCAACGCCAGATCCCTAACCCACTGTGCCACAGCAGGAACTCCAAAACATCCGTAAATTGATGGCTAAACGAAATGTGCTGGATCTATCTGTACCAGGGAGGATTATTTGGTAATAAAAAGAAACAAAGTGCTGATTCGAGCTACAACACGGATGAACCTTGCTGTGCTGTCTAAGAGGCCAAGCATAAAAGAGCAGGCACTGCATGACTCCACTTACATCAAACATTAACATACACGCAAGACCACAGAGACAGAAAGTGGGCCCGTGGCTGACGGCTGACAGGGGCTGGGGAAGGGGGAATGGGGAGTGGCTGCTAAGGGGTGTGCGGTTTCTCTTTGAGGTCATAAAAATGAACTGCAATCAGAGTGGCGGGGCGGCCCATTACCTAAAAAACACTGAACTGTGTACTTGGAAAGGGTGGAATTCGTGGTATGTGAATTCTATCTCAACAGGCTATTATAAGAGGAGTAATAATAACAGGGAAACAAAACCCAATTCTGGCTTAACTTACATGCCCCAGGGGGGAAGTTGCTCCCACAGGGCTCCCCTGCATTGAATTGAGCATTCCTGACTGAGCAGCCCTCCAGGCAGGGGAACTCCCTCCCTCGGGTGCGGGTGGGAGGGTGTCGGGGGTGGGAGGTGGGGGCTCAAGAGGGCAGAGGCCACCGTGAGCAGCCTCTTCGGTCTGCCTGTAGGGGCACACGGGGTGGAGGACTGGGTTACAGAGGACCATGAGTATAAAATGCTGAACAGTGACCGTCACTACAAGGGGTCAGGTGTGGACTTGGTTCAGGAAGTAGAAGTGCAGAGCCCAGCTCTGGAGGCCCCAGCAGACCCAGGCCTCCAGTGGCATCTCTCCTACGAACAGCCGCTCTGCGTCACTCAGACAAGGGGGCGTGGGTGGGAGCCGTGAGTGGTGAGCAGGCTCCCCCAGTGACTGCACCTTCCTGAAGGGAAGCAAACAACCAAGTATCTGTAGAGTTCTGTACCATCTGAGAACACTCTTAATTACTTGGAAAAAGTAGGGACAAATCTGAATGTCTCCTGAAGGGCTTCAAAGATAAACACTGCACACAGCTTCACGGGACTCCACCTCGAGGCGCCAGGGACTCACCAACAAAGTAGCTCATCATCTGCGGGGTGTGCAGGGGCGTGGGGGCGATCCGCAGCAGCTCCTCCCCCCGGGGCACCGTGGGGTAATTGATCGCCTGGACGTAGATGTTGTATCTACTCATTAGTTCATCACAGATCTCTGTGTTTTTAGCAGCATCTGAAACCTAAGTGTGAGCACAACAGAAGGTAAGGCCAGAACAAGATGGGCCACCTCTTAGCAGAGACAAATAAATACGGCCCACGTGGTTCAGGCTCAGGCTGCATATGCAGGCCTGGCGGACGAAGCGCTGCCCGGACACCTGCGCCTTAAAGCGGCCAGTGCTTTTTGCTACCAACCAGAGAACTGAAACCGTATTAGAAGTTAATTTCACACTGGTCTTCCCAGGCTCCGAACGGGGAAAGGGGGAGGTTCTGTGACCCTAGAATGAAGGCAACTGGACGTGTGCACCCCGGGGGTGACGGCAGCTTTGGCTGTGCCAGCTCTACTGATCAGACAAACTCAACTGTGACCCCCACGGGGCTACCCTCTGTAGTGGGAAGGGCAAGACCTACTTCAAAATTGAATGACTAGAAAGCCAGACTTCAAAGCTAGCCAAGCTCAGGCTTCTGGAGCCTTCCAGATATAAGCTCTGTGTTTAAGCTGTCAAGGCCAGCGCTCGGGAGAAGGAACCTCTGCTCCAGCCTGCTGGGTTCAAAGGCTTCGTGCTCACTGTGAAGCCGACCAAAGGCAGAAACACGGCAGAGGGCCACTGGCTACGGCCCCCGCCCTGGCGGCCAGCCCGTCCCAGCCTAACTTCAGGGAGGCGCGAACCAGAACATCTCACGTCAAGCGCGGAGGGCTGGCCCCCAGCGAGTCCCGTCGCGGACAGGGCGTTACCCGGACAGGGATGATGTGACTGGGGCAGTGGATGATTGGGAGGCTGGCGTCCATCAGCATCTGCCTCATGAGCTTGACGTTGCGCTGGTGCTGTCGGCGGAGTGCCCGGCCCTCAGCGCTCTTGAGGATCCGCACAGATTCCAGGGCTCCGGCCAGCACCATGGGTGGCAGGGAGGTGGTGAAGATGAAGCCAGCCGCGTAGGACCGGATGGTGTCGACCAGGGAGCTGGTGCTGGCGATGTACCCTCCAACACAGCCAAAGGCTTTGCCTGGGAGGAGACAGCTCGTTCACTACCGCGGCTGCCCTAAGTGTGCAGAGCCGGGTGCCGCAAGCCTCAGGGCACTAGCCTTCTCCTTCTCTTCTATCTCTGCCCTAAGACACAAATAAAGCGACGCCTGACCATTTCCTAACGGGAAAAAGCTGAGGCCGTCATGAAAGGGTCTTGTCCAAAGTCACAGGGCCAAGCTGGGGTCTGACCAGGATCCACACACAGGTCGGCAGGGCGGCTGGTCGCGGAGGGCCAAGCGCCTCCCGTCCCCTCCCTCCCATCGGCTGCTCCAGGTTCCCCTTGAGGCCAGGACGTCACCCTGCAAAGATATTAGCTGTTGTGGGCAGGACTGGTATTATTTTCTATGTAAGTAATCCCAAAACTCTGACAAGGAGTGTTTGCCAGGCAGACAGGAAAACTCAGAACCTGTTGGGCTGATTCAGGGCCAAGCCTCATTTTTCAGTTCTCACTAAGTCCCCTTGCATAATCGGCTATCTCAAGTTTCAGGGTTAACGACTCCAGAAGAGTCCTCCTCGCTCTCCACATTATGTTCTGTACTTAACAGTCTGTGAGCTCTTAAGAGTGGAAAATTTCTCTTTTCCAGCCCTTGTCCCCTCACAAAGACCATACCTTCAAAGAGTCCACGTCATGAGAGCTCAAAGGCTGCTGAAATTAGGACGCGTGAACTAGAGCTTTCCTCCTGGCAGGCTCTGCCCTGCCCAGCCCAGCCTCTCCTGGTTTGTACGCAGCTCTCACGCCCCTCGACGGTGCTGAAGGAGGCTTTCTGCCTGCCCTTCCCTAAGTGCAGGCTGTAAACTGGCATCTTAGCTCTCGGCTACATGGGTCTCCAACTGCCTTACTAACTTTTGATATTCTCAAATTTCTACAGTTTACATTTTCACCTCATTGACAAAGAGAATGTGTCTACAGTAATTAAGTAACTGCACACAGCTCATTTATCTTCTCCAAGGTGGGATTGGTTCCACTGCTATCTCCATTACACTGATGAGGAAACCGAGGCCCAGAGAGGTTAACTACCAACCGAAGGTCACACAGCTAGTGAGTTACAGAGGCAGGATTTACACCCAGAAGGTGGCATGGCTATGGAGTCTGGAGGAGCCTGGAGTTTGGCTCCAAGAGACAGTGCCTCTCAACTAGGAGGAGCAGAAGAAATACAAAGAAGCCGGTGTACTAGAACCTTCCCACTCAGCAGGCACAGAGCTCAACGCCTCACAATATGATGCCTGAACCTGCAGGTCTAGAACAGCACTACAATTCTTTTCTGTTGATATGAGGGAACAATCTGACGCATAGAGAGTGATGGCTGCTGCCATGGCCTATACTAGAGCCACGATATGTTTGGAATGAGCTCAGACGGCGAGTGCTACTTCTGTCACGCTAGGCTGGGAGATGTACTTTGATTGTGGGGTCCACGCTTCCATGACTCAGGGGCTTCTGCTAAGCTGTGCTGTTCACTGAGAAAATAAAAACTCATCCCCAAAGCGGCCCCGGTTTTAGATGCTATCACACCATCTCCTCACCTGACCCTTTAGGCCAGAAGTCCTTGGCCTTGTTAGGATAATGATTTTAGTGCAGATTACAGACTACAGAGTGTACATACCAAGAGTTCCAGAAATGATGTCCATTTTTGGCATGACTCCATCCCGATCGCCAATCCCTCCGCCTTGAGCCCCATACAGCCCCACTGCGTGGACCTCATCCACAAAGGTGATGGCTCCAAACTCGTGGGCCACATCACACAGCTCTTCCAGCGGGCACACTGCCCCTGAGGAGAGACCACAGACTGCTCTAAGTGCTCGCTGTTTCTCAGATTTCTGTTTTGCTAAGAGTTAGAACATAACAACTCATGTTCAAGATATTTTTAACACTGGGGATACAAATGAACATCCCCCAGTTTCAGGGTTCCAGCCTCTTCCCTGGGGGCTTACAGCCTAGTAACAGCCAGAGTAGAAAACCTACATCCACCCAAATTTAACCCCCCCAACTACGGGATCCTGGCAGAGAATGAAAAGAAACCACAAAAACAAACTAAACGCAATGCTTTTAAGAAGTTGAGGCGTTAGCTTCAGACTGGCCTGTATCTAGGAGTTCCCGTCGTGGCGCAGTGGTTAACGAATCCGACTAGTAACCATGAGGTTGCGGGTTCGATCCCTGCCCTTGCTCAGTGGGTTAACGATCCAGCGTTGCCATGAGCTGTAGTGTAGGTTGCAGACGCGGCTCGGATCCTGCGTTGCTGTGGCTGTGGCGCAGGCCAGTGGCCACAGCTCCGATTAGACCCCTAGCCTGGGACCCTCCACATGCTGCAGGTGCAGCCATAAAATGACAAAAGGAAAAAAAAAAAAAAAAAAAAAGACTGGCCTGTATCTAGACTTACCGTCCATGGAATGCACAGTTTCAAAAGCGACAATCTTGGGGACCGCGGGGTCCGACCTCTGCAGCAGTTCTCGGAGGTGGTGGACATCGTTGTGGCGGAAGATGTACTTGGGCACCCCGCTGTTCCGGATCCCTTGGATCATGGAGGCATGGTTCCCAGAATCTGAGTAAATCTCACAGCCTAACAAGGTAAAAATGCTGTTTAACTGCCATCTGCATCAAAGACAAATTATTTCCTCCACAGTCAAGGACAACACACTCTGCCCTGAAAATGCTGCTTTGCCCAGTAGGAAAAAGACAATGGGTACCAGTTTCTTCCTGGCAAAATAAGTAACTAGTGCTTCTTCTCTGAGAAGGCCCATAGGTGCAGAATAACTCAGTGGTAGGCAATTAATCTGCTTTTTAATCTGGGCGCCTCACTCCAAACTCAATCAAAAGATTATCTCAAATGATTCAGAGTTCTCCAAAGTATTTTCTTAGAACACCAAGTACTTTGGAGGCCATGAGCTTAAGGACACGCCCTTTAAATCTGATTCTGTTACCATGTTCTATTGGCACAGATAGCAAGCACTTCATGCTCATTTCAAGAACAAATGCTCCCAGGTACTATCATGACTGAGTGGTCTGGGCGAGCCTTCTTTGCGGTCAATAATCGTTACTACTAAGAAAGCAAGAAAACTCTAAGGCGCCCACAGCAGGCTTCGTACCCGGCATCATCTTAGCCAGAGTGAATAGGGTTGAGTCGTTGGCAACAAAGCACGAGGAAAACAAGAGTGCTGCATCTTTCCCGTGGAGGTCCGCCAGCTCCTGCTCCAGGTCCACGTGGAATTTACTAGTTCCAGAAATGTTTCTAGTACCCCCTGCTCCAGTACCATATTGTTTCAAAGTATCTCTTTGGGAAGAAGAAAAAAAAAAAAAGGGAGAGACAGAAAATCAATCTCATCATTCTGAGTACTATGTGAACAGCTCCTCCCTCCAGACTCTAGGAGACTGAAAATGGTATTGATCCAGCACCTCTCTCCCTGTGAATCTGGGGCCAGAAGTTTCAACTGTTTTCACCTTAGGACTGGGTGGGAGAAGGTCTCAGCACTAGAGCGATGATGCCTCCAGAGTAAGAGTTCCTTTAACGGTCTTAGCTGAAGTTTAGCTAACACACGAAGGCTCCTCTTCTCTGACAAACATCATCCTCTCCAATAACACATCAGGCTCTACAGGAGCCTCCTGGATGGTGGCCACCTACCCCCTCTGAGGACCAGCTGCATAACGTAGCATATCTCTATTACTAGGCCTTGGACCGGGCTCTCTCTAGCGAGCCTCCTGGAGTTTGGGCAGCAACTCTCTCAAGAGTCCGGAGCCATGGCAAAGCTCCTGAAGGACACGAATGATGGGCACTACTATCCCTTTTTAATGTCTTTTTGGGGTAGCTTTTCTTCCTGTGCTGCTAGATGTGTATTTCTCTATCCACAGCCATAAGCAAGGATGCCTCTGTGCAAGACTGCCTGGTGTAAAAGGGGCCCCCACTGGTGGAGAAGCAGGAAGCGAGTGCACGTGCACAGTCAGTGAGCCCATAAACTTGAACCCTCACACACAAAGGCGCTCCACCATGTACACGTTAGAGGTTTTAAGCCTTTTTTTTTTCAAAGTAATCTGTAAATATTTTTAAAGGCTAAGAAGAGCGTTTTGCTACGGCACACTTTCAGCTGCTTTGCCCAGATTTACAGGGACTCGATCTTCTGCTGTCCCCCCCACCCCCCACAAAAGATCCAGTCCCTATAAATCGTCGATGTTTTGTCACGTCGTGCCAGCGGTATCCGAAAGCTGAGGGCTACTTACATGACGGCCCCACACACCCGTGGGTGGCGACTCATCCCGAGGTAGTCGTTGCTACACCAGACGGACACCTGCCTTTTGCTGACAAGAGAGTCTGAATAGTCATCCGCCATGGGGAAGCACTGCGCCTTCCGGTTCACAGTTTTGAAAACTCGGTATGTATGGTCATTTTTTTTCTCATCAATTTTCTTCTCAAAGAAACGATCATACTGAAAAGTGGAAACAGCTAAAAACGGAACAAGAAACGGTACAGTCAGACAGCTGAGGCACATCTAGGCTTAAGGTCCAATCCCAGCTTGGTCGCGTGGTAGCAGGGAGATTCTAGACCGATTAATGACGTACCCACCTGGGTAAGTTACTTGATGTCCTCATCTTGAGACTGTGTATGTCTCGCCTGACACTGGATATAGCAAGTGTCTAGCACAGCACCCGGAGCACACAGTACGTATTAAGAGAGACAAGGCAGGCAACCAACAGGCTGACAACTCATTATGGCCGAGAGCACCTACTTGCAGCAAGCAAGGGACCTGGTTTCTAAGCCACAACTCACCATGCAAATACACATTTCATCTGATGGATGTTTAAGTTACAGATTCTCCTGAATCAGACAAACAATGAGACTCACATTTTGGCAAGTTATCTTGAAGAAGATGGGACACCCCTTCTGGTCTCTGCTTTCGCATGATATCCTGAAAGTTCTTCAGCAATCCACTCGGCTCCCCTCCATCGGTCTTCACATTAATCACGCTGGGGTTCACTGAGGTTTGAGCAACCTCTGTAACAAAAGTAACAAGGGGGAAGGGGACCAGTGTTCTATTCTGAGTTCATAAGACCTTCCAGATATGCTGTCAAAAATGGCTAACTGCCTAGTTCACAAAAATAGTCCATCATCACCAAAGTGAGCCATAATGGCATGTGTGAAGCTTCTCTTCTTCAGTTATTGTTTGGTTTTATTTTCAGAGCTATCAGCCGGCTTTGATGAACATTAAAGTCCAAAGCTTTCTAGCTGGTTGGCATGCCTTCCCATGGCACCCCGCGCCCCCCCACAACCCTAACTGAGACAGTTTTCTTCACAGAAAATCACTCCAGCCATAAGTATCATTTCTGCTGGTGAGGTGTTTTGGGGACCTTACGAGTTCCGTGGATACAGCCACAAATGGAACTAAAGTTGCCACTCAATGACCACTACGAAGATACACAGCTTGGGAGTCATAAGACCGGCACTTAATACAGGAACACATTTTTTTTTTTTTTAACCTTTTATTCCACCAGATGGTGGGAAAGAAACAAAGGGCAACTGGTAATAGCTTCTGCCTCCGGGTATTTGCAGAAATTAAGCAATTACTGTAAAAGCAGGTCACATATCTGGCACGCCCACACATACACATGAAAGTAAGTCCCACATTGTGTCAGGCAGTCCTCTATCTGTCTGGATGATCTTATGACCTTCCTCCCTGGCCCTAAATGAAGAAGACGTTGACAAATGCTACCCTATAAATAGTTCACACATAAATCTGACGGTCCCGGAAGAGCCAGAGGGCCTCTTTGCTCTCCCAGACGGTTCATATCATCTGTTTACCTTCCCGCACAGCATGCATTTCCTGCACATCCTCCTGAAGCTCCAGGCTGGCTTTGCGGAAGACGCTGCTGCTGCCACCCTGGCTCATCTGGGCCGCCAGGAAAGGACATTTGCTTGCCGTGCCCTGGCTCGAGGCAGGGGAGGGGTGACCAGTCGGAAGCTGCGAGCCGTCTGGGGTCCGCTGGGAGCTGTCGGGGGCCTGCCGAACCTCGGCTTTGGCAGTTTTGTCCTCTGAGGAGGGGAATGGAAAAACTGAAGCATCACATCTGGTTGCTCAGTACACAAGGAAACCACTTGTTTCTTTCTCTTATTGCCTCAAAGACAAACTTCGTACTTATTCTATGCCACAAGCCAGACACAAGTCTATTTTTATTAGGTTCTGCCAATTCAACTTTTTCTCATCTGCCTCACTGGAAACGACGTCCCTGTGAAGAGTTAACTGGCACTGGCCACCTACATCTCAAAGCAATAGTATTTCTCACCTTTAAATCCCCAAAGTAGTATTTTTTAGTTCTAGACAGTCCCGCGTTCTTGAGTTGGACTACTTCCAATAAATCCACCCCAGGTATACTCAGCACATCTCATAAGAGGACACATTCCTGAAGGTAACTGGAAGTGGTCGCACAATTTTTTCTCTGCCAATATTTTCTAAAGAGATTCTTGACCAAAAAGGCTTGCTATTGCTTCACATATAAAACTATGGGTTTTCTCTAAATGCACTGAAGAAGTTCCTGATTTAAGACAGCTGGCTGCTAACCGTGCTTCTAGTTATAGTGACTTCCCTCTCTCCTTGAGCAAATGTGTTCATCATCCTTCTAGAAAAATCTTTTCCATCATCCTGGAATACTCCCGTGAGTCACAGGCTAGGCTCTCGTCTACAGCTTGGGAAAGCTGTCTCAGTATAGTTTGTATTAAAATCTTCCATAAAGGAAGTTTTACTTATTCTGTATGTGCCTGTTTATCCTTCCACACTCATTATCAAGATCTACCTAAGCTCGTAAGTAGTTTGTGAGTATCATCTGTAATGGTCGCATGGTCGTCCATCAAGTGGACAAGCCACGATGTACTCAAGCAGGAAAAGAAGAGGACTCTACTGCTAAGGGCAAAATGGGAAAGGAGGATTTTGACTGTTCAGTTAAAAAATGGAACTAACTCCTGAACAAAGGTAAAAATGAAAACCTACAAAGTATTAAACCTTTAATACTAAAAGACAAACACATTCTTGGAGTGCCCATCGTAGCTCAGTGGTTAACAAATCTGACTAGCATCCATGAGGACGCAGGTTCGATTCCTGGCCTCACTCACTGGCTTAAGGATCTGGCGTTGCCGTGAGCTGTGGTGTAGGTCGCACACAGCTCGGATCCCGTGTTGCTGTGGCTGTGGCGTAGGCCGGCTACAGCTCCGATTTGACCCCTAGCCTGGGAACCTCCATATGCTGCAAGTGTGGCCCTAAAAAGAAAAAAAAAAAGACAAAACCTTCTCTTCTTACAAGTCCACATCCAGAGAATACACCTAAGAGAGACTATAAGGTAAACTGCTCTCTAGAATTAGTGGAATCTGAAAAGCCTCATCCTCTCTCGGCAGAGACAGACCAAAACTAAATCTAACTCTGATCTTATTAAAAACAAAATTTAAAAATTTATATACAAAATAAAGATACAGGTGTTTCAAAATCACAACTTGGGAGTTCCTGTCGTGGCTCATCAATTACGAACCCAACTAGTATCCATGAGGACACTGTGGGTTTGATTCCTGGCTCTGCTCAGTGGGTTAAGGATCTGGGGTTGCCATGAGCTGTGGTGCTGGCTGGCAGCTGCAGCTCTGATTCAACCCCTCACCTGGGAACTTCCATATGCCACGAGTGTGGCCCTAAAAATGCCAAATAAATAAATAAATCACAGCTTCAACAAATTTCACTTATGTGAGGTTTCCAGAGTAGTCGTTTCATAGAAAGAAAGTAGAATGTTTGCCAGAGCCTGGGAAGGAGGATGGGGAGTTAGCATTTAGTGGGTCCGAGTTTCAGTTTGGGACGATGAAAAGAGTTTTAGACACTGGATGGTGGTGGCTGCATAGCCTCTTAATACTTAAAAATGTTGAGGAGTTCCCGTCATGGCTCAGTGGTTAATGAACCCAAGTAGCATCTGTGAGGTTGCGGGTTTGATCCCTGGCCTCGCTCAGTGGGTTATGGACCCAGCGTTGCCATGAGCTGTGGGGTAGGTGGCATTTGCAGCTCGGATCCTGCGTGGCTGTGGTGTGGGGCCGGCGGCTACAGCTCCAACTGGACCCCTAGCCTGGGAACCTCCACATGCCGTGGGTGTGGCCCTAAAAGACAAAAAGACCAAAAAAAAAAAAAAATGTTGAGATGGTAAGGTTTTGTTTTTGTTTCTTGGCCTTGCCCTGGCTCCTGGAAGTTCCTGGACCAGGGATTACACTGGTGCCACAGCAGCAACCCAAAACACAGCAGGGACAACGCCAAATTCTTAACCTGCTGAGCTAACAGGGAACTCCTCAGATGATAAGTTTTATATTATATGCATTCTGCCACAGTAAAAAATAATTTTAAAAAGTGAAAAAGAACAACATCCTTGCATTTAGTTGGAGCCATGTAACTAGTTCTGGCCAACAAATATTTGGTGTTGCTTCCTGGCTATAATACTGAAGGGCTGGTGGGGATAAGGGAATATTTGCTATCAGGAAACTGTCATCTCTTAGGTGTGATAATGGTATGTGATGGTGCTTCTAGAAAGAACCCATGACTTTTAAAGGTACATTTTGATAGTTACAGAAGAAATTTCTGGAACCAGTTTCAAATAGTCCACTGGGAGTACACAGGGTGATTAGGGACACAAGTGAAGCAAAACTGGCCCTAGACTGATTACTGTTATACATAACTGAAATTTACTGTTATGAAAAGTTTTTAAAAGAGCTAGTTTGGAGTTCCTGTCATGGCTCAGTGGTTAACAAATCTGACTAGGAACGATGAAGTTGCGGGTTCGATCCCTGGCCTTGCTCAGTGGGTTAAGGATCCGGCGTTGCCGTGAGTTGTGGTGTTAAGTCACAGATGTGGCTGGGATCCCGCGTTGCTGTGACTGTGGCGAAGGCCGGTGGCTACAGCTCCTGTTAGACCCCTAGCCTGGGAACCTCCACATGCTGTGGCTGCGGCCCTAGATAAGGCAGAAAGACAAAAAAAAAAAAAAAAAAAGAGCTGGTCTGAGACCCTCTCAGTCTCCCCTCATCCAACAGTGACCCCAAACCACCTATCTTAGCGGTAAAGCTGTGGGACACCACAGTGGGGAATCCCAGGGCACGGCTCAGAGAGACCAGCCCCAATGATCCAAAGTGGACCTTGTATGAGCAAAATAGAAATCTTCATGTGTTAAACCCCTAAGATTTGGGGGTTACTTGATACCTCGGTGTAGCCTAACCTAACTGAAAAACATATAAGTAGGGCTGACCTTGAAGATGATTTAGCCTGGAACAACCTATATGATCTGAAGCCACACAAAGAGATGTGTAAGATAAGTGACTGCCTAAGAAACTAGTAGAGGAGTTCCCATTGTGCTTCAGCAGTAATGAACTTGACTACTATCCATGAGGACATGGGTTTGATCCCTGGCCTTGCTCAGTGGGTGAAGGATCCAGCGTTGCTGCAAGCTGCGGTGTAGATCACACATGTGACCTGGATCTGGCGTTGCTGTGGCTGTGGCACAGGCCAGCAACTGCAGCCTGATTCAGCCCCTAGCCCAGGAACTTCCATGTGCTGCCAGTGTGGCCCTAAAAAGAAAAAAAAAAGGCTAAAAGTTTCTGATCAATTTGCTGTGAACCCAAATGTGCTTTAAAAATAAAGACTATTTTTAAAAAAAGCCAAAAGGCTGGGCGCGGTGGTGCATGTCTGCACTCCCAGCTACTCGGGAGACTGAGGTTGGAGGATCGTTTGATCCCAGGAGTTGTGGGCTGCAGTGCGCTGGGCTGATCAGGTGTCCGAACTAAGTTTGGCATCAATACACAGTGACCTCCCGAGAGCAGGAGACCACCGAGTTGCCTAAGGAGGGGTGAACTGGCCAAGGTCGGAAATGGAGCAAGTCAAAACTCCCGTGCTGATCAGCAGTGGGATCACGCCTGTGAACAGCCACTGTGCTCCAGCCTGGGCAACACAGCAAGACCCTGCCTCAAAAAAAAAAAGCCAAAAGGCCAAATATCTAATGAAGGTTGGAACAGAACATTCTAACTCTATGTTTACCTGAATGAGGTTCTAACCACACCAGAACTCCAACAGACACTGACATGCAATCTACAAGGAGGACCGCTGACCACTGTTTCACTTTTAAAAGTGAGCAAACGGAAAGTGCACACTCTGTGGGGTTAGGATGACAATTCCATGAGATAATCCATGCAAAGAACAGAGCCTGGCACAAAGTAACACCACGGAGAGCATGACCCTCATCAGTACTGTGGCTAGAGCTGCTTTGTGGGTCTTGTAAGGAATGCAAACAGTGCCACTCCCAACTTCATTGCTAATGACACTTACTCTCATTGGCTGGAGGGGTTTCCTTGACCTGGTGGCAGAGTACTGCTGAAGTGGACAGGGCCCGAGGGGCTGGCTTGACCCCAACTTCCATCATCTTAGGGCAGTTTTGGGCATAGAACAACAGAGATTTGCCTGCCTTCTGCAGAAAGGCCTGAGGCACTCGGGATAAGAATGGGCAGCGGCGAACCACAGTCTCCATGTCCGAGAGGATATGCACTGATCCTGTACAAAGATGATGAGTGACATCAACACTTGTTAATTATCAGGCAGATAGGTCACTGGGTTCAGGTGACACCTCAAGTTTTTAATAGCACGGGTACCCTGAGATACTAACAAGTCTCACTCAAAAATGTCTAAAAACAGCACCGATGAGGGACTTGACTAAGAAGAAGTGGTGACCACACTCTACCCAGGTCACCAAATTCATTCCCCAGCTCTATGCAAAGGGACCTGCAAAGCAACTTTACCAAATACAGTAAATACTGATGATTAATAACCAAGGGGGTGGGACATGAGGAACAGGTTTGGGAGGTCACAGGCTCCTTAAGGAAGATTCACAGTGCAGATAAGACACCTTGGCACAGACCCAGGTGGAGAAGTGAGGCCAGAGAAGAAGCCACTGTCATCCATCCAGGCAGAGGGGACTCTCAGGGGTCCCTATCTCCTGGTCTCCACACAGCCCAAACCCTAAGAAGGCATACATTCCGGCCCCGGATTCCCGAGACCAGGATTTCCCTGAGGTTATGCCCTAAAGCTCAGTGAATTGGGCATAACTGAGAAAGGAGGGGGCATAACTGAGAAAGGAGGGGGCCTAAGAAAGGACAGGGGTGCGAGGAGAAGCGTCTCTGAGGCCAGATGGGAAGAGGCAAGGGCTAAAACTCGAGCGCCTTGGGTCTGGCGGAAAGTGGTGGTCTTGGAAGGGGAGATCAGAGGTTACCCGGGGGTCGAGGGCCCGAGAATAACTCAAGGGGTTTAAGAAGGGAAATCGAAAGCGGCCAGTATAAACGGGGAGTAGGGAAAGCGGCCGATCAGGCAAAAGATCGAGCATATGAACGCTGACCCCGGGACAGTAGGCGATTGCAGCGGTGGGGGATGGGGTCCCCACGGCCAGGACGGGGGGCGCGGATAGGCAGGGAACGCGGGGATGTCCCCAGCCGCGCCGCACCCTGAGCGCGGGCCCTCACCTGCGGGGCACTCTGTGGAGGAGGAGGCGGCGGCGGTGGCGGCGGCGGGCACTCAAACTGAAGAACCGAGCCAAATCGTTGCCCTTGTCGGAGAGTATCCTCAGGCCACAAACCCCTTCGTCCTAATATACACCAAGATAGCCAGCTGCGCATGCGCGGTGGGCGCGCGCGAGGGGGGGTTCGTCCGCGCAGGCGCGGTGCAGAGTGATCCAGGAGTCGGCTGGGCGGGACTGGGCGGAGAGGCTGAGTTCGGTGGGTGCGGGTCCGTGCCGGTTGGGGCCAGGGCTTACCAGGACTGCCTGCCTGGAGCACGAAGGGCAAGGCTGTGAACGGTTGCTTTATCCTGTGCTGCGATGGCCCCCTCCCATTTTCTCTATGATTAGAACCCTTTGTGGGGCATAAAAGGGCAGAATTGGAGGGGAAGCGGCACTACGGCCAACTGGGGGATTATAGAGCTGTAAAAACCCGGTATCTTGGATATAGAGGAGGGAGGGAAACGAAGAGTTGTGGACTAGGATCTTAAACAGGATCCAGATCCAGGCCGCCTGGGGCTTGTGTTCACAGTGGAGAGCTTCCTGGAGGAGGCAGGCTTGGATTTACCAATGATGGAATTTCCCTGGGGGTGAGGTGCTGGAAGGAGGGATCTGGGAGTGAGGAGGAGGAGCGCAAGCAGAAGGAAAACCAGTTGTGGCGCTTTCTGATCTGAAATGAAGGGACTTAACCTGAGGTGGAGAAAGAGCACAAGAAACAGGGCTGGATGGAACCCACACATGGCACATTGCGGGTGGTGTGGGGAGGGTGGAAGCGGGAGGCCCAACACATAGTTGAGGTTTGACATACATTAGTTATTATTTTTCATTGTGGGCTGTCCAAAGTCCCTTGCTGGCCACCCTGTCTGGGCACCAACTGAATGACTCAGGACTCTCCCAAAGTTCAGAGTTGGCCCTACCTTCCTTGAGCCTCCTCCAGACCACAGCTGTGGGGTAGAGCTTGGCAAAGGTCTCTCAGGAATGCCAGCCTGGCCTCCTTGCCTCACACCCTTCCCAGTTTAACTTGGGCTTGGTTGGGTTGGGTTGGGTTGGGCCCACTCTCGCTGCTTCCTCAGCTGGGATTCATAACAGGGACAAAGTCAAGAGTGATGGTGACCAAGGTGTGTCCAGGTACTTCCCAGTTCCCTCGCTCTGAGTCTCCAGCCAGCTGCCAGGCAGGTGAGGTGAGTCTTTACCTGTGGAGGAGGCACCTGGGTCCAGAGTGGCACTGGGGCCAGTCCAGGGGTCTAGGGTGAGGGCTTTGCCTGGGAACGCAAGGGCCAGCTCTGCCTCATCCTGCTGAGGGGCCCGGGGCGGTGTCCAACAGACATAAGGTCATACCAAAGTGCAGCTAGAAGTGGAAACAGGGTAAAGCTGTTATTGAGTGCTTTGCCCATCTCCGGGCCTCATTTATCTGAGCAATGGCCTCATAATCCCTGTTCTGCCCACCTCTCAGGGCTGTTTGATTGATCAGGGGCAAAGAAGAAGCAGAAAGAACTGGACATTTTTACTGGACATGGGTTCCAACCCCAGCTCTGAATCTTATTTGGCCTCAAAGCAGGTCACAGCCTAAGGCTTCATTTCCTTGTTGTAAAGCTCTCCCAGCCTTGCCACTTGTGGTTGGCAGGAGGGTCAGGTGAAATCATGGATTTCAGAGGCTTATTGTTTAAACCAACAAGCTTCTAGCCCTGTGGGAGTTTCCTGTTTAATAAAGGGAAAGGTTGGGAAACGAAGCAGACCCATATGGAAAGTGAAATGGAACGTTGTAAACTATTCCAGATAGAGAAGGAGGCTCTGAAGGAAAGGGAAATCCCAGCCACGAGGAAGGCCCTGCTGGCTGGGAGACCGGTGCGTGAGACCTTGAGTGGGAAAGACCCGGTCCGGTTCTGAGGGACAGTGTGAGTCAGCCCAATTAGCTGGACTGCAGAAGTGCAGCTAGGATGTGGGGCTAGAAAGTCAGACCAGAAAGGCCATCAAAGAGCAGAACGACCGCCAGGGCACCGGTCAGAATGCATATCCCTGGGCCATGCCCCTTTGATTCTGGCCCAGGAATCTGCATTTTAACCAAGTCTCCGTCCTGGTAATGCTGGGGTCGGGTATCTTGGGGACCACATTTTGGGAAACGCTGCCTGAGTCTTTCCAGTTTGAGACCTTGAAGGGCAGAGGCTAAAGCCATGACTTTTATGTATTTATTTATTTTTTGCTTTTTAGGGATGCGCCAGCGGCACATGGACGTTCTCTTGGGGTTGAGTCAGAGCTGTAGCTGCTGGCCTACACCACAGTCACAGTAACGTGGGATCCAAGCCATGTCTGTAAACTACACCACACCTCATGGCAATGCCAGATCCTGAACCCACTGAGTAAGTACAGGGGTCAAACCCACATTCTCATGGATACTAGTTGGATTCATTTCCACTGCGCCCCAACAGGAGCTCCCCATAAAATCTAATCTTGACTCCGCTACTTTTCTGATTCTGAGGTCTTGGGCAAATTACCCCACGCCCTAAGCCTCAGGTTTTGCATCCGTGAAGTGGGAGTGTCTCACCTGCCTGATGAGTCTGCATGGGCCCCTTTCTGACCGAGCTGTGATCCCTCTCCTGGGTTCAGACTTCTTACTCTCCTCTCCCCGCACCCCTGCTTGTTTTTCCCTCTCTTCTCTCCCTAGCTCCTGCCTTGCCTCCCTTCTCAGAGGTGCAGTGCAAACTCATCTTATCACCCTGGCCCTGGGCAGGGGAACCCAAGCCTCCGGAGTTCAGGCAAGGTCAGGCTCCATTCTGGGGATGATGCTGGGACCAGACCTCCCTCCCTTCCCCCCTCCCCCTTAGTTTGCATCATCTTCACCGTCAGGGGCTGCTGCACACAGCACCTGCCCAGCGTTCAAGGCAAAAGAAAACGTTAACACTAGCCCCAGCATTCATCCTTTTCCACTCTGGGCCCCAGGAGCTGTTGTCAGCAGTGCCTCTCTCTTACGCTGATGTAGCTGAGGGACCTGAGTGAGCTTACTGCTTTCCTCTGGGCCTCAGTTTCCACATCTCCCAGCCAGGTGAGAAATCTTGCCAGCCTTCCCCTCGAGGAGACCCCCAAACGGACATGGAACAGTTTTGAAGATGGACAAACCCTCCAGCCTGTGCTACTGCTGCTCAGTGTGGCCTTGGCCCTGGGCCAGCCGTGCTTCTTGGAGTTTCAGTGCCTGACTGAATAGTGGGGGCGGGGAGCCAGCCTTGCAGAGGGGCCAGAGGTTCTGGAAATGGCTCAGCTCTGCCCTGGAGGGTTGGAAACATGAGCTCCAGGGTTTACAGTGTCAGGGCCCAGGAGTTATGATAGGAATTTGGGGATTGTGCAGGGCAGGAGGGTTCTGCCTTGTGCTGGTCCTGCCTTTGGAACCCTCTGAGGCTCTGGAACCACCCGGACCTGGTTTGTGAAGCCATCTGCAGGGCAAGGGGTGGGCTCTGATTGACTAAGGGGCCAGAGTGGAGCAAAGTCATCAAATACTCCAGGGGGCAGGTCTGGGGTGGTACACAGGAACAGCACCTCCTCCCTTGCCAAAAGGGAGAAGGAAATGTCCAAAGGGCAAATGCTGCTCTCCCAGAGAGCCCCAGCAGACCCCAGAACCTGGGCTCCCACAAACCGTGGCCCAGACATGTTCTGTTTGACCCACAAGTGCTTTTAAAAAACGTGAATTAGGACTTTCCTTCGTGGCTTATCGGTAGTGAACCTGACTAGGATCCATGAGGATGCAGGTTCAATCTCTGGCCCTACTCGGTGGGTTAAGGACCCGGCATTGCCATGAGATGCGGTATAGGTCGCAGACACGGGTTGGATCCCCAGTGGCTGTGGCTGTGGCATAGGCTGGCAGCTGTAGCTCTGATTTGACCCCTAGCCAGGGAACCTCCATATGTTGCAGGGGCGGCCCTGAAAGACAAAAAAAAAAAAGAAAAAAGTGCATTAGTTGTCAATCAGAAGATTGTTAAATTGAAATACAGATTTCCAGCTTCTTTTGAGGACTCAGCAGGCCTGGAGCCCCTAGGCTGGCCCAGGCAGGATGGGCCCTCTCGAGTGTCCCCAAGCCTGTGGACATGTGCTGTCCTAGCAATGACAACTGCCTGGCCTTGCGCACATCCAAGTATGTGCCTGTAGCCTTGACCTATTTTAGAGCCAGTGTGACTGACTTAGGGGAGAGGACTTGCTCAAGGCCACACAGCAAGTAAGTTTTGGGCTGCAGAGGGGTCCTCTCTAGCCCACATGCTGGCTTCTTTTCTCTCTGGAGGGGGGCCTATGGTGGGGGCTAGGGGAAGGATCAGGCTGGCTCTGAGGGGTTCTCTGAAGGGCACTGGTCCAGAGGCAGGGTCCCCAGTGCTTGTCCTCACCTCCCAGCCCCTGCCTGTGGGTCAGGCCAGAGGGGTCCCCTGGGGGTGGGCTGGTGACGGGGCGACGGGGTGGAGTGAAGGGAGCAGGTTGAGCCCGCCTTCCCTAGCCGGTGCAGGATGCACGCAGGAAGGAGCCTTGCTTTCCGCCCTGGGCTGCTGGAGAGACACACCAGGAAAGGAACCATTGTAGGCTGTGACCAGTATGGGCAAGGGTCCTGGGACAGACAGTGGTGGGGAGACAGACCCACTTCAGAGTTGGGGCGGGTGTCAAGCAGGTACTGCTTCTGATGGAGCAGCCAGGCTGAGGGGCCGTCAGCGAATCCTAGAGGGGCCTGGTATGGAGGAGGGACGTTAGGGGGCCAGGGAGGCTGGCGGCCAGAGAGAGGAGGAGGAGGTGTATAGCGGAGGTGGGGACAGCGTGGGGGGAGGGACACAGTCTCAACCATCCAGCCTTTGCCAGAATCTCACTGTTATCGACATGATTATCAACCACAGCAAGGGCTTTCATTTCTTTCTGAACCCGGAGGCATTTAAAGGCCTGCCCAGCACACATTCTGACCAGCCGTGGGGGGAGCTGGAAAAACAGAGGCAGGAGAAGGGAAAGAGTGAGTAGTGCTGAGAGAAGTGGTGCTGGGTGAACGGGGGCAGTCTGATGGCCAGGGAGAACAGTATGAACAAGTACGGTGACAAGTAACAGGGCCGTGCAGATGTTTGGCCTGGTCCCCTCGAAACAGCCCTGTAGGTCAGTACAGTGAGTAACCACATACATTGCACAGAAGCCCAGAATAGTTAAGTAACTTGCCCAAGATCACCCAGCCAGCAGGTGGAGAGTGTGGCTGACCTACTGGTCTTCTGCCTCTCGTCCAGGCTCCCCCCGGGGTGGGTGGGCGGGGGATTAAGGAAGGAGGCTCAGCTGTGTCTAAGATTTTTTGACTCAGTGAAAGCTTTTCTCTACTTCTGGGCGTAGGTTCAGTTTGGGTGGGCAGACGGGAGCACTTGGCCAAGGAGCCAGCCAGCCTGACCCTTAGGAGAAGTCACCCACTGCCAGGAAGCTCTGAGCAGCCGGCCACAGCCTCAGGGGGTGAGATTCCTTTCTGACCACACACACACACACACACACTGGCGATACCGGGCTCCCGCTCTGTCCCCTGCACCTGGGTCAGAGGCTCTGGGCCGGATTGCCTGGCACAAGGGCTCACACGCCTGGTGGGTGCCTCCTTCTCCCCCTCTCTTCTCTCTCCTTGGGGGCCCAGGGGCTTCTCTGTCCCACACTCTAGAACCATCTCTGACGGTGGGAAACAACTCCTCTTGGCCCCTCTCCCGGCTCCCACGTCATCCCATCCTTTTTCAGTACTAATGGTAATTCCCAGTTGTAGCCACTGCCCTGTTGAGTTCTGTCCCTACCATAGGCATGGTCTCGGGCACTTGTGTGCATTTTTGTATCTAACCCTCACACGTGCCCTGTGGAGTAGCTACCTGCAGCCGCATTCTCAGAGTGGAGGCCAGCTCTTGCCTGTGTTCAACTCGCAGCTCTATCCTCCATGTGCTCCTTGGCCTTAAGCAGTTGGCACAGCCGCTCTGACCTTCAACGTCCTCATGCACAAAGGAAGTAATACATTCTGTGATGGTTAAGCATTATGTTTCCGCTTGGCTGAGTGATGCTGCCTATGGTTTGTTTTAACACTGGTCTAGACGCTGCTGTAAAGGTGTTTTCTACATGTGATTTACACCTGCCATCGGTTAACTTTAAGTAAGGGAGGTTATCTGTGATAATATGGGTGGGCCTCGTACAATCAGCTGAAGGCCTGAAGAGCAAAAGTTGGGATTTCCTAGAGCAGGACTCCTGCTGCCAGCTGTAATGCAGAAATGCTGCCTGAGTTTGCAACCTCCCAGCCTGTCCTACAAATTTCAGATTTTCCAGTCTCCACAATCATGTGAGGCAATTCTTTAAATTAAATCTCTCTCTCAGGGAGTTCCCATCGTGGTGCAGCAGTTAACGAATCCGACTAGGAACCGTGACGTTGTGGGTTTGATCCCTGGCCTTGCTCAGTGGGCTAAGGATCCGGTGTTATCGTGAGCTGTGGTGTAGGTCGCAGATGCGGCTCGGATCCCGCGTTGCTGTGGCTGCGCGATTTGACCCCTAGCCTGGGAACCTCCATATGCTGCGGGTGTAGCCCCAAAAAGCAAAAAAAAAAAAAAAAATCCCCCCCCATGTGCTGAATATGATACATCTGTATCTTTTTGGTTGTGTCTCTTTGGAGACTCCTGACTGGTATGCTTTCTATGGACAACGGTGACAGGAGGACTCCCTCAGCCCCTGCCTGTGTGCTTGGGGGAAGGACCAGCCCCTGGAAATAGCAGGCCGTTAGTTTGCGCTGGTGGCTACAGAGGAGGAAACCCAGGCTTGGAGAAGTGACTTGTCCAAAGTTTCCGAGATGGGGTCCGAATCTGAGCCAGGCCTGCCCACTCACCTTTCTCAACGTGTTCTTGTCCTGACACCTACCTCCTTTCCCCGCTCTTGCCAGGGGTTTGCATCAGGTTTAATTAAAGCTGTCAAGGTCTGGTCACGGGGGAGGTATGAGACCAGAGGCACTTCTGGGGCCCTGCTGGTACCCAGTTAACGGATTCTTGTGCAAGACCAACAGGCTTGTGACACGCCAACATTCACCGGCCCTAGAACTGTGGTAGCCCCTCTGTGGCTTTTAGAGTCATTGCGAGTGAAATTAGCCAGAAGTGATGACTAAACAACCACCCCTTCACCTTGGGGCAGCCTTCTCAGCCCTACTCTGCACCCTGCACACCTCGCGAGCTAATCTCTGCAGCATAGACTGGGGTCAGCAACATAGAAGGGGGACAAATGAGGTGGGGCAGTGCATGCCCTGCACCCCGTGGGCTGAGGGGTGACACCATCTCAGCTCTGGCCATCGTCACCCCTAGGAACACAGCCAGGTGTGGCCAGGCCTTCTCATTTTCCAAGAAAAACCTCACGTCGAGATTTTTATGTGAACATTCCGAATTCTTATTGTTTTTGTTTGTTTGTTTTTGGTTTTTTGGGGCCGCACGTGCAGCACACGGAAGTTCCCAGGCCAGGGATCGAATCCGCATCCTCATGGATACTGGTCAGATTCATTACTGCTGAGCCACAACAGGAGCTCCCTTATTGTTTTTTTAATAACAAAAACTTATGTATTTGAATAGATAATGTTTATATATGCTAAAAACTCAAATAGTATGACAAGGAAACCAAGAAATTCCCCTCCTCCAGGTCTTTCCCCAGACAAAACCGCGTCTCCTCAATTCTCGTGAGTCCTTCTAGAAAGATCCCCCTCGATCAGCATTTATCAGTTGATTGTCTACTACATGTCCTTTGCTGTACTTACGGAACATATTCCTCTTTGTTTGCTCTTTTCCCTTTATACGTAATACTACAGCTTGCAGAGGGCCCCATAAACAGAGAGTGGCCGTGCTTTTTCACAGCTGTGTAATACTCCAGTGCATTGTTGCTCATGGTTCACCCATTTAGCTAGCCCCTTAGCAACTGTTTGGTGATTTCTAGTAGTTTGTGTCCACAAACATCCTTGAACATCCCTCCTCATATGGTGTGAGGACTTCTGTGGGATATTTAGAAATGAAATCATTAAGTCAGAGGTCAAATTGAGGGTCAAAATCTTTGATTCCAACTTTGTTTTTTTCTCTCATACAGAATTGTATGTGTTCTTATAAATAATCTCAGATTCCTGATGGAGTGACATCTTTTAGAAAAGAGAGAAACAGGTTTAGTCATTCAGCAAATAGTTAGTGTGCACCTGCTTTTACTGGGCATCACGCTGGTTTCAGGGTGGTGGCTGTGAAACAGGACCATGTAGTTGTGCTTTTGTGAAGTGGACAGTCTGTGGGAGATGTAAACACAGTCCCATCCAAACATGTGATGACATTAGAGTGAGAGGTCACAAGGGTGGTCTGAGTGACCAGAAAAGGGACTGCTTTTCTGGTCACTCAGAAAAGCACTCGAGGCTCCCAGGGCCTCCCAGGGGTCTGGGGGCTTGGAGAGGCCTCCTAAGTATGGGATATTCAAGGTGAGTCCTAAAGAATGAGAGGGAGCCAACCAGGTGATGGTTGGGGTGGAGCATGCCAGGCCAGGTATCCATGCTCTTGGTCGTCTCCAGCTCGGTCACCGTGCCTCACCGTATGGAAATATCAGCCCTCGTGCAGAGCAAAGGAGGCGTTGGATATGTCTCATCATATTGCTCTTTTTAGGAGTAAATGCAAGTGAGGAGACACGGACAAGAAGTTGGAGGAAAGTGGGCGGTGCTCAGAAGGTGGGCTGGGGCTCTCTAGGCCTTTGAGGACCCCGAGGAGGAGCTGGAAGCCCATGTTGAAGTCACAGAGGCTGGTGCAGCTGGCGGAAAGGGGCAGGAGGGGCAGTCTGGGCCCAGCTGAGGGCTCCCGAGAGCTAGCTGAGAGGTGAACCTTGTTCTCTGGGGTCTGGGAGTAGGGGACAACTCTGAAGCCTTGAGGTCGATCCTAGGTGAGTCAGACCCTGGGCTTCAGGCAGAGTGAGACGCCAGCCCCGGCGAGAGGAGCCTGGGCTGGGGGGAGGGCAGGCATGACGTTTACCCAACCTCCAAAGCCCATCTGGCTTGGTGCGGTGGCCTGGTTGTGACAGCAGCTCAGAGCTTCCCTCCAGCTAACGGCCACCATCCCGCCCAGGCCCAAGGTTCCCCTTTTCTGAGCCACCCCCATCAAGATCCGTTGGGACTTTGCCTTCATTGCTTTGACTTTGGGGGTCTTGGGGGCTAGAGGGACTCAGCAGAGCTGGTGGCTCACAGGAAGCGCTCAAGAGAGCATTTGGTCAACGAACGAATGAATGCGCATGCACACATGTAGGAATGAATGGAGTGGGTAAATAAACCAGGATTCTTCTTGGACCATGTGTAAATGCACGTGTGTGGTGAGTTCTCAGGCCCAGAGCTGGGGGCACTTTGTGGGCAGGTTGCGTCAGTGAAAAGGCAAGTGTGGAAAGTGAGAAGCAGATGGCTGGTCAGCAGATAACCCAGAGATGGGCCAGGTCATCACCAGGCACCTGGCCACTTGGACATCTGCAAGTCTGCATGGGCCGATGTGTGAGTGCCACTCCACCACACCACCTCCCGTCCACTCGAGGCTCCCAGGGCCTCCCAGGGGTCTGTGCCATCTTCCTCAGCGCCTTCTACTGCTCGCCCTGGGCTGGCCATCTCTGATCCTGATCCATGGAGTGCCTATGTGGTTAGGACCCAGCTGGGGCCCTGTGGAACTGGGTTAGGGTGGGGGCTGCAGGACAGATGCGGGGCAGGTGGCACGTCTCCTGTCTCAGATCCTAAGCCCCTCCCTTGGTCCTGCTCCCACTGCCTTCTGTGACCAGCTCATTAGAAGGTGATGGTGGGGGAGTTCCCGTCATGGCACAGTGGAAACGAATCCGATTAGGAACCATGAGGTTGCGGGTTCGATCCCTGGCCTCGCTCAGTGGGTTAAGGATTCGACATTGCCGTGAGCTGTAGTGTAGGTTGCAGACGTGGCTCGGACCCCGTGTTGCTGTGTCTGTGGCGTAGGCCGGCGGCTACAGCTCCTGTTAGACCCCTAGTCTGGGAACGTCCATATGCCACAAGTGCGGCCCTAAAATGACAAAAAAGACAAAAAAAAAAGGAAGATGATGGTGGCTGTGCGGTAGGAGGGCTCTCACTTTATATCTGGGTAACTACACTTAGAAACTTGTTTTTCCACAGCCTGCCTGTGTCTTAGCAGACAGAAAACGGCTGGCAGCTGTGCAGGTTTGGGGGTTCTTAGAGCCAAGTTTCAGCCAGGGCAGCCTGCTAGTCGCACTCACATGTTCACACACTTCATATCCCTCAAATGCACACGTGGTCCCGGGCCCACAAGTGCCAGTGTCACCAACACCCCTCGTACATAGCCCCATGCCCTGCTACTCTAATCACAGGGAGGACAGGACACACATCCCAACAGCCACATGTAGCTACAAAGTCACACTGTTGCAGGTAGACCTGCAGACATACAAGGATAGACACTGTGCACCACGGTTGCGACTTTGTGATACACGGTATCACACACATGAGGGCTGAGCAGCATAGTGTCACAGGGTTGTGCCTGCTACTCCACCTCTTGCTCTTACTGGCCCCTTCTGCAAGTGCTCACTAGCTCCCTGGGCGGTGGCATTGCGGTCCCTTCCCCCACCCGCATTCTTGAGGTCAGGGCTGTCCTGAGCCTCAGCCTGCCTCTATGGCCATCCTGCTCATGGCCATCCTGCTGGCCCCGTACATTCTGAAAACTACTGAACTAACCAGTGTGGACCCAGAGAGCTCCCTGGGACATTGCCGTCAAGCTGCGTTTCTTCTCATCTCGGGCCTCGGTTTCTCCACCTGTTTAATGGGGACGTGGACCTGGTGGTTCCAAGTCTTTTCTGGCATGCTTGATGGGAACAGCTACGATCGTGTGGTTCCTCTGGCATTTCCTGGGCCAGGATCTCCTGGGAGCAGGGGCCATCTGGCTCCTGAGTCTCAAATCTCATGGCTGGACGCCTCTTACTAATGAATAAGCCCCCAGCGAGTCTTCCTTGAGAGTGGAGGAGAGCCCAGGTCTGCTTGAGGTTCACAGGGGCTCCCGCGGCAGGACTGATGCTGGCTGTCTGCAAGGGCACAGTAGGGCTGCCAAGCTTGGACGCAGGCGGCCAATGGGACCGACCTCTAGGACCCACTCAAACCTCCTACAAGAGATACAGTCCAAAAGAGCCTTCTAGAGAAGCTGCCTCGTAACTCAGGCACAAACCCAGGCAGAGCGGGTGCTTATAGCACCAGAGGCAGTCTTCGTCCTGGGAAGGTTAAGGCAGCCACTCCTCCCTCTTCCCCTTTTTGTTCCTGATTCTCCCAGTCCTCCGGGTCCCTGGGCAGCCCAGGAGTCAGGGTGTCCCCTTCGGAAGCTCGGAAAAGGTCAGTGTAAATCACCCGAGTCCAGTCAGGGTCACTTTGGGGAACTTCGTGCACTTTCCAAAGGGCGATTGCGTATTAGGCACAGGAAAGGGCACAGAGAAGGTACATCAAAGCGCCCGCGGTGGCCGTGGTCCGTGTCTGGGATGTTGACAGCAGATGTTCCTGTGATCAAGTAAGTTAGGAAATTATATGATTTGGCTGGGCTGTGCAAAGGTGAACGGGATTTTCTTGTTTATTGTTTTGGCAAAGCCCTTTACGAGCCATGTGCTGCTGGCGCTGTCTGGGCGTGTGTGTGGTGATGGTGTCAGTCTCCTGCCCCCAACGGCGCTTTCTTCTCAGAGCCCCTGGGGGACTGGGAGTGCTTGAGCGACGCTCCTTGCGGGGCACCAAAAGCCCCTAGACCACTTGGTGCCCCACCGCAGGGTTCCAGATTCAGCGGGGCGTCCGAGGATCTGCATTTCTGCAAGTTCTCAGGTGGTCCATACTTGGAAAACTACAGACCTTAGAGCAGCCAGAGGGATCTTTTCAAAGCAGGGACTGCCTGGGTTCTTCCTCTGCTCAAAGCCCTCCTGTGGCTCCCTTCTCCCTTAGCAGAAGCCAAGTCTTCCCGGGAGTCTGCAAGGACCACCCACCCAGATGACCCCCCACCATCTTGTTTTTCTGTCCCTTAAGCCCACCTAGCAAATCCCCTCCTTGGGCCTTTGTTGTTGCTACTTCTTCCCAGAAAGGCTCCTTCTCCAGATCTCGGTATGGGCAGCTCCGCTCTCCCCGCACTTTCCTTTTCACCCTTCCAACCCCATGCTCGGAGCCCTGCTCTTCCAAGAGGCCTGTCATGACCACTATAGCTTCTGCAGCCCTCACATCCCCTCCATGAGGCCAAGGTCATACTGTCTCGTTCTCGGCTCCATTCCCAGCACCGGGTACTAAACTGGTAGGAGGGGAGGGCTGAGTACTGTCAGATGAATGGAGCTGGAGCAGCCCGGGGGGCCGGCAAGGCTGAAGCCTGGGCGTCCCAGGCCGGCCAGGCCCGAGCAACTGGAGCTTCACACGGGACATCACCAAGTCGGCTCTCTGGTCTGATGCCGGGCCTGGTGCTCTGGGAGGGGGTAGGAAGGAGAAGAGAGGTGCCCAGGTTGGGACAGCGGGGAGTGGCCCTGTGAAAGCCAGGCTCTGTCGATGGCTCCGTGAACCTTATCATTGCTGACCCATGTCCTCTCCTCGGAGAACGTGGTGTCCCTGACACACCTCCCCAGAGGTCATGGCAGTGCGGATGAACTCAGCTCACCACGCTGCCCACAGTGACCCAGATGAGTTCGGAGGGTATCCTAGAAGGTTCTGAGGAACTGGGGCCAAGCCTGTTCTCCCCATTACACTGTCTCCTGGCTCTGGCCTGGCCTAGAGGTGGCCCTAGTGGGTGGCTGGAAGAGGGGTCAGCCCAGGCCTGTCTGACTGCCAGGTGCATAGGAGTGATGGGGACGGGTCGGGGAGGGGCAGAGTCCCCTCTGACCTAAGTCCTCTGTGAGGTGGTGGGTGGTTGTCCAGAATCCGCACTAGGGTCCCTGGGGCCTGTTGCTATGTCCCGCCTCCCCCCGAAAGTGGCTGTGCTGGCTCCACGGCCCTCCCCCATCATGCCAAGGCTGTGAGTTTACATAACCTTGGATGTGGGGATAGGCCGTGAATTTGCCCATGATGTCAGTGGTGGCCTTGCTCAGGATTCCCGAGGAATCTTTTGACAAGCAAGGCTTTGACTTTGGGGTCTTCCTGCCCAGGGAGCCAGCACTGGGCCCTGCGTCTTGCTCTGAAGGGCTCTGCCTGGCAGGTGGGCTGCGGGCTGAGCTCTGTGTCCTGGCTGTCCTAGCCGTAAACTCCATGAGCAGAATTCTGCTTTCCATGTACTCCTGTCTGTCCATACACAGGTGCACCTGCAGGAGAAGTCTGCCAGTCTGCACTCCTGCAACCCCCACCCACCCCGCCTCCCCCCCCTTTAAATTGACAAAGCATTATATTCATTTCAAGTGTACAATGAGGAGTTCCCGTCATGGCTCAGTGGAAACAAATCTGACTAGCATCCATGAGGATACAGATTCAATCCCTGGCCTCGCTTGGTGGGTTATGGATCCGGTGTTGCGGTGAGCTGTGGTGTAGGTCGCAGAATCAGCTTGGATCTGGCGTTTCTGTGGCTGTGGCATAAGCCAGCAGCTACAGCCTTGATCTGACCCCTAGCCTGGGAACTTCCATATGCCTCAGGTGTGGCCCTAAAAAGACAGAAAAAAAAAATCAAGTGTATAATGAGTTGACATTTGTATGTATTGCAAAATGATCACCACCATAAATCAGTTCACATCTGTTACCATACATAGCTGCAAAAATTTTTTTTCTAGTCGCGAGAACTTTAAAGATCCGCTTTCCTGGCTACTTTCAAATATGCAATACAGTACCATTGCCTATAGTTTTCATGCTGTACATTACATTCCCAGGACTTACTCATTCTATAGTTGGAAATTTTCTTTTTTAAGCTCCTATTTATTGAGTGCTTACTATGTACCAGGCCCGTGGTTTAATCCTGCTGTACCCCTATGCCCTGAGGTTGTGTCCCCCCAAAAGATATGCTGCACTCTTAACCCCCCAGTACCTGTGAATGTGACTTTATTAAGAAATAGGGTCTTTCCAAATGCAGTCAAGCTAAAATGAGATCATACTGGACCAGGGTGGACCCTAATCCCGTACCTGGTGTCATTCTAAGAAGAGAGAACATTAGACCCAGAGGCGTGCGGAGAGGAAGGCTGTGTGAAGAGGGAGGCTGAGATCGGAGTTATGCTCCACAGGTCCAGGAAACTCTGGGGATACTCAAGCAAGGAGGAGTCCTCCCTCCAAAGAGGCTTTGGCTCTGCCCACACCTTGATTTCTGACTTCTGGTCCCCAGAAACATGACAAACTAAATTGCTCTCATTTTGCAAGACCCAGTTCATAGTGCCTTGTTGTGGCGGGCTTAGGAAACGGATACACCTAACCTCCGTTAGCGTCTCCATTTCACAGGAGGAAATAAGGCTCAGAGAGGTGAAGCCCTGGCCCTCAGTTACACAGCAAGTCAGAGGTGCACCAGGGTTTGGAACCGGATCTGCACAGCTCCAAGCCTGTGAGCTCAGCCTCTCCCCCACGGACCCGGCTTGGCTCCATCGCCTGACCCACTAAGCACCTACTATGGGCTCAGGGGAGACCCCACGCCCTCCCTGCTGGGGCCTCTGGTCTTTTTCACTAGCTTCTCAATTCTTCCAGGTCTCACCTTCCTCCTTCCCTTCCCCAGTGGGCTTCAGAGGTGCCCCCCCCTGGACCCCACATGGCCTCAGTCCCCATGGGAGTTCTGGCAGCCCCACAGCCTGGACCCCAATCCTCTCGTGCATCTCTGAGCAGTCACGATCTCGCTGTGGCTGCACCCCTTCTTCCTGCTGCTCCCAGGTCTCCATGGCCAGGCCTCTGTCCCTGGACAGCTTCCGTTTCTGATGGGGCTCCTCTGGCCCAACCCCACTGAGGTCTCCAGGCTCACTCTTTTGGTTGAGGACTGCTTCCTTGGGCTCGCAGTGTCCTCCTGTCTCAGCATTGCCCCATCCTGTTCCTTGACCCACTTTCTTATTCCCACCCTTCACAGCATTTCCCCCTCACTGAAGGTCATCAGACTCTGCCAGTGAGACCCGGGGGCTCCCCATTCCCACCATCCCCCCCCCCAGCCCTGAATTGGCTTTAACCTAGACAGTAACTGGCCAACACCTGTCCCCAGAGAGGAATAGCCCCCCCCCCAGTATCACCACAGGCACATCCTGTTTGCCCTGGGCTAGTCACTTGTCACACCCAGGATTTTGCCCATTGTGCCCAGGCCAAAACCTCCTCTAAGTGCTCAGGCTTGCAGTCTCGCCCCAAGAGCTTGGCCATCAGCCCTGCTCAGGATAGCCCCACTGAAGGGGCGTGACAGCTGTACCTCCCAGCCCCTCAAGCTTCCAGTGCACCCCCTCTGCCCACCATGTGACATTGGAGGCTATTGTCTAGGCTCCTGTGGGCACACAGTTCGGAGTGAGGAGGCCCCGATTGCCGTCTCTGCAGCAGGGCCTCCCCCATCTCCCTGTCCCCAGCCGCTTTGATCCTGCCCCCCCACCTCCGGCCACTGCCCAAAGCAGGTACAATTCTGTTCAGCCAAATTTGGTGCAGGCCTGGCGTGATCCGACAAGTTCTGAGCCGGCCTGTTCAGGGGAGGGAAGGAGAGCAAGGCCAAAGCTCCCTCAGTGTTGTGCTGACCTTCCCCTGGACCAGTGGAGGTTTGCACAAGAGAGGTCAGTGGAGTCTGTGTGTCCATGTGATGTAACAGGGCACTGGCGTGTACACATGAACAGGGATGGGCTTTCTTTGTTCCAGAAGCCCCCAGGCCTGGAGTAGGACCAGCTGGAAGGGCCAGGCTGACGAGTGAGATGACTCTGCAGCATGCTGGGTCGCAGGCTCTCTAGTGCAGCTGGGCTCTGGTCACCTGCGATGGTGACCTGCTTAACAATGCCCCTCACTGGCTGCTCTCCCTTGTCTGTCTCATTCTCCCACTGCCCGCTGCTGTTCTCTAGAATCACCTCCCAAATAAATGGGCACACAAATAAATGGGCACACACGGTCACACGCCTCCATGCATTCCTCTCGGGAGGCGCCAGAATGAATTGACGGGACCCTCCCTCTCACGGCACATAGATTCTCAGAATAAAAATTCTGTCGCAGTAGCCGGAGAAGGATCTCGCCTGGGGGAGTCTGAGCAGCCGGAGCCCCGAGAGGTCCAGAGGAAGGACGGCCCTTCCTTCTGTGGGTGGAGGGTGTTGTTCAAGGGTAGGATCTCCCCCACGGGCCTGGACACAGGGGCTTTCCAGGCAGAGGGAAGGAGCAGATCAGGCCCAAGGGGGAGAAGGTCTGGCCCGTGAAGTGGGGTGGGGTGCGAGGCGAGGCTGAAGAGGGAGCAGGGCCAGAGTAGATGGGCAGTGGGGAGTCTGGCCTTATCCAGGGGGTACGGGGAGCCATGGGTGGGTTTTGAGGGAGGGAGCATGTGGCAAGCCCCGGGGATACTGACCAGTGAGACCCCCGCGTGTCTGGGCCCGCCCCCTCTCCACACCTGCAGGACCAGAAGACAAGCCCTGTCCCCTCCAGAAGTCAGCCTCTCCCCTGCACAGGGTGGCCCCTCTGGTCCCAAGCCCATGAGTGATTTGTGGGGACTGAACCTGCCTGAGACCCGAGGATGGCTCACCACAGGAGGCCTTCGTCACCTGGCTGAACCTCTTGGCTCCTGGCAGCTGGGTGGGGAGGGGACGGTCCCTGAGGGTTAAGGGAGCAGATGGGTGAGCAGGGGGCAGCGGAGATGAGTCCACACTGGGTAGGTCTGTCACTGCTCAGCTCAGGCCAGAGATGCTGTGTGTCTTCTCCATCCCACAGTTTCCGTCCTGGGGCCCAGGGCACCATGTCACTGGGGAAGACCTGCTTGTCTTTCAAATCCCCACACGTATCTTCTCCTGGAAGCCCCCATCCTACCAACAAAGGACACCCTCAGTGCTGAGTCAGAACCCCTGGAAGGACACTCAGAGGGCTCAGCCTGCTTGGTGGCTCTCTCCCTCGCCAGTTCCCCAGAGCAGAGGCTCTGGTGTCCATCATCTGCATCTCTGGAGATGATGCCCAGGGGCTGGGCACAGGGGCAGCTGTCTACCTGAACCTCCATAATGCCCAGTGATCCAAGAACAGGGCTGGCATTCCACAGATGCTTGTGGAACGGAATTACTTATCTCCCTACCCCATAGGAAATCCCTCCTCTGAGTTCCACCATCACTGGAAAACTTGGGAGGAATTTCCTGGTGTTCCTCAGGCCCTGTGATTCCAGGAATGGAACTGTCAAACAGGGTTGAGTGCCTTTTTCCTGCGCGAGGCCAGGGCTAAGTGCCTAGAACGCCCCTGTCTTCAGCAGAGTATGGTCCCTGCTCTTATAGAGCTCATAGCCCAGGGGGAAATAGAGGAGAAAGCTACAGCGTATGAGCAGTGATGGGGGTGCCTGGGGTGGGGCCAGCAGAGGTATCTCTGGGTCGGTGATTTTCAGGCTGAGACCTGAAAGACTGTGAGTGAGCAAAGTGGTGAGCTGGGGGAAGAGCAGCCGGGTAGAGGGAACAGCCAGCGCAAAGGGCCTCAAGAGAGTCTGAGCATGTGGGAGGCCAGTGCGTGCGGCATGACGAGGAAGGGGAGAAAAGGAGTCCCGCCTGGGATCCCCTCCAGCCACTGCCCCCATGAAGCCCACCTTCAACCACATCCACCCACCGAGGACTGAAGGGCCCTAGAGAACACCTGTAGGTGCTCTGCTCTTGTTGTACTGATGGGGAAACTGAGGCCTGAGATGGGATCATAGAGCAGACGGGACAGAGCTGAGACTTCTCTAGTTTGGATCCCTGGCCCAAACAGTCCCCCAGCTCTTTGAGGGCAGGGCGGGTCTGTTCAGGCCCTTATGGTGCCCAGAGTTTCTTAATCACATCCCAGGACTGCCACGTCAGTGTCACCAGGGGCCTTGTTGTAAATGTGGGACCCCATTCAGACCCATGGAGTCAGATTCTATGGCTGGTATGGGAATTGGCATTTAAACCAGCTGCACCCTAGATTCTGGAAACCCTCTGCCCTAGGTCCTCTGTGGGCCAGGCCTTGGCAGTCTCACTCCCTTTGATGACCAGCCGAATGGCTTTTTAACACCCTGCTTTTCAAATTAAGAGTGGTGGAGGGGTTGGTCATGAAGCCATGGGATAAACTGTGGCATTTTCCTGTATCTCACTGGACTTGGAATTAACTGGTCCATCATTAAAACATAACCTGTTTTTTTTTTTTTTTGTCTTTTAGGGCTGCACCTGCAGCATGTGGAGGTTCCCAGGCCAGGGTCGAATTGAAGCTGTAGCCACTGGTCTACACCACAGCCACAGCAATGCCAGATCCGAGCCGAGTCTGCAATCTACACCACAGCTCATAGATACTAGTCAGATTCATTTCTGCTGTGCCATGATGGGAACTCCTAATAAATTTGATATTAAAAAGATATTAGGAGTTTCTGTTGTGGCTCAGTGGTTAACGATCTCAACTAGTGTCCATGAGGATGTGGGTTCAATCCCTGGCCTCCCTCGGTGGGTTAAGGATCCGGCATTGCTGTGAGCTCTGGTGTAAGTTGCAGACGTAGCTCGGATCTGGCATTCCTGCGACTGTGGTGTAGGCCGGCAGCTGCAGTTCCGATTCATCGCCTAGCCTGGGAACCTCTGTATGCTGTGGGTGTGGCCCTAAAAAAAAAAAAAGAGACAAAAAAAGATATTAAAAAGAGGAGTAGATGCTAAACTTACTTGATTGTTTAAGATAAAATACAAGACAACAAAGGACTTTCCAGTGAAGGGCTGGCTGCCGTGAGATAGTTTCAGCCCCCATTTCTCGTGCTGGGGGTAAAGTCTTGAGGCCCTTTTAAGTTCTCCTGGTGTCTGAACTATTTAAGGGCTTTTCTTCCTGTGTGCGTTAGGATTAAGGGTTCAGGCTGGACAGGCTTGGGTTTGAATCCTGGCTCCCCATTTACTAACTCTGTGCCTCTGTTTGCCCATCAGTAAAATGGGCAGAATACTGTACTGCTCCCAGGGTAGCAAAAGCTTCACGTGGCATTTGGTGTACAGAGACTCTTTGGTAAATGAAAATTGGCTGTTATTTTCTTGCTGGCACTATTCCAGGCTGGTTTACCACACCACAAGGCAGGGCTTCCTGGACGAGGAAGATCCGATTATCCACTAATTTCTTGGGCACCTGGCCCTACTTCCCACCCAAATGTTCCAGGGTCGGAGCCAGCAAAGATCTTCTAGGAGCTTAAGGAGCAGTGGCCGGGATCCTTCTATCCTTCTGCCCTAGTTCCCTGGGGTTGGACCCCCCCACACAGCTGGGCAGTGCGACATGGGGACAAAGAGTTGCTCTGGCTACTGTGGGGTGGACACTGTGCTCCCCGTGGCCTCACCAGGAGACTGAAGTCCGAGAGGCCCCGTGACTGGCTCGGGGCCACAGAGCCAGTCCGTAGTCTAGCTGTCCAATACCGTAGATGCTAGCCACATATGGCTGTTTATACTTAAATTCATTAAAACTGAATAAAATTTAAAATTCTGTTCCTTAGACACAGTCGCCACATTTCAAGGGTTTGATAGTCACCTTTGACCAGTGGCTGCCTCATCGCACAGTGTGGTATGTAGAACATCACCATCAGCCTGGAAGGTTCTCTGGGTCACAAGGATCTAGAGGGGGCAGTTCTCAGCTGTGGCTGCCCAATAGACTCACCTAGAGAGCTTTGAAGAAACACTGGTGCTTGGCAACCCCTGCGTAGGTTCTGAATGTCAGCCAGGGCTGAGAACCGCTGCTCTGAAGCCCTGTCTGCATCGTCTACTGGAAAGCTGTCTCTGTTGGAAATGATTTCAACTGAATTCAGACCCTTTGTGAGTGTCTGTGTGTGCAGAGCCAGGGCTGGGCGTTGGGGCTCGGTTTTGTGGAATTCCCTCTCTTATCACAGCTGGGCTGCCCTGGCTTCTTCCCCTGCCCCTGGACAATGTGAAACGGAGGCCCCGCATCTCTCATGGGGTTGCTGGAGGCTGTAGGAGGGAGGCCATGTGTCGTGCTCACAGGATGTGGGTAGAAGGACCTTGAGGCGCCCCTATCTGTCTTGGGTGGATTGTGTGGAATGTGGCTACTGGCCAGCTCGGTATCTTCCTGGAAACTGGTTCCAGGGACCCCTGCATCCATTGGCATCATTGTCCCAGGAATTGCCACTGCAACTTTAGTCATGGTACCCACTGTTTGCAGTATGTGAGGACAGGCCCAGGCTGGACGCTTACCCAGAGTGGCCCCAGCTATTGGATGGAGGAGCTGGGTTAGGTGACGAAGGCTTGGGCTCCACTGCCCTCCTCCCTGCTTTGGACTGGGCCTGCTGTGTCGAAGGCTGACCTGCTGATTTCACAGTGGGTACCACTGAGGCCCAGAACGGCGATGGGTCTTCCTGGGGAGGGTCACCCTCACAACAGGGAGACCTGGTCCCAGAGCTCTACCCTTGAGTGGTCTCCTTGGGCTCACCTCGGCCCTAGGAGGGGACACGTGGCTCCCGGACGGGTTGAGATCGATCCTGAGTCTTGTCTAGATCTGTCGCCTTGCAGTCTGGTCTTATTCCTGGGCCCATGTTGTGCCCCTTCCTTAAACACTCTGTGTTCACCAGACCTTTGCCTAGCTTGTTCCCGGTGCTGGAACCTTTCCTCTTCTCTTGGGTCTACCTATGTCTGGCTCATGTTCCAAAGCTCAGATCTCTCTGCTCCCTCACAAGAGCTTTCCCTGATTACCCTAATCCCTTCCCCTCTCCATCTGAGAACAAGTCCTGCCAGTCACAGACCCCATTATAATCTATGAGCATCTTGTCATGATTTGTCTATTTGGCGAATATATACTGTGCCCCTGCTCTGTCTGTGTCCTGTGTTGGTTGCAGGCGTACAGACACATCTGTTCCCTGGAGCTGCCGTTCTCTGGGAGAGAAGACAAGGAAGCGAGCCCAGGGTGTCAGAGGGTGATGTCACAGGCAGAAAATAAAGAAGGGAAAGGTGAGGCAGGTTGTCATTTTCGGTAGGGTGGTCAAGGAAGGCTACACTGGGAAAGCAATATCTGAAAGTTCTGATGGAAGTGATGGCTTGAGTCACGTGGACACAGGGATGAAAGCCAGGGCAAGAGTTCTGAGGTGGGAGTGGCCCCGGCACATTCTTATTTAAGGAACAGTGAGAATGCCAGTGTGGCTGGAACAGAGAGAGCCAGGGGAGAGTGAGGGGAGCAGAGGCAGAAGGGTGTTGGACAGATCACTGGAGCAGAGGGGGTACGTGAAGTGGCTGAGGTCGTAGTGAGAAGTCACATGTATGTATTTGGTGGCACCTCAACATTGAGCTCTGACATGAATTAATAGCTCATGGAGTCTTCCTTCTTCCATCACGTCGGGTATATTATTATGATGATTTTACAACAGAGGACGCAGAGGGGTGGAGAAGGTGTGAATCCTGCTAGATCACCCAGCTCGGAGGTGGCAGGGCCTGGACTCACCCTTAGGTCTACCCAACCCTGGGACAAGCCCTGAGCCGCCTTCCCCAGTTTCAAACCTAGGCCTCTGGCAGGTTCATGGAAGACTCAGCATTGATGGGGTTTTCTAGGTACCGGTTGGGCTGGGCTAGGTGGGTAGGTGTGATCCCAGCCTTTTCTTCTTCCTTCTGATTGCTGTAGCTAGGACTTCCAGAACTATGTTGAATAGTAGTGGCGAGAGTGGACATCCCTGTCTTGTTCCTGATCTCAGTGGGAATTCTTTCAGCTTTTCACCATTGAGAATGATGTTAGCTCTGGGTTTGTCATAGATGGCCTTGATTATGTTGAGGTAGGTTCCCCCTATGCCCACTTTCTGAAGTGTTTTT
>PVHT021183699.1:35117850-35146495 GCA_004024745.2 Catagonus wagneri | reverse complement strand
ATAAATCCCACTTGATCATGGTGTACAATCCTTTTAATGTATTGTTGGATTCGGTTGGCTAGTATTTTGTTGAGAATTTTTGCATCTATGTTCATCAGTGAGATTGGCCTGTAATTTTCTTTTTTTGTGGTATCTTTGTCTGGTTTTGGTACCAGGGTGATGGTTGCCTCATAGAATGAGTTTGGGAGTGTCCCCTCTCTTCTTCCTTCTTTGCCCCACCTTGGGGTAACCTTGGCATTTGGGCAGGGGGGTTGGGGGGGGATGACAGGGTGAGAGACTCTTACAGGAGGCCCTGTGTACCAGGACAGAGACCTCTCTGCCATAGGGAGGCTTGAAGGAGAAGCTCTCTTTGAGCTCCCTTGACATGGAGGTCTCCTCAACATTAAGGATATTCCAACATTGAGCGCCCCCCTCCTGTGAAGGCCCCAGTCAGAAGTGAAGTTCAGGCTGGTAGAGGTGGCAGTGGGGTGGGGACTACTCAGTCTGAACAAGGAAGCACCAATCCTAGATTAAGCGGGCTGTGCCAGTGATGAATCCTGGGTTGTCTGTGTAGTTTTGGCAGAGTCAACCTCTTTGCATTTTTATGGCGAGGAAATGAGCAAGAGGGGGTAGGCATCCCCAGCTCCTCCTCCCTGAGGGGTAAGGATAGCACAGAGGGGAATCTGAAAAGACCAAGGAGGTTGAGTAAAATCTTCCAGTGCCTCTCACTTTGAGCAAATCTGATACCTGAAGATCACTTTACAGAAGGTTTTCATAAATTCAGTTTTGTAGATTATGAACTCCTGTAGACCAGAGCTGTTATATAGCCAAAGTCAACAAAAACAAAACAAAATACATCATCAACAAGAATAAGTGAACACTTATATGTAATAGATACTTTTTTTCTTTTTCTTTTAAGAGGCCCCAGCTGTGGCATACAGAAGTTCTCAGGCTAAGGGTTGAATTGGAGCTACAGCTGTTGGCCTGTGCCATAGCCACATCTGCGACCTACACTGTAGCTCACTACAACACCAGATCCTTTAGGCCACTGAGCAAGGCCAGGTATTGAACCTGCATCCTCACGGATATTACTCAGATTCTTAACCTGCTGAGCCACAATGGGAACTCCTTTTTTTTTTTTTGGATTTGATTTTTTTCTTCCTTAGCTTTCTCACTTTAAATGTTTTGCCAGTATGCCAGAGAATAGCTGAATAAGATGCAAACATTGGTGGGAAGGCTTGAAAATTGTCATTTGAACAGTGCTGAACAATCTCTGGGTATATGTAAGTGATACTAGTTTTTTTTTTTTTGATAGGCAAGAAATAGGTTTATTAAGATAGGATGCCTGTGAGAAATGTAAATGCACAGGCAAGGAGGCTTTGCCAGTGATGCTAGTTTTAAGGAGAATTTCACAGTGTATAACTTAAGTGAGCCTGAACTTTTTTTTTCTTTTTTTTTGTCATTTTAAGGCCACACCCGTGGCATATGGAGGTTCCCAGGCTAGGGAGCTAATCAGAGCTACAGCTGCTGGCCTACACCACAGCCACAGCAACGTGGGATCTGAGCCGCATCTGCAACCTACACTACAGCTCACGGCAATGCTGGATCCTTAATCCACTGAGCAAGGCCAGGGATCGAACCCGCCACCTCATGGTTCCTAGTCGGATTCATTTCCGCTGAACCACGATGGGAACTTCGAGCCTGAACATTTTTTTAACATACAGGAACCAATTTTAAGCCAAACCACAGTGAAGATGGGATTAAACATATCTATTTCTTGTGTTTGGCCCTAGCCCTTCCAAGTCCAAAAGAAGAGGCTCACTCCTCTACATGCAAGGTCCCTCCACTGCCAGTCTCTGAGTTCATTCAGTTGGGCTCTGGTTTGCAGGTCCAGAGACATCATCTTAGGTCTCAGTATGTAGCCAGACACCTAAGGGCCTGCCCAGATCTTAGTAGCCAATCTAGCCTGCCCAGGGTAGGTGATGGAAGGATCCCAAATCTCGCAAAATGGCAGTTCAGATCAGACCCAGGCTGGGAAGATGCCCATAATGAGGCAGGATATAGGAAAGGTTGAGGGACAGCAAAAAATTGAGCAAGGACGGCCTCTGGTGGCTAGACCTCTGGATTGTCTCCTCTTTTAAACGTACACGTAGTTTACAAGGGGCTTCTCAGGGCAGAAGCGAGTGCCAGGTTGCGCCACCCTTTCTTATATTACTAATGAAGAAACAGGCCCTCAGAGCAGGGTTATTTTTCCTGAGGTTGTACAGCGAATCAAGACAAGAACTAGGAATAGAATCCAGGCCTCTCCACTCCACGGATGTGATTCCGACTGATTTGTGTTCTTTTAAATCGACACTTGTTTTAAGCGCGTTCAGAGGGGCAAACCACTTAAAGAATTCCCAAACAGCGAATAACTGACTGTAAATGTGGTACCGAGAGAAAAGCCGACCATCCGGGCGCTTTAAGAGGACACACGCGGAGGTCTCTTGCGGCAAAGAGGGTTAAGGATCCCGCGTAGACACTGCAGCAGCTTGGGTCGCTGTTGTGGCCCTATTCGAAAACTTCCACATGCCTGGTGCGCCAACCTCCCCCTGTCCCCGAAAAAAAAAAAAAAAAGGGACACAGATATAACCAGCCAAGATCTTCCATTTCCGGGATCCTTAAAGCGTTCTCTTTCGTTGGTTAATCAGGCCTTACGGCGTCTTGGGAAATGTAGTCCCACCTTCTTCTTGACAGACGGATGTGGCAATCTAGGAACTGCATTTCCCAGAAGGCTGTGTTCGCCCTAGCCTTAACCGGGCTACCGGTCGGTGGGGCGAACCCTTCATCCTGGGCTTTTTAATTTCTCAGGGGGAATGAGTGACGGTGGACACAGTCCTTTAGCGACGCCGTCCGTAGGCTGCCTGGCCTGGTGGCGCTGGACGCGGACACAGAGGACCCGGTCAGCTCTCCTTCGGGTCCCGGGTGCCAAAAGTAGAGACGCCCAGTCTCCTTTAATTGTGGGCGGGGCGGAGCGAAGCGACTCGCGTTGCTATTGGCGGCGGTTGGGGGCGCGGAAACTGAACGCGCCGTAACGGCAGCCGCTGCTTTCTCCGGCGCTTTGGGCAACCCCAGCCCCGCCATGGCATCGCCCTGCCTGGTAAGTTCCTGCCAGCGGCGGCTGCCCGGGCCTTAGTCTCCCCACGGGGACAGTGGGCGCCTGGCCGGGCGCAGGGCTCCTTTTAGTTCTCTCCGGCCAGTTTACAGTCTGTGCAGGGTGAGCTAGGTCCGGGCACTTAGCGAACGCCTCCTGCGAGCCAGGCCCTGTGCTGGTTCCCGGGGCTAACGAACCAGTTCCTGTTAGGTTTGTATCTTAGCGGAGGAGATATTAGTACTGCCCGACTGGGGTGTTTGACCTGGGGTCAGCGCCGGGCCTCCCGGCTTCAGTCTTGTTTTCCTGACCAGTGGATAGCTGAATGGGGGCTTGTTGAGGGTGCACCATGTTACGACATGTGGGAACAAGCAGGCCCCCCCCCCCCCCGGGATGCCTAGGACGTCCCAGGCCTGCAGTGCGATTTGGACCATGCAGCCCTCTCTGAGTCCCAGGTCCTTCCGGACTCAGAGGGGAGCACTTGGAAGCCCCTTTTTCTGAGAGGTTGTTTTGAACCTGAACCTGCCTGGTCCTCTGGCTGGGTTGAAAGTCAAGGAGTTCGGATGGTAACCTATTGGCTTCCTTAGGAACCAGGACTTTTGACCCCTAATCTGATGTTCTTCCCCCTACCCCAAAATATAAACCCCTTTGAGGGAGATGAGGAACCAGCAAGTTTGCAGGATTGGAAGAGAGGGTGTTGGGAGATTTCATGGGTTACCTGGTTAGGGGTTGATCTGAACTTGCCTCTAGAGATGGGCACTGTTATGTATAATACTGCTGTGAACATTTGTGTACAAGTTTTTGTATGAAAATGCTTTCATTTCTTAGGAGTATTTGCCTAGAATTGCTGGGTCATTTGATAACTCTGTGTTTAACTTTTTAAGGAACTACCAAATTGTTTTCTGTTTTTCCTTAAAGATTATTTTGACTATTCTGGCTGTCTTACATTTCATACGAATTTTAGCATCAACTTGTCAATTTCTGCAAAAAAAGGCACCTGAGATTTTGATAGGGATTCTGTTTGACTCTGTAGATCAATTTAAAGAGTATTACATCCTAACAATATTAAGTTTTCCAAACTATGAGCAAGGGATGTCTTTCCATTTATCTGATTTTTTTTTTTTTTTTTTTTACTTTTTAGGGCCACACCCTCGACACATGGAGGTTCCCAGTCTAGGGATCTAATTGGAGCTACAGCTGCTGGCCTACGCCACAGCCATGCCAGATCCTAGCTGTATCTGTGACCTACACCACAGCTCACAGCAATGCCGGATCCTTAACTCCCTGAGCGAGGCCAGGGATCCAACCCTCAACCTCATGGATGCTAGTTGGGTTCATTTCCGCTGTGCCACGACGGGAACTCCTATCTAAATCTTTTTAAGCTTCTTTCAACGATGTTTTTTATTTCTCACCATGTGTCTTGCACTTTTTGTTAAGTTATTCCTAAGTATTTTGCACTTTTTTATGTATCATAAATGAAATTGTTATTATTTTTATTTTTCACATCGTTCATTGCTGGTATACTTGATTTTTGTGTATTGATTTTATATCCTGTAAGCTTACTGAACTTGTGTATTAGTTGTAATAATTTCTTAGTGATTCCTTAGGATTTTCTATATACAAGATCATGGCTTGAGCATTTTTAAACCCTCCTGGCTGTTATAGGAAGAGTCTTGGCCCTGGGGAAGCCCTTTCCTCATCGAGCCTTCACACATTTGACCCTGGCTCTCCCCCAGGAGGACCCCTCGCTGGAGAGGCATTTTAAGGGTCACCGAGATGCAGTTACCTGTGTGGACTTCAGTTTCAACACGAAGCAGCTGGGTAAGAGGAGGCGTCTTGGTCTAGTCACTAGGTTATAAGCTAAAGTGGAGTTTCTACCCGGGAGGTGCGGCGTGGGGTGGCGGCGGGCCGGGTGCAGTGAAGCCCAGGTGCTTTGTATTGACCTACATCCTGCTTCAGCTGGCGAGCTTTCTGGTTGCAGGGCCTTGTTAGCACCTTCTGCATGTCGAGTGTGAGTCTCTGAGAGGTTGGGGGCCTTGCTGAGGTCACACAGCCTTTGAAGGCAGGACCTGGCTCTGGGCTGTCAGGTCTGTCCTGCAGAACGGGCCCTACACAGTGGCTCTTTTTCCTTGCGTCTTTATTGATTCTGCTGTCCACAGTACCGTGGGCACACCTTCTTGTTGAAGAAGCCCACCAGTGGGAAGCATGTGGAGCAGAGCTGGGGACTGCCCTCCCGCACTGCCCTTATGCTGCAGCTGAGCTACCCCCTCCTTGGCCGCTTGTGGGTTCCTACACAGCTCTTATGGCTGCAGCTTCCTTGTTTCTGTGGACAGGCCTCCCACTTCATCCTGTAGTCAAGGCCCTGTGCCAGAGGCTGCTGGTCTCATGACATGCCGTAGATTAAGAGGAAACCGAAGTAATTTTTGGTCTGTTTTGGGGACCTACTCTAGGCTTCTGATGGGTCCTCTTCATGGAAAAAGCCGATTGGGTTGAGTTGGCTCCCCAGTTTTGGGGGGACTTGCTCTCTAGAGCCTGTGGGGAGACCTGGGACCCTTGGTTGCAGCCCAGGGCTGGCACGTGAAGGACATCTCTTGGGCGGGTCCCTGTGTGGGCCTGCTGCTTGGAGAGCTGACTGGCCATCACCCTTCCAAAGTCCTGCTTGGCAGTCACTGGAGGTGTGGCCGTCCCCGTGGCGAAGGGAGAGCTGGGCTGCCAAGCCGAGTTTCCGTGCTGCCCGCCCTGCCCCAGTGCCCCGTGGAGGCTCCGGGCCCGCTGGAGCCGAGAGTCATGGCGGCCCCTCTCTCCTCAGCCAGCGGCTCCATGGACTCCTGCCTCATGGTGTGGCACATGAAGCCCCAGTCACGTGCCTACCGCTTCGCCGGCCACAAGGACGTGGTCACCTGCGTGAACTTCTCCCCTTCGGGGCACCTGCTTGCCTCGGGCTCTCGCGACAAGACTGTCCGCATCTGGGTACCCAATATGTGAGTTAAAGACTTTGAGGGTCTTGGCTGAGTCTGGGCCCTGGCGCTGGACTGGTCACAGTGGGACATTCTGAGGAGGTGCCATCAGAACCTGGAGCTTCCAGTTGGGGCACTCTCCTCAGGGTAACAGGGAGGAGATTCTGGGCTGACCTCAGCTTTTTGGAGGGGATCCCACTGAGGCTGCTTGTATGTGGGTGAGGTGGGCTGGGGTCCTGCTCCTGTGGGGGAGACTCTGGCCCCCCTTTCGGGGGACTGCATTGACTTTGGCAGGGGTCCTGAGGGGTGGGGAGAGCTCCAATGTGCCAAGATGTCACTGTTACGGGTTTATGGGTTTCCTGACTCTGGAACCCATCCCTGCAGCAAAGGCGAGTCAACTGTGTTTCGTGCACACACGGCCACAGTGAGGAGCGTCCATTTCTGCAGCGATGGCCAGTCCTTTGTGACGGCATCTGATGACAAGACAATCAAGGTGTGGTCGACCCATCGCCAGAAATTCCTATTCTCCCTGAGCCAGCACATCAACTGGGTCCGCTGTGCCAAGTGAGTGTCATCCTACCTGGAGAACTTTGGAGGGACCCTGGGGGGGTGCACAGAGGAGTTGCCAGGTGCCAGCATCATGACCTTGGGCATTTACTTAGCCAGTCTTTAGTCTTCCCAAGCCTCGACTTCCTTGTCTGTGAATAAGAACAGTAATAGTTCTTACATTGTAAGCTGTCAAAGTGTCACTGAACTAACGCAAGGCAAATAAGTTAGTTCATTGCCTGCCCCAGCTGATCCCCAACATCTGTGCTGATGCCCAAGGTGGGTCATCAGGGCCACTTGCTACCAGGAACAACAACAGGATAATGTCAGTGCCACCACTAGCATATTCTGGCTCCTCATGACAGTCTTGCGAGTAGGTGACATCATTGTCATTTTGCAGATGAGGAAACTGAGGCTCAGGACAGTGTAGTCTCTTGCCCTGGGGCATATGGTAAGTAACAGGCAGAGCTGGGGTTTAAAGCTGAGACTCTGGCATTAAGGCTTCCCTACTTTCCTCAGGACGCTCTGCTCCTCAGAGTTGCTTTGTTCCAGAGCTGCCAGATGGGAGCCCAGGCTTCTGCTGGGGGTTGGCCTGGAGGCCAGCTCCCACTTTGGTGTGGGGGCTGGTGATGTGGGGTGGGGCCTAGTTGATTCAAAGCACATTTCTTTTTCTTTTTTAGAAAAATTAGTTTTTATTAAGGTATGGTTGGTGTACAGTGTTGTCCCAATTTCTGCTGTGCAGCAGAGTGACCCAGTCATACATATATACACATGCTTTTTCTTATATCATCTCCCATCATGTTCTATCCCAAGAGATTAGACACAGCTACCTCTGCTAGACGGTAGGACATCATTGCTTATCCATTCTAAATGTAACAGTTTGCATCTACTAACCCCAAACTCCCTGTCCATCCCAGTCCTCCCCCAGTTCTCCCTTCGCAACCCCAAGTCTGTTTTCCATGTCTGCGGTTCTGTTTCTGTTCCATAGATAGGTTCACTTGTGCCATATTTTAGACTCCACATATAAGTGATATCGTATGGTATTTGTCTATTTCTGACTTACTTCACTTAGTGTGAGAATCTATACTTGCATCCATGTTGCTACAAATGGCACTTCATTCTTTTTTATGGCTGAGTAATATTCCATTGTGTACATGTACCACATCTTCTTAATCTATTCATCTGTCGATGGACATTTAGGTTGCTTCCATGTCTTGGCTATTGTGAGTTGTGCAGCTATGAGTATACGGCTGCATGTATCTTTCTGAATTGTAGTTTTGTCTGGATACATGCCCAGGAATAGGATTGCTGGATCACCTGGTAGTTCTGTATTTAGTTTTCTGAGGTACCTCCATACTGTTTTCCATAGTGGTTGTACCAATTTACATTCCCACCTCATTGTAGGAGGGTTTCCTTTTCTCCACACCCTCTCCAGCATTTGTTATTTGTAGACTTATTTTATTTTTTTGTCTTTTTAGGGCTGCACCTGTGGCATATGGATGTTCCCAGGCTAGGGGTCTAATCGGAGCTGTGGCTGCCGGCCTATACCACAGCCACAGCAACGCCAGATCCGAGTTGCGTCTGCGACCTACACCACAGCTCACGGCAACACCGGATCCTTGACCTGCTGAGCAAGGCCAGGGTCGAACCTGCAACCTCATGGTTCCTAATCGGATTCATTTCCATTGTGCTGCGATGGGAACTCCTATTTGTAGACTTATTAATTAATGATGGCCACTCTGACCCATGTGAAGTACTACCTCATTGTAGTTTCGGTTAGCATTTCTTTAATAATTAGTGATGTTGAGCATTTTTTCATGTGCCTGCTGGCCATCCATATGTCCTCTTTGGAGAAATGTCTGTTTAGGTCTTCTGCCCATTTTGCAATTGCATTGTTTGGGGTTTTTTTTGGTGTTGAGTTGTTTGAGGTGTTTGTTTATTTTGTAGATTAAGTCCTTGTTTGCATCATTTACAGCTATTTCCTCACATTCCGTAAGTTGTAGTTTCTTTCTTTCTTTTTTAATGGTTTTCTTTGCTGTGCAAGGGCTTGTAGGTTTGATTTGGTCTCATTTGTTTACTTGTGGGTTTTTTTCCCTTTTTTTTCCCATTTTTGGCTTCCCCACAGCATATGGAGCTCCCGGGCCAGGGATCAGGTCCAAGCTGCAGTCTTGACCTAGCTGCACTGTCTCCTCAACGCGCCATGCCGAGGCAGGGATCGAACCCATGTCCCAGCACTCCCAAGACACTGCCAATCCCATTGTCCCACAGCAGGAGCTCCTATTTGTGTTTTTATTTTTATTTTTTTTTACGGCCACATCTGTGGTATGTGGAAGTTCCCAGGCTAGGGGTTGAATCGGAACTGCAACCACCAGCCTATGCCACAGCCACACAGGATCCGAACCACATCTGCGACCTACATCACAGCTTACAGCAGCACCGAATATTTAACCCATTGAGTGAGGCAATGGATTGAACCTGCATTCTCATGGATACTAGTTGGAGTTATTACTGCTGAGCCGCAGTGGGAACTCCCCATTTTATATTCTGGCCTCTTTTGTTGAAAATCAATCGACCATAGGTGTCTGGGCTTATTTCTGGGCTCTTTGTTCTGTTCTGTTGGTCCCTATGTCTGTTTTTGTTCCTGTACCACACTGTCTTGTTGATTGTAGCTTTGTAATATTGTCTGAAGTCTGGGAGAGTTATGCCCCCCCCACCCCAGGATTTGCTTTGGTCATTCTGGGTCTTTCATGGATCCGTATAAATTTTTGGATTGTTTGTTCTAGTTCTGTGAAAAATAGGAGTTCCTGTCATGGCTCAGTGGTTAACAAACCTGACTAGCATCCACGAGGACATGGTTTCAGTCCCTAGCCTCAACTCAGTGTGTTAAGGATTCACCCTTGCTGTGAGTTGTGGTATAGGTCTCAAATGTGGCTTGGATCCTGTGTTGCTGTGGCTGTGGTGTAGGCTGGCAGTTACAGCTCCAATTGGACCCCTAGCCTGGGAACCTCCATGTGCCGTGGGTGTAGTGCTGAAAAGGCAAAAAGACTAAAAAAAGGAAAAATGTTGTGGGTAATTTGATAGGGATCACATTAAATCTATAGATTGCTTTAGACAGTATGGCCATTTTAATGATATCTACTCTTCCAATCCAAGAGCATGAGATATCTTCACATTTCTTTGAACCCTCTTTAATTTCCTTGATTAATGTTTTACAGTTCTCAGCATATGTCTTTCACATCCTTGGTCAGGTTAATTCCTAGGTATTCAGTTTTTTGGGATGCAATTTTTTTTTTTTTTTTGTCTTTTTGTCTTTTTAGGGTCACACCCATGGCAAATGGAGGTACCCAGGCTCGGGGTCTAATCAGAGCTGTAGCCCCCAGCCTACACCACAGCCATAGCAATGCCAGATCTGAGCTGCATCTGCAACCTACGCCACAGGTCATGGCAATGCCAGATCCTTGACCCACTGAGGGAGGCCAGGGATTGAACTGGAAATCTCATGGTTCCTAGTTGGATTTCTTTCTGCTGCGCCACAACGGGAACTCCCTGGGGTACAATTTTAAAAGGTGTTTTTTAAAATGTTATTTTTCTAACGTTTCACTGTTAGTATACAGAAATGCAACTGATTTCTGCATTTTTTTTGCCTTTTAGGGCCACACCTGTAGCATACGGACAGTCCCAGACTAGGGGTTGAATCAGACCTACAGCCGCTGGCCTGCACCACAGCCACAGCAACATAGGATCCAAGCCAAGTCAGTGGCCTATACCACAGCTCATGGCAATGCTGGATCCTTAACCCATTGAGCAAGGCTGGGGATCGAACCTGCATCATCATGGATACTAGTTGGGTTTGTTACTGGTGAGCCACAATAGGAGCTTCCTGATTTCTGAATGTTAATCTTGTATCCTGCTACTTCACCGAATTTGTTGATCATTTTGAGTAGTTTTTGTGTGGAGTCCTTGGGGTTTTCTATATGTAGTATCATGTCATCTGCATAGAGTGACAATTTTACCTTTTTTTCCAGTGCGGATACCTTTTCTTTTGTTTGTCTGATTGCTGTGGCTGGGACTTCCAATACTATGTTGAATAAAAGTGGTGAGAGTGGGCATCCTTGTCTTGTTCCAGAGGTGAAATGCTTTCACCTCTTCTGTTTTGAGTGTTATTATTGGCTGTGGGTTTGTTAGAAATGCTTTTATTATGTTGAGCTATGTTCCCTCTATACCACTTTGGTAAGAGTTTGTATCATGAATGGATGTTGGATTTTGTCAAATGCTTTTTCTGCATCTATTGAAATGATCATGTGGTTTTTGACTTTTGTTAAGGTATGACATTGATTGATTTGCAGATTTTGAACCATCCTTGTGAACTTGGGATGAATCCCAGTTGGTTGTGGTGTATGATTTTTTTTTTTATATGCTGTTGGATTTGGTTGGCTAAAGTTTTGTTGAGAATTTTTGCATCCATTGTCATCAGAGGTATTGGCCTATAATTTTCTTTTTTTGGTAGTTTATTTGGTTTTGGTATTAGGCTGATGGTAGCTTCCTAGAATATCTTTGAAAGTGTTCCTTCTTCAATCTTTTGGAAAAGTTTAAGAAGGATCAATATAAGTTCTTCCTTGTATGTTTTGTAGAAATCACCTGTGAAGAAATCTGTTCCTGGGCTTTTGTTTGTAGGGAGTGGTTTTTTTTTTTCTTGCTTTTTTTTTTTTTTTTAGGGCTGCATCTGTGGCATATGGAGGTTCCCAGGCTAGGGATCTAACTGGAGCTGTAGCCGCCGGTCTATGCCACAGCCACAGCAACGTGGGATCCAAGCCGCATCTGCGACCTACACCACAACTCACGGCAACGCCAGATCCTTAACCCACTGAGCAAGGCCAGGGATCGAACCTGCAATCTCATGGTTCCTAGTTGGATTCGTTTCCGCTGCACCATGACAGGAACTCCGGAGTGTTTTTTTTTTTTTTTATAACAATTGTATTTCAATTATAGGTGTACAAAGATCATCACAAGTCAATTTGACAGATTTTGTGTCCCAAACCCACAGTGTATCCTCCCACCCCCAGATTGTCTTATTCGAAAAACCAAGGTTTTCCAAAATCTGTGAGTCATTGTCTGTTCTTCAAAGACGTTCGTTGTGTTTTTTTAGTTTCCACATGTAAGCAGTAGCGTTGGATGTTGCTAATTGTCTGACTGGTTTCACTTCACGTGATAATTTCTAGGTCCATCCATGTTGCTATAAATGTTGGTAATTCGTTCCTTTTAATGGCTGAGTAATATTCCATTGTGTGTATGTACCACATCTTCCCTATCCACTCCTCTGTCGGTGGGCATTTAGGTTGTTTCCATGACCTGGCTTCTTCCCTCTCTAACTGCTTTAGATGTAAAGTTAGGTTGTTTATTTGAGCTTTTTCTTGTTTCCTGAGGTAGGCTTGTATTGCTATAAACTTTCCTCTTAGAACTGCTTTTGCTGCATCCCAGAGGTTTTGGAGTGTCGTATCTTTGTTGTCATTTGCTTCTAGGTATTTTTTAATTTCCTCTTTGATTTCTTCAGTGATCCATTGGTTGTTTAGTAGCGTGTTTGTATTTTTGGCCATTTTTTTCTTGTTGATTTCCAGTCATATAGCATTGTGGTCAGAGAAGATGCTTGATATGATTTCAATTTTCTTAAAGTTACTGAGGCTTGATTTGTAGCCCAGGATGTGATCAATCTTAGAGAATGTTCCGTGTGCACTTGAGAAGAATGTGTATTCTGTTGCTTTTGGTTGGAATGTCCCATAAATAGCTATGAAGTCCATCTGATCTAATGCTTCATTCAGGGCCTGTGTTTCCTTATTGATTTTTTGTCTGGATGACCTGTCCATTGCTGTAAGTGGGGTGTTAAAGTCCCCCACTATGATGGTGTTATTGTTGATTTCTCCTTTTAAGGCTGTTAGCAGTTGCCATATATATATATATATATATATATATATATATATATATATATATGTATTTTACCATTTATTTTTTTTCGGGTTTTTTCTTTTTTTAACTTAATGAATTTTATTTCAATTATAGGTGTACATAAATCATCACAAGTCAATTTGATAGATTTTGTGTCCCAAACCCACAGTGCATCCCCCCACCTCCCAGAATGTCTTATTTGAAAAACCAAGGTTTTCCAAAGTCTGTGAGTCATTGTCTGTTCTACAAAGAAGTTCACTGTGTCTTTTTAGTTTCCACATGTAAGCGGCAGCATTGGGTGTTGCTGTCTAATTATCTGACTGGTTTCACTTCGTGTGATAATTTCTAGGTCCATCGACATTGCTATAAATGTTGGTAATTCGTTCTTTTTAACGGCTGAGTAATATTCCATTGTGTGTATGTACCATATCTTCCCTATCCACTCCTCTGTTGATGGGCATTTAGGTTGTTTCCATGACCTGGCTATTGTAGAGTGCTGCAGTGAACACTGGAGTACATGTGTCCTTTCGAGTGATGGTTTCCTCTGGATAGATGCCCAGGAGTGGGATTGCTGGATCAAGTGGTAATTCTATTTTGAGTTTTCTGAGGAATCTCCATACTGTTTTCCACAGTGGTTGCACCAATTTGCATTCCCACCAACAGTGTAATAGAGATCCTTTTTCTCCACACTGTCTCCAGCACTTACTGTTTGTAGACTGTTTGTTGATGGCCATTCTGGCTGGTGTAAGGTGGTACCTCATAGTGGTTTTGATTTGCATTTCTCTAATAACGAGTGATGTTGAACATCTTTTCATGTGTTTTTGGCCATCTGTATGTCTTCTTTGGAGAATTGTCTGCCTAGATCCTCCACCCATTTTTTGATGGGATTGTTTGTTTCTTTTGTATTGAGCTGTAGGAGGTGTTTGTAAATTTTGGAGATTAATCCCTTGTCAGTTGATTCATTTGCAAATATTTTCTCCCATTCTGTGGGTTGTCTTTTGGTTTTGTTTAGGGTTTCCTTTGCTGTGCAGAAACTTTGAAGTTTAATTAAGTCCCATTTGTTTATTTCTCTTCTTATTGTCCTTACTCTGACAGATGGATCTGAGAAGATGTTGCTATCATTTATGTCAGAGAGTGTTTGGCCTATGTTTTCCTCTAAGAGTTTCTAGTATCTGGTGTTATATCTAGATCTTTAATCCATTTTGAGTTTATTTTTGTGCATGGTGTTAGGCAGTGTTCTTGTTTCATTTTTTTACATGTGGCTGTCCAGTTTTCCCAGCACCACTTCTTGAAGAGGCTGTCTTTTCTCCAGTGTATATTCTTGGCTCCTTTGTCATAGATTAGTTGACTATAATTCTGGGCTTTCTATCCTGTTCCACTGATCTATATTTCTGTGTTTGTGTCAGTATGATACGGTTTTGATGACTGTAGTTTTGTAGTAGAGTCTAAAGTCAGGGAGCCTGATTCCTCCAGTTCCATTTTTCTTTTTCAGGCTGTCTTTGGCTATTCTGGGTCTTTTGCGCTTTCAAACAAACTTTAAACTATTTTGTTCTAGTTCTTGAAAAATGTCCTTGGTAATTTGATAAGGATTGCATTGAATGTGTAGATTGCCTTGGGTAGTATAGTCATTTTGATAATATTGACTCTTCCAATCCAAGAGCATGGTATGTTTTTCCATCTGTTCATGTCATCCTTGATTTCTTTCATCAGCATCTTGTAGTTTTCAGAGTAGAGGTCTTGTCTCTTTAGGTAGGTTTATTCCTAAGTATTTGATTCTTTTTGATGCAGTGGTAAACGGGATTGCTTCCCTAATTTGTCTTTCTGATCTTTCATTGTTAGTATATAGAAATGCAGTTGATTTCTGTGTATTAATTTTGTATCCTGCAACTTTGCCAAATTCATTGCTGAGCTCTAACGGTTTTCTGGTAGAGTCTTTAGGATCCTCTAGGTGTAGTATCATGTCATCTGCAGACAGTGATAGTTTTACTTCTTCCTTTCCAATTTGGATTGCTTTTATTTCTTTTACTTCTCTGATTGCTGTGGCTAGGACTTCCAAAACTATGTTGAATAGTAGTGGTGAGAATGGACATCCCTGTCTTATTCCTGATCTCAGCTGGAATTCTTTTAGCTTTTCACCATTGAGAATGATGTGAGCTCTGGGTTTGTCATAGATGGGCTTTATTATGTTGAGGTAGGTTCCCCCTATGCCCACTTTCTGAAGGGTTTTTATCAGAAATGGGTGTTGGATTTTGTCAAAGGCTTTTTGTGCATCTATTGAGAGGATCATATGGTTTTTACTCTTCAGTTTGTTAACGTGGTGTGTATCACACTGATTGATTTGTGGATATTGAAGAATCCTTGCATCCCTGGGATAAATCCCACTTGATCATGATGTACAATCCTTTTAATGTATTGTTGAATTCGGTTGGCTAGTATTTTGTTGAGGATTTTTGCATCCATGTTCATCAGTGAGATTGGCCCGTAATTTTCCTTTTTTGTGGTATCTTTGTCTGGTTTTGGTATCAGGGTGATTGTTGCCTTATAGAATGAATTTGGGAGTGTCCCTTCCTCTGCAATTTTCTGGAAGAGTTTCAGAAGGATAGGTGTTAGCTCTTCTCTAAATGTTTGATATACTTCATCTGTGAAGCCATCTGGTCTTGGACTTTAGTTTGTTGGAAGTTTTTTAATCCCAGTTTCAATTTCAGAACTTGTGATTGGTCTATTCGTCTTTTCTATTTCATCTTGGTTTAGTCTTGGAAGATTGTACTTTTCTAAGAATTTGTCCATTTCTTCTAGGTTTTCCATTTTATTGTCATATAGTTGCATATAGTAGTCTCTTATGGTCCTTTGTGTTTCTGTGATGTCCATTGTTACTTCTTTTTCATTTCTAATTTTATTGATTTGTGTCCTCTTTTTTTCTTGATAAGTCTGGCTAAGGGTTTATCAATTTTGTTGATCTTTTCAAAGAACCAGCTTTTAGTTTCATTGATCTTTTCTGTGGTTTTCTTCGTTTCTATTTCATTGATTTCTGCTCTGATCTTTATGGACAGATGTTCTGGAGTGTCATATCTTTGTTGTCATTTGTAGTTTTTAATTTCCTCTTTGATTTCTTCAGTGATCCATTAGTTGTTCAGTAGCATGTTATTTAGTCTCCACGTGTTTGTATTTTTTGCCATTTTTTTTTCTTTTGTGTTTTTGCGTTTTATCTAGAGCTGCACCCGTGGCATATGGAGGTTCCCAGGCTAGGGGTCTAACAGGAGCTGTAGCCACCGGCCTTCGCCACAGCCACAGCAACGCGGGATCCGAGCTGCGTCTACAACCTACACCACAGCTCACGGCGACGCCGGATCCTTAACCCACTGAGCAAGGCCAGGGATCGAACCCGCAACATCATGGTTCTTAGTCAGATTCGTTAGCCACTGAGCCACGATGGGAACTGCTGCCATTTTTTTCTTGTTGTTGATTTCCAGTCGTATAGCATTGTGGTCAGAGAAGACGCTTGATATGATTTCAGTTCTTAAAGTTACTGAGGCTTGATTTGTAGCCCAGGATGTGATCAATCTTAGAGAATGTTCTGTGCGCACTTGAGAGGAATGTGTATTCTGTTGCTTTTGGATGGAATGTCCCATAAATAGCTATGAAGTCCATCTGATCTAATGTTTCATTCAGGGCCTGTGTTTCCTTACTGATCTTTTGTCTGGATGACCTGTTCATTGCTGTAAGTGGGGTGTTAAAGTCCCCCACTATGATTGTGTTATGGTTGATTTCTCCTTTTAAGATTGTTCACAGTTGTCATATATATTGTGGTGATCCTATGCTGGGTGCATAGATATTTAAAAATGTTATATCTTCCTCTTGGATTGATTCTTTGATCATTATGCAGTGCCCTTCCTTGTCTCTTAAAATGTTCTTCATTTTATTTTGTTATTTATTTATTTATTTATTTATTTTGTCTTTTCTGGGGCCGTATGTGGCATATTGAGGTTCCGAGGCTAGGGGTCTAATTGGAGCTGTAGCCACCGGCCTATACCACAGCCACAGCAACGCGGGGGTCCAAGCCACGTCTGCAACCTATACCAGAGCTCACGGCAACACTGGATCCTTAACCCACTGAGCAAGGCTAGGAATCGAACCCTCACGCTCATGGTTCCTAGTTTTGTTCATTTACCACTGAGCCATGGTGGGAACTCCAAATGCTCTTCAGTTTAAAGTCTGTTTTGTCTGATATAAGTATTGCTACTCTGGCTTGAGTGCCTTGCTGGGTAAAGTAATCTGGTTGGAAGTTTTTTCCTTTCATCACATTAAGTATATCATGCCAGTCCCTTCTGGCCTGCAGACTTTCAGCTGAAAAATCTGCTGATAACCTTATCGGGGTTCCCTTGTATGTCATTTGTTTCTTTTCCCTAGCTTTTTTCAGTATTTTCTCTTTGTCTTTAATTGTGGTCATTTTGATTCATATGTGTCTCGGGGTGTTCCTTTTTGGGTTTATTTTATATGGTACTCATTGTGCTTCCTGGATTTGACTGAATGGTTCCTTCCCCATGTTAGGGAATTTTTTGGCTATTATCTCTTCGAATATTTTTTCTGTCCCCTTCTCTCTCTCTTCTCCCTCTGGCACCCCTATAATACAGACATTTGTGCATTTAACGTTATCCCAGAGTTCTCTGAGACTCTGCTCATTTCCTTTCAATCTTTTATCTCTTTTCTCTTCTGCATTAGTGATTTCTACTAATCTGTCCTCCACCTCACTGATTCGTTCTTCTGCCTCCTGTATTCTACTGTTGGCTGCTTCTAATGAATTTTTTATTTCAGTTATTTTATTTTGCATCTCTTCTTGTTTAATTTTTACATCTTGTATTTCTTTGCTCAGTGTTTCCTGTAAATTATCAATCTTTGCCTCCAGTTTATTTCCAGGGTCTTGAATCATCTTCAGCATCAACAGTCTAAAGTCTCTCTCTGGGAGGCTGATAATCTCCTCATCACTGAGCTGTTTTTCTGGGGCTTTTTCTTTTTCCCTTATCTGAGTTGTAGTTTCCTGTCTTTTCATTTTTATAGGTTTTTGGTGTGGTGACCTTTTTGCGGACAGTAGAGTTGTAGCCTCTCTTAGTTCTGGTGTTTGCCTCCCCTGTGGCTAAAGTTGGTAAGGGGGAGAGGGCTTGCTGTAGGCTTCCTGATGGGAGGGACTGATGCCTGCCCACTGGTAGGTGGGGTTGATTCCTCTCCCTCTTATGGGTGGGGCTTTGTCTCTGGATGAGATCAGAGGCTGGCTGTGTGCCTGAGGGGTCTTTAGGCAGCCTGTTTACTGATGGGTGGGGCTGTGATCCCACCTGGATTATTGTTTGGCCTGGGGCTTCTCAGCACTGATGGGAGGGACCAGGTTTTCCCAGAAATGGCCACCTCCAGAGAAATGCAGGCTGATGCATATTCCAGAGAACTTCACCTCCAATGCCCTTCCTCCACAATAAGCCACAGTCACCTCTATTTTCCCAGGAGATCCTCCAAGAATTGCAGTCAGGTTTGACCCAGATTCCTATGGAGACTTTGCTTTGCCCTGGGATCCAGTGCACATGAAAGTGTGTGTGTGCCTTTTAAGAATGGGGTCTCCTCTTTCCCCCAGTCCCATGGAGCTCCTGCACACAAGCCCCGCTGGCTTTCAATGTCAGGTGTTCTGGGGCCCTTTCTCCCTGTGCCAGATACCCAGGCATGGGGATTTGACGTGGGTCTCAGAACTCTCAGTCCTGTAGCTGAGTCTCTGTGATGCAGTTACTTTCCAGTCTGTGGGGCTTCCCACCCAGGAGGTATGGGGTTGCTTATATCACGTAATCGTCCCTCCTACCTCTTGATGTTGTCTCCTCTTTGTCTTCTGGAGTAGAATATCTTTTTTGGAAGCTTTCAGTCCATTTGGTTGAAGGTTGCTTGGCATTTGGTTATAGTTTTGTTGTTTTTTGGGAGAGAAGTTGAGCTCTAGTCCTTATATTCTGCCATCTTCAAGGTGTTTTTAATTCCTTTTTTTTTTTTTTTTTTGTCTTTTTGCCTTTTCTTGGGCTGCACTCGTGACATATGGAGGTTCCCAGGCTAGGGTCTAATCGGAACTGTAGCCGCCGGCCTACGCCACAGCCACAGCAACACAGGATCCGAGCCGTGTCTGCAACCGACACCAAAGCTCATGGCAACGCCGAATCCTTAACCCACTGAGCGAGGCCAGGGATCAAACCCGCAAACTCATGGTTCCTTGTCAGATTCATTAGTCACTGAGACACGACAGGAACTCCTTAATTTCTTTATTTACCCATTGGCTTTTTAGCAGCATACTTTTTAGTCTCTATGTAGTGTTTTTTCTCTCTTTTCCCCCCTATGTTCATTTCTAGTTTCATGCCATTGTGGTCAGAGAAGATGCTTGAAATAATTTCTGTAGTCTTAAATTTCTTTTTTTTTTTTTTTTTTTTGCCTTTTGTCATTTTAGGGCCGCACCTGCAGCATGTAGAGGTTCCCAGACTAGGGGTCTAATCGGAGCTGTAGCCACTGGCCTACGCCGCAGCCACAGCAACACAGGATCCGAGCCGCGTCTGCAACCTACACCACAGCTCACGGCAACACCATATCCTTAACCCACTGAGCAAGGCCAGGGATCAAACCCGCAACCTCAGGGTTCCTAGTTGGATTCGTTAACCACTGCGCCACGACGGGAACTCCCTAAATTTCTTGAGATTAGTTTTGTGCACCAGTATATGGTAAGTCCTAGAGAATGTTCCATATGCACTTCAAAAGAATGCATATTCTGTTTTTTTTGGATGTAATGTCCTGAAAATATCAAATCTAATTGTTCTGTTGTGTGACTTAGGATTCCTGTTGCCTTGTTGATTCTCTGTCTAGAGGGATATGTCCGTTGATGTGAGTTGGGTATTAAAATCTCCTCTGATTATTGTATTCCTGTCAATTTCTCCTTTTATGTCTGTTAGTATTTGTTGTATGTATTGGGTGCTCCTGTATTAAAACATATGTATTGAGGAGTGTAATATCCTCTTCTTGAATCCATCCTTTTATTAAATGGTGTCCTTCTTTGTCGTTTTTTATGGCCTTCATTTTAAAGTATGAGTATTGCAACTCCTGCTTTCCTGTCTTTTCCATTCTCATGAAAATATCTTTTTCCATTCCCTCACTTTCAATTTGTATGTGTCCTTTACTCTAAGGTGAGTCTCTTGTAGGCAACATATTGTAGGCTCTTGTTTTTTTTTTTTTCCTCTTAATGGATTTTATTTCAATTATAGGTGTACATAAATCATCACAAGTCAATTTTACAGATTTAGGCTCTTGTTTTTTTATCCAGTCTGCCACTCTGTGTCTTTTTTTATTTTAATTAATTAATTAATTAATTAATTTTTTGTCTTTTGTCTTTTTAGGGCTGCACCTGCAGCATATGGAAGTTCCCAGGCTAGGGGTTGAATCAGAGCTGTAGCCGCTGGTCTATGCGATAGCCACAGCAACGCCAGATCCGAGCCACATCTGCGACCTACACCACAGCTCATGCTAACACCGGATCCATAACCCACTGAGTGAGGCCAGGGATCGAACCTGCAACGTCGTAGTTCCTAGTTAGATTCGTTTCTGCTGTGCCACGATGGGAACTCCCACTCTATGTCTTTTGATTGGAGCATTCAGTCCATTGACATTTAAAATAATTATTGATAAATATGTATTTATTGCCTTTTAAAACCTTATTTTCCAGTTGATTCTCTGTCTTTTGTTCCTTTGTTTTTTTGGTTGGATGTTTTATTTTATGCTTGTGTCCTCTTCTTTTTAGTTTTTTTGAATGTGTTATTTGGCTTTGACTTGTGATTGCCCAGTTTTTTTAAGTATGTTAACCTCTGCCTATATCTGCTTGCATTAGCCTGATAGTCATATAGACTTAAACACATTTAAAAAAAAAAAAGAGTCTAGATTTTCTTACTCTCCTTCCCCACATTTTAGGATTTTGATGTCTTTTTTTACATCTTCATGTTTTTATCCTTTTACTGTTCCTTGTGTTTATCATCACTTTCACAAACAGTTTTTTTTTCCTTTTTGATCTGTATACTGGCTTATTGGAGTAATTACTTTCTAACTGTGAAAAATTACTTTCTGTTCTATATCTTCTTACTTCTTTCCTGTTTGTTTGTTTGTTTATTTATATATCTAGGGCTGCACCTGAGACATATGGAAGTTCCCAGGCTATGGGTTGAATTGGAGCTATAGCTGCCGTCCTATGCCACTGCAACAGCAACTTCGGATCTGAGCTGCCTCTGTGACCCACACCACAGCTCACGGCAATGCCAGATCCTTAACCCACTGAGATGGTCCAGGGATTGAACCTGGGTCCCACGGATACTAGTCAGGTTCAGAACAGTTGGGTTTGTTATGGCTGAGTCACAGTGGAAACTCCACCTCTTTCCTATTTAGAAGAGACCTTTCAGTATTTCTTTTAGAATGGGTTTAATAGTGCTGTTTTCCTTTAGTTTTTGTTTGAGAAATTCTTTATTTCTCCTTTTATTTCACTTTTTTTTTTTTTTTTTTAAGGGCCATACTTTTGGCATATGGAAGTTCCCAGGCTAGGGGTCAAATTGGAGCTGCAGCTGCCAGCCTACACCACAGCCACAGCAACACAGGATCTAAATTGCATGTGCGATCTACACCGCAGCTCAAGGCAATGCTGGATCCTTAATCCATTAAGTGAGGCCAGGGATCGAACCCACAACCTCATGGATAATAGGTTCAGGTTCATAACCCACTGAGCAACAATAGGAACTCCTCTCCTTCTATTTTAAATGATAATCTTGATGGGTAGAATATTCTAGGCTGCAGATTTTTTCCTCTTAGTACTTTGAGTATATCCTGCCACTTCTGGCCTGTAGCGTTTATGTAGTGAAATCAGCTGGTAGACATATGGGGGCTCCCTTATAATTAACTCTTTGTTTTTCTCAGTCTGTGGCGTCCCGGGAACTGGTACCGATGATCTGTGTGGCTCTCTCTCTGCTTTGCGCTCGTCGGTTCAGCTGCCATGCTTTTCTCCAGAGCTTTGAGGTCCCTCCATCCTGTCTGATCTGCCTGTCAGTTAGGTGGCCTCCCAGGATGTTGATTCCTTTCTTCTTTCACAGCTCCTTCTCAGGAGTGCCAGTCTTATCCTGGTTCCTTTTTTAACTTCTCTCTCTCTTTTTTTTCTTTTGTTTTACCCATTTATGTGCAGGGTTTCTAGCCCTTTTTGTAAGTCTCAGACTTCAGAAGTCTGAGGTCTTCTGGCAGCATTCAGTAGATGTTTTGTCAGTCGTTCTACGTGTGGATTTTTTTTTCTTTTTTTGATATGTTTATGGAAGTGAGCTCCACCACCTACTTCTCCATAATCTTGATTCCATCTCTTTCAGGTTTAAGAATTGTAGACACACATATGTCCATTTCTAGCTCATTTTGTTCTTTTCAGCAGAGGTCTCACATGTCAAATCTTTGTGCTCCAGAGAAAGGTGTTGGGATGTCTGCGGACACTGGGAAACTATAGGAATCAAAAGTTGGGAACTGTTTAGGTGTGTTCTTCTGGGGACCCCATGAAGTTATTTGTTCTCCACAGCACCTGTTCCTCTGTGCTGGGAGGTCCCTGATTGCTCTCAGAGGTCCTCACCATTGGCTCCTGAGAACAGGAGGGGCCAGGCCAGCAAATGAGTGTTGAGCCCACACCAGGCCTTTGATAGTGGGTCCTCAGAATCTCCACGTGTTTTTGTTGATGGTCTGCATTTTGCTGACTTATTCTTAGAGTTCATTGTAGACTCTGGGGACCTGGGAACAGAATATGATGCCAGTTGTGGGCTTAGGGCCATCCTGATGCTAATAGTACTGACAGCACACATGTTGCCATGTGCTGTGTGCAGTGCTGGGGGCCTCATGTGTATGCTACTGCCTACCTGCTTACCGAGAGGTAGACACCCTTCTTACCCATCTCACAGAGAGGCAGGCACTTGCCTAGGATCACTCAGGGTCAGAGCAGGGCATGTGGCCCAGGCTGGTTCCTGGGATCAGATGCCAGGCAGCTCTGGAAGGGTGGCTGTGGAGGATAGTCAGTGGCACCCACAGTGTCTGTCAGTTGGTGGTGTGACTTGTGCCCCGCCTGTTCAGGTTCTCCCCAGATGGGCGACTCATTGTGTCTGCCAGTGACGACAAGACTGTCAAGCTGTGGGACAAGACCAGCCGGGAGTGTGTCCACTCGTACTGTGAACACGGCGGGTGAGTCCCCAGGCCCTGTCCTCCACCTGTAGGCACCAAGAAAAGCACAGCCCTGGGCAGTAGTTGGGGCCCACAGCCGTGTGTCTGCCGCCTTCTGTCTCCTCATATTTTCCTCGTTCTCCCCATAAACAGTAGGAGCGCTGAACCTCAAGGTGTGTAATTCTTGGGGCCTTTCTTTCCCTTTCACTTTCTAGTTCTCAGAATTGTGACAGGTCTGTTTGAAAGCAGTTTAGCCGAGACCCCCAAAAGGACATTAGTGTGTTCTCCATGGTGGGGTCTTTATAAATAAATGAAAGGCCAGTCAGGTTCTTGTAGCTGGTGGCTGTCACATTGTGCCGCATCATGGAGAGAGGGAGAGCCTGTGTCTGGGTTCCTAAGTGCACTCCAACCTCTGCCCCTGTTAGGCTGGGAGCTCCAGGCCAGGGCTCCTTCTGACAGTTGGCTACGATACCAGCCTGCATGGCCTGTCTCCTGGAGATGGGTGAGCCAGTGGCCCAGGGGCTCTGCTGGCCCTTTGTGTCTGGGCCTCAGTTGGCAGGGTCTGCTTGGCCTCCGGCTCTGGTGGGACCAGTAGCTCTCACTGCAAGTCCATGAGCAGCAGGCTAACCTTGGGTCTGAAGATCATTTTCTCTGCTTGCATTTTTTGTTTTTTTCTTTTTAGGTCCACACCCATGACATATGGAGGTTTCCAGGCTAGGGGTCGAATCAGAGCTATAAGCACATGGCTGCGCCATAGCCACAGCAATGCCAGATCCAAGCTGCGTCTGCAATCTACACACCACAGCTCATGGCAGTGCTAGATCCTTAACCTAGTAAGGCCAGGGATTGAACCTGCGTCCTCATGGATACTAGTCAGATTTGTTTCCACTGAGCCACAACAGGAAATCCTCTCTGCTTGCCCCTTGGTAAGTCCCCCTGAGGTCACTGCCGGCCACTGTTGTCACCCTCTCCTCGCTCTCCTTGGCTGCCTGGTAAAGAAACAGGGAAGTGGGAGGTGTCCTGGGCTGAGGGAAGAGCGTGAGCAGGTGTGCAGGGATGGGAAGTGCTGGATGTTCTGGGGTCTGTTCTGAGCCAGGGCAGACCTCCTATAGCACATGGTGGCCCTGTCTTGCCAGCTTTGTCACCTACGTGGATTTCCACCCCAGCGGGACATGTGTCGCTGCTGCCGGCATGGACAACACAGTGAAGGTGTGGGACGTGCGGACTCACCGGCTCCTGCAGCATTATCAGTGTGAGTGCCCCCGAGCGGCTGAGGTGGGGCTGCACTGTGCCGGGCATCTGGCTCGTGGCTTCAGGGCTAAAATGGGCCTGAGGACAGTCCTGGCCAGCGGGGAGGAGTCCTGGGTCTCTCGGGACGGGGCGGGGAGGTGGGTAGTCCGTGGTGTGGCTGTCCTGGAACCTTGCCTGGGAGATAGAGCATGGCGCTACCTGGCATCCCCCAGCCCTTATGGTGCCCACTTAGGAGGAGGCAGAGCCTCACACACATGGTGGGCCAGATGGCAACTCTGGATGGGTCTCTGGCCAGGACTTCTCTCAAGGAGCATTTCTCAGGGGCCACCCCTGCCACTCGCCTTTCCCTATAATGGAGGCTCTGTCCTCCAGGGCCAAGGTGACAGCCCTTGACCTGTGATGGAGGGAGAAGACCTGTCAGAAGAGGTCACTGTTGATATTGGGACCAGACTGGTTCCACAGTGTCCTCCACAGGTGTGGAGCCATGGGCCCTGGGGCTGTGTCCCCTTATTTAATTGTGGCCCTTGGAAGGCAGGGCAGTTGGTGGTGGACATGGGCTGGTGTCAGGCTCCAGGAGGGAGTTGGGGGTGGGATTAGGATGAGATCGTGCAGGTACTAGGGTGTGAAACTGACCTCTGAGAGCAGGTGTGACTGGGAAGAGCTATGAGTCACCTCAGTTGTAGGGATGGGGCCCAGCGAGCTGAATTGGGGAGGGGCTGCAGGAAGAACTCTGGATTTGTGCAGAAGGCAAAATGAGTGGGCAGGCCTGTGGGCTCCAGGCTGAGGCCAGGGAGATTCAGAGCTGGAGTGATTGCTGACTTGGGACTAAGTTCAAAGTCCATGGGCTCACTTCTAAAATTCACACCTGAAAATGGGAAGGACATACTGCACAGAAGTCTGGGGCTTGAGGTTCAGAGCTCTCCCCTTGATACCCGCTCCTAACCCCGGCACACGCACACCAATAGCCCTTCATAGTTGATTCTCAGACATTTGAGGACAGCGTTTTTCTGGGGGTAACCGAGGGCACAGACCTTCCAAGAAGAGGGAGTGGGAGTTCCCGTTGTGGCTCAGTGGTAATGACTCCGACTAGTATCCGTGAGGACATAGGTTCGATCTCTGACCTCGCTCGGTGGGTTAAGGATCTGGCGTTGCCGTGAGCTGTGGGGTAGGTGACAGATGCAGCTCGGGTCCTGTGTTGCTGTGGTTGTAGTATAGACTGGTGGCTTACAGCTCAGATTCAACCCCTAGCCTGATAACTCCATATGCTGTGGGTGCAGCCCTAAACAAACAAACAAAAAAAGAGCAGAGGAGGGAGTTGATCCTGGTCTTGAAAAGCACATGGTGGAGGGTGGCTCTGCAGCCAACTTTAGCATTCCTGGCCAGTTACTTGATTATTCTGGGCCCCTTGCAGCAATGATAAGGCCTGTTTCATAGGTAGTGTCAGGAAGATAATGAGTGCGTCCGTGTCAAGAATTTATTGTTTTTTGTTTTTTTTTTTGTCTTGTCTTTTTGCCTTTTCTAGGGCCGCACTCGCGGCATATGGAGGTTGCCAGGCTAGGGGTCTAATCGGAGCTATAGCCGCCGGCCTACACCACAGCCACAGCAACGCCAGATCCAAGCCGCATCTGCAACCTACATCACAGCTCACGGCAATGCCGGATTGTTGACCCACTGAGCAAGGCCAGGGATCGAACCCGCAACTTCATGGTTCCTAGTCGGATTTGTTAACCACTGAGCCATGACAGGAACTCTTTGTCTTTTTTTTTTTTTTTTTGTCTTTTTGCCTTTTCTAGGGCCACACTCGCGGCATATGGAGGTTCCCAGGCCAGGGGTCTAATCGGAGCTGTAGCCACCGGCCTACGCCACAGCCACAGCAATGCCAGATCCGCGTGTCAAGAACTTAAAGAGTGCCTCCCACAAAACAGGAACTAGGTACAGTGTTAATGACAATGATGCTGCTGAGTCTGTCTTGGATTCAGGAAGTCTGGTTTCCCAACAAGACCTGCCCAGTAGGCCAAGGCCTGCAGTACTGTATTCCACCACCAGGTGGCAGGGGCCAGTCACTGGAACTGGTTCTTTCCTCAACAGGGAGCTGGGAGCTATGGGGTTTGTCACTGTTTGAGACAGAGGCTTCTGGAGCAGAGCCCCAACGTGGTCTGCTCTCTACTTGAAGACCATGCCTCCCCCTCCTCTCCTTCAGTCTTCGAGGTCCTTCTGCTCTGGGCCAGGCCTGGATTGGAGACTGGGTACATCTGCACAGCTGATGAGCGCGGGGAGGGGGGGCACCAGAGGAGTGATGGGCGGGAAGGTCACTGAGTGTGGGGTCAGGAGGGAGGGCTTGGACAGGGAGAGGTGGGAAGGGAGGGTGACCAGGCCGAGCGGTGCCTAGGAGTGCAGGCTGTTTCCTGTCTGAAGGGGTGGTGGTAGTGCCTGCCTTCTGGGGTCTCTGAGGATCTGATGGGAGAATCCACATGGGGATTATAATATAGTACTGGGGATGTGGTTTATACATCGTAAGTCTTGAGAATCTCTAGGTGACCCTGGGAGAGTCCAGACCCATCTCTGGTGGATTGGGAGCCTGGGTCTGGTGTTGGCGGGGTGTAGCATCACCTTCCCATTGAGGAGGGCTTTGAATGCTGTGCTCTAACCCAGTGTCCCAAAGATGCAGCCTGGCCGGAAGTGCCAGTACAGGAGTGGAGGGGTGAGGGGCATCTGAGAGGACAGCAGTGCTGAGAGCCCTCCTGGATAGGATCCATGTGCCTGGGTGACTGGTGGGCGGGCTGTCCACGCCCGATGTCAGGGAAGGGCTGGGCATCAGACTGGGGCAGGCCTCAGGCCCAGGGGATTGGTTTTGAAGATTGAACAGTGGCAGAAGCTGATGCTCTGGGCGGGGAGGAGCCAGCCGGGTCCAGAGATCTGGGATGTGAGAAGGGCCAAGGCCACATCCTGCCTCCCCGTGACTGAGGGGCTGTGGGAGAAAAAGGCCCTTTAAAGCAGCCAGAGGGAGGGCTGGGAGCCCTCTCCCAGCCGTGGGAGAGCAGAGCTGGGAGTGAAGGAAGGTGGGGTCTCATGAAGAAGGTAGTCAGGAGCGGGGTGATGCAGAGCAGTTGAGAGTGGGGGGTGCTGGAGAGAGGTTCCTGGGGTTCCCCAAGGAGCAGGCCTGGCTATGGGTGGGGGTGGGAGGTCAGTGACTGGCACGCCCAGGGAGCTGGTGGTGACTCAGAGGGCATCAGAGGTCGAGTCCTGAGGGGACCCGAGGTGCATGAGGCTCTGCAGAGAGATTTCAGTCTGTTTTTGCTGCTGTCCTTTCCTCTGATGACAGAGCCACTCTGCAAGCCTGAGTGTCTTGTTTCTAAGTCACCCTAATAGAGACCAGAGGCTCTGGGGAGCCTGGAGTACCCCATAAATTACTATGTTACCTCTGAGACCCCTATGCAGTGCCCAGCATACGGTGGGTACTCCCAGGGCAGCCAGCTCATCCCCCCACCTTGGGGCTCCTGCTCTGGGGCTCAGGGAGAGCCTGGTGGATCTGAGCCCATTGCTTGGGGGGCACCGCTTACCCTCCGTGCTGGGGAGGGGCCTGGTCTGGTCTGCTCAGGTCCGTGGCTCCCCTAGAGAGCTCTGTGGCTGAACCTTCCACCTGAGAGGCTCTCCGAGCACCTGAGTAGCAGAAGAGGATCCCTTTGGAGGCTGATTCCCCAGAAAGGGCTCCCAGCCCCCGGGAAGCAGGCACCTGAGTTGTTTTCTGTCCCTGATCACTAGGAGACCCAGGGGAAGCTTTTTTTTTTTCCCCGTTACTTAATGAATTTTATTACAATTATAGGTGTACAAAAATCATCACAACTCAATTTGATAGCATTTCCATCCCAAACCCTCAAACCCTCAGTGTATCCCTCCACCCCCCAACTTGTCTCATTTGGAAACCATAGATTTTCCAAAGTCTGTGAGTCAGTATCTGTTCTGCAAAGAAGTTCATTGTGTCCTTTTTTTAGTTTCCACATGTAAGTGGTAGCAGTTGATGTTGGTGTCTCATTGTCTGACTGGTTTCACTTTGATAATTTCTAGGTCCATCCATGTTGCTATAAATGCTGTTATTCCGCTCCTTTTAATGGCTGAGTAATATTCCATTGTGTATATGTACCACATCTTCCCTATCCACTCCTTGGTCAATGGGCATATTAGGTTATTTCCATGACTTGGCTATTGTATAGAGTGCTGCAGTGAACACTGGAGTACATGTGTCTTTTTGAGTCATGGTTTTTCCTGGATAGATGCCCAGGAGTGGGACTGCTAGATCAAATGGTAATTCTATTTTTAATTTTCTAAGGAATCTCCATACTGTTTTCCATAGTGGTTGTACCAATTTGCATTCCCACCAACAGTGTAATAGAGATCCTTTTTCTCCGCACCATCTCCAGCACTTATTGTTTGTAGACTTTTTGATGATGGCCATTCTGGCTGGCGTAAGGTGGTACCTCATAGTGGTTTTGATTTGCATTTCTCTAATAACGAGTGATGTTGAACATCTTTTCATGTGTGTTTTGGTCATCTGTATGTCTTCTTTGGAGAATTGTCTGTTTAGATCTTCTGCCCATTTTTTGATGGGTTTTTTTTTTTT
>PVHT021183699.1:35072962-35116850 GCA_004024745.2 Catagonus wagneri | reverse complement strand
TTTTTTTTTTTTTTTTTGGTCTTTTTGCCTTTATCTAGAGCCGCAGCCGCAGCATATGGAGGTTCCCAGGCTAGGGGTCTAACAGGAGCTGTAGCTGCCGGCCTTCGCCACAGCCACAGCAATGTGGGATCCGAGCCGCATCTGCAACCTACACCACAGCTCACGGCAACGCCGGATCCTTAACCCACTGAGCAAGGCCAGGGATCGAACCCGCAACCTCGTGGTTCCTAGTTGGATTCGTTAACCACTGAGCCATGACGGGAACTCCAGTTGTTTGTTTTTTGGTATTGAGCTGTAGGAGGTGTTTGTCAATTTTGGAGATTAATTCCTTGTCAGTCTATTCATTTGCAAACATTTTCTCCCATTCTGTGGGTTGTCTTTTGATTTTGTTCAGGGTTTCCTTTGCTGTGCAGAAACTTTGAAGTTTAATTAAGTCCCACTTGTTTATTTTTCCTTTTTTTTTTGCTTAATGAATTTTATTACAATTATAGATGTCCAAAAATCATCACAAGTCAATTTGATAGCATTTGCGTCCCAAACTCTCAGTGCATCCTCCCACCTCCTAGTTTGTCTTATTTTGAAACCAAAGGTTTTCCAAAGTCCGTGAGTCATTGTTCTGCAAAGAAGTTCATTGTGTCTTTTTGGTTTCCACATGTAAGCGGTTAGCATTGGATGTTGCTGTCTAATTGTCTGACTGGTTTCACTTCACATGATAATTTCTAGGTCCTTCCATGTTACTATAAATGTTGTTATTTCGTTCCTTTTAATGGCTGAGTAATATTCCATTGTGTATATGTACCACATCTTCCCTATCTACTCCTCTGTCGATGGGCATTTAGGTTGTTTCCATGACCTGGCTATTGCATAGAGTGCTGCAATGAACACTGGAGTACATGTGTCCTTTCGAGTGATGGTTTCCTCTGGATAGATGCCCAGGAGTGGGATTGCTGGATCAAGTGGTAATTCTATTTTCAGTTTTCTGAGGAATCTCCATACTGTTTTCCATAGTAGTTGCACCAGTTTGCATTCGCACCAGCAGTGTAACAGGGATCCTTTTTCTCCACACCAGCTCCAGCTCTTACTGTTTGTAGACTTCTTGATGATGGCCATTCTGGCTGGTGTAAGGTGGTACCTCATAGTGGTTTTGATTTGCATTTCTCTAATAATGAGTGATGTTGAACATCTTTTCATGTGTTTATTTGCCATCTGTATGTCTTCTTTGGAGAATTGTCTGCCTAGATCCTCTGCCCATTTTTTGATGTGGTTATTTGTTTCTTTGGTGTTGAGCTGTAGGAGGTGTTTGTAAATTTTGGAGATTAATCCCTTGTCAATTGAATCATTTGCAAATATTTTCTCCCATCGTGTGGGTTTCTTTTCATTTTGTTTAGGGTTTCCTTAGCTGTGCAGAAACTTTGAAGTTTAATTAAGTCCCATTTGTTTATTTCTCTTTTTATTGTCCTTACTCTGACACATGGATCCTAGAAGATGTTGCTATCATTTATGTCAGAGAGTGTTTGGCCTATGTTTTCCTCTAAGAGTTTTCTAGTATCTGGTCTTCTATCTAGATCTTTAATCCATTTTGAGTTTATTTTTGTGCATGATGTTAGGAAGTGTTCTAGTTTCATTTTTTTACATGTGGCTGTCCAGTTTTCCCAGCACCACTTTTTGAAGAGGCTGTCTTTTCTCCAGTGTATATTCTTGCCTCCTTTGTCATAGATTAGTTGACTATAAATGTGTGGGTTTAATTCTGGGCTTTCTATCCTGTTCCACTGATCTATATTTCTGTGTTTGTGATATTACCATATGTTTTTCATGACTGTAGCTTTGTAGTATAGTCTTAAGTCAGGGAACCTGATTCCTCCAGTTCCATTTTTCTTTTTCAGGCTGTCTTTGGCTATTCTGGGTCTTTTGTGCTTCCAAACAAACTTTAAACTATTTTGTTCTAGTTCTTGAAAAATGTCCTTGGTAATTTGATAAGGATTGCATTGAATGTGTAGATTGCCTTGGGTAGTATAGTCATTTTGATAATATTGACTCTTCCAATCCAAGAGCATGGTATGTTTTTCCATCTGTTCATGTCATCCTTGATTTCTTTCATCAGCATCTTGTAGTTTTCAGAGTAGAGGTCTTTTGTCTCTTTAGGTAGGTTTATTCCTAAGTATTTGATTCTTTTTGATGCAATGGTAAACGGGATTGCTTCCCTAATTTGTCTTTCTGATCTTTTATTGTTAGTATATAGAAATGCAGTTGATTTCTGTGTATTAATTTTGTATCCTGCAACTTTGCCAAATTCATTGCTGAGCTCTGACGGTTTTCTGGTAGAGTCTTTAGGATCCTCTAGGTGTAGTATCATGTCATCTGCAGACAGTGATAGTTTTACTTCTTCCTTTCCAATTTGGATTGCTTTTATTTCTTTTACTTCTTTGATTGCTGTGGCTAGGACTTCCAAAACTATGTTGAATAGTAGTGGTGAGAATGGACATCCCTGTCTTATTCCTGATCTCAGCTGGAATTCTTTCAGCTTTTCACCATTGAGAATGATGTGAGCTCTGGGTTTGTCATAGATGGGCTTTATTATGTTGAGGTAGGTTCCCCCTATGCCCACTTTCTGAAGGGTTTTTATCAGAAATGGGTGTTGGATTTTGTCAAAGGCTTTTTGTGCATCTATTGAGAGGATCATATGGTTTTTACTCTTCAGTTTGTTAACGTGGTGTGTATCACACTGATTGATTTGTGGATATTGAAGAATCCTTGCATCCCTGGGATAAATCCCACTTGATCATGATGTACAATCCTTTTAATGTATTGTTGAATTCGGTTGGCTAGTATTTTGTTGAGGATTTTTGCATCTATGTTCATCAGTGAGATTGGCCCGTAATTTTCCTTTTTTGTGGTATCTTTGTCTGGTTTTGGTATCAGGGTGATGGCTGCCTCATAGAATGAGTTTGGGAGTGTCCTCAGGGGAAGCTTTTTAAGGACAGTGACATCTAGTGTCTCCCTTGATTGGGCTTTGAGTATGTCTAAGGCTTTGAGGTTCATCTGAGAGAAGCCGGTTCATGGTGCTGCAGAGTGTGGCCAGCTGCCTGTGATCAGCACATAGCGGGCACTTCCGGTCCCATGCTGAGTTGTTGTAATCACTTTGGGCCAGAGCAGGTGGCTGGCACTGTTTGTTTCAGGCAAGGAGTTGCTTGCTCCGGCCTGTCACTGCAGGGAGCAGTTGTGATTTCCCAATTCAGGAAGGAGTTGGTGTAGCTTCTGGGTTCCTGGGAGTGCCAGTCCCCACGGAGGTGGGTTAGGCTCCATATGCTCTGAGCCCACATTAAAACTGCTAAGACATCTGAGCAGCAACACTGTCCCAAATCGTTTAATGTGCTTTGCTGTTTGTAGGCACGTATGGGTCCATTATCTGGGGACAGGCTTGAATGGTCATCCGCGCTGCTCCCCATTTCACAGATGAGGTGTTTGAGGCTTGCCCAGGTCACGCAGCTGGGAATCTGTGGGTTCCTCACACAATGTTGATTCTGGTGTTTAACTTGCCTGAGGCTCCTGGGAGGGCTTGACTTGGCTATCTCCAGAAACTCCAGTTAGTCACAGGTTCTCTGTCCGCTGGTCCTTAGTACACCCCAGGACCCCTACCCTACCCCAGACATGATTGTAGAGGGGTTTTGTTTGTCTGGTGTTTTTTTTTTTTGGAGGGTTTTAAAGCCTCTGTGCAGCCAACGCAGCAGACCTGTACTCTTCTTGGTGTTTTTGAGACCGAGAAGGTTGATGGGGAGGCAGTGCACTGTCTGACCTGATCTGGCCAGCTCAGATCAGCGTTTATGCGACATTTGGCAAGAGGGGTGTTTGGAGTGTCCTTTGCTGCTGTTATCAGAGTACCTTCATTGTCTGAATTCATAGCCCCTTGTAAGTCCACAGCCAAGTGTGTCACTGGTAATGCCAGTTGCATGTCATGAGAGGTCACCCTGGGCAGAGCGAGGCGAGCTGCTTGTGGGGGGGCTCAGCGCTGGTGTGGTCTGCCCTGGAAAGGTACCTCCTGCTTGGGCACCTGGGGTTTCTCTGGGTCGGTTGGGCAGTGGGCCAGGCTTGCTGAGGGTTCTCCAAGCCGAGCTGTGTGGGCGGCGTGTATTGTGGGTGCCCAGGTCTCTTCTTAAGCCACCTGCTACCCACAGGCTGTGGCCTGTTAATGGTACTTGGGGGGCAGGGTCCTCCCCTCCCTGACAACCTGATGACCTGTGGAATCGTGACATCGGTACAGCTCTGACCTTGAGTGGAAGTCCCTTGTTTGGATTAGTGGTGGCGGTGGGGTGTAGCCCACAGCCGTGCTGGAACGACCACCTGCCGTCAGCCTTTACTCACCGCTCATCTCTTCTGTGTTGAGCCAGATGGCCAGCCTGCAGCTTTGGGCTTGGTGAAAAGTAGATTGTTCGTGTGCTGTCACTGCTCAGGGCTTCTTGTTGGGGGCTCATCCCCTTGTGGGGCAGCCAGACTTCTGTGCGGGACGGTTGTGCAGGGGTGATTCTTACAATGAGGCCTCCCTGGAACACCCCAGCCTCTGCAGAGCCCAAGAGGCTGCCGCGGGCTGGCGGGTCTGGTGGCTGAGGCAGGAAGGTGAGTGGGGAAATGTCCTGCCAGGCTGAGCCCTCTTCTGGAGAAAGTGGTTCCAGATGTTTCCACCCCAGGCGGGAGGCCTTTGCTACTCCTTCCATTTATTTATTTTTTAATATTTTACTTGTTTTGGCCACCGTGTGGCATATGGATTTCCTGGGCAAGGGGTCAGATTGGAGCCATGTCGCGTCCAGCGCTGCAGGGCAACAGGGAATCCTGGAAGCAGGATGGCACACGATAACAAAACACACAAGACTCTTAGATTTAGAAAGTGGTGGACCAGGAGGCACTCTATGCTGCTGAACAGAGTGAAAGAGACCTGGGCTTTGGCCCACATGTCTTTTATTAAGGAAGGTGCCGTATGTAGATTAGTGGGCTGAAGCAGGCATAGGCAATGACAAGCCTACCTCTTAGTGAATAATAAAGGAAACTACTAGCATTGGCGTCTGCCTCTAGCTGCTTAATGTCTATGAAAGAGACCCTGTGCTATAGAACTGACTCAGCAGATATTTGCCTTCTGCAGAGTTCAGCTGTTCAGTGGTCTCCAACAGAGCCACAGTTGCAACCTTAGCCATAGCGTGGCAGTGCCAGATTCTTAACCCACTGTCCCAATGCTCCCAAGATGCCGCCCATCCTATTGCGCCACAGTGGGAACTCCATACTTTTCCATTTAGAGTGGAGCTGGGCTTCAGGTGCCCTTCCCCTGGGAGGAAGGGGGTTCCCTCCTTTAGGTGGGCTTGACCAGATGGGAGGCCCTGGCATGCTGGCCATGCCCTGCTGGTGCTGGGCAAGCCCTGGGCTCCTTGAGCTCGCCTCCTCTGATCCACCCTGCTGCTGGCTCTCCCCTGTCAGCTTTGTCTCGGGTGGGGTGGGGGTGGTGTCCATGCCAGCGCAGGCTGCCAAGGGCTGCAGACACACAAATAGCGCTCCCTTCTCTAGGCTCAGGCAGGCAGATGTGCCAGGAGTAGCATTTAAGGAGACCCAAGGGGAGGTTGGGGCGTGGTAAAGGGCACCTGTCTCTCAGAGCTGTCCTGCTGTGGGTCTGAGGGGACAGGGGTGGGCAGGACTCCCCGGGGGGTCTCGGTGTTTTGGACGCCTCTCTCACCCCCCTTCACTGCCGGTGTGGACCAGCGTCCTGGTGAGCACGAACCTACACACAGCCCGCCCCTTGGGAACAGGGTGCTGGCTCGCCACAGCCTGAAGATGCACAACTTGAAGTGCCTGCAGGACCTGGTCTCCTGCCTCCCCAGACCTGACCCACTCTTTTTTGGGGAGGGAAGGATTCGCTTTTTAGCTTTCGCTCGGTTGTATAATCACAGTGACTATATTCTGATGGTTAAAAAATATGTTCTGGAAGCACACAGAGTAAAGACTAGAAGTCCCGCATTCCTGTCCTCCCTGGAGAGAACCCCTGCTCTCTGTCTGGAGCTGCTGTCCACACCTTCCTGTGGGTCTGCACACATGGGTGGGCCCCCATATGTGGGGGAGTCAGGGTCACACTCTGTGCCACTGATGTTCTTTCTGCTGCTGCCTGTGGCTGTTGAGTTCCTGCTGGGGCTGGCTATGGCTTGTTCCTCTGCCCTCCTTGCCCCCTTTCTGCTAAGCACTGAGGGTGCTGTCCCCCTCACAGGGCCTCCAGTGTGGGAGCGTGTCAGCCCGTGGGGGCTCTGTGCTCTGCCTCCAGGAGCCGGCTGTGGAAACCCTATCAGTCCCTCTCCAGGCCACCTCTTGGAGCTCGTGACGCTGAGAGAGTGTTACATAAAGGCATGCTGTCTCCCCTAGCCGTGCTCGGGATCATGGATCCGCTCTCCCCAGGCGTGTCTGCACATTGGCTAGGCTGGTGTCTGAGGGGCTCCATGCACCTCCTCGGCTCTGCTGAGGGCCGTTTTGTGAGGGGCCGTGTTTACTGGTCCATCAGTGGTTCCTATGCTTGCACGGTGCCAGGATGAGGGGTTGGTTTTAGAATTTGCCTTTATGTTTGTGGAATTTTTGGCTTGGCAGGGTCACGGTTATCGTAGGCCAACTGGTTTCCGTCACCAGGCCTGTGGTAATGGGTAAGAAGGCACCTGGGTCTTCCTCAGCAGCTACTCTTAAGTGGTGATGTGGCTGGGTCCACTTGTTGCCGTCCCCACGTGGCCTGCCTGGACCCAGTTCACCCCCCCACTGATTTTAAGTCCCATTCAGTATCAGGCACTGAGCCAGGAACTGAGGACCCAGTACGGCCCCTGCCTGATGGGTCTTATGGGTGACCCAGCTCTGAACCCAATAAGTGCACAGAAGTGTAAAATCTCTACTGCGAAGAGCCTCTTGTTGCTTCAGGAGGTCACAATGAGGGAGTGGTCACAGGCGGGAGTGAGGTCACAGGCGGCTTCCTTGAGGAGGTGCCTCTGAGCAGTGGGCTTCAGGGACAGGGGATGAGGTGGGCAAGAGTCTTCCTGGCCCGAGGGGGACAGGAGGTGGAAGGTCCCACCTCTAGCGAGCTGGCAGGGCACAGGGTGGCCAGGTCTTGGAGGGCGAGGGATACCAACGTGCCTGGTGGGGCTCGGGCTGGAGCAGTGGGGAGGAGTCAGGGATGGGCTTGAGCTGTCGAGTAGGTAAACTGGCGGGGCCTGGAGTCGCATGGCACGCCTGGGGTGGCAGAAGGGGCATCAGGGCTCCCTCTGCCCAGAGGCCTCGAAGGTTTACCCTGGCAGCGTCCCCACAGCACCCTAATTTGTGGGTGCTGTGCCATGCCGGAGAAGTGGGCTCAGTGAGTCAGGGTGCTCTCTCAGGGTCGCAGAGCAGGCCAGTGGGGAGGCTGGGGTGGGAAGCTGGGCCTGACTGGCTCCCGTGAGCGCAGCTGAGGGGCATGGTACTGGCATTTCACAGGTTTTCTTTTCGGTGTGGTCTCCCTAGAGCAGCGGCATGTAAGACACAGAGAGTATTAGATGTGAGTCTTCCGCTGGGCTCTCGCCTGACTGCGCAGTGAGGTGGCAGAGGGGGAGGAATGGCTTGATCCTTGGCACCTGCGCTCCCGCCTGCCCTGCGTTTCCCACTGCTTGCCCTCCTCCTGTCCTTCGCTCATGCTGCCCGCCGGGGAAGTCTTGGTGGGGCTCCGCACGGCAGCTCTGAGCCATGGCCGCCCAGCCTCCAGCTTCCCTGGGCCTCCCTACCTCTCCTGACTGGCATCCTTCCCCCCAGTGCACAGCGCGGCGGTGAATGCCCTCTCCTTCCACCCGTCGGGAAACTACCTGGTCACAGCCTCCAGCGACTCCACCCTGAAGATCCTGGACCTCATGGAGGGCCGGCTGCTCTACACGCTCCATGGGCATCAGGTGAGCTGTCGCCTGGGCTGAGAGGCATGGAGTGGGGCGGAGGTGCTGCCTGGAGGCCGCGCTTCCTTGCAGCCCAGTGTGGGGATTTCTGTGGCCCCCTCGCAGCCTGGGCAGTGGGGTGGGATGCAGAAACAGGTTTCCCGCCCATGAGGCCTGTGACCTCTGGCAGACGTGCCAGGCTGGGTGCTGCAGCTGAGGAGGGCGGACAGTTCAGCTGGCTAGAGGGGAGTCATCTGCATGTGGCTGGCAGCATTTTCCCAGGGGCTGAATGGAATCTGTCTGCAATGACCTCAGGCGTCCCTTGGTCCAGTGGTTGTATGGAGCCCTGGGACCTACACCCTGAATTGCCATCGGGTCTCCTCCTGGGGCCCTCTGGAGGCAGAAACAACAGGTGTCTCATGGAGGCTGGTGTGAGGGAGGGAAATCTTCCTGCATGTGCAGCTGGGAATGAATTCCTGGGGTAGAATCAAGGGAGAGAGTACTACTCCTGTCTAAGCAGCTTTCATCGATGCTTCCAGTGCCCTGGCTCCCTGGGTGGGCAGTGACCAGGCACGGACCCTGTGCGCGGGCAGTGGGGAGGTGGGCCGCTTGCAGTTCTGCCCCGCAGCTGGCTGGGCTGTGGGCCTCTCACCCCTCTGCCAGGAAGTTGAGGCTGAGGTGTTCCCTATTGAGCAGAGCGATCATCAAAGTGACACCTGCTGGGGCATGGTTGCTGCACCCAGTGGGGCAGGGGGTGCGGAAACCAGAGCTTTTCAGTTGTCCGCTTCCCCACCTGCGAGCAGGAGACAGGCGGGTTGGAGGGTGGGCTTGAGTTCTTCAGAAACAAGGGAGGCCTTGGTGTGCTTAGATCTCTTGGGTCACCAGCTAGGTGTGACGTGTCTCACCCAGGGCTCTCTGGATCCCACTGCCATCTATCTGAATTGGAGCGCGTGGGACTTTGGCCATGGCTTGGGGAGGCATGGGCCTTTATTTCTACTTCCTTGGGACCTGTAGTGCATGGGACTTGCCTTCAGCCCGTGGTGACCCCTTGTCCTTCCTGTCAGAGATATGTCCAGTGAGCAGGACCAGCGGGCCTGTTCCCTAGTGGCTGACCCATTTAGGTGCAATGTGTGACCACTAGGCCAGGGTGACTGCTGCTCTGGTTGTCAGCTTGTGGGGGAGCCACCCTTGTTAGCCCTTGGGCACGTGGGCTATTTATTTAGATTCACGCATGGCCAGTTTGGGATCTTCTAACCAGGAGAGTGTTTGAAAACGTAAATGCTGCTCTGTCCTGCACCCACAGAAGGGAAGGGAAAGCAGTGCTGAGGAACACCATGCCAGCAGGTGCACACCAAGTGAGCACCCAGTGCTTTCTCTTTCTTTGTGAGCGTTCTCTAAACAGCTTACTTGCCTCTAGCCTGAGAAGCCTCAGATCGGCATCCGAAAGGCTGTGTTCCAGTGCAGCATCGGCACACGCGGGAAACCTGTGGACGTTGACCTCTCAGAGAAGTAGACGGGGCCAAGGGAAACCGTGCGGTTGCTTGGCTGCTGTCGAACCTGGAACTGTGGGAACTAGGCTGAGGGATGGCTGATGGTTTGGGGTGTGGAGGACAGAAAATGGCTCCAGGGATCAGTTCTTCCTCAGGGCGCCGAGCTCACAGCGCCCAGAGAAAGGGAGAAGAACGAAGCGAGCTCACCTCTGTTCATCTTGCTGTCTGTTCACCATCTGCTCCCCCGCTCACCGGCTGGGCACCAGGGGTATGAAATGGATGTCATGGTCCTACCCCCTGGGGCTCATGGCCTAGAAAGCGGGGGACTCCCTGGGGATATCGACAGAGCCAGGGTGGCATGAGACATGTTAGGAAACCAGGGGAGGCAGGTCGAGTCCTGTGCGGTACTTAGAGGGTTGGGTGAAGGAGGCTGGGCCTCTCTCCCCAGCACTGAGGGTGCTGCTCAGATGAAAGTGGAGGTCAGAGTGTGAGGCTCAGATTTGTTTCTGTTCCAACCCCCCAAGTTCATATTAAATACAGAAATTAAGATTGTTGTGCCACCAGCCCCACTGTGGGGTGCTGGAGGTGGGAGCCCCGGGGCCTGACTTGCTCAGGGTTCCACAGACTGACTTGGGGAGGAGGGAACTGGCAGGGTTGCCCTGACTCTGCTCCATCCCCTTTTCCTCTTCCTGGAGAGCTGAGTCTCTCCTTTCTCCTCTTGCTAAGACCCGTGGTCAGACCACCACGCACTCACTGGTGGCATCTCAGTGCTGGCTTCTCCAGCAGGCCACCTGGGCAGACCTGGCCCGCTTCCTTTGCCCCCCTGCCTCAAGGGCACTTTTTTGGGCAGTCTTCCTAATGACATGGGAGCTGCATCTTGATTGAAGAGTCTGATCTCTGGTGCAAGTGCGTGGTATATGTGGGGCAACGGCAAAGCCTTGCCAACCCTCTGCCAGGATTTGCTTTGACTCCTTGTTGGACCTGGCTCTGTCCCTGGGTTTGGGGCGATTCGAAGTCAGCTTTGGTGCCTTCCTGAGAAAGGAGAGTGTGGTTGGACCACATAGCTAGTGCAGGTGGACATCTGTGGCCAGGCTGGGAGCAGCTCTCCCCTAGCAGGGAGCTGGGCCTTTGTTGTCACCTGTGGGCCAGCATACTGAAAGGATGTCCTTGACTCGTGAGGGTTTGTGATGCGCTGTTGGGCCAGAGTGGCTCAGCTCTGGGAAGAAGTTCTTTGACACCCTTGTTGACCCCTTTGGAGTATCAATGGCTCCCGCCAAGCCCCAGGGAGAGGGCCTGAATCACGGGTTGAGGAGTGGGCTGGAGTCCCTCCTGGATGCTCTGTGTGGTGTCTGGTCCTCTTGGACTCCCCTCTCGTGAAGTCCCCTCCCTGCCCCATCCTTCCAGGAAGATGCGCAGTTGCACTCCCTGGTGATTTGAGCTTCCACATTCTGTTCCTGGAGGTGGCCAAGGGCCTCATCAAGCACAGCTGCCACCGGCCTCTTCCTGGAGCATGTGGCCCAGCAGCCCCACTGCTCCCGAATAGTCCCAGGTGCCGGGTATTCTGTTGCACAGATGAGGATGGCAGATTCGACAGTACCTTCTGGGAACTGAGGCCCAGAAAGTGGTCTGGACTTGTAGGGGGGTTTCATGGGCTTAGGCTTGTAGAGCTGGGACAAGTACCCACATCTGCAGTTTCCACTGCACCTACTTACCTCACGTGTATGACTTTTAGGTGTTAGGATCTTACTCTTGTTTTTAGACCGCTGATCTGTGTAGGAGGCCAGCAGGCCTTATGGCTTCTTGTGTCCCAGCCTTGCTGCTAGATGATGCTTTTCTTGTCTGCAGGAGGGCATCCTATGAAACTGGTCCAAGCTTGGAGGACCTCCTTGTGACCACCCTCAGGCACAGCCCCGAGGTGGCCAGGGGAGGGAGGGCTATTGATTTGTTCTGCCACACGGAGCAGCAACCCCCTCATGCCTCCAGTTCCTCACCTATGAGAAGGGACAGTGCAGGCCAAGGGTCAGAGGGAGCTGGTGCTGGGGCGAGCCAGACCTTAACCGGAAGAAGGGACTCTGTGTGTGTGCCATGGAAGTGTCTCTGTGTCCTGTGTGAGGACTGGGCCTGAGGCAGCCCCACTGGCTGCAGGAACAGTGAGGAAGGGTCATGGTGGAAGAAGAAGGCTCAGGGAAGGCAATGTTGGGCAGAAGCTCTCTCGAATGAATTGAGGCGAGGAGTCTCCTATTGTCTTCTAAAGGTACAGGGGCGCCAGGACAGACACATGCTGAGTGCAAAGCTGAGATTGCGATCACCTGGTGTAGCCTGGGTCTACATGATGTCATGATGTAGCCACTTGCTGGCACTGAGGAACAGCTTGTGCCCCCAGGAGTCTGATCATGCTGGCAGTTTCATGGTTCTCTGCCATGCAGTTGGCCACCCTTACATCGGCCCACGTGAGGCCGGCTTAATTGGGGCTGGGGGCGGACGTCAGTTACTAGTTTACTGGAGCCTGAAAGATTCTGGTGCTTCTCTCCTGCAGTGCTGGCTTTGGGACTCTAACTAAAGGGCCTTTCATGGGATGTGGCTGGGGACCAAGTGAGGCTCCTGCCCCATGGGAGCTTGACGTGACCGGCGCTGTACCCTGGGTACAGCTCCTTGGCTGCTGCCAGGGCCCATGTGACTCTTGAGAGCTTCCACAGGGTGAGTGTCCCTGAGTGCTTTGGGGGGCAGGCCAGAGAGCTGGGCAGACCCTTTGCTGGCTCCAACCCATGTGGGCTCTGGGCCCTCTACAGCCCTGCTGCCCCTGATCTGCAGGGGCTCAGTGATGAGGCGGCAGTGGTGGAGGCAGGTTCCCAAACTCAGCCCCAGCAGATGCTGACACCTTTACCAGGCAGGAGGGTGGGGCGGGCTCAGGAACCTGTTGGGGCTGAGAGATTGGGTAGCCCTCTGCCTCCAGATGAACCTGCCCATTGCGGGTGGAGAGCGGACACAGCGGGGAGGCACTGCCACCCTGGATATGACACACTGCCCTGCTTCCTCTGCCTTCGCTCCTGGGGACACCAGGGTGATCTCCCTGACAGTAATCGGGTTGGAAAAGAGCCTATACCAGTCACCTTTGTCAGCTGCCTTGACGAGGCCAAGCGCTGGATATGTTCCACTGGGGAGGGTTCACAGTTTTGGCTGATGCCCAGCTTTCTAAGGAAACACCCCAGTATTTCCAGGGATGGACAGCCTGGACCCACCTGATCTGGTTTGGAAAAACCATGGGCACTCTCTCATCTTGTCTGGCCAGAAAAGCCTGAGTTTCTAGAGGAAAGGGCTTGGACGTTTGGGGTCAAACCATTCTGGCTCTGCCTCTTAGCCTGTGCCAGTGGGCAAGACCCAGATTTTGCTGAGCCTTTCCTCTTCTGTAAGAACGACGCCCTTATCTGTCGTAATAGGAGGGGATGGGCCTGCATTGCCCGGCACCAGACACACTAGGTCCTCACAGGTGTTAGTTCCTTTGCTGTGCAGCTCTTGGAAAATGATCCATACTGCTCTACGTCAGAGCTCTTCGAAGGGCTGTTTCAAGTTTCTGCTGTGGGCATGGTCCTGGCACCATGGATCAGGCGATGCTTGTTAGGAAACTGTGTACGTGGGAGGGGGCTCTGGTGACCTAGCCCCCACTGATGGGCACAGGGCCATAGTCGTCAGCCCCTCCTGATCTGGGATGGGGCTCGCCCATTTCCCCTCCTCCCGCTCACCCACAGTGTCTTTTGAGTTTATCTGGCTTCTTATTTTGTTGGGGGTTGTTCCATCTGCCCCAGAACACCCTCTTGCTCTCACCGCTCTTTTGTTGCCCAGCTCCTGAAAGCCGTCCCATAGTAGGTGGGCTGCGGTAATTCCCTGACCCAAAGCTTGTCCCCACCAGCTAGCCTGAGTGGGTTTGGCCTTCTACAGCCTTGGTCTACAGGTCTGTTTGCATTGTCCTTTGTTATTCCCACCCATCGGGGCATCTTTCCCAGGGCCTGACTCCTGAAGGTCAGGCCAGGTATCTGATGATGCCAGGCTGGTGCTGAGGCTCTGGAAAGCTTCGCGATGGGATCTGCCATGACCGGGACAGTGAAACAGGAGGAAAGGGAGTCCCTGCTTCTTGCTGGATCCAGTAGAGACGTGCGGGTGTCGGCTGCACAGGGGCCTCCTCATGCCACCTCCCCCCTACTGCAGCCGGACAACCAGGAGAGGGGCGCTTGCCTACCAACTGCAGTAGTCGTTCAAAGCCTGCACCCAGGAGCAAGGTCCCCGTAGTTCTGTGTGGCGAATGCGGGGGCGTTGTGCTAGAAATACAGATTTATTTTTCTGTATTTTCTGAAACATAATCTCAAGCCATGCTCATTTGGTTTTAGTCCCCAGAGCTATTTGGGAGAGAATGGTAGGCGGGGTGTGGGTGGGAGTTAAATCTGGTGTTTGTGGCTGTGCAGTTGGTGTTCGTGTCTCTGTGGAGTGACTGGTATGGGGACCAGTAGGCACATGGTTCCCCACACCGCTGCTGACCCACGGTGGGGCAGGCAGCCGTCACCCAGGGCCCAGAGCCCCTGGGTGGCTGGGGCAGCTGTCTGCGCGCGGGGCTTTTGAAAAGTCACAGGCTCAGAGTATGGGATCGGCCAATGCTGCTGGCATTTGTGCTGTGCCAGGTCCTAGGCTGGGGCTGAGGAAGTGGCAACAAAGGGGTTCACCTAGAGGAGAGGCGGGGTGGGCTAGAGTGGCCTGGCTGCACCAGGGGCAAGGAAGCTCTCAGAATGGACCCCTCCCCCCTCATTTCTGGGCACCGAGTGGCTCTTATGTAGTCTCTTCATCTTGAAGACTTGCCTTTCTCTTGAGAGGCTCAGATCTGGCTTGGATGGTTGGGCCCCTCCTGTAAGAGCTGAGGGGACACTGAGAGGGAAAACAGCTCACTGCTCTAGCTTCAGTAAGCAAGAGCTCAGCCTGGCGCTCTTTCCTCTGCCAGCAGCCCAGGATTGTGGGCTGGGAACTGGTGTCCTTGGCCGAGGTTGGGAGCAGCCTAAGTGGCCACTCCTTGTCCACGGGGCCCCTGATGGACCCAGGCACCAGCCCACAGCAGATCAAGTGAGTGAGAGCAGAACCTTCCTCAGGGGGTGTGTGGAATTCATAGTCAGAGGTCTGGGCTGTGATGTTTCTGCCCGAGCACAGGGGTCGGAGACCGGAGCACCCAAGCCAAGAGGCCTCTTGGCCTCCTTGGTCTCCATGTCTCTGATGACTTTTTTGTTGTTGTTGTAACCTCTGACGTGGGACATGTGGTGTGATATTCCTACATGTTTGCTGGCAGCCAGTGAAGACATATCAAAACCCTGGCGTGGTGGTGGTGGGGGCACCTGGTTAGGCCTTTGCCATTGTAGCTATTGTGGGCTCCATGGTCAAAGTTCAGGCATGCAGGGCCTCCGGGAGTCAGGCTGGAAGGGTTAGGAGAGTGGAGTGGTCTGGACAGGCTGGAGAGGCTGCAGAACGAGTCTTCAAGAGCCATGGGATCTGAACATCACAGCACCCTTTGTTTTGCCTTTTCCGGCCGAGCGGGTGCTCTGCCACTTGAGAGTGAAGAACCAGCTAGTATGGGTCCCTTGGGACTGGAGGTTGGCAAGGCAGAGGTGGCGTGTGGTGAAATGACTGAGTGTGAGTCCAGCCGAGCTTGAGGGCCACATGTGCTGGGTTAGGGCTCGAGAGAGGTGGGGGGCCAGGCTGCAGCCAGCGCTCACAGTGATCATCTCTGTGACGATCCATAGAGGGACTGGCCAGATCCATAGAGGGAAGGAGGGAGGATCTGATCGAGCCCATGAAGCCGCCCTGCCAGTGGACCTGGCCTGGAGCCAGCTGGAGACCAGGACCTCAGGCAGCTGGGCACCCCTGGCGATCGGGAGCAGGTCGGAACCACACCGCTGAGGGCCTAGTCAAGAGCTCCTTCCCAGAGTCACATTCAGGAGTCACCCCGAAGGCCCCGGGCCTTGCCTGTGGGGAAGAAACAACTTGGCAACATGCCTGCCCTGAGCTGGTGAACGAATGCATCCAGATGACTAATTGACTGAAAGGAGTCAGCCACCGTGAAGGCGGAACAGTTTCAGAGAACACGCATCAAGCCTGATCCCTGCCAGTGATAAGAGACTCCCCCGGTTCCTGTGGTTTGGAAACTAGAATGCACTCCTGAACAACTGTTGGGCTAAAGAGAAGCCCCAGTGGAAACAAAGCATTTGGAGATGAACAATAGTGACGAGGAGAGCAGGAGGGGACCTGGTGTAGTCAGGGGGCCTGGGTTGTCTGGGGCCTCCAAAGCCCACCGAGGGTTGGGGTGAAAATTGACAGCAGTGAAGAGCCGGGTCTGCATCACAGTACACGCTGGCTTTAGCCCACAGCAGAGCCCTGGGCTGCTTTCGTGGGCCCTGGATGGATGGGCAGGAGCCTTTGAGGCAGGCCGCTCTTTCCAGGAACACCGAGGTACCTGGTGCAGGAGCCAGGCAATCCTCTTGGTAAACGGGCACCGCTGGGGAGGATTGCGGGCCTCGCCCTTCAGGAGTTCTGTCACTTGCATCCTCCCTGGCATTTCCTGGGACCTGGGAAAGCTCTAACACTTCTTGCATGGAGGGTTCCCGGCACCTACTTCCTGGTCCTGATCCCCCTGCCAGACTGTGGGCTTCCGGCCACATTCTTCAGTGGTCCCTTCTCTGCCTGGCTGCCAGCATCTTGTCCCCAGCTTGGCATCTGGTGGTTGAGTGACAGCAGGAAAAGAGCCTGACCCTTGAATATTTGTTTTGGTTCCTTAGTTGCTGTGACTTCTTGGAAATGTGCCATTCCTCAGTGAGCTCTGGGCAGGCCGAGAGCTTTTTTTTGACACTCCCATGTACCGTTTTCCTTCCCTTTTCTCTCTTCCCTTTTTGTTTTTCCTCAAAATGAAAACAGTTTTTATTGCTTGGTTTTTGTATCAATGTAATGATACTATATACTCGTTAAAAATTCAAAGTGTGGGAAATTTCAGAGATTTCTAAGACTCAAAAGTCACCTGAAATTGCCTCCCCCCCTTAAGTCCTGTCAACTGGGGGTGACTGTCTGCCTGGAACCATATCTGAGTGACACATGACCCGCCCCTGTCCCACACCCAGGTCCCAAACACCAGCCTGTGAGGCCGAAGGAGACATCATTCTGTCAGTGAGAGCAGATCTCCTTTGTCCTGTTGGATGGCCACGCCTGTGATCCCAGCCCCTGGGGCCCCACCTGTGCGAGGAGGCAGTGAGAGGCACAGCTGCTGGAGGGCCCCGCCTGACCCCTCTTGGACACGTCACCCTTAAGAAGGGTAAACATACAGACCCCGAGTTAAGTAGGTCAGTGCAAGTGAAGGGCTCCGGGCAGCCGAGCCCTTGGTGGTAGCTGGCCTTGGACTTCTTCGTCACCTCCATTATGGGCGGCTCGGGGAAGAGGAGCTGTGGGTAGATTCCAGAAGTGTGGGCAGACATGCTTCGTCCTGCCCAGTGCACCCGGGCCAGGGGGCAGCTCTGTTTAACGTGCCTGTCTCTTCTGGGCAAGGCAGAAGCTGGCCTTGCCCCATGACCTTGGGAGCCCACAACCTGTCTGGTCTTTTCTGGCACTGAGTGGAAGCGCTTCCCAGTGTTATTCTTGTCCACCGTGTCAGCCCTATGGCAGGAGGCACCTCATATGGGCAGCTTTGGCTCCTGTTGCTCCCTGTGCTACTCTGGAGGGACTGAGGCAGCCCTTGGCAGTGTCTGCACTGTTGTCATCCAGGAAAGAACATCTTTGATCTCTGGTCCCGCTTGGGGAATGCCGGGTATTGGTACCCCAAAAGTCTGGCCGAAAGGAAGAGATGATTTGTGGTGTGCTGGATGGACTCTTGCTCTGTGCATCTTTCTGTGATGGATCTCAAGTGTGTGAGGAAGAGCCCTCCCCTGCCCCAGGCCTGGCTCTGCCCGCTGGCCTCAGAGCGCGGCTGGGCGCAGGCCTGGCATCGCGCTATGGAGACAGTCGTGTGCTTCTTCAGCACCTGGGAAGCCAGAGGAACACGTCTTCTCCCAAGGCCCCAGCGTGAGGGGAGGGACGTGCCCCTTGGAGGGACGTGTCACGTTCCTCCCACACCTCCATCCTGCCCTGGTCTGGGCCCCCCAACTGTGCCCTAGCTCTGCTCCCAGGCTCCCCTGTGGGGCTCTGCGCTTCTCAGGTCAGCTGCAGGGAGGAGCATGGCCTGAGTCGGGGAACTGGGTTCTAGTGCCAGTGCTGAGCCTAGATTAAGTCCGTGCACCTCTCTGACCTCCGGCTTCTCCTTGGGAGGTGGGGGCAGCAATTCCAGCCCAGTAGGGTGGTCAGCATGGCCTGTCCCACTCATTCCTGGACCCCACGGCCTGACCTTTGTCAGTAGTGGGCTCCTTCGGGTTCCCCACCAAAGGCTGGGAACGACATGTGCAGCCCTCTGCCCTGCCGCTCTCACTTGGAGCTTCTGGTTCCTTCCTGTGCACTGAGAATCTAGAGTGACCTTTGGTGTTTGTCCTTTTTTGGTTTGTTCTCATAGGGTCCAGCCACCACCGTTGCCTTTTCAAGAACGGGGGAGTATTTTGCTTCTGGAGGTTCTGATGAACAAGTAAGTAAAAAATGACCAGAGGCGTCTCAGCTGATACTGACCAGAACAGAACAGGAGCCTGAGGTGTCTTCGGGGCGGGTAGGCCGGGTTTTACCGGCTTCCTTAGTTGTTTCAGCCATCTGAAGGCTGGAGCTTGGGCTGGGGTGCTCAGACCCAAGGCTCTCGGCTTCCCACAGCAAGCGTGCTGCAGGTGCTGACCCCGTGGCGGCATCTCAGAAGCCTTACTGCTCAAACCCGTGTGGGTTGGAAGGAGTCTAGGCTGTTGCTGCCATGAGAAAGTTAGGATTTTTTAAGAACTTCTTTTTCCTGATTATAGGTGAATAATTAGATAATCACTGGATGTTTACTGTAGGCCTGGTAATGTGGGCCACACGGCGAGAGCATCACACCTCATTCAGTCCTCAGGCAGCCCCGTGGGGCAGGCCTGCTCTTCACCTGTTCCATGGATGAGGAGACTGAGCTTCAGCAGACTGCGGAGCTGGTCTGCCTGTCCCTGGGGTCCGGCCTGAGCCTGGCACCCGGAGGCTTCAAGGGCATTGAAGGGTCCACCCATAGGAAACCTTTCTCCAGTTCCACACAGTACTGCTTATCCAGAAAACCACACTTGCCTGGGGTGGGGAGAAAGCCACTGATGACCTGGCGCATTGTCCAGAATGTTCATCCTGTGAGGGCTGGGCCTTACAGCTCTGACTGCTCCGCCCGGGAAAGTCCCACTGGCCCCGATCAGATGGACTGATTTTGGTTGAGTCACTGCCGGGAAAGCAGAGGGTGGTTGAGGCACAGTCTGGGTAAGAGACGGCAGGCATCTTCCCACCCCAGCACCAGTTCCTGTGCTAACCAAATGAGGAAGAAGAAGGCAGAGAGGACCACAGAGCCTTGCCTGGGCAGAGAGGCCTGGCTTACTGCTTAGAAGGCTAGAGAAACTAGTACAGTAAATTCACACCATAAAGTTGTGGTGGAGTTCCTGTCATGGCTCAGTGGTTAATGAATCCGACTAGGAACCATGAGGTTGCGGGTTCGATCCCTAGCCTTGCTCAGTGGGTTAAGGATCTGGCGTTGCCCTGAGCTGAGTTGTAGGTCGCAGATGCGGCTCAGATCCGGCATTGCTGTGGCTGTGGCGTAGAACAGCAGCTGTAGCTCTGATTAGACGTCTAGCCTGGGAACCTCCATATGCCCTGGGTGTGACCCAAAAAAAAAAAAAAAAAGACAAGTCATGGTGACAGAAATTCATATAGCATAAGAGGCCCGGGCCCCTCTCAAGCAGCCTCTGCTGTCAGCTCCCTGGTGCCTTCTGATAGTCTTCTCCGAGAGCCTTTTTGGAATGACACTTGACATTCTGTCTTCGCATTCCTCGTTGCCATTCTCCTGCTCAGAATCATGCAGCAGTTAGTCTTGTGCAGTGCACAGGACCCTCTAAGCAAGGGTGTGTATGCCAGCATTCTGTTTTAAAGGTGACAAGTGAGAGACCCTAGATGCCCATCAGCTGGGAAGAGAGAAACTGCAGTGCTGCTCTGGGAGTGGGGAGGAGCCTCCCAGAGAACAAGCTCGTGGCTGTGTTCTGATGGCTTAAGAGGCTAGGGCACGTTGAGTTTCCATCTTCTGTGAATCTGGTGGTTCTTCTGTGGCCCAGGTGACTACTGGCCATGATTCTCAATTCCTGCCCCCCTGGAAGTGGTCCTAGATGAGTGTAGCCATGTGTGGCCAACACCCTCCAGCAGGGAGCGCTCTTGCCCAGCTTTTGTTGAAGGTGCCTGAGGGCATGAAGGTTCTCCCAGTGGGATATGGAATAATGGATGGAGGTGTTACTTCTCTCTGGAGGCTGGAGTCTGAGCCTCACTGCAGCCCCTTAAGATGGGAACTGTGATCATTCCGTTTTCACAGGCGGGGGAGGAAACAGGCCTAGAGAGGCTGAGTCCTTTGCCTAGAGCCACACGTAAGGGGTAAGCCAGGATCTTAACCCTAGTGCTCTGACCTGGAGGCTCTAAGCAAGGGTGTCCGAACCACTAAACAAGTGTCCGAACCACTTCTCACAGTGAAGCTAGCCAGGCTAAAAGTGGGGAGACAGATGATAAACAAGGCAAAGGGACAAAGATTAAATAACTTCTGACTGATGCCATGAAGGAAATAGAGATCTGTGCTAGAAACTCAGAGGGAAGGGCTGTCTGGGAAGGTGGTGTTACAGCTGGGAAGTCAGCTACACGAAACCTGGGCCTGGGACACCCCAGGCCCAGGGAGCAGCCAGTGCAAACGCCTGGTGGCGACAGTGACTCCCTGTCCTGGTAGAGCACTCCGCTCCCCTTGGGGTCTGTCTGAACAATCTGCTCTCCGGGGAGGTGGGGCAGGTCCCAGAGATGAGTCGGGTGTCAGGTGGGGACCACAGTGCCACATTTGGCCCGGAACTTTGGGGGTGGCCTCTGGCCCATCTGTTCCATGGAGAAGGGATGATAAAAGATTTTTCTCTCCCTGATTCTGTGTGCTTGTTGGTCTCGGCAGGTGATGGTTTGGAAGAGTAACTTTGATGTCATTGATTATGGAGAAGTCCTAAGAGTGCAGAGGCCCCCAGCCACGCTGGCCAGCTCCTCCGGGACTCTGGTAAGTGGCTTGGCAGGCAAGTCCTGAGCCCTGTGACTGATGGGCTGGGTCATGAACAGCACTGGACTTGTGGGTAGTGGGTGGCTACAGGCTAGGCCGGTCACAGGGACGAGACTCTGATGAGATCTCATCATTTATCAAAAACTACTTAGGTGCTTGTGGTGCTTTCTTTTAAATCCCAAATGGGTAGATCCTGTCGTGGCTCAGCAGTAATGAATCTGACTAGGATCCATGAGGATGTGGGTTCGACCCCTGGCCTTGCTTGGTGGGTTAGGGATCCAGCATTGCTGTGAGCTGTGGTGTAGGTTACAGATGTGGCTCAGATCCTGTGTTGCTGTGGCTGTGGTGTAGGCTGGCAACTGTAGCTCTGATTCAACCCCTAGTCTGGAAACTTCCATATGCCGCAGGTGTGACCCTAAAAAGCAAAAAAAAAAAAAATCTCTAGTGAACAAACAAGATGTGAAGAGGCTATTAGAGTAGATTCTGGGTACCTGGGCACCGGGCCCATCTGTTGGGGGGTGTGTCCATGGCATAGGCTGCTAGTTGGTTGAAGCCTGAGGAGAGGAAGGATTCGTCCTGTGCAGAGCTTTGGGCCACAGGACCCGGCATCAGGTTCCTAGAGGGTGCGGGGCCTGAAGCCACAGCTGGGAGGAATGGGAAGGGCCCCAGCCCTCTTCTCACTTCCTTTTTTTTTTTTAAACCATAGAAAGGAAGTTCCTCAGCCACAAACCATTTTTAGTACCTTTGTTGGTAAAAGGGCATTCAGTGTTCCTGAATTAAAAGTTAGCAATATTTTTTTGAATAAGATTTGAGAAAAAAAAAAGGATAACTGATATGGTCTCGCTGCATAAGGTCACATTCAGCTTTGGCTGAAATAAACGGTAAAGCCAAGGAGGTTAGAGCCCCAAGGATTGTGAGCTCCACTGGCCGCAGGCGGTTTAAATCTCTCCCTCCTGGACCTTAGAGGCAGTGCGGCCTCTCCCACACACGGAAACTGGCCTGAACAACAGGAAACGGCTTGCCCAAGGCCCCCAGCAAGTCAAGGTTGGCCCAGAATAGAACCAGGAAGCCTCTGAGTCCATCCTGGGGCTTTCTTTGGCTCCAGCCGAGGGCCCTGCCCCCCACGCCCTGTCCTGTGTGTTGGTGTTACCTCTAGGAACGGGCCAGCTTGTGATTTAAAGCTTTTCTTCTGAGCGTTGCCCTTGGCCTAGAGGTTCTGTTCTCCCTCCGCCTTTGCTAAGGAGTGGCCTGTCCTCAGCTTTGGGGTTTATTGGGGGCGAGTGGGTTGCATGGTGGTTTGCCTGATGTCATTTCATCTTCTGTCCAGAAAGAATGTGGGGTTGGGGTCCCCTGGGGTCCAGTGGCTGTCCTTGGGTATTTGTGGTGAGCCAGGCCAAGCTAAGACCCTTACATGTACCGCGCTGTTATTTACCTCATCGAGATGAGTGGTCGAGTTACTGCTTCATTCACAGATGAGATGCCTGGGGCTCAGTCGCTTGCCCTGGTGCCTGGACCTGGGCATCCACCACGCTGGTCCCTGTAAGCAGGGCTGACTAAACGACAAACTGCAGGTGGCAGAGGCTGCCTGGCAGCGCTTCTCCATCCCGGGGGGTGGGGCCGGTGCTGTCACCAGTCCCTTTGGAATGGCTGGTAGTTACCAGCAAGGAGAGAATCCCATGCTTCTTTGCTTGTAACTATCGAGAAAGGCATTTGGACAAGCTGCCTCTTGTCCCTTCCGACCTGGCTCAGGAATGGAGTGTGGGGTGCCCTTGCTTCCCATAGCTGCAGGGCCTGATCATCTAGGACGAATGGCATGGAGTGGGGAGAGCGCGCAGGACAGGGCAGGGTAGGGCCTGGGAGGGCAGGCCATCAGCAGGGCTCGGGGAACCCATTTGTTCCCGTACCACCTTCAGGCCCATGACAATGCTGTCATCACAGCGCGACTCAGTGGGCATCACTATTTGGGGCTCAAATCAGGGAAAGAGTGTGGGCTCTGAAGTCTCAGCCTTGACTGTGTGGTTCCAGGTAAAGCACCCACTCTTTCCAAGCCCCCATTTCCACGATGGGCCCTGAATAGGCGGCTCCAAGTCCCATGTGTGATGGAGGTGACCTCTGCTAGCCTATCAAGTGACCTGACTTGTTAATCCTAAAATCGTTCTTTGTTGAGGGTGTTTTCCTTGTTTGTAACAAGCCCCTTTGAGACTCTGAGTTGACGTCTAGGTCCTCCTCCAGTCGCAGCGTGCCCACATGCGTGCCCTGGTGTAAACTTTGAGAGCCTTGATCTCAGGGCTCCCAGGCCGGGAGGAGAGCTTTTGTTTTATATGCATAGTCCATTACCCATGTTAAATATTTTTAAGTGTTCAGTTGAGTGGCACTAAGTACACTCACACTCTTGGGCAACCATCACTGTCATTGTACACAGAATGCTTTCATCTTCCCAAGCTGGGGTGAGCCAGTCAGTATAGTGTAGCGCCATGGCTAGGTTTTCCCCTGAGGTGAGGAGTGTGGTCCCGCTCTTCCTGCCCGAGGGCTTCCCTGATGCTGAGATAGTTCTGGGGCCAATTCTGTGGCTAGCCAGGGGTCTCAACTCCTCAGGGGCCTAGGAGCTCTGCAGCCACGTGCCAGGAGCTGTGAGTTGAGGGAGCTCCTGACCCTCTAGCTCTGTCCACATATCATCCTTCTGGCAACCCAGGGGTTCTCGGCCTCGGCACTGCCCATCCTTTAGGCCAGATAAATCATCGTCGTGGGGGCTGTGCTGGGTCCTGTAGGAAGTTGAGGAGCATCCCACTCGCTGCTGGTAGCATCTCACTACCCCTAGCTGTGATGACCAAAAATGGCTTCAGACATTGCCGAATGTCTTCTGGGGGGCAGCACTGCTCCCATTTGAGAATGACTGCAGTAACTTCTTCCTGAGGACTGAGCCCAGAACATGGGCTGCTGCAGCTGCAGGAGGAGGGTGGGGAAGTGGGCGTGGCTCTCAGGTGGGAGGAGCTTGGGGGTGGCACTGAGGACACTGGAGCCTCTGCTCCTGCTCCATTGGCCAGATCTAGGCTCCCGACAGCAGCTGTGGCCGAGGTCTCTGAGCTTTGCAACACAAGCCCGTTTCGTGGAAATGTTGTTTGGCTTATCAGATTTTGGAATCTTCCAGAGGTAATGGTAAACAACCAAAAAAAAGGACCTTTAGCAACTTGGTTTTCTTCAGTACACTCGGAGTGTATTCTTGCCCTTCCTGCCTGCGGGCTTCCTTGCTCTGAGATAGTACTGGGTGAGTGGTTTGATGACTTGGCTTCTCAGAGAGCCCATGAGCACCACCGCTGTGCCCCAGGAGCTCTCAAACCTGCTGGCTTCTCTCCCTCCAGCTCTGTCTGTACACTGGGCCTCAAGTTCTAAAACCACATGAATCACTGCTGAGCATTTGGGGATTTTAGGAAGCCCATTGGTCCAGGTGCTGGATCTTGAATTCCAGACCACATACCTGTTAAGCGTTTGGCAGTTTAAAGCCAGAGGGGCAGACCTATGGGCCTGTGACAGCCTCTGCCCTGGACCCCTGCCCTGGACCCCTGCCCTGGACCCCTGCCCTGACTGGCATTCAGCTCTCACTCCTGGAATGAAGGCCATCCTTGAGCCCTCGCTGAACAGAGTTCTGTTCACTGCTGGAGCTATTTTCAACCTCTGGTTGAAATTCACAGCTTATTTTTAGAGACATTTCATGTTGAAAAGCAAAAGCCATTTCCCAGCCCTTCAGAATGAGAATAATGGGTTGCATTTTCCCCCTATTCTTGGCTGAGTTGTGATGAGGAGGGATTTCAGCGCTGCGGCTGGGGCGCTTTCTCTGCTTGGAAAGCTGCAGAGGAAGGACTCCAGCGCATGCACCGGGCTGAGGGTGGGCAGGAAGCTCCGCATTCTGCCCCATGACGCACTGCATGCTTGGAGGAAGGTTGGAAGGGTTCTAGCAGACGAATGCCTCCTAGAGGGGCTTGTGTGGGGGCCCCTGAGCTTTCTGTGGCAGGACCTTCCGCTGGCGTTTTCAAGGGGCTAAGATTTAGCTCCATTCGCTGCTACATCCCCGGTCATCTTGCCTTCTCGACACTCATCCTCATGGTTCTACTCCTTCCTGTTGTCTGTGCTTCGGGGGTCTGTCCCTGAGACATAAGGACCACCGTGTCTTGGCTGACCTTGGATTTGGCACCTGCCCCTCAAGCCCCAGCCACTAGAGCTGACCTGGCTTTTGCTTCAACCACAGAAGCATTTTAAAACCACTTTTAACAGCAGAGATGCATTCATTCTGATATCATCTTATTCTTGCCCTCCCTCTAGCCGCTGAGAGCCTGTTATGCAACTGGGAAGGAGACTGTGCTGGGCGGGGCAGGAGGGGAAGAAGGCCGAATTCTAGGTAATTCAGTAAAACGAAAAAACCACTTCCTGAGTTCTCAGGGCTGGCCGCCCTCCAATTCAGATAACCTTGAGGTCTAGGGCTGAGGGCTTCTCTCCACTCACCTTAATGGGGAGATGCCGGTACCTCCTTCGTGAGATTTCACGAGGTGGTACATGCCAAGCAGGCACTTGGAACCATGCCCGGCACGTGGCAAGTGTTCGCCAAGCTTTAGCTATTTTTACAACGTTGCGTTTCCTTCCTCTGCCCCACAGTGCTGTAAGAGCCCCCTACCCCGCAGGGACTTATGTGTTCCAGACCTGCTGGGGTGAAGGACGGCAGGCGGGGGATGGGGGCTCTTCTGTCCGGGTCATCTTTGAGGTTGACTCTGCTCAGCAGGCTGAGCCTGTGAGATCCGGTGCGGGTTCTAGACTCTTGCAGGTGTCAGTTGTGCTTCCTGATGGGAGGCCCGAGTCCTCTCTGCTTCCAGATTCGAAAGCAGATCCGTGAGATGGGTGGAAACGGGCCTCTTCCCTCATCCCCAAGACTCCTCAGGGCACGGTGCATAGGACCCCCAGAGCCTCAGCCTCAGCCTCAGCTACAGCTGTCCCCAGGAAGAGGAGGCCAGTTAGCCAAGGATGTCTGGTCCAAGGCCTCAGCCTTCCCTGGAGATGGCTTTTTTCCTCTTCCTAGTTCCTCTGGTTCTGAAGGATGAGTCCCAGACACCCCCTGCACTCCCGATTCAGCTCCCACCTTTCCATGTTGGGGCGCTATACGGAGTGGGCTTGTCCTAGGGGTTCTTGGGCCTCGATTCCTGGCCCATAGAGTCTTGGCCCTGGATCCTGCCCCATGCTGAGGCGGTCCTGGGTGGCGTTTGCTCAAGATCTGGCTTTTTGTGACCTGAGGATCATCGGGGAGAAGTCGGGGAAGGCGCCCGTTTCCACCTGCCTCGCGGACTTGCTTTCTCACTCTGGCCTCAGACTCGGGTCTGTTTCTGAGAATATGCCTTCCTGGCTGGCATTTGCTTTCCATAGTGAGGAGAGGTGTAGATTCGAGGAGACAGTTGGCAGATGGGGTCTTGTGGGTATTTAGAGCCGAAGTGAACCCCAGATTTACGTGTCTTAGAGAGGACCTCTCCGTTCTCCACTTGATGCCAATTCTGGCTCTGAATTTCCCAAGGCTGTTAAAGGGGTTCTTGGCGGCAGATGAGTCAGAGGATGCCAGGCACTTAGGCATCTTGGAAGAGTGTTGGTTTCCTGCAGCCAGACTCCTAACGTATCAGCTGCGCTTGCCCTGGGCTCAGAGCGTCTGTGGGGCTTGAGACGTGCCTCTTAATGTGAGGGGAGCTCTCGCTCCGTTACACCCTCTGGCTGAATAGCAGCCTTCCACAGTCTTTTTCATCCATGTAGTGAGAGCCTGTTGAGAAACCCGGGGAAGCAGACCCTCTCTGGACCCTCCCAGCACCATCCTGCCTGGTTTGGCCGTTGTTGGGCCTGGGCTTTGGGGGCTGACTTGGGAACACTGGGGACTTTGTTTTCGTGTTTCCTGGGACTTACTTGATGGCACACCTCTGTGTGGCTCCTGTGGGAGAATTCGTTCCTGTCCCTGGTGCTGCACAGAGGAACCTGAGCCCAAGGGTCACCTGCTTGGCGCAGGTCCCGATCAAGCCCATGCTACTGGGTCTCAGCCCTTTTGTTGGCAGAACTAAGAGACCCTTGATTGAAAGACTCCTAGCATCCTGAGGCCCTGGGACAGATATTCAAGCCCAGCACAGGACAGACTTTGGTGACTGAGAAACACAGCTATTCATCACTTTTGTGAGCACTTGGGTTGACCCCTGGCAGCACTACCCCCAGGCCTTTGGTGTCTGCAGGCCCATCACTCTTGGTGAAATTCAGCTCCCCGGTGTGTGTCCTATTATCCTCCCACCAAGACCCCAAGGTTCCTGTCCTGTGAGGTATTTCTTTATGGCCTGGGATGGCCTGCGTCTGGGCAGAGGACGGGGGAACAATAAGAGACCTAGCTGGCCAGGCACTTGCTGGGGTGAGGACAGAGTCTTACAGAGATGGCTGCCCTGGAGAGGATTCCGGGGCGGCTCTACTAGGGGGGCGGATGATGCTGGAAACTTTGGGTCCTGGGAGCCACTTTAAGAGTTTGGCTGGGGAGTTCCCATCATGGCTCAGTGGTTAACAAATCCTACTAGGAACCATGAGGTTGCGGGTTCGATCCCTGGCCTTGCTCAGTGGGTTAAGGATCCGGCGTTGCTGTGAGCTGTGGTGTAGGTCACAGACGCGGCTCGGATCTGGCGTTGCTGTGGCTGTGGTGTAGGCCGGCAGCTGCAGCTCCTGTTAGACCCCTAGCCTGGGAACCTCCATATGCCACGGGTGCAGCCCTCAAAACAAAACAAAACAAAAGAAAACGAACTTGGCTGGCAGTAAGAGTTGTACTGGCCCTGTATCCTGTACCAAGTTGAGTGTCTGGCCGGATGTGGCACATCTCTCTTGTAACCTCAGGCAGGTCATCGGGGTTCTCTCCATCCTGGCTTCTCTCCACCAGCGGACTTACTCCTTTGGGCATTTTCCATTTCACAGGCTCATTCTGCAAAAGGCCATCCTGGGGGCGTGGGGACGGGGCAGGCACGGCAGCCTTTGTTGACTCTGGGTAATAGAGGTCCTCAGACCAGATGCCTCACTCCTCACTTCTTCCCCCTTTACTTGAATAGAAGTTGCGAAAAGTGCTCCAGGTTTCTTAGTTTCCATGGGAAGACAGAGGAGACTAGAAATAAAGAAGACTTGATATTTGTTACCAAACTGCAGTTTTTAAAGAGAGCTCCCTGGAGTTCTGTCGTGGCTCAGAGTTTTTAACAGATCTGACCAGCATCCGTGAAGATGCAGGTTTGATCCCTGGCCTCACTCAGTGGGTTAAGGATCAGGCGTTGCCTTGAGCTGTGGTGTAGGTCGCATATGCAGCTCAGATCCTGTGTGGCTGTGGCTGTGGCGTAGGCTGGCAGCTACAGCTCCAGTTCGACCCCTAGCTTGGGAACCTCCGTGTGCCGCAGGTGCAGCCCTAAAAAAAACGCAAAGAAAAGTAAAAAAAAAAAAAAAATCTTCTGGCTTGAAACAGAGCATTCTTGGACAGTAGCTGATGGGTAATGTGGCTGCGCATAGTCTTAGGAGCACCAATTCTGATTCCCCTGGCAGAGGAGCTCCCTGGGCCTGGGATCAGGGTGGGGAACTGGACCAGTTGAGTCCAGCTGGGAAGCAAGCAGAATTCCCTCTCGTTTTTCTTCCAGAGGCTACAACTGACTTAACTGGGGGGTGGGGGTGGGGTGTCAGGGCTGCTACCAGGCACATGTTAAATAATTACTGTATTTGTTGGAAGGGAGGGGTTGTCTTTGACAAGAAGAGATGTTTGCAGAAATGCATCAGGAGGAGTCACTGGGCTCCCTGGCAGCAGAGTGAGGAGACAGGCCTTTTAACACCTGACATTTCTTGCAGCAGGCCCCTTGCAGTGGTTCCAGACTTCAGTGTGCATCAGAATCACCCTGCGGGCTTGGCAAAAGTCAGCTTGTCCCATCCCCAGAGTGTCCGATTTAAGTAAGGAATTTCCATTTCTAACAAACTCCTAGGTGATGCTGATGCTGCTGGCTTAGGGACCCACTCTGAACCAGTGGTCTGCCGGAAAAAAACAGTCCAGCAGAGTTTGAGACCCTAGCGTCCTGGACTGGGAGGTGGGTGGAAGGAGAGTCTCTGTCTATCCTGGGAAGTTTCTGTGTCTCAAGGGAGCTACAGCTTAGGAAAGACACTTGAAAAATTGGTGTCCCTTTCAACCCAGTTTGGAGAATTGTAGTCTGCCTCTTTCCAGAAGAGGAAAAGCAGTGTGCCTGTGGCTCTGATCTTGGTGCAGTGTTAAAAGAAATCCCAGTGCCGTGCTGTGGGCTCTTTAGCCCTAAAGGCCCTCTTTATACACACTGGGTTCTGGTTACAACAGGGTAGGCAGATGTGTGGTTTCAATACCAGCCAAGGACTTCAGTTAGAGGGAGGAGGGGGCCCAGGACAGCCTCCTGAGGGCCTCTGCCAGGTCTGTCATCTTCTCTTGGCTCCTGACCTTGCCGCTAGCACTGTTGCATCAGTCTGGTCGTCTGTTCCTTTTTTTTCTCCCTTGCTTTTTTAGGGTCGCACCTGCAGCATGTGGAAGTTCTCAGGCTAGGGGTTGAATCAGAGCTATAGATGTAGCTTCGGGCCTACACCACAGCCACAGCATCACTGGATCTCAGCTGCATCTGTGACTGACACCACAGTTCACAGCAACGCCGGATCCTTAACCCACTGAGCAAGGCCAGGGATCGAACCCACATCCTCATGGATACCGGTCAGGTTCATTACTGCTGAGCCACAGCGGGAACGCCTAGTCATCTGTTCTTGAATCCATATTCTCCAGACCTCCTGCCTCCTGCATTGTCCTCACTGTCCCCATCTCCACCTCTTAACCTACAGATGGGGGTGCCGAGGTCACCACCCGTCCTTCAGAGCCTGCTGGGGCCTTTAGGGAAGATGGCAGGTGAGAGGCTCAGACGCTTGAGCTTGAGATGGCCTGGGTGCTTATGGCTGAGCAATTAAAGCCCCAGGTGAAGGTCGTCTTTGTGGAGGCTTTTGGGGAAGTGCTTCCAGGTAGCCAGAGCAGGAACAAGCTCTGAAACAGCGATGACAGCAGTGGCTAAGAGGATGAGGCTGTGGGGTGGAACAGAAGCTGGACTCCCTTCTCTAAGCTGCCCTTTTCAGAGGTAGTTTCTTGCCACTGGAAAATTACCCCCCATTCCACAAGCAAATAGTTCCCTCTCCAGAAGAGAGCGGCATGATTCTTAGAAAGGAAAGCCTAGGTAATGACTTAAACCAACAGGAAGTGTAGCCTCAGAAATCCAGCACCAGGCCTATTAAGATAGTTACAGTGCCATGGAAGCCTGTCCAGATGAAGCCTGGACACTCTTGCATCCAGCTCTGTGTGCTTCAGGACACACCTGGCACATAAACCTGGGCTCCCACACACCTTTGAGAGCCCTCTTATCTTTTAAGGCTCACAGAACTTTTACCCTGGCAGCCAAAGTGTAGGTTCAAGGTCAGTGGAGAGTACACAGTCGCGTTTGGGGAAGTGAGCCCAAATCGCAGGAGTGGGGTCCTGGCCTTTGTGGCTTTACTATAAGGCACCCATGACCCCAGGCAGGGGCAGGCTGCATGCCTCAGAGTGCCTTTGTTACAGCCCAGAGGCCACTGCTGTGATGTTGCCATTTTGGTGACAGCGAAGGTGAACGTCCACAACCTGGTTAGGTTAGGCCGTGCCAGCAAATCTCCTCTCACTGGAGAACTGACAGAAGCCGTGCGTGCGTGTGAGGCAGAGAGGGTGGGCAGGAACTGAGTCCATCTGCATCTGAGAGCCAGCCTCCCTCCCCCTCCCTTCTTTCACCTCTCCTTTCCTCCCTCCCTCCCTTCCTTTCTTTTTGGTTCCATGCTGTTTTCAAACCCAGAAACCTGAAAACGGAAGAAACGAGCCACAACTGGAAATAGGCCCGGATGCTTAAATCTATGATTCTTTGACCCCCACCCCCTGTTCTCCAGCAGAGCTGTGCTCGTCCTTTTAATCTCTTTCCAGATGGCCCGTCCTCCATGCAGCCTTCCTGGGAAGGGCAGTGGGTTGTCAATTCTTCCTGCCCCACCTGCCCCAAGCGCTCTGCTTGCTGGAACAGCCCCTCTCTGCTGGAGTCGGTTATTCGCCGGCCTGACTTGTTTCCCTGGAAGGCTGGGTCCACCTGGTGCCCAACAGGCACCCCGAGCACAGAATGCTCAGGAAATCAGAGTTTGGTGGACATGTGCCTGCTGTCTGGGGGCAGCATAGGTTGAGTGTGAGGCTAGAGGCAGGCTCTGGCTCTTTCCTTTTGGTGTTTTTCATGGGCCCAGGCTAAATGAAGAAAGCTGCTTTCTGGCCTGGTTTGTCAATTTGGGGGCAGGTGGCATGGGTGGTGTGGGCAGTGGAGGGTGGAAGAATCTGCATGTCTGGACTAGAAGTGTTAGTCCTTCTTGTCATTTTCAATGGAAAAAAGCCCTTTGCAGCTTAAATTTTCCAGATTGGATGGCAGCATTGCCCATGTGGTGTAAGGGTGTTGGATAATGCTTGTGTTTATGTTCTCACTGGTTACCATGGAAAAAATCAGAATAGACGGTTTCCATGGAGATTATCTTAAAATTAGTTTCTTTGAAGGTCCGGACATTGTTGCAGGGTTCACTGAATGCTCTGTGTGGCACTGGGGCTTTGTCAGTCCAGTGCCAGTGTCTGGTCTGAACATTGGTGGATTGAGACAGATTTGTGTCTTGTGCTTGAAAGTGCCAGGACACCAGAGTGGGGGTGACCCCGTGCCTCAGCTTCCTCCTGGGGTTCCACTTATCTGGCCTCAGCTCCACGGCTCATTCTAGTCACCCAGTAGCTTCTCTTTCCTTCCTCCCTGCCTTCTTTCCTTTTTTAACAAAACAAACAAAAAAAGAAACACCCTTTGTATTGTGGAAATTTTCAAGCTAGCACAAAAAGTCGAGAGAATAATGTAATGCACCCCATGTACCCTTTACCTAGCTTCAGCATTCTGCCGATCTCACTTTGTTCCTCTCCTCCCACTTTTTTTTAAAGAGTTGGAATATCTTTGTGTAATCCCAGGTATATTATTTTACCCTAAATAAAGACTTCTTGGTTGAATAACTGCGGTGTTCTTATCCCATCTAACACAATTAATAATTCCTTAATATCAGGTGCCTAGTTCCATATTCACATTTTTCTGCCTTGTGTCAAGAGCGTTGTTTTGTGCTCTTGGTTGAAACAAGGACGTGGGAGCCTTTGAGAAAACCCCAGTGTCGCCTCACACGTGGTTCTGGTGCATGGAGAGCTTGAGCATGCTTAGCTTAGAGCAGCAGTTGGGCCGCGACAGGCGGAGCCTTGGGGCTCACCCTCCCCCTGTCCTCAGGGATGGTTGTATACTCTGAGCTCCAGGATGCCCTTGTTCCAGCCTGGAGATGTGTCAGCACAGGTGGGCCCGCCACTGGCAGCTGTCCCAGGGCAGGCGTCCGCTGGGGCGCGCTGTCCCTCTTCCCAGCCTGCACGGGGAGGAGGGAGAGAGGGGATGTAACCTTGATTCGCAACAGCTGTGCGCAACTGCACGTTCCAGGAAAGGGGGGCTTTGTGAGACCCCGCTGTGGGGCAGACAGCCTCCCTGGGCTCCTCCCTTTGTGCCACCAGGGTGAGGGCTTTGGCCCGTCAGAGGCCCACTGCCTCTGCGGGGGTAAGCGGAGCCCGTCCTGGTTATCTGCCTTGGCAGGCATTGCTCGTGTCCTGAGATGCTGCACAAAATATGAATTGCCGAGCTTGGGAGTGGTGCCCGGGTATGGTCGGTGCCTCCAACGCTCTTCATTGAACAAAGTGCAAGGAGGGTTTAAAATAGCCAGCCTTTGTTCCCAAGGTTTTAAAAATTCAACTCCAGTAGTTACAATGAGCTGTCTTCAAGTGGATCTATAAATAAACTGCTACTGTTCCTCTTTGTCACCAAGAGCATCAGCGTCTTCCAGAGACATCGGCTCTGCTGCTTGTCTTCATTAGATGCCTCTCATCTGTGGGGCAGCTGCAGCCATCAGCAGCCTGGGATGTCACGCAGGGTTTGTAGTGACAGCCACACGTTTCCTTTTAAAAAGCCACAGTCCCCCAAGTTAACTCCACAGAGAAAGATGTAACTTTTCCTTGGAGAAACCTGGCAGAGGTCGCCCTCACTATTGATCAAGGTCAGTGTCACTGATATATAAGACTTGCCCACATGAACCCTGTAATGTCATGCACATGGCTTTTGTGGTGCTCTTGTCAAAAATGCCCAACCTCACTCCAGTCATGGGAAGACGTGAGATAGACCACGCAAACATATCTGACAACACAAGTGACCAGTACTCTTCAAAAGTGTCAAGGTCACGAAAGGCATGGGAAAACCTACCAACTCATACAGATTCAGGAGACTAAGGAGAAAGAACTAAATGCAGTGTGAGATCCTGAATATGATTCTGGAATATCAGGATCCAAGGACATTCATAGAAAAACTGGAGAAGCTTAAATGGAGCCCTTCCTTAGTTTAGGTAATGGAATTGTCCCCATGTTAATTTCCTGGTATGACCATCTTACTAATGGTTATGTAAGATCTTAACATTTGGGGGAAATCTGAGGGAGGGATATATGGAAATTTTCTGTACTATTTTTTGCAACTTTTCTCTAAGTCTAAAATTAGTTCAAAGCAGTTTAATTAAAAAACAAAAAACCAAAAACAACCACAGTCAACACTTGCTTTATCAGAAGCCTTGATCTCCCTCCCAGGGTGTCTCGGTTCAGGTCTTTGCAGTGGGAGGGCAGGCGTTTCTGTCCCCAGGTAGGAGGTAGACAGCCCGAGGTGCTCGGCACCCAGCCTGGAGTGTGGAGCTAAACTGAACAAAAGCCAGCCCTACGGGAAAGAGGTCGTGTTCAAAGAGAATGCTCTTACAGAGGTGCTGGTCGCCAGCACAGGGGCCACAGGGCGGCGTTGTCTGCTGGTCGTTAATTGTCCTTTCTCAGAATGCTCCAAGAGGTGCACTTGCTCCGTACACTCCAGGCAGACTGGCAGCAGATGCCTCGAGCATGGGTGTGGGCCCCCTCGAGCTGTGCCGAGGACCCTGCCGCCCTGCCCGGCTCCCTCCTGTCTGTGTCCCTGACCCCTGGGCTCTGCCTGGCTGTGCCAGGTGTGATGGTTTGGAGGGCTCCACCTCCAAAGGCTTGGGATGCTTTTTCTCCTCCCTCAGAACCAGGAGGGCCAGGACCTCCCCTCTGCTAAGGAACCTCGCTGCATGATGGTCTGCTTGCTTTCTCATGGCTGCCGCTAGTTTGCAATTGCTTAGCCTTCCTCTCCCATTTCATCCTCGCTCCTTTCTCTCCACAGTTTCCCTCATGTGGGTGTCATTTCAATAGAACATTCCTCCCAGCCCTACTTTTTTCTCCTGGGGGCATATTTGGATATTGGATTGACTTGTTTCCTTCTTGTTACCAAGGCCGTCCTTTCACGCCTTTGAAACATTTGGCTTTAAATCAGCCCTCTTGTGTGGGGAGAGATACTTGGAAACCCTGAGAGCACACAGCTGGGGAGTCGCAGGAGATGGCTGGGAGTTGAGCCCAGGAGTGGCCGACGTAGCCCTGGGGGTGAGGGCCCAGGCCGTCTTGCTTTGGGCCTGAGTGAGAAGATGGGGCTTCCTTAGTTTACACATTTAGCATCTCCCACGTGCCAGGGAGGCCTGTAAGGCACACTGGTGTAATAGGATGACAGAGGCAGCTGTGGTCCTGGCCTCAAAGGGACTGTCAGGAGAGGACTGTGAGATGAAAAAGTGGGCCAAGCTGCCTGAGGTTCTGGTGTCTGGACGGCCCTGGTTCTGTGTGAGGAGGCCTGGGTCAGGCACATGGATCCCTCATCCTCTGTGTTAGACCTGTCCTTGGACCCCTTCACAATTTTGAGTTCAGAGGACATCTTGTCTACTTCCCATTGGTGAGGGCCTGGGGTCACAGGGTGGCCCTTAGAATCTGTCATCTCGGAGAGTGATTCAGTTCAGAGGATGCTATCTAGCCCCAGGCCCCATGTCCCTGAGTCTCTTGGCTCACTCTGTGTGTACGAGTGACCCAGCGCCCCGCCCTCCTTGGGAGCCTGGTGTGGGGAGCGCATGGAGGCACTCAGCACATTCGTACTCATCTCGGGCTGGCTTTAGGAGAACATTGGCAAGACTGCCAAACAATTAGATGATTTTAAGAAACCAGAATTCCTCCTGGGTTCAGGGTTATGTTTAGAGCCAGAAGTTTCCTCTCTTGTCGGACTCCAGGCCGGAACCCTAAATTATAGGGCAAACAAGGCTGTAGCAGATCCAGTCCACAAATAGGTGCAGAGAATACAGTACCAGGTTTCATTTGAGCTTTGATGTGAGAAAACAGCTGTGCCTCTTTGTGCTTGAGAAGCTGGAGCTGAGGGGAGCCCACGTGAGTTCTGCCCTGATCCCCGCTCTCCTTGCCAGAGCCAGGTTTAGCGAGCAGGGAGGCAGGCACACTGGATGCCTGTTAACTTCCCATGAGGCGGATCGTCAAGGCCAAAGGCCTGAGGTGAAGACTCAGAAACGTCTGTGTCTGTGAATCTGCACCTTTGCTTAGCAGACTCTGTGATGAGCAGTTCATGAAAGATTAAGTTGAAAAGATTTAATCTTGGGGTGTGTGTGCGTCTCTCTGTCTGTCTGTCCATCCATTTCTTCCAGTTTTGCACTCAAAATCAATACTAGGAGGGTGCCAGTGTGACAGCCTAGATCTTGGGCTGGATCACCTCCCTCTCCCTTCTCTGGCCCGACTCAAGCCTTGGACCAGTTAGTTCCTGGATGCTTTTATCTGTTAGAGTTTCAATTTCTGGAGCAGGCTGGGTAGGGGGCAAGGTCCAGTGTTAGAGATTAAAAGAAAAGGAGACATTTCCATCTTGAACAGGGGTTAATAATTGATCACCCCACTCAACTACAGGGGCACATTCTGTCAAGTCAGCTCATGACACCTTTATGGTAAAACTCCAGGCGCTCCTGGCTTCCGGCCAGGTGTGTGCAGACCTCACTCGTTCATGACTTTCAAGCTGTGTGCGGACCCCTGAGCAGCTGAGGCCTGAAGTTCCATAGATTGGGCAGCTGCTGCTTGGGAAACCATGCCTGAGACATCTGCTGACCACGGAGGAGCCCCTGAAACGTGACTCTGGCCCTCTGCATTTGGAAACGATCATCCCCAGGCCAACGGCAGGCCTCACCTTGGGTTCTGCCCATATGGTAATTCCTGTGGCGAGGCAGTGACTTCTTTTTTAAGGACTGTTGACCTCCCCCCCTTTTTCTAAATTAAAGTATAGTTGTGCCAATTTCTGCTGTACAACAAAATGATTCAGTCATATATATGTATATGAAATATATATATATATATATATTCTTTTTTTTATATTCTTTTCCATCATGGTCTACCCCAGGAGACTGGCTGTGGTACCTGGTGCTATACAGTAGGTCTTTGTTGCTTATCCATTCTAAATGTAATAATTTGCATCTGTTAACCCCAGATCCCCAGTCTATCCAACTCCACTCCCCCACCCCCATCACAAGCCAGTGATTTTCACCTTGAGTGCTGAAGGGCAGTGATGGGTAGTGTCATGATGGGCAGGTTGGGGTCCTAGAGGCATTTCCTAGGGCAGTGTAACTGCCCTTTTCTTTTTAAAGTCAGACTTAGGGAGTTCCTTTCATGGCTCAGTGGTTAACGAATCCGACTAAGAACCATGAGGTTGCAGGTTCGATCCCTGGCCTTGCTCAGTGGGTTAAGGATCCAGCGTTGCTGTGAGCTGTAGTGTAGGCTGCAGACACGGCTCAGATCCAGCATTGCTGTGGCTGTGGCGAAGGCCGGCAGCTGCAGCTCCTGTTGGACCCCTAGCCTGGGAACCTCCACATGCCGCGGGTGCAGCCCCAGATAAGGCAAAAAGACAAAAAAAAAAAAAGGAAAATGTAAATATTAAAAAAAAAAAGTCAGACTTAGTAATACAGTAACATTCTCCATTCAAAAAGGTGAACGGGGGAGTTCCTGTTGTGCCTCAGTGGTAATGAACCCAGCTAGTGTCCATGAGGATATGGGTTCAACCCCTGGCCTCACTTTGTGGGCTAAGGATCTGGCATTGCCATGAGCTGTGGTGTAGGTTGCAGACATGGTTTGCATCTGGCATTGCTGTAGCTGTGGCCTAGGCCAGCAGCTGCTGCTCTGCTTCGACTCCTAGCCTGGGAACTTCCATATGCTGCAGTTGCAGCCCTAAAAAGACAAGTAAATAAATTAAGTAATTAATTTTAAAAAGGTGAACTGTTCTATGAGTTTTGACAAACACATAGTCATGCAGTCACCACAGTGACCAAGTTATAGAATATTTCCATAATCCCCAAATTCTCTTGTACCTCTTTATAGTCAATCCAGCCCTTCCACCTCAAGCCCCAGAAAACTGCTTATCTGCTTTCTTTCACTGTAGGTGACTGCATTTTTCAGAATTTGATGCAAATGAAATCATACAGTTATAGGTTCTTTTTGGTCTGATTTCTTTCACCGTAATTATTTTGAGATTCACCCATGTTGTTACATGTATCAGTAGTTCATTCCTTTTTATTGGTGTGTATTACTCCATACTGGATATACAATTTGTTTATCTGCCTGTTTGTGAACAGGTGGGGTATTTTCAGGTTTGGGTTATTACACGTAAAGCTGCTGTTAACTTTTATATGCATATCTTTCTGTGGACATATTTGCTTTTTTCTGGGATAAATACCTAGGAGTGGAATGGCTGATACATATAACGGGTATACATTTAGCCTTTTATGTAAGTGTCAAACTGTCTTCCAAAGCAGCTGTTCCACCTTGCATTCTCCCCAGCAGGGTATAAGAGTTCGTTTCTCTCCCTCTTTGCCAGCATTTGGGATGGTCAGTCTTTTTAACTTTAAATTATTGTAGTAGGTGTATAGTGGTACCTCATGGTGAGTTTAACTTGTCTTTTCCTAACAGTTAATGATACAGGGTATCCTTTTACTATCTTTGTTTGACATCTTTATATGATCTTTGGGGAAGTGTCTGTTGAAATCTTTTGTCTCTCTTAAAATTACGTTGTTTGTCTTACTGAATTTTGAAAGTTCTTATGTATTTTGCATACAAGTCCTTTACCAGATAAGTGACTTGCAAATATTTTCTCCCAGTCTGTGGTTTGTGTTTTCACTTTCCTAACAGTTTTTCAAAGATCAGAAGTTTTGTATTTTGATAAAGTTCATTTTATCAACTTTTTCTTTTACGGATCCTGCTTTGATTATCATATCCGAGAACTCTGCCTAACCCAAGGTCACAAAGATGTTCTCTTGTATTTTAGAAGAAGTATTTATACCAATAGCATAGTTTTAGGTCTTGTGTTTAGGTCTACTATTCTGAGTTACATTTTGTATGTGGTATGAGATACATACTGAAGTACAATTTTTTGCCTGTGGATATCCATTTGTTTCAGCAGTTGAAAATGCTATCCTCTCTTTTCTTTCTTTTTTTTTTGTCTTTTTAGGGCTGCACCCACAGCATATGGAGGTTCCCAGGCTAGGGGTCTAATTGGAGCGGTAGCTGCCGGCCTACACCACAGCTCATGGCAACGCCGGATCCTTGATCCACTGAACGAGGCCAGGGATCGAACCCACAACCTCATGGTTCCTAGTCAGATTCATTTCCACTGTGCCACGACGGGAACTCCTGAAAATACTATCTTTTCTTTGCTAAGTTGCACACCTTTTTAAAAGATTAGTTACCAGATAGCTATGTGTATATTTCTGACTCTATTTGTTTATTGATCCATGTGTCCTTTTACCAATACCACACCACACTACTATCTTGATTGCTATAGCCTTAGGTTGTCATAAAATCAGTTAATGTGAGTCCTCTAGTTTTTTCTTTATTATTATTTTTATTTTTTTGCTTTTTAGGGTCACGCTTTTGGCATATGGAAGTTCCCAGGCCAGGGGTCTAATCAGAGCTATAGCCGCAGACCTACACTACAGCCACAGCAACGTGGGGTCCCAGCCGCATCTGCGACCTACACCACAACCCATGGCAACGCTGGGTCCCCAACTCATTGAATGAAGCCAGGGATCGAACCCATATCTTTGTGGATACTAGTCAGATTCATTTCCGCTGAGCCACAACAGGAACCCCTTAGGTTTATGCTTTTTGTTTTTGGCCAAGCCCATGGCACGTAGAAGTTCCTGGGCCAGGGATCAAACCCGCACCACAGCACAACCCAGGCTGCTGCTGTGACAGTGCCAGATCCTTAACCTGCTGTGCCACAAGGGAACTTCTAGTTTTGTTCTTTCTTTCAAAATTGTTTTGGCTTTTCTAGTTCCTTTGCCTTTCCATATAAATATTGGAATTGGTTGGGGTTTTGGGGGGGAGGGCCACACCCATAGCCTGTGGAAGTTCCCAGGCCAGGGGTCTAACCTGCATCACATCTGTGACCTCTGCCACAGCTACAGCAACGCCCAGATCCTTAGCCCACTGCACCACAAGGGAACTTCCTCAGTTTTTTCTTTTTTAATTGAAGTGTAGTTGGTTTATAGTGTTGTGTTAATTTTTGCGGTACAACAAAGTGATTCAGTTAAATATATATGTACACACATACACACACACACACACATCTTTTTTAAAAATCTTCTGTTCCATTATGGTTTATCATAGAACATTGAATATAGTTCTCTGTGCTCTATGGTAGGATCTTGTTGATTAACCCTTCCCTGTATAATAGTTCAATCTGCTAATGCCAAACTCGTAGTCTATCCCTTGGCCAAGCTCCTCCCCCTTGGCAACTGCAGATTTGTTCTCTCTGCCTATGAGTCTGTTTCTCTTTCATAGATAGGTTCTTTTGTGTCACTTTTTAGATTTCACATGTAAGTGATATCGTGCGCTACTTGTCTTTCTTTTTCTGACTGGAATCAGTTTTTGGTTCCTATACATGATTTTGGGGAGAATTGGCATCTTAAACAACACTGAGCCTTCAATATATGAATGTGGTATATCTCTTCATTGATTTTTGTCTTTAATTTTTCTCATCAGTGTATTATAGTTTTCAGCATACAGATTTTGTACATATGTTGTTAGATTTATAGCTAGGCATTTTGTAGTGGGTTGAATGGTGGCCCCCAAAAGATATGTCTCCATCCTAACCCCTGGAACTTGTGAGTGTGATCTTACTTGTGAAAAGGGTCTTTGCTGATACAATTAAGTTAAATATTTTGAGATTGGATCATCTTGGGCTATTAGGTTGGCCCTAAATCCCGTGGTTATAAGGTGTCCTTATAAGAGACACACGGAAGAGGAGGAGGCCATGTGAAGATGGAGGTGGAATAGAGCTATGTGGTCAGAAACCAAGGAATCCTAGAGTACTAGAAGTTGGAAGTAGAAAGGAAGGATTCCCTTTTAGTGTCCCCAGTGGGAGTGTGGCCCTTTTGATGTCTGAATTTCAGAATCCAGCCTCCAAAACTCTGAGAGAATAAATTTCTGTTATTTTAAGCCATCCCATCTGACAGCTTTTTAGAACAGCCATAGAAAACTAATAATAAATTTCATGTTTTTTGGTGCTTTTGAAAAGACAATGGCCAACATTTTTCAGAAAATAATGAAAGGCGTCAAACAACAGATCCGAGAACCTCAGAGGAATGACAAGCAGACTGAAGAAAAAACAAAAACAAACCACACACATATTCAAGCTTCTGAAACCAAAGATTAAGAGAAATTCTTAAAGGTAGATAGAGAAAGTAGACTTATTATATACAAAGTACAAAGGCAAGAAATACAGAATTATTCTCATATATAAAATTACATAAGCCAGAAGACATGGAAGTAACATTTTTTAAAAATTTAGATTCATTGGAGTATAATTGTTGTATTAGTTTTCAGGTGTACAGCAAAGTGAATCAGTCAAACATATAAATATATCCATTCTTTTTTTTTAACCACAACACAATGCTTTTATTTTATTTATTATTTTTTTTGTCTTTTTGCCTTTTCTAGGGCCACACCGGCGGCATATGGAGGTTCCCAGGCTAGGGGTCTAATCGGAGCTGTAGCCGCCGGCCGACGCCACAGCCACAGCAACGCAGGATCCGAGCCGCGTCTGCAACCTACACCACAGCTCACGGCAACACCGGATCCTTAACAAACTGAGCGAGGACAGGGATCGAACCCGCAACCTCACGGTTCCTAGTCGGATTTGTTAACCACTGAGCCACGACGGGAACTCCTCAATGCTTTTATTGATCATTTGCTCCAAATTACTTTTCCCCATTACTTAATGAATTTTATTACAATTATAGGTGTACAAAAATCATTACAACTCAGTTGATAGCATTTCCATCCCAAACCCTCAGTGCATTCCCCCACCCCCCAGCTTGTCTCATTTTAAAAACCGTAGGCTTTCTAAAGTCTGTGAGTCAGTATCTGTTCTGCAAAGAAGTTCTAGTGACTTTTTTTAGTTTCTACATGTAAACGGTAGCATTTGATGTTGGTGTCTAATTGTCTGCCTGGTTTCACTTTGCATGATAATTTCTCAGTCCATCCATGTTGCTATAAATGTTATTTCGTTCCTTTTAATGGCTGAGTAATATTCCATTGTGTGTATGTACCAGATCTTCCCTATCCACTCCTCTGTCGATGGGCATTTATGTTGTTTCCATGACCTGGCTATTGCATAGAGTGCTGCAAGGAACATTGGAGTACATGTGTCTTTTCGAGTCATGGTTTCCTCTGGATAGATGCCCAGGAGTGGGACTGCTAGATCAAATGGTGATTCTATTTTTAGTTTTCTGAGGAATCTCCGTACTGTTTTCCACAGTGGTTGCACCAATTTGCATTCCCACCAACAGTGTAATAGCGATCTTTTTTCTCCACACCGTCTCCAGCATTTATTGTTTGTAGACTTTTTGATGATGGCCATCCTGGCTGGCATAAGGTGGTACCTCATAGTGGTTTTGATTTGCATTTCTTTAATAATAGGTGATGTTGAACATTTTTTCATGTGTTTTTTGGCCATCTGTATGTCTTCTTTGGAGAATTGTCTGTTTAGATCTTCTGCCCATTTTTTGATGGGGTTGTTTGTTTCTTTGGTGTTGAGCTGTAGGAGATGTTTGTAAATTTTGAAGATTAATCCCTTGTCAGTCGATTCATTAACAAATATTTTCTCCCATTCTGTGGGTTCTTTGGTTTGGTTTAGGGTTTCCTTAGCTGTGCAGAAACTTTGAAGTTTAATGAAGTCCCATTTGTTTATTTCTCTTTTTATTGTCCTTACTCTGACAGATGGATCTGAGAAGATGTTGCTGTCATTTATGTCAGAGAGTGTTTGGCCTATGTTTTCCTCTAAGAGTTTGATAGTATCTGGTCTTCTATCTCGATCTTTAATCCATTTTGAGTTTATTTTTGTGCATGATGTTAGGAAGTGTTCTAGTTTCATTTTTTTACATGTGGCTGTCCAGTTTTCCCAGCACCACTTCTTGAAGAGGCTGTCTTTTCTCCAATGTATATTCTTGCCTCCTTTGTCATAGATTAGTTGACTGTAGATGCATGGGTTTAATTCTGGGATTTCTGTCCTGTTCCACTGATCTCTATTTCTGTCTTTGTACCAGTACCATACGGTTTTGATGACTGTAGCTTTGTAGTAGAGTCTGAAGTCAGGGAGCCTGATTCCTCCAGCTCTGTTTTTCTTTTTCAGAATGTCTTTGGCTATTCTGGGTCTTTTGTGCTTCCAAACAAACTTTAAACTGTTTTGTTCTAGTTTTGTGAAAAAGGTCCTTGGTAATTTGATAGGGATTGCATTGAATGTGTAGATTGCCTTGGGTAGTATAGTCATTTTGATAATATTGACTCTTCTAATCCAAGAGCATGGTATGTCTTTCCATCTGTTCATGTCATCCTTGATTTCTTTCATCAGCATCTTATAGTTTTCGGAGTACAGGTCTTTTGTCTCTTTAGGTAGGTTTATTCCTAAGTATTTGATTCTTTTTGATGCGATGGTAAACGGGATTGCTTCCCTAATTTGTCTTTCTGATCTTTCATTGTTAGTATATAGAGATGCAGTTGATTTCTGTGTATTAATTTTGTATCCTGCAACTTTGCCAAATTCATTGCTGAGCTCTAACAGTTTTCTGGTAGAGTCTTTAGGATTCTCTAGGTATAGTATCATGTCTTCTGCAGACAGTGATAGTTTTACTTCTTCCTTTCCAATTTGGATTCGTTTTATTTCTTTTACTTTTCTGATTGTCGTGGTTAGGACTTCCAAAACTATGTTGAGTAGTAGTGGTGAGAGTGGTCATCCCTGTCTTATTTCTGATCTCAGAGGGAATTCTTTTAGCTTTTCACCATTGAGAATGATGTGAGCTCTGGGTTTGTCATAGATGGGCTTTATTATGTTGAGGTTGGTTCCCCCTATGCCCACTTTCTGAAGGGTTTTTATCAGAAATGGGTGTTGGATTTTGTCAAAGGCTTTTCGTGCATCTGTTGAGGCGATCATATGGTTTTTATTCTTCAATTTGTTAACGTGGTGTATTTGTTAACCTGATTGATTTGTGGATATTGAAGAATCCTTGCATCCCTGGGATACATCCCACTTGATTGTGATGTACAATCCTTTTAATGTATTGTTGAATTCGATTGGCTAGTATTTTGTTGAGGATTTTTACATCTATGTTCATCAGTGAGATTGGCCTGTGATTTTCTTTTTTTGTGGTATCTATGTCTGGTTTTGGTTTCAGGGTGATGGTTGCCTCATAGAATGACTTTGGGAGTGTCCCTTCCTCTGTAATTTTTTGGAAGAGTTTCAGAAGGATAGGTGTTAGCTCTTCTCTAAATGTTTGATAGAATTCACCTGTGAAGCCATCTGGTCCTGGACTTTTGTTTGTTGGAAGTTTTTAAATCACAGTTTCAATTTCAGAACTTGTGATCGGTCTATTCATCTTTTCTATTTCATCTTGGTTTAGTCTTGGAAGATTGTACTTTTCTAAGAATTTGTCCATTTCTTCTAGGTTTTCCATTTTATTGTCATATAGTTGCATATAGTAGTCTCTTATGGTCCTTTGTGTTTCTGTGATGTCCATTGTTACTTCTCCTTTTTCATTGCTAGTTTTATTGATTTGTGTCCTCTCTCTTTTTTTCTTGATAAGTCTGGCTAGGGGCTTATCAATTTTGTTGATCTTTTCAAAGAACCAGCTTTTAGTTTCATTGATCTTTTCTATGATTTTCTTCATTTCTATTTCCTTTTTTTTTTTTTTTT